>JAGFBZ010001475.1:0-1200000 GCA_018398805.1 Hirundichthys speculiger
AGTAATGTGTTTATGATTTGAATTTATCACAGCTTGGATCTCATTTTTGTAATTGTGTGGTTTTGTCTGCAGGAACATCTGCGTACTCAGCTGCTAAAATATGGAACCATTCAAAGAACTAAAAGAGACATCACCTGCTTAGATATACTCCAAACACATGTGTCATCATAGCTAAATTATGTAAAAAATAAAAGAGTAACACAATATAATGACTTAGCTGGATCCAACCTGCTAGGTTTACTATAGAAATGCTTTACTATAGAAATAGATATTTTCCCTTTTACATACAATCTACTTGAAGGAAAGCAAAGATGTTTTGTGTACAAAGACTGGTTTACTTATTTTTCTTTTTTAATGCCCCTCACTTATACCTGCAGATTGTGATGCTGCTGCCTCTGCGGCCAGTTAAAGCTAGGTGGAAGTGATTCATCAAGAGCTCTGAGGGGCCATCTGCGGAACAGACTGACAAATGTCTCCCTCCTTTGTCATAAGGACAAACGTCTCACAAAGCTGGCGATTAATGCCCCTTTTACAACGCGTTTATTTGTCAGCCAGGTATTTATCCCTTTAGTGCCTTGCACTGTATTACCATGGCTGACAAGACCAGGAGCCATTTTCAGGTCATCCTCCAAGGAGGACGGCCCATGAGGGACCATCTGGGATGACTCTTGCAGAATTTTGATGGCCTTCCCCTCTGCTGCAGATGGAACTTAACATGTTGCCCAAAGAGTCTATTTGCACTCGGGCATTTGCGGATTTAATGACACCAAAAAAATAAAAAAGGAGAGAGGAATAAGAAAATTATTGAGAGCCTGCTGTCGTTTGAACATTTGAAGTGTGATCAAGTCAGGGATTAGAGCAAAGTTTTGATGGTGCCCTTGTCCTGAGGAGGGAATGGGGGAGCTTGTTGCATCAGTGATGAAATTCATTTTATTCGGCCTGCACCGGGAACAAGTTGTAAATGGGATATGCTATCAACACACCCCCTGTGGATTTTATTGCTTTATTATCAGTCTATCCATATTGCTTTCGTGGTCCTGATTACTTCAAATACCATTTGGTAAATATGACAGAGGTGCCATTAGACAAGGTCAGGGTCTCTGAGCTTGTTATCTCATTACATGGATGTAGTGTTTTCAGTGTCAAAAGAACAGTCCCTGACCTCTTCACCCACTAATAGAACAAGAACTTATTTTCAAGAGGAAGTACTCGTGAAGAGACAGAAAATTACACAGGGAAACAGTGTGTGTGTGTATGTGTCTTGCTTTTTTGTTGTTTTTTTTCTTTAACAGCAGTCTTTGAATGCTGTTTAAATAATGTGTTTTTTTTTCTGAAAAGGAGTGCAAATTATTTACTTCTGTGACTATCACCCTGGCAGTTTTCATATAATTATAGTTTTGCCTTCATCTGCAAAATAGACCATCCTGCTGCTTTTGTTTTGTATGATTTGCAGAAATAAAATGCAGACAGACACCTGAATGTGTGTGTATTTATGAGTGCACTGTGTATGAGACATAGTGAAGGATAGAAAGGGAGCTAAATTTCACATTCAAAAGCAGGGGTGTCACAATATACAGTAATAGATGTGGCAACAAATGTAATGTGACAAAAAAATGAAATAGTAACATTGCATTAACAATAGGTTTATAGTAAGCTGTTTCTAAAAAAAACAAGTTTGCAAAGACATTGTGTGTTTGGTAGTTCATAATTGGCGAATTCAACTCAAGAGATTGTACTCCAGAGGATGAATGAACGCAATTCAGCCCTTCTGCTATTGAACTGGCTGCATACTCAATATTCTCACAGCTCAGCTGGTGGGCCTACATATCTTCAAAACTGTCAGAGGAAATTTTCAACTGATCAATCAAATTTGAACTGACAATAACGTCCCGACAAATCCCCGCTGGAGCTCCGCAGCTCCTTCTGCCAAGTCACAGCCAAACATTTCAGGACTCTTCCAAGCAGAGATCTGGGGATCTGGAGATCTGACTGGGGGTTGCAGTCACTTGGCTCATGACTCACAGGCCTGTGCTGGAAGACTTGCCCAACCTGCAGGTGAATGAAACCAGCCATGTCATTTTGGTAGAGACATTTAAAGTATTTTTCATTTCATTTCATTTAAGAATGGGGATGTTTGGACAGGTTTGATTGAATGAATGGAAAGTAATACTAATTAGCAAAGGTTAGGAAAAGCTAAGCAGCCAAGCTAAAACAGCTAAGTTGCAATGATTCTAGGTGGCGCCCAGGCCTACTTGTTCACCCCATTTGTAACATGGCAGCCTGCACTATGATAAAAAAAAGGCTTAAAAAGCACTCTTGGAAAAACTTGTGGGTGACATCACAGGAGGTTTGTCCAGTCCTTCCATTCTATGATAAGAACTTTCCATTACGAGCTTTCTCCTCTGCTATTACTTACTTTGCTGTCTCAAGTTTACATAAAGACTCCACTGAGTTCATCCTTGATCCAGAGAAGAACTTATATTGAGAAACACCCATATTATCATGAGTAATCCACCATCTAATACACCAACATGCAAGAGCGACAAATTTGAAAAGAAGAAGGAAAAGAGCAACCCAGCTACTATCCAAACCTAACAAAAGTTACCTTAAAATGTTAATAATCGAGAAAGTAAATATTCCATATAAAAGTTCTATAATAGTGCTGAACTCGTGGCAGAATGTTGCAGTAGCTCTGGTCATCCTTTTGTTTGTACCTTGTTGAGATTTTCCACTGAGGTTATTTTTTTGACCCTGTGCTGCTGCTCATTCTGGCACTTTTCAATATTGATTTTAACCCTTTAGTGAGAAAATTTCCATATTTGATAACATCAGTAGACATACATGCAATGAAAAAATGAAAAAAATCTAAATGATGACATTCTTAAAGAGTAAATGAGTGACATTCTTAAATGATCCTTCTTTTCCTTTCGGATTTTTCCTTTAGGGGTCACCACAGTGAATCATCTGCCTCCATCTAACTCTATCCTCTGCATCCTCTTCTCTCACACCAACTAACTTCACGTCCTCCTTTACTACATCCATAAATCTCTTCTTTGCTCTTCCTCCAGGCCTCCTGTCTGGCAGTTCCAACTTTATCATCCTTCTACTGATATATTCACTATCCCTCCTCTGTACATCTCCAAGCCATCTAAGTCTGGCCTCTCTGACCTTCTCTTCAAAACATCTAACCAGCCTGTCCCTCTGATGAACTCATTCTTGATCCTCATCCCTCCCAAAGAGAACCGCAACATTTTAAGCTCTGGTACCTCCAACTCTGACTCCTGTCTTTTCCTCAGTGCCTCAGTGGTGAAACTCTTATCACTCATCACACCTGGTACTTTTCTCCACCCATTCCAACCTGCTTGCACACGCTTCTTCACCTCTTTTCCACACTCTCCATTGCTCTGAACTGTTGACCATAAGTACTTAAAACCCTCCACCTTCTTTATCTCTGCTCCCTGTAGCCTCACTGTTCACTGTTTGTCTTCATTCTTTCATTCATTCCTCTCCTTTCCATTGCATACCTCTACCTCTCCACTTTTTCCTCTGCCTTATTTTTTTGCTTTCACTACAAGGCCCTGATCGTACACTTCCTGCTAGCCGCTACCCACTAGCCGCTACCCACAAACTGTGGGTTTAGGAACCTCCACTAACCACTAATGCAATCAAAAACATCTCTTTCCTTGTTACACTTCCCATCTTCCAACATCTTGTAAACTACTCGTTGGATTTTTCCTACAATCTGTTCACTATAACCTGTTCACTCACTTCTACATCCATCAGCCTGTGGATTTGGCTACAGTGGAGTAAACTTCAGTTCATTTGTTTTGAAAATGGCAAGGTTGCATTAAAGTCTGAATTATGTTATTGTGTCTGATGAGAAAGCATTTTTTTCTCACCTGGTTATTTCTCGAGAGGGGGGCCAGGATTTCAGGTCAGTTAACCCAGTGTGAAACAATGACTATAAAAGGAAACCAGACATAGATAGTTCCACACCAGGTTGTGAAGCCACCATGAAATTATCGGCCTGTTTAATAGCAAAATATATGATGGCCTTTAAAAGGGTAGAGAGTTTCCTAATGATGCTCCACACCAATAATATTCTTTCAGTTCACACAGCGTTGATTGATGATGATTAATGGATTGAAGATCTTTGCTTAGCGGGATCCTTGTTTGCCTTCTGACTTCTATAGCTTGCAGCCGTAGTCAAAAACTACAGTAGTTGTGTTGTGTAACACTGATGACAGCCCTGTTGCAATGGAAATCAACCCTTCTTCTCTTTCACAGACTTTCTTTGAGTGAGTGTATTAAAAGCAATGGACATGAACTCTCTCTCACACTCACGCACACACATATACACACACAAATGTGGGAGAAGGTGAATTTAAAACCTATATTTTAAGGATCTGCCCTCTGGAGCTGAATATGCACACACCGATACAGAGTCACTTGTTGGTAATGAGGGGATCAAATCAGAATCAATTATGAATGTTCCATCGGGAGGTTTCGGGGCCATATCAATGGTGCCAGGTATTAGACACTAATGAGAGACAGAACACAGAGAAGTACATCCCTGCAGGCTCTGATATCTTCAGGCACCATGTGATTCAGTGGTTTAAATGCATTTGCATGCATTCAGTTCACATAAAGGACATATTTTATTAAAGTGAAATGGATTCCTTCATGTGCCTCGAACAATCATGGGGGTAGACAAAGCTTTTGATTTTTGGTTAAATGAAAACTGCCTCTTTTATGACTGAAATGGACTGGAATAATTCTGCCATACAATAGCTCTGCGTGTGCATAGATGTGTGTCTGAAAAGAGAAGAGCAGAAAAATGAGACAGGAGAAGTAGAAGAGTAAATGAGTTAGGGTCTGCCAAACATCTTGTTTTCTACTGTCCAAGGCATCATTTGATCCAGCCAATATTTTATGACTTTTTTGCAAAATATTTTTATGGCAAAACTTCAGTCATTATGGAGTAGCAACTTTCAAGCAGTCACTATGATTAGCTACATCCCAGTTTTCTGGTAAAAAAAAATAATAATAAAACAAAGCAGAAAACGCATGCACTTCTTTGAATAACCACTAGGGGCTTGCTCAAAACTTGACTCAATTTATGAGTCAATTTACAATGACCTCTATGTTGAAATGCCCAGCTCTAGAAAAAACTTTGTTTTGGTCTCTATAAGTAGGATCCAGGTAGGACCTGTATAAGGGATTAACTTTAAAGTCCTCATCAGGTAAAATTATATTAAACCACAAACTTATGCATAATTAAGGGCTTTCTTTTTTGAGTGGCAGCTACATTGTAGTCTTCAGTGTCAAATGGGAGTCGTCATTTTAGTGATTCAGCACTTTCAGTGAACTTGACCTCTGAGCTATGACTTAAGACCTAAAAGAGCATAATCTCTGTTAGAGTATAATAATTCTTATTTTAAAGTTAATATGGCCTATTGTGCAATTAATTGTACTAAAAGACTACGGTGGGTGACTGTGGAAAGGTAATGGGAGTAAAGACGCTGGCTCAGGTGGTCCTCGTTTCAGATGTTGTGTGAGTAGCAACAGATGGACAGATTCAATCAAACTGAATGTAAGGTATGTAAGGTTAGCATTTTAGGTCAGCATGAGCTAAAATAGCTATCTTGGGGTAAGGTGAGTATATTCCAATCATCTGCCGGGCTTGTTCGTTCCACCCATTTGTCCATTTTGTAGCCTTACAAAAGTAACAGCTACCGGAGCTTTGAAATGCATTTTAAAACTACTCCTCAGAATCCTGAGGGTGGCATTGCAGAGGATTGGACCAGTTCTCTTTCTATAGTTTTCTTTCTATAGTCTTTGATAATTGGTTATACTCCCAGAAAGACTTACTGATGCTCTTAATTGACCAAACAAGCACCTTGTAGGTGGTCATCATCATTACTACAGCAGGCCCACTCTCACCTACACAAAGCAGTTACCACTGTGGGCATCATGTTCTTTGATACTTCTAGTGCGTTCATCCTGTAGTTCTATGTAGGATGCTCCAAAAAACACAGGTGGATGCTTTCACTATCACTTGGATTATTGAATACCTGACAAAAGGAGCAGTTTGTGGGCTGCTGGGTAGCTCAGGGGTTTGGGCAGGCAGCCCATATGCAAAGGCTGCCGTTGCGGGTTTGACTCCCAGCCTGCAATCCTTTGCTGCATGTCTTCCCCTTCCTCTCTCCGCTCCACTTTCCTGTCACTCTTCACTGTAAATAAAGGCCACAAGTGCCCAAAACTCAGACTCCTGTCATCCCCAGGGTGGAATTGCACACCCTCTGACAGATCAGACCCACATCCAGATAGATGTATGGTCTGCAAATGATCCATAGAGACTTCCCATCCAAGGGGAGGCACCAACAGTTGCTTCCCAGTTGCCTCTGCATGCAGTTGGTTAGAGCTACAACCAGTCAAAGCAACGAACAGGGTGATATACGCCAAGAAAAGAAAGAAAGTTTACAGGAGAGTAGTGTTGCCAACGTAGCACATTTCCTGCTCTATTCAGGAAGAATTCAGACTCCTCAAGCAACTTTTTTTTTCAAAAAAGTGAAAGAGGCCACTGCTAGCATATCCAAGATGGGATGTAAATGTATTTATTTATTTATTTATTGTCTATAATTAATCACTCCACTAAAATATATTGCTGTATTTGGCTCACACAGCTTCAGTTACTTACTCACCTTGTCCATTGTGTGTGTGCCTCTATGTGAGATTAGCTAAACATCTAGTAGCCCAGCTCATCATGTCTCAGTCTACTCTATACTCAAAAGTATAGAAAGGAGTGGGAATGTTCATTGGAGCTGATACAAGATCCTACTGCCTGTATTAAAAGGCTGATTTGTACGCCAAACTTTATGATGTGAAGAAAAGATAAAGAAAAAACATGACAACTACTCTAAGGTAAAAGCCATACAACAGGGTATAACAACCTCATAACATTGGTGTTTTTGGTGTGTCATCCTTTTAACAAGACTGATTTTCCGGTGTATTGCAGATGGGTAGAAGATGAGAAAGACTGGGTTGTCGAAGTTGCTGCTGTTCAGCAACCTCATTAACTGTCGATGCCAAAGCTAATTCAAACAACCGTTGTTCGTTTGAGCGTTTACTATCCAGGCTACAACGTCGCAGCTCTGTTGGTATTGTGTTAAGCCCTGGTATTTTGATCAACAGCTGGCATAGCCAATAGCTAGCTGTCATCAATTTAGCTACCTAGTGCTTACCTCTGTATTGACTTGAGAGGTGCGAATCTAAAGCAAATCTGTTTTGTTGTGCTGGTAATTCTGCTAACAGACCTCTTTAACTGGCTTTGAGTTGGCCTGGAAGGCCTAAATGATTGCAGCCTTGGAATCCTCCAGGGCTTTATCACACTTGGATCCCAGTTTCTCCATCTGAGCCACCCTCCAGGTAAGCTCCAGGTGTCCTTTCAGCCTTTCAGATTGACTGCGTTTGCTTGGATTTCTGCCAAGAGGAACTGCAAGGTTGTGTCATTTCTGATGTTGCCACCAAAATAACATCTGAAACAGGAGTTCCTGCTGCAAACATCCACCAGTAACTCCACATCTCCTCCGCCTGGCTCAGCTGAAGAAGCCAGGAATCAGCTGTAATAAAGACCCAAGGGACCGCAAGGCTGCCATCATTTTGTTTCAGCTCATTGAGGGTCCAGCTCAATTCGACTTCTGCCTGTCCTCATTTTAACTCTGTCACTACACTCAAATGTTGTTTTGGTGTTGGTAACAGAAATGAGGATGGATTAACAGATTTGATCAGACCCGATGTAAAGTTAATTAGCATTGTAGGTTAGAGTGTTTGGTAACTGAACTAAGGTAGGAATGTTCCAGCTTCCAGGCCTGCTCAGACTCATTTGCAACATGGCACCACCCAGTAAAAGAAAAAAAGACTTCAAATGTTCTCTTCAGAAAACCTATGGGTGGGCTCAGTGTCCATTTTTCTGATATAGTCTATGGGAGGAGCTTGCAGTGCTGAACATTTATGATATGATAAATAAAAATAAAAAAAAATCTCTAATTGTTTCACAACAGTTACTTTCTAAAGCAAAAATAGAAACATTCAAAACCTCATAGAAACGTTCACAGTGAACAGATTGTGTGATAATACAGCTCAAGCACACTTCCTGATATAATAGTCTAGCCACCATGGTGGTTCAGACTCCAGCGAGGACTGTCAATGGCCTTGGATTGCTTAATCTACCCTGAACCTTAAACCCCAGTGGAAACACGGAAGACGTATAGGGCTGAAATAATCTTTTAGCTCCAGGGTGTTTAAATACTGAGCCCTGTTGGTCAAAAAGCAGCTCTTGGGTATTCCACAGAAAAACAGATTTCCTCCACTCCCCTTTCTTCCCTGTCTTTATAACACCTGAAACTTTTCACCACTGAGATCTGAAGTGCACTGGAAATTACAAGGGACAACTACAGTTGATGATATAACTCAGATCTATGAGAGGCCGTTTAGGAAACAATTCATACTTGCTCTCACATGTTACATCATACTCTCTTACATACATTGGTATAGTCACGCACACTTACTACTATAGTCACACACATTTACCATCATACTCTCTTACATACATTGGTATAGTCACGCACACTTACTACTATAGTCACACACATTTACCATCATACTCTCTCACATACACTAGTATAGTCACGCACACTTACTACTATAGTCACACACATTTACCATCATACTCTCTCACATACACTAGTATAGTCACGCACACTACTACGCACACACTTACTACTATTAGTTAGTCACGCACACTTACTACTATTGTCACACACATTTACCATACTATTATGGATGGAACAACATGATAATGTAAGAGAGAATAATATATGTGATATGTGCAAGTATAGTAGTGAACGTATGAGAGAATAATATGTAATGTGTGCAAGTATAGTAGTGAATGTATGAGAGAATAATATGTAATGTGTGCAAGTATAGTAGTGAATGTATGAGAGAATAATGTGTGATGTGTGCAAGTATAGTAGTATGTGTGTGAGAGTTTGATTGAAACGGAAGGCAACTTGAATTTCCAGTTTCTGATTGGCTCATCACGGGTGTAGGTACCGGATGTGTCTCTCCGGCGGGAGCTCAAGGACAATGTCCCTCCTCCTAAAGTTTGGATGTTAACATGTGAAAATGGTCGACCGGGAACGTGTTCATGAGGCAATTGGACTTTTAAGTAACATTTTAACCCGCTCCGATGTGATATCCACAATGTCGGAAATTTCGAACCGTAACCAACAGCCCTCAGGTAGCGTCGCCGATGAGGAAATGCGGCGGCTCTTCAGACCTGGAGCATCAGGGCAGAGCGGATCCTCTCAAGCTAGCTACCAAGCAAATCAACCTCGATTTCAAACACGACAGCACTTTGGCAGATGGGCTTCCAGCAGGCCAAGGAGAAGGTAAGGTAATTTCAATTAGTGGATTAATTGAGCCTTATGGACTGCTTAATAATATTGAAGCACAAGCTTGGGTTCACGTGGGTCTGTTGTCTAGGTCTCGTACAGATCAGCAATGTTTTTGCTGCCGCTAAAACCTTTAGCTAGTAGACTAGTGGGAATTGTCGTTCACTTTGAAGAAGTAGTTCAGTTCAGATCGTTCAGTAAGACCCGTTCATTTCGGATTGGGGGGGGGGGGGGGGGGGGGGGGGGGCGAAGTTACGGATAGCGTGTGTGTGCAACACAATTTCAATTTCAACAATAAAATGCAACAAAATGATTTCTGTCAGACATGTAATCCCCAATAAAATTTTATTTAACATAAATAACTGCTAATAAATAAATTTGAAAAAATTGACTGTGCAACTTGGGCTTGCCTCGTTCACTGAACGGCTCGCCTGCCTCTCGTTCACTGTGCAAGCCTGGTCCGCTGTGGTCAACCTCCTCCCGGTCCTGCGGAATTCAGTGGTTAAAAATCAATCAGCGGAGTGGTGGATTTATGATTACACCCGATTCTACGGCGTGATTGCAATTACAGTGCACTCTTCCTTTTTTCCTTTCAGGCCTAACACCCAGCATCCCAGTTTCAACAAAGATATCATCCTGCTACCCCATTCGTCATGGGATGAAGTTTGTAAACACAAAACAAAAAGAAAACTTCATGAGAATGGCTTTATTCTAAGTGCCTTTGAGATCATGAAATCGTGGGACAACAGGAAAGTCATTGCAGAGATTCGAGAGGCATTCCAAACAAAAATTCCAGAGGATGTCAGGTAATATATTTTTTGAATTTTGGATACATCATGGATTGAAACTGGCCTTGTAATTCACTTCTATTTTTTTCCCATTTTTCTTAATTCTTCTTTTATTATTTTCCCAGTGTTGAACTGTTGATGGGATGTGGCACCAAATTGGTGTCACCAAAGCTGCGCGAGGGCCAGGAGTTGAATGGCTTCATTATCCATAAAGTCTTTAAAGCAAAGGTGTTGTACATACGGCCAGGAAGGGATCTTCCATTTCAGGTAAGGGATTTATAATGAATCCAGATAGCATACATCTGTCATTTTTGAGAATAATTCCAACATTTTGTATTTTTTGTTGTTTTAGTTTGACAGCACAGATTCAGATGACTGTGTGGAGATTAACACCACAGAAGCACCCAACAACTTCCAAGCTGGAGGCTATATGTGTACACGGTCCAGGGGAAACCAAATTTCAACTCAGCCTCCTGCCACCCCACATGCATCCAGTGACACCGCCGCGACAGCGACACTGCTCTCTGCACCACAAGCATTGAGTGACATTGCGACTGAAGCTAAACCACCTAGTGCTTGTGGTGGTGCAGAGAGGACTGACCACTATGCTGCCTACCTGTCCATCATGGGTTCAACCTCAGACCTCTCTTCTGATGATGAGGATCTTAACCAGGCTGTAATGGCTAGTCTTCAGAGTGAAGCGTATGTAGCCCATTAATCAAATATTGTTCAATTAGTTTCTTCATAAACAGTTAGGCTAGAAGCTAGAAGATTCAGATGGTTAAGAGATGCAAATTTGAAGTTGTTATTATATCTAGATAACCATGCCTTTGACAGCTTGTTTTTGACAAGGGCAAGATCTGATCAATGATCATTGATCTCAGTCTTTTTCATTCTACATAATAAATAATTTTTACATCAAAGAGAACTTCCTGTTCTGATAAATTGTATAGTTAGCCAGTGTTACATTCTACTAACACTGAAGATCCTGTGGCTATGTTAATAAAAAAAACTTTGATTGTTTTATCACATTTTATGCAGAAAATGAGATAATTGTAACAATTTATTGATATTTATTTCGTCTTTATTTTACTCAACAGGGTATCTGAACAAACAAACACAGAATCAGCAAAAGAGGTCCTCCTCAGTCTTGCATCTCAAATTGATGCCAACCAGAGATGCAGATTCAACATCAACAGGTCCTCAGTGCTGGATGGTGCTCTTCGGGGGTTCAAGAGGCTGTCCTACAATCCCAAGTATCAGATGAATATCAAGTTCTCTGATGACTTGGGAATGAGTGAAGAGACTGTGGACCTTGGTGGCCCGAGAAGGGAATTCCTGCGGTTGCTTATGGAAGCCCTTGCAGTGTCACCGATGTTTGAGGGGAAGACAGGGAGATTGAACCTAGCATTGGACAGCACAGGTACATGATAAAAACACATTTGTATTTTGGGAAATCTGCATGCTTATTGTTCTTTGAATCTTTTTTCATTATTATGCTCACATCTTATGCCATTTTTTGCAGTCTAATTACTCCATCTACTAATTATTATAAGTAGCTTCTACTGCACATTATTATTTGTGTTTAACCTTTTAATACTCTTTATATCTTTTGGCAATATTTAAATTTCATTTTCATTTCATTTTTGTCCCATTGGAATGATCTTCAAACTTGTCTACTACTTCTACACAGGAAACCCTGTAGTTTGGGGTAGAGAGGGGGCAGGAACTAAAGGTTCTGGGTAGTTCTGCTGTGGAAGTGGCTATAAACTCTTTTTTGTGAAGTGTCAGTCATTTCTTGTCCTGTACCGCCACCTACTGGATGTCAGACAGCGTTTACTGAACATATTTTTTTTCTGTAAGTTTTGTACCATATATTTTTATTGATAGTCTCCCTCTGTGCCATGTTTGTTCTAGCTTTAAGAGAGGATCGATATTTTATTGCTGGGCAGGCCATTGCTATAAGCCTGGTACATGGCGGTCCTCCACCAGGATTCTTTTCACCAGCACTGTACTCCCATCTGGTTGGTGGCAGTTCCATGATAAAGCCTGTTCTGGAGGACATTGCTGATGCGGACCTCTACGAGAAAGTAAAAAAGGTCAAAATATATAGTGAATAAATACACATTGTGTTCTGCTATGCTGTGGCTCATTTTTTCTGTCTTTATATTGTGTGCTTGCTTCTTTTAGATGTCTGAAAGTACATCTTTTGAGGATCTGATGCGTGCCACGGAACCACTGCAAGATTATCTGGCAAATGCTGGGTGTCTCAGGCCATTAAAATGCATTGAAGACAGAGATCTGTTAGTTCAAGATATTGTCATGTTCCAGGTGGTCCACAGAGTCTCTGGGGCATTTGAAAGGTTTGTAATGCAATTCAGAAAGTTTTTATTATAAAGATGACTGGTGGTTTTTAAAACAGTTTAATCTCCAAATGCAAGGCAACATAACATTGAACTGAACACTTTCATTTAAATCAAATTGGAGAAGGTTTCAAACGACTCATGCAGTTAGCAAGTCCTTATTTACAGTACACTGCCCTATATTATTTTCATTACATTCTCATCATAGAGATGGACTGCACATAGAACAGCATTTTAAGAAGAATATTTTGTTAGCTCTTGTAAAAAAACAAAAACATTGTACATCTTTGACCAAACTATACTTTAAAATGTATTTACCAGATATAAACAGAATTATTTCAGATTCTGACAGACTGACAAAATGTAAATTTAAATATTTCAAATCTTTTAGCAGCCTAGATGTCATTTAACCTCTGCTGGCATTTTGAAGGATTTATTTTGTTGTGTCATCTTTTAATCTTTGCAGATTTAAAGAGGGACTGAAAACCCTTGGTGTCCTGGATGCCATGGGATGCCATGAGGAAGTACCCGGAGAGTTTTAGACCCTTGCTGTGCCATCAACCAACTCCACTCACAGCCAACTCCATGGATCAGCTCTTCCAAATTAGACTGTCTGTTGCAGGCAGCAACAAGAGAATGGCAGAGGAACGTGTTGTGCCATTTTGGAGAGATTACTTGCTGGATGTTGAGGGTAAATATTGGTGTTGCATATGGCTCTTTCTCATGACAATATAGTGTGATATTTTCTGTATATTGACATTGTACTTTGTTGTTTTTTTTCCATGTATTAGAGGCCGGAGCCTCAAAGCTAAGCGATGTCTTAGCCTTTGCAACTGGTGCAAGCATCGTCCCACCAATTGGCTTCTCTCCTCAACCAACAATTGATTTCCTACATGACCAGTCTGTAAGCTCAGGGCGCTGTTTGCCTATGGCCAACACATGCATCAACTGTCTGAAGCTGCCACTTTGCAACACATACACTGAGTTCAAAGACAATATGGACTATGCCTTAGAAAATACTCAGGGTTTTGGTCGTGAGTGATAATGCTGAACCTTGTTTTCCCTTGTATGGTCGGTTGAAAATTTGCTCAGACCATTTCTTTTTGGGGCTGATTGATATGACTTTGAGTATATTAATTTATGAATGGTTTTTATTTGCTTTTAGTGAAGTTTTTAATACTGTTGTGTACAGTTGTGTACCACTTAACGTTACTTGCTACCTCACAGTTACATCATAGTTTAGGCCAACACATAATAGACAGCCACATTTTGGCACATTTACAATAATTTCAAAGACATTGGGGACTTTGAAAATACTAAGGGTTTTGGTATAGACAGTAATATTACTGAATTTAGGAACCCTCTTTTGCCTTGAATATTTGTTTTGAGACCATTTATTTTCTGGGCTGATGATTTTGAGGTGTTTTATTTTATTACAGTTAATGTGCTGCTTACTGTTCTTACTTGTTACTTGACAGTTACAGGTTTTTTTTTAACTTTATTTTTCTGTTTTCATAACACAAGCAAGAGCTCGCCACAGGTTGATAAACTTTTCCCGCACCTTAATAAATTTATAAAACTGACTGTGTGGTTCTAGGTGTACATGGAATGTGTTATGTGGCCTTGTTAATGTTGACTAAGAAAATGTATCAGGCCTGAAAATAAACTGATACCATGGTTACCATCATCACTCAATGGATCTATTGTATGTTGAATCCTGTCCATAATGGCTGCATTCACAGTGAAGTCATTTTCCGGAACGATGACATTGTTCTCAGGCTCTAACTCAGGGGGGTTGTCTTCATTAATTTCAAAGGCATCATGTCTATCAAAAATGTCTTGAGTAGCACCAGCTCCAGCAGACTGGAGAACACCTCTGTGCCACAGTTGTATCGGTGTCTGTCCTCCCTCTGTAGACAATCCATGGTTATTCCACTGATTTCGGAACTCTGCAGCTGCCCTTTGAACTCTCGGTAAGTAGATGTAATGGAGACAAAACAGGTGTCGTTCATCTGTTGAATCCAATATGCCTTCATTTTCCATGAAAGTGAACAGGTTGCTAAAGTGGAATGATACAACTCTGTTAAGCTCAGCCCATAAACGCTCGATTCGCTGATTATGGACACTGCGACCAGTAATGATACTGCCTCTGTTCAGCCCTCGTCTCTCCAACATATATCTGGCAACCCCTGTGTTCTCCATACCGTGGTCAGAGCGTACCCTTAGAGGGAGACCAAAGTTCTGTACTCCAGTACAGAACAGTTCCAGGACACTTGAGGCTCTGTTGTTGTTGAGACACTGTAAGTATATGATGGTTCGGCTAAAGCCATCCACACATCCATGGAAGACCATTCGCCATCTGACCAGTTTATGGTTTCCATCTATGTGCCTGTGGGGAGAAAAAATAGGAAATAATTACTTAAGTGTAGCCCTGAGATTGAGACTGATCATGTATAAAAAAGCCACTTAAATTAACTAAGACAACACACTGTTGGCTGAGTAACATAGCATCAAATTAGATGTGTGAAACTAGTAGGGTGTAATGAAAAGTAACAAGTAGCCGACTGAGCAATAAATAAAATGTTTTGAGTAACAACCAAAATACTCACCACAATTGATTGGGAGTTTGAACATTATATATTCTTCGCCGAATTGCACGGCGACGACGAAGGGCCCGTCCTATAGGATCAAGTTCTTGCAGGCAATGTCTTAGACGCCACCGCTGTAGACGGATGTTCCGTGATCTAAGGCTTCCATGTATATATCTTTCTCCAGCATTTGGGGTTGTTTGAAGAATGTCACGGACTATATCACACAAGATGTCAGCAGACATTGTTGTGTAGGCCAGTGGTCCAATTTGAAGATTTTGTCTGTGGCTGTACAATGTCCTCCTACTGATACCAAAGCATAAAGCTATTCTTTGCCAGCTCATTCCCAGGGATAAACAGTATGTAATTTGTTCTGGTAGAATATTGTACTGTGGACGACCAGGGCGGCCAGTTGTTATTGTTGGTGGGCCTCTTGAAGTCAACATTTCCCTTTGGCTCATTTGCAATGATCTTGAGTTTTGAAATGAATTTATAATGGAACAAAAACATAAATGTAGGGCCTCCAGTGTTACAAAGCTCTCTTGATCGACACCTCTGTCAAACTGCTGGCTAAAGAACAAAATTGTCCGTGCATATCCATTAAGCTCAAAGAATAACCGATCCAAAATCATGCTGTCATATCCACCTCTGTCAGTTTCCCTTGCAATGTGCTGAAGGCACCTCATTGCATTAGTGAAAAAAGTCCTTATACTCTCCTCATTACCATTTACTGCTAACAAAAAGTTGCTTTGAAAAAGAAGGAAGATTAGTGGGAAAATCATATTTGCAACTGCAGTTACTTACACAATTATAAAGTTGTACTTATAAAGCTGCCTTCTTGATTTCACTCCCACACAGCTTTCATTTAGCTAGCAGTTAGCTCCCAGAGATGCACACCAATCAAGGAATGAGCTTATAGTAGCCTATTTCCTGTATAAACAAACCAACTTCCTTTTAGTCATTTTGAGTATAATAGTGTATATGAGAGAGTATGATAGTAAGTGTGTATGACAATAGTAGTGTATGTGAGAGAGTATGATGGTAAGTGTGTGTGACAATAGTAGTGTATGTGAGAGAGTATGATGGTAAGTGTGTGTGACTATACTAGTGTTTGTGAGAGAGTATGATGGTGAGTGTGTGTGACAATAGTAGTGTATGTGAGAGAGTATGATGGTAAGTGTGTGTGACAATAGTAGTGTATGTGAGAGAGTATGATGGTAAGTGTGTGTGACAATAGTAGTGTATGTGAGAGAGTATGATGGTAAGTGTGTGTGACAATACTAGTGTTTGTGAGAGAGTATGATGGTAAGTGTGTGTGACAATAGTAGTGTATGTGAGAGAGTATGATGGTAAGTGTGTGTGGCTATACTAGTGTTTGTGAGAGAGTATGATGGTAAGTGTATGTGACAATAGTAGTGTATGTGAGAGAGTATGATGGTAAGTGTGTGTGGCTATACTAGTGTTTGTGAGAGAGTATGATGGTAAGTGTATGTGACAATAGTAGTAAGTGTGTGTGACTATACTAGTGCATGTGAGAGAGTATGATGGTAAGTGTGTGTGTGTGTGACAATAGTAGTAAGTGTGTGTGACTATACTAGTGTTTATGAGAGAGTATGATAGTATGTGTGCGTGACTATACTAGTGTTTGTGAGAGAGTATGATGCAACATGTGAGAGCAAGTATGAATTGTTTCCTAAACGGCCTCTCATACAGATCACTACGTGTACACGTTGTCATATGACAGAGTATGGCATTACTCTGCTTTTCATGCTACAAATTACATGTGTTAAGCAGCTTATACACATTCAGTTGAGCCTGCAGATGCACGCACACACACACACATGCGAGGCCTGTCACCAGCCCTTACCGAGCATAGCAGGAATCTGAAAGGGCAACTTGGCTGGCCATCTGGTCTGCATACTAGCAGAGGTTATTGTGTCGACATCATCATTATTGAACAAACTGCTGTTTAGCAAAGATTAGCTGAAATCTGCACAATTATCTGTCGTTACACATTTAGAGAACACAAATAAAATGATCACAATGGATAGGTACCCAGTTATCAATAATCAGGATAATACTTGCCCATTTATTATTAATATTCTTTATTTTCAATTGTGTTTGAAGAGGTTTTGTTTATTTAATAAGAACCCACAACATTATTAATTGTTCTCCAGTTCATCATCATTTGTAGCTGACCTAAGCTAGAAACGGTCATGGGAGTCAATAGATGTGAACAGAGCACTTTGCTGTTCTGGAGCATTCAAGTGTGTATTAACACAACGCCATGGAGGATTGACATCAGCAGTGACTGTAAATAAGCTATTTTTGTTACTGATTAATGTGGGAGGGGTAATATAAACAATTTGGAATCCATCACTTTACAATGAGGGGAAAATATTTGTTTAGAATCTTCCCAGAAGTGGACATCACAGCAAGTTCATGCCGAGGCCAGACACTGCAACGCTCAGAAAAATTACAAGAATGGCCTCAACTGGGTGGTTAAATATTAAAGTTTATAGGTCTATAATGAAAAAAGACTGAACAAGTATGTGTTGTTTGTAAAGCCAGGAGAAAACCTCCTCTTTCCAAAATGAATATGGCAGCACGGCTTGGGTTTGGGCTGTAAAGAGGAGTGGGTTCAAATTCCTCCTCTATGATATGAGAAACCGATATCACCATACAGTAAATTATTACTTGAAGTTATTGCACAGGCTATTGAATCACGGGATGTACTTACTTTCTCACAACCTGTTTGGTTTAGTTTTTGTCAAGTAAATAATCAAACTGTGTAAAGGTGGAATTTCATCTCTGATATGGCTGTATATGTTGGTTTTACTGCTGCTTATATGTCTGAAGATGCTGTACACAAACACACACCCTCAGCCAAAAAGAGAGCACACCAGCTCTTCACCAGACTCCATCCCTGTCTGTCTTCTCGCAGAACCATCATCAAAAATGAAAACCTTCAGGCTCAAAGAAGGAAGAAGTGATGAGAAGAAAAAGAGAGATGAGAGGTGTTTGATATTCACACTTGGAGGCAGAGCTAAATGTGATTCCTCATTAGACGGGAGCCAAGGCTCTTTCCAGGTACAGTCACGCACTGTTGAGCTGCAGCCACTTAGCACCTGATTAAAACATGGAAACACTCCCTGTGGTGTTATGAGATCTGTGATAAAGCTACTCCTCCATAATGGCATTAACTGTGGTAAGGTGTAAAGTAAAATGTTTCTTGTCTTTGCTATTTTGGTTTATTATTTTATGTAAACCAGCAGGGCATCTTTTGTCATCACAGATTAAGGGGTAACTACAGGCTACAACTACAGGAGCTTTACTTTCTTTTTTGAATTCTAGGCTGAATGTAGATTTTTGCTAAAGCATAATGAATATTAAAACATTAAAATCTCAAAGACATCATTTTTCCACTTTCTTACAGTGTAAATAAGTTGGGACCTTGCAAGACTTTGATTCTCTTCACTTGTGTTCAGCTCAGTGCAGAAAGATTCACCCTTGTGATTAAAAGCACTGTCAGACATCACTACCCTACAGCCCATGCAGATACAAAAAAAATCCTTCCAGCTTGAAAAGTCTGTCAAATCACATCTGGTCATGCTGAATCACAGCACTGCCAGGAAAAATTGGCAAATTTTCAAATGGCAATATGTCAGGCTCCATTTCATCTGCAGCTGTAAGTGTGTCACCGCATTGACATGTGGCACTTTTCTACAATCAGTTTCTTTTGTCACTAACAAATCCCATGCCTTGTAGCTAAAATCCCTTCTTTGACCACTTCAGGGCAAATTTTACATTTTGTTTGCTCTTTTTTCCTGTCTGTACTCACCAGTGTGATTGTTTTTTTAAGTATTGTTTTTAATTTTAGACTTGATTACAATGCAGCCATAGCTGGAATCAAGATAAATACCTTTAAAAAAATGCAAGTATTCTCCTAATTCAAACTAAATTAGTTTTTATTATCATTATGTCAAGTCATTCATCCAAATGTGGCCTAATACTTAGCAATTTATATTATAATTAAGATAAAAACAGCTAATGATCTCATACAAAACTGTTCTGCTTTTAGTTACCATTTCTATCGTTCACGACGATAAAAATGTTAAGTTAGACAGTGATGTCTTGGGTTGGATTTGGTCCATTTCAGTCAATATCGCTGTGACTTGTTAAATGAATTTCTCTGAGTAGCAGAGTGGCTGTAACATATTTGAAGGCATTTCAGATTTTCCTGCCAATTTGTATGCTATTTGAACTGAAGCAGTGTGGTGACATTTCCAAAAATCTTCAAGGCCATATGTGAGATGGAATTTAGTTCAATTAACCCCGTTTTTTTTTTTTTTTAGAGTGCCTTAGCACCATGGTTTTCACTCAAAATAAGGCCAAGAAACACTAAGCCAAGTGTTTCTACAATCACAGCCGTTCTTATGAAGATCCAAGTTTCTGGCTGTCAATCACTTAAACTTTCTAAATATTTACCAGTGAAACAAAATGGTCATTCAAAGGCTTAAATCCCCTTTTTGCTGCTTGCTGCTACATAATAAATGCTCTCACTTATCTTTACCCAAGCATTCCCTATGGATGGGTATTCTCGAAGGAATCTGTTTTCATCAGGAGCCCTCTCAGTGATCACTGCCCAACCTCTTCAACCATGGAATTACACTGTTATATTATCAGTCTGTTCCCGTCAGTGCGTCTGCCTCATTTGCTTCTCTTTCATCTTGTGATTCCCCATCTTTAGCAACATGGCTTTCAATCATAGAAACAAGCCTTTGGTGAACACAATTCAACATGATTTTCTTTGTTGCTGTTGTTGTTGGAATCTCAAATATTTTGTCTTTTAGAACATTTTACCTCTATTTTTTTCTTCTTCTTCATTTCTTCTTCACCAGTGTGGTATTGTTCAGTGCATTTTTCACGGTGTATTCCTATGAACTGCCTTGTGTGGAGCAGCAGTCACAATGTAGACCTGTCGTTCAGGCTACCTTTGGTCCTGTTTATATCTGCTATTGACATTCATACCGAGTGATCTGATCACATTTGGACTATGGAGCTAAATCAGGGTCATATCAGGGTCAAAAGTTTTTTCATTTAAAACAAATCTTATAGATGAACAACAAAAATTTAAAACTGAAAGTTGAAGTTTTGATATTGAACTTTGTAAAATACAACAATATATTCAAATAAAAATGTTGAAGGCAGTTTAATTATTATTTTGACTCAAATCTCAAATTCCTTTGAATAAAATACAGTGATACCTCTACTTACGAACCAGATTAATTTCGTAAGTAGAGGTACCACTGTATTTACTTTTTAGTTTTCACTTTAACACACGTTTTGAAATTTTGGTCTCTTATATATTTTTTTTCACTTACAAATCTGTACAGATCTGCTTTTTCCTGTTAATGCAACTCAGGCATCCTTGAAAATGCAACAGTGGCAAGGTAATGTAAACACAAGTGGACAGGCTGTACTCTTTCCTCTCTGATGTGAAATATCCTTTTCTGACCTCCATGAATGCTTCAGAAAGCAATTGCTTGAATAATATTTTACGCTGTGTCTTTTACAAGTTCAGGAATAATGAGGCAGACTCTGAGCTTCCATGGTAGCTAATAACATTTACTCAACCAACTGACAACACTGCAGTATGTGCACATACTGTGAAACACAGAGGATGCATGTCAATGTGCTGATAAGAAACTGCTCCATGTACAGCACTGTCTGTTTCACCTGCGTCCATTTCACCTGGCTGTCAGTTTTTTCGGCCCACCTAACTTTTTCCATGTCGGTTGCCAAGCCCCTCTACTACCAGTTTTCCCAGCTGGTAACCAGTGAAAATAAGATCAAATATTAGATATGGGTCAGTTTTAAAAGATTATATAAGCAAATTAAAACAATAGCAACAAAAAATATTGGCATTGAATAGAATTGGCCATCAAAACCTGCATTATAAATGCAACCATTGAGATTAGTGACTCACACCCCATTCAGAGTTTGTCTAGGCCGCATGTGACCACATCCTTTCAGCAGAGTAAACATACTGGACCTACATTATAACATTACTACATGCAAGGATGTACTCACTTACACAATAGCTTAATATTAAAGTGTGAAACACTAAGCCAGAGCCAACACAACAAAACCACAATATCATGGACCCATCTGGGTTGTTTTGATTTGCCTACCTTAGTTCTTTTTCTATTTTTAATTTCCTGCACATCCCAATTCTCTTTCAATTCTCAGAAGCCTTTTTTTTGTCTTTCCTATTTTGGGGAGTTTTCTCATTGCCAGTATTTTTGTGTATGTATGGTTCATCTGTTTAATAAAGCTGGAGGAAAAACAAGATCTGACAGACAGGAAACGCGTTCCTCTTTTTTTCCTGCAGACTAGGCATGCATTACTGCATCCCACAGGTTAAAACAAAACAACAACAACAATGCATTTGGGCTTTGCAGGTAGAAATTATGTACTTATATGCATGTGGGCCATGGGAGTGAGATTCAATCCCAAGATGTCGCTTGAGACAAAGGTGTGAACAGACCTGCTTAGAGGTCCACAGACAGCCCTGAACTGTACAGTTTACACCCAGATTAAATCCACTTTCAAACAATGATCACAGTATAAAGATGAATAGAGTTCCTCTCTTCATTCTGCCTCCGCTCTCCAGCGATGCACAGTGATCCCAAGAAGGCACAATCTTCCCTCCCCAGTGTGTGCTTTGACAAAGCAGAATGGTGTTCAGCAATATGAAGATTCCCCAACTCCCAGTCCATACTCAGCACCAATTCCCTAATGTCTCTGGTCACTGTTTTCTTTATTCAGTTGCTGGCAAATTAAAATACGAAACTGGAAAAACAGCAATTAAAAAAAAGGGGAAAAAAAAGACTTTTCTACCTGGTTGTTTCTGTGGGACACACCCACAGTAGTTCGAGCTTGAGTTTTCCTGTCGCTGCTGGTATTTAGGGTGCTACCAGAGGGGAAGTTCTGGCTGGCTTCAACTAGAGAAAGATAATGGCTCGACTTGAGCTGACGGAGGCTTCTCCAGGGTGTTAAGCACAACATCAGGGTTCGACCAGTAGCGAGTGCCCCCAGGGACAAAGTTCTTAAACCACTGTGGTCAAAAGCAGCTGCTGTCATATGACCCTTCGAGCCATCTCTCACCATCCCCATAATGTACTCATTTCAGTGAAGACTCTGCAGCCATGCTTGGATCTCTTTATATACCTTCCCACAATGCTAATTCACACATCACATATTTTGTCCCTTTCAGGCCTCTGTTACTACCTACCAAGGCATTACAGAGATGTAACAGCCATGGATGAATATTACGCTGTTCTGCCTCTGTATTCACACAGCCCACACAGCAGAGCAGAATAAAAGCCCCAGACAGAACAAATTGGCAGCTTAACTCTTGTTTGAGGTCAGCTTTTCATATTATATTATATTCCATCCTACGCATTAGAGGCTGTTAAAGTTTTACATGAGAGCACTGGTTCATGGTTCTCAAACACTTTTGTAAATGAACATCACTGGCCAAAAATAAGCACAGACAATGAGCTTTCCTCATCAGCGCACAAAGCTATTTAAATCAAACCTCTCAGCATGCAACTGTAACTGACAACATGTCTATAAAATGTAATTCATCTATGCTCTGTTTTCTCATGGTTTGCCAATTAGTAAAGTTGATGGAAAAAAGTTATCACCTTATACTGTCTTCAACCCTTAATTATAAAACCGGTGTGACGACAGAAACTTGATTTAAACTCAACTTCCTGTCTTCTATTAGGAACACAAAGAAACTTGGAACATGAGGCAGATGGAAGTGGCTTATGTCTCCTTGGTAGCACACTGAGATGAGACCAGGATCGCTGCCAAAAACAAACACGCATGCACACACAGGCACACGCATGCAGGCTCATTTGCGAGCACGCACAAACACAGTCAATATTTCACCCTTGCATCTGCCAATTACAAACTAGATTTGTTTGTAGAGAAAACATACGCACGTCTAAGCTTAGCAGCGTTTCTTACACACACTGTGAGTCAGTAGTGCAAAACACAACGGCAGAGGACCCCCCCAGGTGAGATCCCAAAATATCGACTGGGTGATTCAGCTCTTCAGTCGTAAGGATTTCTCTTTTTTATTTCATTGTTTTTTCTATATCTTTGTAAACACACAGTGTAAATCAGTCATGCACATGTATTACGTTTTTTCAGCAAAATGAATCCTCATGTATGATATTGCATATTCACTGTGTATGGGTGAACCTCCAGTGCTGTACTCCCATCTAGCACACAGTTTGAGGGTGGCACGGCCTCGAGGCTTCCCTCTGTCCCCCTACCTGGGTTTGGACACAATCTTTTCATCTGTGGAGGAACCACATGCTACGAAAAAACTCACGCTATGCTCAGCGTAAATTCCTTTCTGGTCCAGAGGGAAATTCAATAAACACTGAATTGTAAGTGTTCATGCTACACCCATCCTGATGTGCTCACTATCTGTATCTGACACTTCCCTCAGCTTCGTTTGTTACCTTTAAGAAGACAGTGCATTAGAAGAAAAACTCTGCGCAGGAAGTACAATGTTTGAGCTGTCATGCCCTCTCAGCATCCTCAAAGCTGTTTGCTGCCTTTTGTTCTTCGCTGCAGTTTTCCACACAGTAGTTAAAACTTTGCTGAGTTCTTGCTTATATTACAGGCTGCAATATTCTAACCCACTCTGGGAATACATTTACAGAAACGAATCCAATCATGTCCGAATTTGGTAGTATGTTTTATTGTTATCTTTTGTTTCTTGGCATACAAAATCCATTCATTTCATTTTTTTTTTTTTTTTTTTTGTCCCTTCCAAGATCATGTCTAGCTTTATTAAAATGATTTTATGAAAGTCAGCTGGGAAAGAGGGGCAGAAACACTGATGAACACATGCAGCAATATGCTCCCCGTGATTGTGAAAGTTGCTCAGTTAGAGGATGTGGAGAGAAGAGAGGATGCTGCCAGTGAATGCAGTGTGTGGCATGGATGGGGAGTGAGACAGAATAATGAGGGGCTAAAGGAGTGCAATGTATGAAACGGGAGAATGAGTCGAGGCGGCCAGACAAACTGCTTTCATTAATTCCGTTTGTTTCTGTAAAAAGGGTGTGCTTGTGTGACCTTTGCGAAGTCCAGCCTAGCTCCATCATTTTTACTCATTATGCTAGAGTCGATAAGATCCAGGCTGGCACCTGTCTCCTCAGGGAGCGATTTAAAAACAATAAATGAACACGCTGGAATTTTGTAAACTTACTACGTGTCTCAGAGTAAGTGGAGAGTGAGACTAAACCACAAGAGGCAGAAATCACTGGGATAGTAAAACTTCTGGGCATTTCAAGAACCTCTAAAGGCAGCCATTAGCTTTAATTGTCTGAGCTCCAGTTAAATGGAAAGCAGCCCTTTTTAGCATTAAAAAGCATTTAAAAAGAAGTGTGTAAATATATTATATATATATATATATATATATATATATATATATATATATATATATATATATATATCTATATATATATATATATATATATTATATATACATATACATACATACATACATATATATATATATATATAAATTAGGGCTGGGCAACGATTAAAATTTTTAATCACGATTAATTGCATTGTATACGGAAAATCAAATAATGAATTCAAAAGTAGTGTAAAGGTCACTTTTATTTAAATGTTCTGCTGCCATATGAACTAAAGTGTCATAACATTTGTTGTTCAAACACTTTTAACATCAGCACTTGCCAGTAACACATATTTAGTGTAAATCTCATCTTAAAAAATGTCAAATAAAGTAAAGCTTATTGTCACTGCCAGGACATTAATGTCATCCTGTTTTTTTCTGAAAAATAAAAAAAGTCTACCAACAAAATCCTAACAATCTAGAGGCCACAATCAGAACATTAAAACAGGTCATTTCTGAGGTAACAGCAGACAATTTTAACGGGGAGTTCAACTTGGCAGTTCTCCCCTGGGAGAACTTTAAAATGAAAATGTCCATGTTAAAGTTCTGTAACTTTATCAATCCGTAATTATCTGTGTCATTATCATTTGTTTTTTCCATTTTCAATTGTCAATCAAAAATTTAAAAAGTGACTTTTTATTTATTTTTTCTGTTTTTTAATCTAACACAAAAAACAAAAAATGCCTGTTTTTTTTATATTTCAATTTTAGCAAACAGGCCACTGGACTGAATTTGTTTTTAATATTTTATTGTCTGGGTTACGTGACTCAGAAATGGCTTTGTTTTATAATCAAGGAATAGACTTTCTGCTGTCATTACACATCTGTGCCACTAGATGGAGCCGCACTGAAGTAACCAGCTAGAGAACAGCACGACAGTGAACACATGAAGCAGATCTGATGATAAATGGAGGAATGAAGCGATCGTCTTGAACAAAGGGGTTTGAAAGTATTTTTTTCAGACAGAATTGTTAATATTGCTACCTGAGTTGCTACCCGAACTGTATTGTACACTTGATTTTTACCGCTCTCCATGTCCGCATGTTTACCTGCCAATTATTTTTCCGTTCCGCAGCAGCCAGTAACAGACTTTTCAAAACAAAAGCACGTGAGCAACATGCGTTAACGTGCGATAAAATAAATGTTGTAGTTAATAAATTAATGCGTTTTATATATATATATAGTGTACTTTATTTTTTTTTAACCATTTACATATTACAAAGAAATCAGTTGACTGAAACATTAAAGTTTACTTGATCTGTCTCTCTGATTGGCACGAACAGGGCTTAATAATAATATGCCTATAACAATATGATAATAATATAATATCATTACAGTGTAAATCTGAGAAAACCTACCACACACTTCTTTTCAAGTCAGAATGATGCAATGGCCCCTTTAAAGATATTTTTTTTCCAACCCACTTCATTAATTCAAGCAGGACAGTTAATTAGGCAATAGATTTTTATATTAGAGACTTTCATGCCACAGTAGTGTGATGTTCACATTTTCTGAAATCACTGGTGAATTTCAATCAGCTACAGTGCATCTGTTTTAACAAAATTGGCATATTGTCAGGCTGCAGTGTGTGAGCAATGTCTATATGTCCCTTATATGAAAATCCATGTCAATTCCACATAATCTGTCACAAGGGGGATGCTGGGGGATAAGACAAGAACAGCCGCCTTTAGTGTGTGGTCACACACTCAGTATGTACGTTTGAAGATACTGTATACAGACACTCTATTCCCACCACTGGCACTATCATGCACCTGATTATCTGAGATGTCTATCTCTAAATTTCATAGTTTGTAGGAATCAGTGTTCTCCTTATTTTATTCAGGTACAGAAAATGTTGCTTGAGTCTCTTGAAAAGACATATCGGCTCTCATCCAAAATGAGTCCAGAACAACATGCAATCCACTTACCTTTGTTGCACATTAAAGGCTCTTTCAGACTTAATTTCAGGACCACATTGGGACAAATCCTTATGTGTGAACAAGTCACATTTGCCAAAGATCCTTACTTATAAATATAATAAATAAAATGTATTTATTTTATGTCTTCCTGTTTTCAATGTACTCTTTAATGCTTAAATGCTTCTAGTGTTTTGTGTAAGATACCTTGAGTTGTCTTGTACACAAAATGTGCTATACAATTAAACTTGCCTTGCCTTATCTGTTTTCTCCCTACAGAGAGTAAATATGAACCAAACCTCACTTATTGATCATCTATGTCTTTATCATCTGGCATTTCAAAACAAATGAAGTCACTGAGCTACTTACTCTAGCAAATGATCTGGGATGTGTCTTGACACAAAGTCTTCTTTACTTTTTGGTGAGGCTGTGGATATTTAACAAACAATAAATTCCATGTTCATCAGTGAGTAGTAGTATTGGAAGGAATTTTCTCCCATCAGACAAAGCCAGGCAAGCTGTTTCCTCTGCTTCAAGTTAAGTACTAAGGCAGTGATTCTCAACCTGGGACCTTTATCTAGGCTGCAACATAATTTCAGGAAGCTGCCAGATGGTTGTAGAGAAAAAAATTATATATCAAAAATAAATTGATATACTGTATTTTAGACTGGGGACTGGTTATATTACATTGCCTGTACCAGTAATGCAATTTGTCTAAGAATGGAGTTCATATGTGAGAGTAAAGGGTATGCACATGAATCTCTAAATGGATTTGAGAAGGGAAAAAAAAACAAACAAATCTGAGGCAAAAACATTTTTGAAAGCTGTCACAAAGATCAACAATAGAGAAAATTCAAGATTCAAGGTGAAAATTGCAATGGCAGCATCATAGGCAAGAAAAATACACTGGCTGGCAAAAAAAAAAAAACAAAAAAAAGCCTCTACCAAAAAAAAGTTACACATTAATATTTCATTGGATCGCCTTGCTTTGATTACACACGCATTAACTGTGACATTGTTTTGATAAACTTCTGCAATGTCACAAGACTTATTTCCATCCAAAGTTGCATTCATTTTTCACCAAGATCTTGCATTGATGATGGTCAGTAGTCGAGTTGTAAAAAAAAAATTCAGCGGGAATGGTCAATGTTTTTCACCTTAAAAAAAAGTGGCAGGGGCAGGGGTGTAAATTCATTATCAAAATAAAACACTGTAAATAAGACTTCTGAATTTTAGCTAACATCTTCACTTATTTTTGTTGCCTGACGAGCAGTTTTACAGGGTGGATGATTTTTGATCGTTTTTATTTCAGGGGGGATGCCATCCGCCCTCATCCCCCCTCAACTCGAGTACTGATGATGGTAGAGACTGACCATTGTGCAAAGCCTTCTCCAGCACATCCCAAAGATTCTCAATGGGGTTAAGGTCTGGACTCTGTGGTGGCCAAATCAATGTGTGAAAATGATGTCTCATGCTCACTGAACCAGTCTTTCACAATTTGAGCCCGATGAATCCTGGCATTGTCATCTTGGAATATGCCCGTGCCATCAGGGAAGAGAAAATCCATTGATGGAATAACCTGGTCATTCAGTATATTCAGGTAGTCAGCTGACCTCATTCTTTGAGCTCATACTGTTGCTGAACCAGCCCTGAGCAACTGCAGCAACCCCAGATCAGAACACTGCCCCCACAGGATGGTACAGTAGGAACTAGGCATGATGGGAGCATCACTTCATCTGCTTCTCTTCTTACCCTGATGTTCCCATCACTCTGGAACAGGGTCAATCTGGACTTATCAGACCACATGACCTTCTTCCATTGCTCCAGAGTCCAATCTTTATGCTCCCTAGCAAATTGGAGCCTATTTTTCCAGTTAGGCTCACTGATTAGTGGTTTTCTTAAGGCTACACAGCTGTTCAGTCGAAATCCCTTGAGTTCCCTTTGTGTGAAAATGCTCTTACTTTCACTATTAAACAGCCCTGAGTTCTACTGTTGTTTTTCTTCGGTTTGATCTCACCAAACGTTTAAGTGATCCGTGATCACGATCATTGGGGATTTTTTTCCAGCCACATTTCCTCTTCAAAGACGATGGGTCCCCACTATCCTTCCAGCTTTTAATAATATGTTGGACAGTTTTTAACCCAATTCTGGTAGTTTCTGCAATCTCTTTAGACATTTTCTCTGCTTGATGCATGTCAATGATTTGACCCTTCTCAAACAGACCAACATCTTTTCCACGACCACAGGATGTGTCTTTCGACATGGTTGTTTAGGAAATGAGAAGCAACTCATTGCACCATTGGGGTTAAATAACTTGTTGCCAGCTGAAAGATGATTGTCCATGCAGTAATTATCCAATAGGAGGCTTGTACCTGTTTGCTTAGTTACATCGAGGTGACAACTTCTTTTTTTGGCCAGGCAGTGTGTGTTGGCTTAAACAGGAATTCAGAAGTCCTGGGGGACTGCAACCAGATTATTCTAGGTGGTCTGACATAGACAGTTGTGACGGAAACATAATTGTACATCTTATTTTACCTGTAATTTAATTGTTTCCAGTGAGGCAGCTGAACAATTAAATAATACATTTGACAACGACAGGAGTTCAAGATGAATTTAATTCCCGTTTGTATACAAACAGAAGATAATCATTTTACTCACATACAGGACGAGCTGACACCAGAATGACAGCGAGAAACTTAGACTCAGTCACTTTTAACAAACTGAAAAACAATGAAACCTTGAGATAATTCTCCAGAGGACTACATATCCCAAACTCATACTCCTCAACATTGGATCGACAATATTCACATTCCAGGGAAAATGTCACGGATGTTCTGAACCTTCACATATTCAGCAACGAAAAGGTATCACTGACCTAAGGCCGTCCTCCTCCATAAATACCTGGTTGCCAAACTATGAAATCTACTAAACACAGCATTTCAAGCAAGCCTTGGTCACATTTCTCTTGTTGCAAGTTTCTGGATCAAACCAAACATATTTACCTTGTAAATAAAGTTGCCATAATCCTTCTCCTGTATGTGGTTCGTGACAGTTTTCAGGCTCGTGTCATTTGTCTAATACGCGCCTCTTCACCTCCTCTCTCCTCAGCCCTCCTGGCCTCGACCTGGGAATCGATCTGAACAAAAATAATTTGAAGGATGTTTCAGTGCCTAAAATACACCTGCAGGAGAGAGGAGGCTTGTTTTAGGAGCTACAAGCATCAAGCATGGATATATTAGTGTTTCCTTTGCCCTTTTTCATTTTATCAGCAAAATTAAACGGGGACATGATATTTTAATATCATATTACAAATGAAATTTGTACATACCTCGTCAAAAACACTTTCAATTGTAATCAAAGTGAAATAAAAAAGCACAGCTGTATGTCACTACAAAACCATGGTCACATGCCAGATCTGATGTTGATTTAAAATTGCAAAATGATCATTTTGACAACAAAATTACAGTATTTTATTTGTTCTTTTTTTACTTTTAAGGGTATGGCCAAGCAGTGTGACCAAATAATTTTCATAAACTACTTTACACCAATTAAATTGTCACCCTTTGAGATGCTTCTCACTGTGCTTTTTAAATTGCCATAACAGACAGAGAGATACAGTTGAAATATTTAAGATTTCACTTTAACTGTTATATTTCATATTTATACATACTTATACAGGAGTGTATAAGGTTTGAAATCAAACACTCAAAAGAAACTGAATGAGCTCTGTGCCCAAAAGATTATTTATTTAATTGATTACATTTCTTCAAATCAAATCAAATCAAACTTTATTTATATAGCACTTTTCATACATATAAAATGCAACACAAAGTGCTTTACAGAATAAAATAAAATATAAAACAGGAACACAACAAAGACCCGTCCCTCTCACGCTCACACACAGAATATTCTTGTTCAGAATATGCTCTTGGCCTCTATCATCTTTGTCCTGTTTACAAACACTCATTTGAATTTGGGTTTAAACAAAGCAAAACAAAAAAAGCAAGTATTTGAATGGTGATTTCTAAGGGAAAAAGAAAGTTTGCATAAATCCATCGTCAGAGGATATCTTGTTAATCTTTGCCCGCTTTATGCTTTATTGCTTAATAAAGTTTTACAGTTTATTTGAAAAATGGACACTAGAGTAAAGCCATAGTTTTTGGAAGTATTGTCAAAGCGAGTACAACCTCAATTTCAGAAAAGTTGGGACGCTGAATAAAACGTAGATGGAATCAGAATGCAATGATCTGCAAATCTCTTATCACTGTGAAGAAGAATTCACTAAGCGCTGGATTGTTCACCCGCTTAAAATAAATTAAAGGTGGAGTAGGTGTTGTTTGAAAAACGGTTCCAGCAATCCAACTCAAGTGAGATTTTGAAAATATACACTCCCTCCCTCCTCCCAAAGGCTCCGCCTCCTCCTCTTCAGCTCACCCCTCGAAACCACGCCTTCACATGATTCACGACTGCATGAACCATAGGGAGGGAGGGAGGGAGGGGTGATATTTGATGGACGTATTAGGCAGCCAATCAAAATAGTGATGATCACTTTTTTGATTGGTCAGAGTTTTTCTCTGATTATACCTTCTAGACTGGACCAAAATGTTTAGTTTTTTTTGCAAACATTTTATTTCAGTGGGTGCAATGGAAATGTGAAAAGGTTTTCAGGCAATATTGTAAAAAGTGTTGCAAAAAAAACAACACCCACCCCACCTTTAATGCACGGAAGCTAATAAAAACACCTTCACAATAGCAGGAACTTTGTCCCGTCTTAAAGCAAGGCTTTTTAGTAAGTAATATTGTGCATTGCTCCCATTCTTACCTGTGCCTTGGTAGAAGAAGCTATGCCCCGGCCCTCCTCCAGGCGCTTGGGCACCAGCTTCAAATACATCAACTTTCACATCAGAACCTATTAAGGGAGAGCAGTGGTGGTTTCTGCACCCTGCCAGTATCTTTCATGTCCCCAATTACTGACAGATCCCCAAAATCATATTCACCTTTTACCATCTTTAATTAGTTCTTTATCACTGTTGCCTTTCATGGATGTCATCCCCAGCCCAGTGCACTCCTGTCAGCATGCTGCGAGATGACTGCATTAATCAGAAGTTGATATCCTCCAAAGATGCATAAGCATTTGCGATCTGTCTCACATACTGAATTCCAGGGGATTCTGTCACTGTGTGTTATCTGCACTCAGCACGTTCATTGTGGGCAAACTGGCAGCAGAGAACTTATCTCTACTGTGAGAGCAAGAAAAGCAAAGAACACCGGGAGAATTTAAAGTCAGTCAAAAGTCAAGAGAATGAAATGTTTTAAGGTGCATCAAGTTTACTGAAAGAAAGCAAACATTTTAATACTAACAAAAAGATGGTTCTGCAATAATTGATACGTTGATAAAGTAGCCTCAAGAAAGTTAAGCACAAGAAGATGAAGTGTAAGACTCCTCTTTGTGTTGTTTACGCCATATCGCTTAACAATCCTGCAGTGTGTTTATGGGGGAAAATCCTGACAGCCAATATGGATTTAAAGCAGGTGGCTACAAGCACATGTGATACATCTGACATGTTTTTAATTCTACATTAACATCTTCGCGCTGGAGCCAAACAGACTTGCCGTTAGACATTCATTATTGATCATGCGGGGCGTTAAGTCTCTCCTTTTTGTGTGTCAGCTAATTATTGAAAATAAGATTTGCGTGTGATTAAGGGAGCAGATCGTTGTCGTTGCAGACACATTGATATGCACAAAACACCTGAGGTTAGTGGAGGAGGGTGGGTGGATACGGTTGAGGGCAAGGTCTTTCCTCCTTAAGCCTATTAATGAAACAGATGCAGGATCTTACAAGGTTTGCTCTAACAAGATGACATTAAATGAAGCCATATGTCTGGATTACTTCTTAGCTTTTCTTCTTTCTCCCACTTTTGTAACACTATCACCAAATTTGCATTTCCTGTTCAAGCCCGCTAACAAAGAAGACGTGTTCTGGTGAAATGCTGTTTGTTTGTGAGCCAGAATTTTCTTTAAACATGATGTTTGACCCCATATTTACTGTTCATGCTTTTTTCAGCTGTTTATTTATCACCGCACTACCGCAGATAATAAATACTGAAAGTCACTTTTTAAAGGCACACTACATTGCAGTACCACTCCAAACTAAATTCGGTTAGCATATTATTACAGAAAGTTCATGTTTTAACCCTTGCCATAAGGCACAATAAAGTGCACAGTAACAGTCCTCCACTTCCCCCACCCTCCAACTGACAAATTCCATGTTTGGAACAGTGAATACAGAAATACAGTACAGTGATACAATTGTGTAATAACTATCATAACTTTTTTTGTAAACATTAATATACATTAGCAACCATAGGTTATATCCTACTTACCAATCTAGATGTTGTGGGTTCTGCATCATATTTAATTTAATCATTCTTCTGACTCCGGGCATGATTCTTTGATAGGACAGGATGCTGGTGGTGATGCTGAGTCCTCAGCACTTGTAGTTTATCCAGCTTGCATCCGACTGGGGCCAGACTGATCCGACAGTGACTCCACACACTACAACAATGGGGCCACACACTACACAATCTGACAGTGACTCGGTCATCCATCTGGCCTCCAAATAACTTTTGTCAGCAAAACACGCACAGATAATGAGGCGCAAGCACACACATAACATGAGCTGCTTATTTGAAAATGGACTGAGGGAGGAAACAGCAATGCAAGATGTTTGCACTAGGACTTGTTCAGAGCATGAACAAAAAAAATAAGAAAAGGCATCAAATGCAGGGGAAAAAAGGGATTAGCAGACTCGAGCAGCAGTGGGTGGATTAAGAAAAATCATTTGCCATAAAAACATGAGGAGTTACACACTTGAATTGTGACATGGCATGTTGCGTTTCACTGAAAGTTTACAGCGTCACCACCTTGCTTCATGGGATTCCCTTCCTCATGATAAAGTCAGCCCATTGTTTGCTCTCTCATTGGTTATATCTTGAATGAGGATTACCCCAAGGGTCCCAGATGTTTGGCATGCTAAGATATTTGTCAGCAGTTGGATATGTCTCATTGGCGGGTGTCTTTGGGTGATTCACACAAATATAGAGTGCCAACTGGTGCAGACAGACTAAAGAATGATTACCCCCCCCTGAATAGTCTGTGAGCTCTGTCTTAATGGTTTGTCGGGGCGGTACCCTCAACATAACTGACGTGCAGATAGAATACACCTTCAGCAGCATAATTTCCTCTACCTCATTTGTATGTTCAAAGGGTACAATTGCTTATATTACCTCTGGAGGGATAAAGTGGTATTATAAGGCTTGGTGGACTGTGCAAACACTCCTCAGCATAATCTTTTCAGTGGCCCTTTCATCAGTACAGTGGATTTAGGTGTTTAACAATATGTCTTGAAAAATGGGTATCACCCCAGACTGTTGCAAATCTTTGAATTCAACAAATTCAATTTTCAATTCAATTTTATTTGTATAGAAAAAAAAAACCTTGAAACCAAACAGTATCATGGAAAAACTCCACTTTAAGAGGAAGAAACCTTGAGCAGGACCTGGCTCAGATGGGGGGACCTTCCTGCCGAAGGCCAGCTGGGTAAAGAAAGAAAAGAGGAGAGAGACAGGACAGAGAGAAGATGTGAGAAGAGCACACAAAATGACTGAATGAAATGACTGCATAAACAGATGCAGCACTCATCCTGTCATTATTGGGTAACGTATTGCGTCACTTCCTGTCGGTCAGTCTTCCTGTCAGTGGTTTGAACGGTGAACGGTCTCTGATTCTTTTAACCTTTCTATAACCTAACCCTTTAAGCGACAAGCAACATTGCTGAATAAAACAGACTGTATCTTTAAATGTGATGCCGAATCTTGTTACTACTTTTCATCAGGAGATAGGGTACATGTGTGCCTGTAATATGAGAACCATTTTTGGAGGTGGCGCTATTCATGGTTTTAGTGTAAAATGAGTTTGTAAAACACCCCCCGGCACAGAGATGTAAGCCACAGCAGTGGTCATAGTGCTGAGCGTAGTGAGAGCAGACCAGAGCGAAAGAGTGTTTTTTTTTTCATTTACTCACGATGTCAAGAGGCCGGTTTACTGTCGACAAAGTACTTTATCAGATTCTGGCTCACTCCGATTTTGAGGAGGAAGACATGCAGTTGTCCAGTGAAGCAGAAACTGACGTTAGTAGAGATGGTGAGTCATGCGCCATAGTTCACAATCAGCACATTGTATATCGGATGCTTCACCTCAGTGTGGCCGGGGTGGAAGCATTCTGCAATCGCCAAGCAGGTCGAGGTGTCAGGGGGGCTCATTACACCGCAAATATGGAAAAATGGACATCAATTGGTCCTGTGTCATCAGGAGACATGGCGATGTACAGCTGTGTATCATCTGCATAACTGTGGAAGCTGATGCCGTGTCTCCTGATGACGTCCCCAAGGGGAAGCATGTAAAGATTAAAGAGAAGTGGATCTAAAATTGAGCCTTGGGGAACCCCACATTCAATTTAATGGGGTTTTGAGGAACATGTATCCATACTTACATAAAAGCATCGGTCTGTGATATAGGAACAAAACCAGTTAAGAACAGTACCGGGGAGACCGACCAGGTGTCTGAGTCTATTTAATAAAATGCGATGGTCTACTGTGTCAAAAGCAGCACTTAGATCCAGTAGAACCAATACTGTGAGCTTTTTATTATCCAAATTCCACCTGATGTCATTTAAAATCTTTAAAAGTGCTGTCTCGGTACTGTGGTTCCTCCTAAAACCAGACTGATGTTTCTCTAAAATGCTATTTATGTTTAAAAAGTCATTAAGTTGGTTAAAAACCAGTTTTTCTAAAATTTTACTTAAAAATGGTAAGTTGGATACGGGTCTGTAATTATTAAGAACGTTGGGGTCTAAATTGCTCTTCTTCAGAAGGGGCCTCACCACCGCCGTTTTAAATGCGGTAGGGAAGACACCTGTCTGAAGAGAGCAATTCATGATGTTTAAAAACTGCTCCTCGAAGACTCCATAAAACGATTTTAAGAGTGATTGTCCCTGAATTGAAGGCTTTCATTGTGCATGGGGCTTGAGGAAAAATCTGAAATTGAGGACTACCGGGCAGGTTTGGGCAGACAATGTCACAATAATCAAATTAGATGAGAAATCTACTTTTATTCCAAATTTTGGTTCATACTAGAGATATTTCCCATTTACAGTATGCCTTTATCTCAAACCACTTTAAAGTTACAGCCTTTTGAAACCTTGATATCAAAATTTTCAAAACTCCGTGACTGCTAGCATAATTTTTTTTTTTTGCAATGTTTAGAGCACAACGGGCAATCCGCTGTCCAGTGGACTGCGGGAGTCTCTTTTGCTCAACCATGTGCTGTACACCATGTAGTTGGGTTAACCCGAGCTCCAGCACAATTGAACCGCACCAGAGTTCAACATTAGGAGTTCAATGATGGCCTTACCTGGACTTCCTTTTTTAGCCCTTAGACCCCCTTTTCTGCTCTCAGTACGGCTGTTTTGGTGCGCACCGGAGTGCGATCGTTGCATTCACACTGACAAACGAACTGCACTCATGACCAAAACCCCTTTCACCTAAACGGTTGAAGTGTGAGACGCTGGTATGACATGTGCAGGAAGTGCAGGATGTCCTGCAATGCTTGAAAATGAGCGTCAGAAAATTCTGTACTCAGCATGATCTGAAGAGGAAAAGACATTTGTTATGTCTTCCTGCTTTAGAGTTGCACGCTTTGTTCCTCTGAACAACACATAATTGTCTACAGCTGCTGGATCATAGATGGCTGGATGGAGATGGATCATGACGGCTGGAAAGCTGGCATTAATGTTAGCAAGACAGCAATTTCCAGGTTACGTAAACCAGACCAATTAAATATTAAAATCAAATTTGGTCTTGCTGGCCTGTTTTTCTATTTTGTATTTTTGATCTGAGCCTAAAATTGAAAGTATGAAAAATAACACATTGTTTCAGCTTTTGGTATCTGATTCAAAAACAAATAACCAAGTAACCAGTCACATTTTTGATTTTTTTGATTTTTGATTGTCAATTGAAAATGGAAAGAATGAGTGGCACACAGATTCACAGGTGTCTGAATGTCACATAAGCCCAGACTGTACATGATAAATCTGTAATGGGGGGATTTGAATCTCGTTTGCCCTTTGAGTTCCACTTTGCCTTTGACACCAACACCATAAACAGCCCCTGCTCCCAGGAGGAATAAAGTAATTGCTCATTTTGTAGAAACAGCACCATGTGACCAAGTGACTGCTCAATAATTTACGTTCATTTCTGAAGGTTCTTTCCTATGAATCACACAATGATATTGGAGTATGACAGAAAGGTTGACAAAGTCCCCTCCCTCCCATCGCAGATATCTGTAAAAATGACTGAAATTGATTTTTCTTTTCCTACTCTAGGACACTAGGAGACAGTTAAGTGTGCAGGATCAGAATGCATATTTCAGTTGCATGTTTCAGATGACTTTTATTATATATATATATATATATATATATATATATATATATATATATCTATATATATATATATATATATATATATATATATATATATATATATATATATATATATATATATCTATCTCTATATCTATATATACATCTGGGGGTGCCGATGTATATATTTATAGATTTAACATTTATTAGATTTATATTTAGATTTAACATTTAACATTTGGATTTAGATTATATTTTTAGATTTAATATTTAACATTTAGATTTAGATTTAATATTTAGATTTAGATTTAACATTTAGATTTAGATTTAATATTTAGATTTAACATTTATTTTTATATTTAATATTTAGATTTATATTTAACATTTATTTTAGATTTAGATTTAGATTTAATTTAATTTAAATTTAACATTTAACATTTAGATTTACCATTTTAAATAATTTAGTCAAATGTGTGTAAAATGAGCTAAATGTGAAGAAAATGAGCTAAATATTGAAAATATATCAGTTTGAAAACTGTAATCAAGTTTTTACATTTGGCACCCCATATATATATATATATATATAATATATATATATATATATTATATATATAGATACATACATATAATGTGATGTAGCCACAGTTTGAATGCCAGTGTGCACATTGTGGAGCTGCAGTGTAATTGATCTGCATTGCTGTCGGTTCCGAGTTTCACTGCAATACTTCTGGATCACGCACTGTTGTACAAACACTTGATCAACATGGTGAATCATTACATGTAATTTTCCAGGTGAGTTATAAATCCCATTTGGATGCAGAAGGGGAAACGGGGGAGTTCGGAAAGAAGGAAGAAGGTGAGGGAAGGGGATTTGTTGTTTTGTTTTTTGTCACTGAGTACTGTTTTGTCGTTTTACTCCTTGCTGCTGTCATATCTTCCTCATTGCTATTCAAGTGCATCACTTTACAAGAAAAGGTGGAAACATATTGGCTGCCCAAGTCAAGCGTTAGACCTGCTCTACATAACTTATTTCAGAAGCATGGAAGAATAGATTGTGGTTAAAATATAGTCGCAGACAGAACCCAAAAAAGAGAAAATCAATAAAACTGATAAATTGTCTAGGCAAGCTTTGTCTTTCCTTTCTCTCTGTGAATTGGCAGGACATCCTGGCACAACCACCACACTCTTAGATGGAATATTGTGTGAATATGAGTCATGTATTTTTCATTTATATTCACCCTCATCCTACAGTGTGTTAGGGGCATTAAGAGATGGTGGGATATACGAAAACTAAGGTTGGAAATTAGATGAATCCGGGAAGACTGCGTGAAAATACAGTGCATCTGTTGTTTTTATCGGGTTATATCCCTCTTCTGGCACTAATTCAAAGTGTGTGAAGGTGGGGATGATCTCAAATATAAGCAAATGTTCTCATGCAGCACCATTCAGGCAGCTAACGAGCAAGGCAATGCGAGGTAGAGAGAGGAGGTGAGTATGAGAGACAATCCTCTCAGTGTTTATCAAAGTGGTCTAATCAGGTCAGTTACTCATCTCTGACGTCACGTAATCTCACACTTGTGCATCCCTACCACAGACTGATGACACTTTATGAGCCATTCTTCACTGATAATACTTACCCACGTGAATTGTTAAATGCATTATGTCATCCAGTAGCATTAAATCATGCAAGGCTCCATCATAAACTAAGTTTACCCTGATGTCAGGGGAGAAAAACAAGGACTACATTGTGGAGTGAGTGCCTGTGTGGATGAATGCGATAGGACAGATAAGGAAACAGACTAAGCCAGATGTTGTATTCCTGGGTGTGTATTCAGAGCCTTGGCTGGGTTTTTCTTGGTTGCTGAGCTAAGCTGTTTGACCAAAGCAACATGGGAACTGTCATCTCTGCTGTACAGAGAATGAAATCAGGTGGTCATCATACGGTGGGGAGGGTGCAAAACTAAATGGCTAAGAACTCTTGGTTTCATGAACAAAAACCCCATGGAACAAACCTTCATTTTTCCACTAAATTAAAACCAGCATTATTCATCCTCACTCTTTTTGTCTTTGCAGGCTTAGCAGATTTTTTTCTGAACTAAATTATGTAGCAATTGGCTGTGTCTTTGATGTGATAAATGCATTCTTATTTGAGGGTTTGCAAGCAACCATCAATGCTGTTCTGTTAATTGGGTGTATGGCTCACCCCCCTTCATGCTGGGGGGGTTGGTTCTGCATATTAGTGCCTCACTCAGAGTCTGGGGGCTTCCTGATCAGGGTCGATTGTACCTCTGTGGCTAGAAAAAAATGATGACTAGGAATAGAGAAGGATGCTGACTGGTAATAACCTCAGGAAAAGGACAGCGGAATGAAGGCTGGGAAAGTGTATGTGTGTGTGTGCATGAATGTGGGTGCATGCGTGTATGTGTGTGTGAGTGAAGGTACTTCAAATTTATTTTAATGCAAGACCAAAATTAAAATCATTCATCTGGAATGATGTTTCCTGTATATGTGAATGTGAATTAACTATATTTTTGCCTTCTTTTTATGGGCACCCCCCCGCTATTACAATTCTGTACTTGCTCTGTTTTTTAGAAGTTTCAGAAAATATTGCAAGTCTCAACATCTGAAGCCCCCCCCCCCCCTCCCCCTTTACAGTTTGAGGAAAATGCATAAGGTTATGTAGTTGCTTTTGTGGATCAATAATGTTGCTCCATTGGTGAATTCCTTGGTATGGGTGACACAGCATCACAGTTGTTTGGAATTGGATTAGGGGGGTTGGGGAGGGAGGTGGAGATGATGAAGAGTATCAATCATTCTGTCTCTTGAGTGAAGTTATTTGTGGGTCGACAGAATTTGCAATAATGAAAGTTCACTTCTTAACCACCAAGGGTTTGTGTGTAAATTTACTTCCCCTACTTCCCCTCAACAGAGGAAGCAGTGACTGTATAGTCTTAGAGATCCTTTACCAGCGTCTGTCCCCACATTGTTTGATATGACATGATCCTTGGGGCTTTCTCGACCCAAACGCAGATGGCTATATCAGTTCAGTTTTATCGCTGCCATTAAAGGAAGTGTTATTGCTGTTAGGGGCTTGTCCTCATGCCTTAGTGATGCTTGACACTGTATCACCTGACTCTTTTTTTCATGGTCTGATTGCTTCCACAGCCACAAACGCAAAATTACAAAGCACAATTACCTTTCTCTTTTCCCTCTTTCCCCTTCCTATACAAATTTACTATACCATCTTCCTCCCCTTTAGCCTGCTGGAGAGTGATCGCCCCTGCCCTTCAGGAGAGATTTGATAACATTACAGTGGAACTGCCCGCTCTATTCTCTCAGTAAGAGAGGGCGTGGTTCCAGTGGAGAATACTTTAAGTGAGATTGATTGAACCCAGCTGGTCTAGTTTCCCAGTGTCAGAGTCATTTATGCAGGGATTGGCTCATAACCTGTCAATCAGATGGATGGAGGGACAAGGCAGGCGGTAGAGCAGAGGGTGGGCCCGAGAATGCAAGAAAAACTGACTGATGGGATTGAGGGTGGTGGTGTGCAAAATTATGGGTGTCAGATGAAGACTCCTCTGTTTCCCCAATCTGTCAGCCAACATAGACGTCTCAGCGTGTGGAGGGGCTTCATTCGGCTACAATAGTGTGATAATAAAGTTTTTTTTTTTATTATTATTATTAATTTTTTTTAAATTACACTAAGAACAAGTCTGGAGGCCAGGAAATTAAGCCTAAATGCAGTCTAAAGAATTTTAAAAAGCTCTGTGGGTCTCATTCATGGAATGTGACCTGGGAGAAGAGCAAATATATACGCACATTTTGGGATTCATGAAAAGGTTAGAAAAAAAAAAAAATCTTGTCCTGCCTCTGACTACATGTGAGCTTGCGTAAATGAGGAGTACACATGTTGCTTACCATTCTTAGACTTCATAACGTTAAAGCCTTAAATGCATACATATGCATGCATATGCAAACACATTTTAAACGTGAATAAATTAGAAATATAACACACTAATTAAATTGGCATTTTGAATATTTAAGGTTCAATAACCTTCAACTAAAGGAAATAAATATGCTCTAACCTAAATTTGCTCCAATCCATCATTTCTTAAAATGTGTGTTAAAAGCAAAATTATCAGCCGGCTGCTAAATGCATTACAACAATAAAATACGTTTACCTTTGGCGCTTGCCGTTGACTCCTGTGGAGGCGTGTCTGTGTCTATCAGTATGATTCCTGATAAAAAGGACTCTAAAGTTATTAAATATCATTCATTATTTATTTGCATCCAATGTTCTTTTCAAACCATTTTTACTTCACCTCTTGAATGTTTCATTGAACAGCAGACACAGCATTAACTGTCTACATTAGTTACATCTCTAGGCCTGCGCCTTGCTGGTCCTGGTCACACTCGTACTAACAGAGTTAAAAAAAAAAAAAAAAAAAATTGTGGGACTCCCCTTCAGCTATGTTGGTCCCTGAGTGGGGATCTATGATAATTATTGAACAACGGCCACATACCCCAACCTCTGATCAATCGCCATCCATGGAGACACACACACACTCTTACTATCAAATTCAAAATTTACATGGTGTTTGTGATTCTGGAGTAGGTTTCCAGTAAGGAGGTGATTTATGTGCAAATCTACTCACGGACGAAGCTTTCATGAATGAGGCCCTGTAGGTGAAAGAATAATCCACTCACAAAAGACGTATCCTCTCCACCGGGGGTGGGGAAAATGTTTTCCCATAGTGCCACATTTCCATAGGCAAAATAGTCAAAATGGTAAATTGCTATTGAATCAATTCTTCTGTCAAATAGTAACTAAATCTAAATATTCAAATACAAGCTTTAAATTTTTTGGAGCATTTATTCAAGCTGTGGCTCTTCTATCAAAACTGCTGCATTATTGACTTGTCCCTGGCAGAGACAGATACTTTATTTCATCTAATATAAACATAGACAATGCTCTCCTCTGTAGTCAAGTAAAGTGGCAGTAAAAACCGTGGACTCTGTTTTCAATCGCTCCAAGAATCATAACCAAAGTGTGATGTTTATCTTTTCTTTTTTTTTTCTGTTTTTGCATTGTTCTGTTTTCATTTAAGGAGGGCCAGATATCTAGAATGTCCAGGGGCCACATCCGGCCCTTAGGCTTTATTCCACGCTTGTGTGCTTAGTCAAAGTAGCTGAACTGAAACCCCAGGTGACAGATCATAACATGTACTACACTTTTGGAAATGTTTAATCTACTATTGGAACTGACTTTCTGATCAGCAAACAGCTTCTGGAAAAGCTGGAAAAGTTATAGCTACCTACCAGTGTCCCAACTTTTCCAGCAGCTGTTTGCTGATCAGGAAGGCAGTGGTTTGATTCCAGCCTTGTGTAGGGAGAAGCACTGCATCGACTCCATAGATCTGCACAGATCTCTGCAGACCAAGAGAGTGCTGTGTGAATGCAGGTATGGATGAATGAATGGACCTGGTAGTGTAAACACACTTTGTGTGGTCAACAAGCTCCATGAATAAAAAATCCATTTACTATCCAACTGCCAAACTCCACAACAACACAAGTAATGTCACCATATTCTTCTACTGCTGGTTGTCCCTCTTTGTTTACTGCACAGACAATATAAGAGCCATTGAGTGTATGTGTGTGTGATAAGTTCTGCACTAAAGTTTTTGAGAGTTGTGAGTCATGCTTGGCAGATGGCCAATCTATTGATTTTGTTCTGAACTACTGACAAAATTAAACAATAAAATGAGAAATAAAGCTTCTAAACCTCGATAAAAATGTCATCTATTGTGTTTTCATTTGAAGATATTTCATTATTTTTAGGAAGCCTGGTGTAGCTCTAGCAGTCTCTTGTCTCTACTATTGACAAAAGACTTCATGGCACTAAGGGAGAGAAACTGAAGATAGTAATGATGGAAGAGAGAGCAAGAGAGTGACCGAGCAAATCTCTGACGGTGTCGTAAAAGTGACAACACGCCCATAGGGACACCCTTTTAATCAAAAATAGCAAAATTTCCTTTGTGCTGTTTTAAGATGAGTGGAAATATTCCAGTGGAGAATACCGCAGTGGTCGTTATATTTCAACCAGTCATTTAATCATAACTGTAGTAGTAATTAGCTTCACATTCCTTAAACAGCCATGTTAGAGGAAGCCATGCTTGCTGTTGCAGAAATTATGTTACTAGGGGAGTCAGAAGTGTAACGTTAGCCCGTATCAAGCAGAGCAAACAATAAGGAGACTGCTGAAACTTGAAAATAGGTATATAATAGGGTTAAATATGTGCAACATATTATTGAAACCTAGAAGTACAGGAATAAACCATCATCTGTGGTGGCAGTATCATGATCTGGGGTTGCGTCACCTGGTCAGGTCTTGGTTCAGTAGTGTCATGTGATGGGAGTTTTCCCATCAATAGGCATTTGTCTTCCATTATGTTATCATTAATGTATAACATTTAAAACATACCAAACCTCTACCTGCATGTCCACGCAGGATCTGAAACCAGGACACTGTAAGGCCATAAGGAGAAGCTGGAGGATAAAAAAGGACAGATTATAAAAGAGATCATGATGCATAAATTTAGCTGATGAAAGAAAATGAGAGGCGAACATGGTTTGGCATACATTCTTCAGGAAAAGTTACGTAGGTTGATTTGCACCCTACACATTATTTCTGCACATATTATTATCAGTAATCACACAGCTTCCTGACTTTATTATTTCATAGAAAGAAGAACATCTGAAACAACCAGCTGTATTTTATACAAATAACCCTCTTTATATAAGAGGTTACAGTCATGATGACAGGTCTTTTAAAGTGGGACATTTACATACTGATAGAGAGCGCTTCACCACCACTCTCCTAGTCTCCATAATTACTAAGAACAAACTTTGTTTGACTATCAAGTGGGGTGGAATAGAAATTACATTAGATTTCAACATCCTTTGTATTCATCATTATTTTCCACTGCACGGGTACTGTCCAATCAGAAAACCAGAATTGAGGTGCTTTATTTATGTTTCTACATCATAACAATATGGGTGTGATGCATTTTTTTTTAAATATAAAGGACTAGAAACAAAAACGTATATTTATTTTCAACTAAAACATACAGCGCTCACGCCAATGGAACTCTTAAACTGTATGCTACTGTGAGCTAAAGCACTTTTAGATGAGCTATAATGACAGATTGCCTTTTCTAATTTATGCAAGCTGCTCAAATAGTATGTTGCAGGTCTGCTGTGGCTTTACAGGGAATAACTGGGGTATGAGCTGATAAATGAGGTGTCTGACTGTCTGGGGTACAGTGTTATCTTGAGGCTGCTATGTACAGCCGACTGCTGTGTAGGTGGTGAAGGCAGGTGACAATATGAGAGGGACGGAAGCGAAGGAAGAGAGGGAGTTCAGAGCAGGAAAGAGGGAGAAACGGAGTGACAGACACAAAGACATACAGGGGGCGGAGAAAAACAGAGGTAGGGGTGGATGTCTGGATGCCTGGCCTGTCAGGCATGTGATGTGTGATAGCGGTTCACTTCTTTTCTTTCTTTTTTTCCCCACCACAGCATGTAATGGTACCACGTCCTGTCAGAAGGGATCTCAACTGGGCTGGAGGATAATAAGGTTAACTTGGCTCTTCACTGCGGTGGAGCAAAACCGTGTGAACTTAACGAATACGCAAGATGAAAACAGAAAATCATTCAAATAATAAACCTCAGTCTGCTTCAAGTTGAAATGTATCGTCACTCATTTCTTTACGTGGTTTTTTTCTTTTCAGTCACAATTTTGCTGGATTTTAATAAAGCCCGGGTCACAAACTGCCATCTAATGCGCCGGTAATACAGTTTCATTTGGTATGAAAAAGTTCTGAGAACCTGGCAGATTCACAGCATCGCCTGTGTTACTGTGCAGCTGTCAGATAGATTATAATTCATGAGGAAGGAAATGTTCTGCACTTTCCTTTACTTATCATGGAATCACATATTAAAAAGGATGAAATTTGCAAGATTGCTCTGAATTAAGCTCTGGGTTCCAATTTCAGTTTGATTTATGTCTGACTAAGGTTGCCAATCACTTCAATAACTTTAAAACCTCAGTGTTGAAAGGCATTGTACTTGTTCAACAATGTTTACAGTGAAGCTTGGTGCTGTACAAAACAACCAAAGCATGGATTATGTGGATGTAGTATTAACTAAAAACTTCTCCTTTTAAAATTTCAAAAATCTTCAAAGTAATGACTCATCTAATGCCAATCTGTGCCAAATATGATGACTGAGAAAAAAAAAGAAACATTGGATGACTGTACTGAATATGCAAAGGAGGAGAACAGAATGTACAGAACACTGTATATGATATTCATACTCCATTAATGAAAGTAATAAAGGACAGGGTACATGTATGTTTGTGAACCTATTCTGTGTCTAAGCTACAAAAGCCTTGGTTTGATTTGGGAATTCAAATTTGTATAACTGCGCTGTTTTCAAAGGGAGGATCTCAGACACTAAATTTATTTAAAAAATAAATAAATAAAAAGAAAAAAACCTTGTAAGGTCACAGAAAAAGACAACTGAATTGCACAGACATCAGTCAACTTAGCTTGAAATGTATTATTGTGATTTTTCTATAATTTTGTCTCTTTTTATCCAACCTGATTACAGATGGGAAAAGCTCCAGTCCTGCTCCCACCCTGAACAAGATGAAGCATCTATAGAAAAAGGGAAGGATGAATAAATAATTATGGGTGCTATAAATAATCACAACCATATGTAATGGTCGTGTACAAGGGTGGCTCTGGCTATGTTAGATTTTACTAATGGGATTTTACGATGAGAACGCTGGTTTGGAGAGTGTTCAGATTTTCTGGCACCAGATGATAGCTGGTTTATGTACTGTTTTATGTTTCCATGGTCCGTTTAAAACACAGTCAGCCATGTTCCATCTGTGCATCAATGTCTTCCTGACCATCTTTTTTTATTTTATTTTTTATTTCTTTATTTATTTACAGACCCTGGTGTTATTGAGGCAGTCTTCTACACAATGTCACCAGGATCGATAAGGGCCAAGACGGTAGCAGAAACCAGCTGTTTCCTGGCATTAAAAGAAACACAGGATTTATCATGGAAGAAAAAAAACATTTTGAGCTAAAGCTTCTTTAGTAAATTATCAATGTGTGGCTTAAACATTAAGTCTTCATTTATCGTTACGCCAAGATATTTGGATGATGTTACAAAGTTGATAGGTAACCTGTGTGTGGTGGTGATAAATGGGAGAGTTTGTGGAACCTTCTTGTTGGAAAAGAACATGCTACTCCAGTCTAATTGGCATTTAACATCAACCTAACTTGTAAAAATTAGGATTGAATGCAGTCAAAGCAGACTGAAGGTGCTTCAAAACAAGAGGAACTGTTTTTGCATGTTAGTAGATAACTGAACTGCATCAGAGGGACCATGACCCAAGGTGTTAATATGAATAGTAAAGAGTGTAGGTCCGGAGACTGACCCTTGTGAGACACCTTTGGAAATGTCCAGGTAACTTGATGTCTGACCACCAAACTGCGCACACTGCCTCCAACCAGACAGACGAGTTAAAAACCAACCCATAGCCTGGTTGGTAAGCCCAATATCCAATATCCAATATCAAAATCCTTAGATACAGAATCCCATGGTTGACTATGTCAAAAGCCTTGAACAGGTCAATAAAAAGAGCAGCACAATAGTCTTTGGCACCTAGAAGTTCAACTATGTCATTTAGGATTTTCAAGGAGGCAGTAATTGTACTGTTTTTTTTCTGAAACCAGACTGATAAGGAGATAAAATATGTTTGTATATAGATGGTCCTTAATCTGTTTATTGATGAAACACAAGTTTTGAGATGGGCCTATATTTGCTCAATGCTAAGGGGTCACCACCTTTTTATAGTGGTAAAAAAAAAAAAAAAAAGGCAGTTTTCCAAATTTCAGGAATGACGTTTTGTTGTATGGTTAGATAAAAAATATATGTTACCCATTCTGCTATGATGTCTGCAGCCAAACGTAAGAAGTAGGGGGAAAGATTGTCAAGGCCAGCTGTTTTTCTTATATCTAGAAGTCTGAGCTCTTTACAAACCTCACTGACAGATAGTTGAGTGAACGAAAAGGTCTTACTCTTAGAAATCGGGCTCCTGGCAGGATAGGAGTTCCAGAAATGTCATAAAACAAAGAACTGGTAGCGTGAGTTCTTTATGCAAAGCTGTGTAACCCGACACACAGGTTATGCAGTTTAATGCGGGGCGGATCACTGGGGGGCGGGCTGGTCAATCTTCACTGACCCCATGATATGAAATGTCCAAAGATTCTCCAGAAATAAACATATTTACAGCTTGATTCTAAAAACTGTTTTAGCCTCCATAGCTAGATTTTACATCAGTGACAACTGGACCAGGGTGTGAATGTTTTGCACCACATCAGTAAAAAAGTTACATAAAACAACAAATTTATATATAATTAGGGATGTGCTCTTTTGATTGACAGCTGGCATAGCCAATGGCCAGCTGTCATCAGTTTAACTACTTATCACTTAGTTTTGTCTTGACCTGACTTTTGACTCATTTTCATTGTCAAGAGAATATGGGTTGCTGTGCTGTAAACTGTACTAAAAGCCAGCTGCGACTGGTTTTGGGCGGCCTGGAAGAGATTGGAGGCAAAGCAAAGCTGCCTGAAGCAGCTATCTTTGCTCCCATTTGAAGGCTGCAGACCAGGGATAACCAGAGGACACCAGCTGGACTGTCTCTAGCTTGTTGGCTTCTACCTCTTGCAGCAGCTGAGTCTTCCAGTCAAGCAACTTTGACATCTTGGACTAACCAACTCCATAATGAGTGTTGCCAGCACTGAAACTAAATGTAGCGGAGGTCCGCTGGGACACACAGTCACTTGGCTTGTGACTCAGAGGATTACGTCAGTATGCTCGTCCAACCTGCAGACAAGTGCAACCGGTCCAGCCCTACAGGCTGCACGCTGAGCTTGTTTCAGCTCCGGCACCACTCATTTCCGATATTGTTTCAGTAGCAAAATTCGAAATGAAAATGTGCAGAACAAGAAAAAAAAGAGGCATTGAAAGCATTCTCAGAAAATTCTATGGGTAAAATCACAGAGATTTTTTTTCCAGTTCTTCATATACAGTCTATGGTTTGACACCACAATGGGTCAAAGGTTTTGATTCAACTCATTGGATTAGAGACGAGAACTAAAAGTAGCTTCATTGATCTTCTTCTTCTTTTTTTATCGAGATGAAAACCTGCCACAGGATATTGTAAGAAACACTGAGTTGATATTACCAAATGGAATAAAGATGCTGACATGAAGCAGCACTATCATCTCCTTTTCCTTCTCTACTCCTTCTAGAATTCCTTTGTGTCTCTTGTGTGTGTGTGTGTGTGTGTGTGTAGGTGTGTAGGTAGGGACATCAGGCTGAATGAAAGTACACCTGTTCAAGATTCACAATCAGTGGTGCAGCTTTTTAAATTCCCAGTTCTTTGTCCAGTCTGTTGCTATCTCCTCTGTGGTAAAGAGCTGATGGGGTGTTGGACTGAGGCTGCCTGTGTTTTTTAAATTTCCCAGTGATTATATTTACTCCTCGTTTTCAGATTCCAGTTGTCCTGGCGTCAGCCTCTCACTGATGATTCTAGCCTGTGGATGTACCAGGCTGAATATATAAAACTTTTTTACCCTCCATTTTTCATAATAAATTGGATTTCAGGATCACTTGTTGACTCCAAATTCACTCCAAATATAAGATATGCTTACATGAATTAGTTATGTTATGAACTAACATTCACACTAAATAAACTTATTTTAATCGTTTCATGGCAGCATTTCCTAATGTAAACACGTGTCTAGTAATGCATGTTCAAGGTTTCTAATTTTAATCCATTCTTTGTTAATATTAAGTCAACAGTTGGCTCACTTTGACCCGTTTTTTTTACCCAAGAAGCTGGGTCAAGCCAATGACCTAATCCCCACTGTATCAAAACCAACAGATGGCCATATTTGACTCAGTACTGGGGTTGGAAAATAACCCAAACTGGGTTATTTTTACCACCACCAGTTTTTAGAGAACCCTCCAGCAGAACCAAACTCATGAAGGGTGTTCGTCTGCCTTGTTCAGTTTGGAGGTGATGAGAGGGCAGGAAAGAGGTGGCAGCATTAACACGGATATTATTCTGGGGATATCTGAGATGAAACAAAAAAGGAAAACAAAGTTAATGAGAATTTATAGACATATACTGTATGAAGAGCAAAGAGAACAGGGTGGGGAAAGTGCCCAGAGCATCATGGGAGGTCCTCCAGTTGTCTGGTTGTCTACACCCCAAACACCGACTAGGAGCTGGTTCCACAAGAGAAGGCTGATACCTGAAAGCTCTGCCTTTTATTTTATTCCTAGAAATCCAAGGAACTTCAAGTGAGCCTGCTGTATGACAATAAAGTATTCTGTTGGGACAATACGAAACTCTGAGGTCTTTAAAATAAAATGGAGCTTGGCCGTTTATATATTAGAGTTCATTAGCTTCAGATAAAGAGATGTTGGGTCCTTCTAAAACCCCGAAGCTTTTATCTGTGTTTTTTTTTTTTGTTTGTTTTTGTTTTTTGGCCCTAACAGATGAAACCTTTGTGTTCATCTGTATTCCTGATATCATGGATGCCATGATTTTCAGGCAGTCATCTACCATCCCTTTATTGAAAGAAGAAGTGTACATGTCAAAGTATAAATTTAGTAATGAAAAAATAAAGCCCAGTTCTGGCCAGAATTTACAACATATTAAATGCTTGCAGCTGATGAACATCTTATATCAAGAAAAAGTACTATTGTTTTCTTTCCATCTGTAAAACTTTAACCCAGTATTATATATATTATAGTAATATTCATAGACTGACACTGCCGATCTGCCAGCAGTGGTATTCCTGGGTAAACCTGCACATTTACCAAGCAGCCTGACCATTAACTCTGGTAGAAAAACCTGCACACTAAAAGGTTCATCAGCACATTTAACATTTTAAATAAATTTGCTTTCAGAGGTATTAACTTTGTTTTCTCAACAGTACAAAGCACTTGTTTGAAACTCCTGCCATCATATTTATGATGCTTCTTTCCTCTTAATATTTCCTCATAGAACCAGATTTGTTAGTGTGCCAGATTTGATGCCAGATATTAGAAGCGGCAGAGGAAGGAGAGAAATATAGACAAGCAGTAATAGGCAGATAAAAAGAATACATAGATGACTGTTGCTAGGTAATTATGACGTGCTAACAGATTATGAGAGGAAAAGATTAGTTAAATCCAGACAAATGTGGAATAACAAACAATAACCAAAGAGAAAGCTTGAAGCACAAGCATTTGAGGGTATATTGTTCTCAAGCAAAAACCCATAAACAAGCAAATGGTCAGACATGCCAATAATCAAACACAGGTAATTGAGTGTGTGGTAAACGTGTCTGTGCACCTCAAGAGATTCTTTGTTTTTGAGGGGACCTCCTGACCTCCCTCCACTTCATTATCTCTCCTGTGAGTAGAGGAGTGTGGACATGTGTGTTTCAAGGGATGGGCACACCTCAGAAATACACTCAAGAAAAGAGTGAAATGGCCAATTCAAGGGCACGCCTGATGCAAGTAGTTGGGGCTGGAGGGGCTGGGAGGATGGCAGGGGGTGGGTGAGCTTTCAGATGGGCTCAGCAGGGAGCCTGTGTGAGCGGGAGGAGAGCTGAGGACTCTGAAGCACGACTCCAGTAAGCCTCAGAGGTGGCTGAGATATCAGCATTCAATTTACAAATAAACTTTAGCGAGTGGGTGATATCCTTTGTAGGCAAAGTATTGTGTATTGTGTGAAGGCGTAAAGTGCATGTGCACTTGCGAGTTGAAACTTATTTAGTTATTCACGCACAATTTTGTAGCCAAATGGGATGTTTTATTCTAAAGAGATACATTAACATTTTTGGAATTTGCATGCTAGTTCTATAAGAGGTTATTTACTGTTCTGTCTGTGCAAATAACCATGTAAAATAGAATACAAGAATTTTATACATAGATACATATAAGGACCTATATTTTGGCATCATAGCACTAGCTGGGTGCACTGTTCACCTGCAGCAGCACTGTTATGCACGAATCATGCATTATAATGACTATTACAATTGATAGACAACTGTCGATTAGGTCCAGCTGGCATGGGTCTTTTTTTTTTCCATTACAAACCCCAGTATACAGGATGTGTAATTTCTGGACATTCTTTTGTGGTTTTGACACAGAGCAGTCGTCGTCTCCAAGTATGTCAGGATTTGCCAATGATGGCAATAACTGGTCCCATTGGCTGCAGTGAAGACATTTCATTTCTGTCAAACTGGAATAGCAAACGTCACATTTATACAAAGTGAAGTTAGCCTATGATTTGTAGCTTCGGATTCTCCACAAACTTGGTTTAAATTATCTTTTATATGGTAATTGATGTATAAAACACAGTTAGTAAATGGTGAAACCTTAATTCTTTAATCAAACAAAGATGGACTGAAAAAAAGCTGGCAAAGCATTCACTTCTGGGGAATCTGACACTACAAACTGGAAGCCAACTACAGAGGGGGTTTTGTCAGTTGACAGCAAAAAAAGGAAATAAGCACTCTTTCTTCAGGTAGTTAGATGGCTTTCCCTGGACGATTTCCTTAACATGGATTTTAAATTCTCATATACATGCTGTTTGTTTCCTGCATCTATATTGGATCTGCATATACTTTAATTCCTGCTATGTAACACCACAATATGTGTACATATAACATTTGTATATCAATAAATGTTTCAACTAGAAAACAAGGAGGATCAAATGAATATGCATTGCTTCTAGAGGGTCTGATCGTATCTAACTCCTGTTGGTGGTAAACTGAATGTGGTAAGCATCAGCTGTCACGCTGATGGGAAAAGAGACGAAGGGCAACTCTCCAGTATCTGTATTTGGAGCCACTGGGGTTGTTAGGAGCCCAGTCATTGAAACATTTCCGAGCTGAAGCCAGTATACTATTAATTAAGTCTGTCGCTTCGATCAGACTGGCTTTTGGCCGCTTATGTGACATCGCAAATTCCCCGCAGTTACCTGTCTTCTGAAGTCACGCTACTTAGCTAACCAACCAACATCCATTTCAAATATTTTGTATTTGAAATATTTTGTAAGACTGCAATAGAAAACAGGGTCTTTTTTGTTTTTAATACCGAAAGGCATTAAACTGCAGCAAAATCTTTTCAGATGGAACCTGTCAAGATATGAAGCAGAATGGAGGACCCAGGCGCAGGAGTTTAAAAAAATAATTTATTTTGCACAATCAAAAACCAAAAGTCAACCAAAAGAATTTTTTTTTAAAAAATCAACAAAGTATTCCAAACAAGCATCAAGGAATCAAAAACAGAAAAACACTCACAGGAACAAGAAAAGACTTACAGTGCATGAAAAGGAGATCTAATGAACATGAAATGAAGACCTACTTAACATGAGACGACGGACCAGCACAGACAGGGGAGATGACAAGATTTAAATAGACAGAGGGACAAACGAGAGGCAGGTGTGCACAATCAGGATAACGAGAGGGAGGAAGCAAAGCAGAAAACAACGCAGACAAAACAGACCTTCAAAGTAAAACAGGAAACAGGTAACACAAAAGACAGGGATTGACGCCAATTTGACACATAACAAAGAAAAACCCAAAATGGCTGTCATGGCTGCCCCAGACCATGACAGAACCTTTGGATATGATGTAGCAGGTGCAACAAGAGAAGTTATGCAAGTCATCCTAAAGTCTTGAATCCACTGTTCCTCCACGAAATCACAGACAATGACTGTTCAAATGTTCCTGGATGGAATATTTGATCCATATTTGAGGGTCTTGCTTTGCATCAAGTCATTCCAGATGTCCATGTGTTTTTTTAATTAAAAAAAATTAAAAAAAAAACAGTTTAGTGGTTGCAGAAATCAAGGGGATTCTGGACATTCATCACCATTATTCTTGGAATATACCTAAATTAAAGTAAGATAAGAAAACACAACGGATCAGCATCAGCTATCACGCTGATGGGAAAAGAGACGAAGGGCAACTCTCCAGTATCTGTATTTGGAGCCACTGGGGTTGTTAGGAGCCCAGTCATTGAAACATTTCCGAGCTGAAGCCAGTATACTATTAATTAAGTCTGTCGCTTCGGTCAGACTGGCTTTTGGCCGCTTATGTGACATCGCAAATTCCCCGCAGTTACCTGTCTTCTGAAGTCACGCTACTTAGCTAACCAACCAACATCCATTTCAACTGAAATTTCCTCTCACACATACAACTGAAATTTCCAGTTGTATATATGAGAGGATTTCACATGTATGTGTGTGAGATTTCACTTCTATGTGTGTTAGGTTTTCAGTATAGTACTGTATGTGAGAGAGTTCAGTTTCGTGTGAGTGTGTGTGTGTGAATGCTAATTCAGTATAATGTCCCTCACGGCACCTCGCAGATTACCACATGATTCTCACGTAATCTTAAAACCTTCGGGTAAAAGTTTTGTTTTACAAATCCAGCTGAGAAGTTGGCACTCGGAAGTGCTCCGCTCCTGAAACGTTTCTGGTTTGACCTGAGGATGGAGCGAAACCACAGCGAAGCTAGAGCACAGCACTTCCTCACCCAGTGGGACCCAGGAGTAAGAACTGGTATGTACAGTCCTTTTTAGAAATGACAAACATAAAAATAATGGCTCTATCAGTCTTTTAATGTTATAACATTCAGTCAATGTTCCTCAAAGCATCATTCAGACATGCCTATTAAAGTGACGGAGGGAAACAGGATGCACTCATGGTGCTGACATTTAAGCAAGAATGTACAGTATATCAACCCTTAGATTACAAATAAAGATAAAAATGAAAAACTGATGCAGAAAATCAGTATTCCTGAGGGATACCCTTTAGGCTGGGGTGATGGTTTATATTTGAACTGAAGAATAAAAGTCACTGTAAGTCCTGAAGTGGCAAGCTACAGTAGAGCATCACTAAAAAGATTCTAAAATACCGATGCAATGATGCTCCCCATTCAACATGGTTGATTTTGAACATTTTTACTGCCAAGGAGATTAGGAAAAACTTCCGAAGGAAATGTGTGCCAAGCTTGTTGAATCATTTCCAAAAATATTTTAAGGGCTACCTCTGATGCCAAATGTATTTTTATGAAGGGCCAAGAAAAGGGACTGAATCATGTGGACATTATTGAGCAGTCTGGCTGGGGGAGGGGAGGGGGGCAATAAACAGAAAAGAATTGTCAAAAGCAAATGTTCAGGGGGATGCTGGGAATATAGTTATTTTCCTTCAGTGTGCTCCTAGTCTCTTCCTTTCTTATGGTTTCCCAGAGTCTCTCTCTGACGCCGATCTTTTCACCTCTCCCACTAATGTTGTTTTCTCTACTCAGAACTACCCAACACGGAACTAAGCACAACAGTGAGATAACTGTATTCAGAAGTTTACAGCTCCAAATGTAAAAGAGCCCCATATTTCAGAACACAGATAAAAGATCAGCAAATGTACTTGAGACTCTTTTCCTTTCTCTGGCTACCTCACTGAACACAGCTCTGCTCTCAGTAGGTCTGTTTTCATCACCCTTGAAATTGTGGAAACTGGGATTATAAATTGAAAATTCACCTTATGGGAACAAGTCAATTTTGCATAAACTTGCATACATAGGAAAAGAGTTTTATCTGCTGTTATGAGGGGAGGGGGTTTCTGGAAATTCGAAAAAGAAATATTTTGTAAGACTGCAATAGAAAACAGGGTCTTTTTTGTTTTTAATACCGAAAGGTATTAAACTGCAGCAAAATCTTTTCAGATGGAACCTGTCAAGATATGAAGCAGAATGGAGGACCCAGGCGCAGGAGTTTAAAAAAATAATTTATTTTGCACAATCAAAAACCAAAAGTCAACCAAAAGAAAATTTTTTTTAAAAATCAACAAAGTATTCCAAACAAGTAGTGATGGGTCCAGCAACACCGATGCGTCGGCGCGTGCGTCGAGCTCAGAGAGCAACACCCGTGTCGGTACGTGTCGATGCGCGTTTCGCTTTAAGAAAGTCACGTGACCGATACAGGTACTGTATCGAACTGACAGTGACGCGCCAAACTGTGTTTATAAGGAAGCGCATCAGTCGACGGGATGCATCTGCCAAAAAAATCGCGAATCTTTTGTCACATGTCGTCCGAATCAGCAACAATCATGGACCAGCCTCAAGCTAAAAGATAGGTTTCCAGCGTATGGCACAATTTCGATCTCATATTGGAAAATAAGGTTTTAATTTGTTTTAATTTCCTTGTTTCATCCTGTTCCTCTCAAAGTTTCCACTTGATCTATCTAAATACAAATTCATTCCAAAGTGACTCTTAGTTTACTATTCATATGCTTTCTGCAGGTTAAATGTTGAATTTGCTCGACAGAGCTTTCATATTTAAACAAGTCCTCAATGCTGAGACATTATAGGGCCAGGCATGAAAATGAAGTCCCAGATACACCCTGGATGAACTCAGGTACACAGCCATTCTACAACATATTCACAGTTGCTTTATTGATAATTAACTCCTATGAATTTATTCTTTACTTATTTTTTAACCATTAAGCTTCCAGGAAGCAGATGCTGGATGAAGCTCTGCTAAATTTCATCCTGAAGGACTGCAGCCCCTCAGCATTGTGGAGAGTGAAGGGTTCAGGGAACTGGTCCAGGTCCCAGGATCCTTTTGAAATACTGGGACAACCAAAAGCCAATATATCCACACCAGCATCATCTGTCCCTTGTGAGCAGGTCTTTTCCAAGGCTGGAGAACTGTTGTCCAAAAAGCGGAATAGACTAAAGGAATAGACCTTGGAAAAACTTTTTTTTTTTTTTAATAAAAATTTGTGAAAAAAAAAAAACAGTCCACAAGCATCTTCATTCACAAGCATCTTCTTCACAAACACGTTCACTTTGATTTTTCAAGTTATGATACATGCATCTGTATCTAAAGATATCAAAAATACTTTAAATTCAAATTCAGATATGCAATGATGCCATATAAAATGCAATGACTTATATTTTATTATTGCATACTTGGTCATACAGTATTAGTGTCAGTTGGGTCTGGCAACTCAGTTGCCTGTAGGGATTTTTAATGTCCAGCAGGTGTCAGTATTCAGTGACACAGTATCGACATGTTTCAATACAGTTTGGCAACGTGTCGAAACGTTCCATGAGGCGCCATGGACCCATCACTACAAAACAAGCATCAAGGAATCAAAAACAGAAAAACACTCACAGGAACAAGAAAAGACTTACAGTGCATGAAAAGGAGATCTAATGAACATGAAATGAAGACCTACTTAACATGAGACGACGGACCAGCACAGACAGGGGAGATGACAAGATTTAAATAGACAGAGGGACAAACGAGAGGCAGGTGTGCACAATCAGTATAACGAGAGGGAGGAAGCAAAGCAGAAAACAACGCAGACAAAACAGACCTTCAAAGTAAAACAGGAAACAGGTAACACAAAAGACAGGGATTGACGCCAATTTGACACATAACAAAGAAAAACCCAAAATGGCTGTCATGGCTGCACCAGAACATGACAGAACCTTTGGATGATGTAGCAGGTCCAACAAGAGAAGTTATGCAAGTCATCCTAAAGTCTTGAATCCACTGTTCCTCCACGAAATCACAGACAATGACTGTTCAAATGTTCCTGGATGGAATATTTGATCCATATTTGAGGGTCTTGCTTTGCATCAAGTCATTCCAGATGTCCATGTGTTTTTTTAATTTAAAAAAAAAAAAAAAAAAAAAACAGTTTAGTGGTTGCAGAAATAGAAATTAACCTGCCACAACTCAAGGGGTTTCTGGACATTCATCACCATTATTTTTGGAATATACCTAAATTAAAGTAAGGTAAGAAAACACAACGTTGTTGCAAAACAAAACTTAATGGAAACAAAGTCATTTCACAGTTGAGTATTATCAACATTTTTACAGATTGCTTTAATTTTGCTCCAAAACCTTAAAAGGAAACACAGGTACGGTTGCTTTCTCCTCATGGCACAATTATGAAACATAAAGACTTCATTTCTTTGTTATGAATACTTAATGAAATTGCTGTTACCAAAATATCAGTTCTGAAATAATTATAAATATTTGCTGTTTTGATGCTCTAAAATATAGCCAGACATGTTTATTTTCTCTGCCTTTTTGACTAACTTAGCTGTCAAACAAACACGCACACGTAAACACAGACCAAATCATTTTTTTTTATTCTTCCTGAAATAGCTAATTTGCATGAGGAAATGTTAGAAAAGATAAAATGCCAAATTATTATGTGGAACAATGATCCCCTGTGGTGAAAAGAAAACCAAAAATTTAAAAAAGAAAAAGAAAAATCTGACTCAAAGCACAAACCAAGGTAGTTTAAGTGTAATTCTCAAATAGTGTTTTAAACAGTCTTTCTGTAAATCACAACATGACACAACAACTACCAAAGTCATAGAAGTGATCAGCTCAGAGTGGAATGAAGTGAAATCAAATTTGAATTCTGATCTGATTAACCTAAAAGTCAGCAATCTGCAGATAGCCTAAGATACACATACCAAAACTAATTTCAAAATTAATAGGTAAAATTAAAAACAACAACAACAACAACAACAACAACAACAACAACAACAACAACAACAACAACAAGAACAACAATAATAACAACTAGAAAACTTTTGGAGAAATTTTGAGGCTTGGCCATTGAGGCTGCCCATCTGTGAAAGGAGTGGACGGATCACGTTTCTTGATCTGGCAATCAAACAATAAAGACATGGATGGCAGAGTTTGGTGTGGATGAACTTGACTGGACTGCACAGAGTCCTGATCTTGACTCAATAGATCACCTTTGGGATGAATTAGAGCGGAGACTGAGAACCAGACCTTCTCAGTCAACATCAGTGTTTAACCTCATAAATGTGCTTCAGGAAGAATGATCAGAAATCCCCATAAACACTCCTAAACCTTGTGGACAGCCCTCCCAGAAGATTTGCAGCTGTTCTAGCTACAAAGGGTGGAACCACGTCATATTGATTAGAAATGGGATGAACTAAAACTCATATGTGAGTCAAGGCAGGTGTCTGAATACTTTTGGCAATATAGTGTATGTTTGTTTTCATGCTGACCACTGAGGAAGGCTGGTTAACAGTGTCAAACACATATTTTGATGTATGTGATTACCTTTAAAGATAATGGAGTATGAGCTGGATAAGCAAAGAAATGTTCTTTTATCATTACCATGCATGTGTGTGTGAGAGAGAGAGAGAGAGAGAGAGAGAGAGAGAGAGAGAGAGAGAGAGAGAGAGAGAGAGAGAGAGAGAGAGAGAGAGAGAGAGAGAGAGAGAAAGATAATTTTTAATCAACTGACAGCATGAAGCTGTACACTGGAGCTGCAGCCTGTCCTCTGACTTAAAATCCTGATATTTTTATGTCCCAAACAAACTGCTGTAATTCAAAAACCGAATAAGTTTTTGAAAAAATTCTTGAAGCGTGAGCGGCACAAGGCTTTCTCGAAAGCAGTGATATATTTATTATTGTTACACATCCCATGGTCATGGAAAAGACATTAGTCTGTTTGAGAAGGGTCAAATCATTGGCATGCATCAAGCAGAGAAAACATCTAAGGAGATTGCAGAAACTACCAAATTTGGGTTCAGAACTGTCCAACGCATTATTTATTTATTTTTTGTCTGCATTTACATTCATGGTTAGTGCCATCATCTAGCAAAACCATCTAGTACAGTGGTTCTCAAACTTTTAATACTACGTACCACCTGAGAAACTGTTCAGCTCTCCGAGTACCACCATGATGACCAATTTTAAAATATAGCCGTATATGCCTTCTCAATTAGCTTTAAATTCACAGGAGAGATGTTTATTCCTTATTGTAGTTATTTAGTGTTACCTGAATTTCGTTTGAAATATATTTATAATGCATTGTATGTTTCCGATTTAATAAAAAAAAAAAAAGTGAAAATGTGGAAAGCCATGACATTCCCCCGCGTACCACCAGAAAGCGCTCGCGTACCACCAGTGGTACCACAGTTTGCGCACCACTGATCTAGTATGTATATGCAATTTAATAAATTCAGTAAATTAAATTAAATTAAATTAATAAATTTAATAAATTCTAACATCTTAAATCCTGATTTCGTCAGAGAGGACTATAAAACACCAGCAATGAAACATTTAAAGACAAGACAATTAAAGAGACACAAAAGTAAGGGTGGGTTGTGAAGTGTGAGGGGTGTTGTGTAGTGGATTGTGTTGTGACACCGAACAAACTTTAAAGATAATATATAGAAAACAAGAAAACTTGATGAACATCTATAAAGCTATAGACTTGTGTGCATGTGGAGAATTCATGTGAATGTTATTCATTGATTGTGTTAACAGTAGAGGGGGGGTGTTGGGGAGGGGTGTAAAGAATAATGTGTCTGTGCCCATGTGCCCGTGTCCAGCGCATTATTAAAAACTGAAAGGATAGTGGGGACCCGTTGTCTTCGAGGAGGAAATGTGGCCGTAAAAAAATCCTCAATGATCGTGATTGTGATCACTTAAACGTTTGGTGAGATCAAATCAAAGAAAAACAACAGAACTCAGGGCTATGTTTAACAGTGAAAGTAAGAGCATTTCCACAATTCAAAGGGTACTCAAAAGATTGGGACTGAACAGCTGAATAGCCTGAAAACACCACTAATCAGTGAGGCTATTTGGAAAAAAGGCTTCAATTTGCTAGGGAGCATAAAGATTGGACTCTAGACAACAGTATGAGCTCAAAGAATGAGGTCAGCTGACTACCTGAATATACTGAATGACCAGGTTGTTCCATCAATAGATTTTCTCTTCCCTGATGGCACGGGCATATTCCAAGATGACAATGCCAGGATTCACCAGGCTCAAATTGTGAAAGACTGGTTTGGAGAGCACAAGACATCATTTTCATACATGGATTGGCCACCAGTGTAGATTCCTGGTATACTTTCTGTACCACATGGTTTACTTTCATTTCAAACATTATTCTCTCTGGTCCTTTTAAGAACTGTCTTAAAATGAGAACACATAAAAAAAACTATTAGATATTCCAAAACACTTTCTACATTAACAGATCTGTCTTGTCCATAGGTGATTCTTTTTCAGCCTAATTCTTCAATAGGAAAAGGTTATTTTGTTGGGGGGGGGGGGTTGCAAATTTTGTCTTCAAGGAAATGATTTGTTTATTGATAAAGCATTTGTATGATGTATTTTGTGTGCTTACATAAAAAAAAGATCCAGCATGAACTATTTTTCACATACCTCAACTCATGTTCTCAATTGCTGTCTTTTACTATGGATTATGATGACAAGTGCATCAGTTTTCTAGATTTGTGGACCATTAGAGGGAATAATCACTTTGACACAGATATGTTCATTAAAATCTGCTGCTTGAAAAATAAATAAATAAATAGATAGGTGTAGACTCAGATGTTCACAGCAAGAATAGTAATTCTTTGAGAATTTTGCCATGGTGAGTCATAGACGGAGCAGGTGTGAGCTCCTCAAGTATAAACCATCAAAAGACTCAATAGAGGAGTCAATAGGTACAAAATAAATACAGAACTAAAACATTTGTGCATGTAGGTATAACTAAAATTCCTCCACATCAATGGATCAGTGAGATTTACAGCCACGAGTTTGTGTACAGCTTCCTCAAGGTCCCACTGTTGCATTTCAGTTGGCCTGACGACTGACTGGACTTTGAGTGGGACATTGCAACATTTTGCTTCCCTTCTTATTCAGCCATTCTTTTGCACATTTTCTGGATTACATGGTATCGTTGACCTGTTGCATGACCCGTCACAGCCAGGTTTCAACTGTCAGACATTTCACTGTAGACTTTAGCACACAGAAAGATCATGGTCCCATTGCTACGACACAAGCCCAACTCATCACCTCTCCACCACCGTACTTGGCAATTAGTAAGGGGTGCTTGGGCTGCTACTCAGGCTGCTACTCTGTGTATTGTTTTCAAAAATCCTGGTGCTGTGCCCTTTAGCCAAATATCTCCACTTTGGTCTCATCTATCATCTATCTAGGACATTGTTCATGAATCCTGTGGTGTGTTGAACAAATCTTCCTGCTTTTGGAACCTCTTTTTCCCTCATACTCACAATGAACAGATCTAAAAGCCAGCTGGAGCACACCCACCTTAACTGCTGCAGTTATTGCTATTGTAGCTTACCTGGCTTAACTTTTGCTAATTTATGATGCTAATTGATATTACTTTTCATTCATTCTGATTAAATTCTTCCAAACGTCTTCATTTCCAATGTCGTTATAGAAACAACACCTGAAATGAGTGCTGCCAGAGCTGAAAGGATAAATATCAGAGCTGAGCTCAAATATTTATTCTCAGCCTGCCACTCGAGAGCTTCAGCAGTTCTCTGTCACATGCAGGCCTGACATAGGCCCATGATATGACTCATCTACTCCTTGCGGACCTCTGCCAGTTCCCGTTTCGACTCTGGCAGCACTTGTTTCTTATGTTGTTGGCTAGTGGTGCAGTTAGTCAGCTTGGAAGGGTCCTGAAATGATCTGAGGCAAAAGTTGCTTAAATGGGGGACCCAGCAACTTCAAGAGGGTAGAAACTAGTGAGCTAGAAACAGTCCAGCCGCTTCAGGCTGCTTTGCTAAGCTTCACCCCTGAACCCTTCCAGGCCAACCAAAAGTCAGTCACAGCAGTCTCAGTGCAGTTAACAGCACAACAAGATGTAAATAATTATTCTCTGTTGGGTCTCTATTCACAGCTCAGAAGTCAGATAGTGTCAGTGCTAAGCAGTAAGTATTTTAAGTGAAGACAGTTAGCCATTGACTGAGCCAGCCATCAATCAAGACTACACTTCCAATTATTCATAAATATGCCTATATAATCATGTATGATGTCGTTTAGAAAAATGTACTCTCCCTGCATTTGTCATGAATGTGAGAAATCCAGCTATGGAGACCAAAACTGTTTCTTGAGCCATGCTGTACATATGTTGTTTTTTTTTTTTCCTCCTGAAAAGTTGGACATTTTGACAGGGACATAAATTAGACACTGACTCACTTTTGGCATGGTTATTTAAGGAACTGCAAGGAATCTCTTACTTTGTTGAATTGAACCCAGACTAGATGTAGGCTCTTGGTTGAGATGTAATTTTAGTCTTTTTAGATAGGCCCTTTCTCCAGGTAAACCAAGTAGTGCTTATTTATAACTGTTTTAAAGTTCCAATCCAGCAGTTAGAGATTCTGTATTCCTCGAAAATACTAACTCTCAAAATCCTAGCCTTGAAAAATTTTTAATTTGCACTCTACACCTTTTTCCTCATTCTATGAGCGGTATTCTATGAATATATTAATCTGGCCCGGCTCACATCTCTGCCCACCAGCAGACGAAATGCAACGGCCAGTTGAAATATTGAGCTAATTCAGCCATACATGTTTGAGTGTCTCTTATGAAGAAGGATCTAAATTAAACAAGACCACATGCAAGAGGAATTATCAAAAAAGGTACTCCACTTTCTATCATTCTCAATAATTGTATAAAAGAGCAGCAATGGATAACATGAGCCTTTGGCTTCACAATCCTATTATCTGGTAATGTGAAGCTTAAGTTAACTAAACCTTATCAGCTCCCTGCCTCCCTGCTGATGAACATGGAGCTGCCCAGCTGTTCTCCAGATGTGAACCATCAAATCAGATCTTTACCAAATTAGAATTGCATCAGCATTGGACAATATGTGGCAATTAGTGTGAAAACAGCATTACTGGCTCAAGACTAGACACTGTTAGATCAAAAGAATATTTCAGAAGTCATAACTTAATCATAAAAGTTGCTTTAATTTTCGTTTATATAATTATAAAGGCACAAATCACCTAAGCTTTGTTAATTATGCTCTTTAAAATAACCTATTCAAATGAATACATTTAGAATATAGAAACAATGAAAGTTGATTTTTCACTTGCTTTGCAATTCATTCACACAATGCAAAAAAGCAATACCTTTGAAACTGCTTCATATTTAAAGATATTCAAAGAAACAAAATTTTGTCTCTGACATTGTCAGCCTTTCTCCATCCCAGCCTTAAAAATCTGAGTCATATTTGGTATATTGTAAATGACATCTGTCTGTTTTCTTTCTTCTGAGATAAATGAAATGCTTGGGGCAAGGTCTTGGTCTTCTCAGCTGGTAATAGTCTATGACAGCAGAAGCACGCTTGGCACAGTTGCTCTTATCTGCAACAGCTTATGTAAATAGAAAGCAAAAAGGGAGAGGTGCTTAAATCGAGTCATGTAAGGTTGAATGTGCTCACAAAAAAAAAAAAAAACAACTGAATCTTTACACTGCTTATACAATGTAAGTGCATTATAATGGGAAACAGGGTCCCTGATCTCCCAACAGCTCTGATCAATACTATATTTCTGCATGCAGGCCAAGTGTCAGAATATTACAGCGGCGCCATAGCCACCACTGCTTTGTCACAATCTCCACAATTACCCAGTGCCAAATAGTGGAGGTGGAGACAGGAAGGGCTAACTAATTGAAAGTCGACCACTCTATCCCCCTCCGGGGTCATCTTTTTTATTTATTTATTCTTTTCTTTCTATACAAAGAACATGCCGAGTGCTCTGTATTTATGGGGGAAAATCAGATTCAACAAATCACATGGCGTCCCCTCCAGTGGCGCTGGAGCATCCTTGTGCAGTGCGTTGTGCGGTGCTGAAAGCAGGAGAAACAGCTTGGCGGTTCCCTGAGGGACCGACCTGCCGACTATGTGCAGCTGCGCTGAGAATTGTTATTTTTAAATATTCACATATTTAATCAGCTGAAAGGGCTCTCACAAAACAAACAGATCAGTTGGAAGTGCAGGATGTTATAGATTATATTTACCAATCATCAAATATTCACCAATGTAATATTTTTCTACCATTTAAATGTAAAATACCAATATTACTGTCCCTTATGTTTTTTTTCATTGTTGATTAGAAATTATATTGCTTTCAAAAATCAAAAACAGTTAAAATCTGAAGAAAAGGGATTAAATAATCTAAAGGGTTTGGTTCATAACGTGCAAGCAAGGAGTGAACGTTAACATGCAAAATTAAATATTTGCAGTATAATTAATCAGACCAAGAATCAACAGTTTTTGATGGATGTACATGTATTTCAACAGAAACATTGTGCAAGAAAATGCATAATATTTTGTCAAAAACACAAGTGCTTTGTGCTTAAGAATACTCAAATTCTTTCTGAGATGACGTAACAAAAAACAATGTGTACAGCGTCTGAATCATTGCTCAGAACTTGCCCAAAAACATTGCAAAAATTAATTTATGACAATTTTTTATTGACTTAGCAAACAGATGCAACATTCTTTGGCGTTTCAGTTTTTGCATTTTATAGAATCTCAAATGTAATTCAAATGTAAAATCATCTGTCCACTGGATGTAAAAAAGTAAATAAATAAATTTTAAAAAAGTGTTACATAGTTGTTTTGACAGTATCACTGCCCCCACATGGTTTACGTAACATGTTAAACACAGAAGAAATGTCCTGCACTACCATAAGAGTCATATTATTGCGCTGCAAGCAGCTGCAGGTTGTGTCTAAGTAAGCAGTGTCTGAACCAAAGGGCTTCTTCCAGCTTGCTAAACTGATTTGACCCCAAAAATATGGAATAGTTGCTGTTCCTCAATTTACCACTAGGGACTTCTCCAAAAGCGAGTCAATCCACACTGACCTCCATGTTAAAACACCCAATTTAACAAGAGAAATCTATCCGTCCATCCATCCATCCATCCATCCATCCATCCATCCATCCATTATCTATGCCTGCTTAATCCTATACAGGGTCAGAGAAATAAAAAAAAAAAAACTTGTTGGTCTCCCTAGGTAGTTTTCAGAGCCTAAATACCCTTATTTTAAGGATAATCTGGCTTGTTGTTCTTGTGTCAAGGTTTGACTAGCAACGGATAGCCATGTTAGCTCCGGCAGAACTCCAGTAATCCTCATTGCAACACTGACAGTCCTCAGTTCAGATGTTGTTTCAGTAGGGACATCTGAAAACACATTTAATCAGAATGACTGAATCTCTGAATCTTTTCATGATATTATGTTCTGTAGATGGTGGGATCGACAAAGTCTTTGCAATTGTATGGTCAGGAACATTTTTCCTGAAATTGTTCTACAATCTTTAGATGCAGTTTGCCAGAGACTGATGAACCTTCTGCCCATCTTTACGTTAGAGCGCCTCTCTGAAATGTTCCTTTTATACTCAGTCATGTTACTGACCTGTTGCCAATTAACCTAATTAGTTGCTCCTTCATTTGTTTCTCATTTCCACCAATTACTTTGTTTTTTTTGCTTCTTTTTTTTTTGCACCTGTTCCAACTAGCCCTTGCTCCAACTTTTCATTTTATTTTAAGAGAGTCTGCTTTGATTGCTGAGAGACTGCTGTATTTGGTCATGTGTATTATGTATTTTATCTAAAAATGTATGCTTAATATATTTCTGATGTTTCTATTAATTTCATTCATTCACTTCTGTAGAATCAGACTCATAATTAAGTAGAAATGAATAGTCCATGTCTTTTTCTTTTTTTTTTTTTAATTGTTTTAACACTGTAAATAGAGATGATTGTTTCTGTAAATGGAGATAATTGTTTGATGAAAAGTATTTAAGCGTAAATTAATTCTGATGTTGCACCCATGAGGACAAATATGCAGCTAACAATACTACCCTGCCAAATGTGACTGTTACTACGGTGAGACTCTGAGGCAGCATCAATTAGCTGCGTATATTGCTTCGACCTGTCACCGGGACATCTAAGCTCTGTTTACGACTGCACTGGAGCAAGAAAGGCGTTATCATTAATCCTGCATTGTTATTTTTGTTTCGTACATATTTTTGCAGTTGTTCCCCTTTCTCTCTTTCTGTCTTCTTTTGGGGTAAAAATATATCCCCAAACCAGGCGGAATGAAAAACTGACAGCCATGTTGTTTACTTATTATTAACAAAGTGAAGGGGAAGTCAAAACTGTGACACCAAGTTATGTGAATGAGGTGCCACAATACCACAGCAAGAATACAGAAATCCAGAGCGCACGACACAAGAGAGAAAAAAAGTGGTGACTAAATGTGAAGGAAACCCGCAGAAAAAGCAAGAAGAAGATAGGAAAAACTGCAGCACATTTCTCCTATTTAACAAATCCTCCTAAATGGATAACAGAGAATCTGACAGTTGGGTTTCTACACTGTAAACTGCAGATGCAAAAACAAATCAGATTCCCAAAAGTCACCAGAGTTCGAGATCTTTTAATGGATTCTTAAATATGAACTGTTATTATTTAAATTTTTTCTTTAAGCAAAAAATGCAAAGTCGTAGCAATCAGGTAAAATTTTAAGGTAGAAGTTTTATTTTAATGGGTTTCAAAAGTCCATCCTTATTCCTAATTGTGATGGTTCTGTAACAGTGGACTTTTTTTTTTGCCTCACAATGATTTAAGTGGAGCATTAGGATTATGATCGTAGGCCAAGAGTTTCACATTTTTAGTTTCAAAGGTGTGGAGGCAGCTTGCTGTTGTCTGTGGACTGTCCTTCACACCCACCCACAACCACTGACAAAAACAAAAAAGAAAAAGAAAAAAAAAAGTGGTCTGACAATCATAGCTGAGCTTCCCTCCTGCAGATCTCATACAGAACATTTTATCCAGAAACTTAGCCATTTTTTAGGAACTTTGGAAAGAGTTCAGCACTTGGTTATAACAATGTTTTTTTTTTCTTTTTTCCCATAAATCCTAAAAATATAGTTTAAAGTAGGATAGGGATTCTGCCAAAAGATCAAACAGGCACAAGTGGCGCACCAGCTGGTACCATGGAGACTACCTTGATTCCTGCAGCTGACGTAGCTCCACACAGGTCAAGGGACTAGCAGGTATGTTAGTGGCAAAGATGAAGAACAGGAAAGAACAGAAAGAGAGGAAGTGTTTTTTTTTTTTTCAACGTCACCATTTGGTTGCTTTCTCACTTTCTCACTGTAGGGCTGTTTTAGAAAACAACAAATGTGCGACTACATATATTTCTTTAAATAAAAAAAAAAAATGAAAATGTTTATTTCTTAAGATGAAAAGAACCAGGAAGCAGTTATCAAAAGTATGCCAGATTGGCCAGATTGTCTTACGGCGACATTAGATTTTAACACCTGACGCTTGTTAAAATGTCCATTATATAAACACAACATGGATCAGCTGGCAGGAAGGTATTTAATGCTAGATTATTAAATGCTAAATGAGAAGCTTCTCACTCCTTAAACAGCCTGTGGTCATGGAAAAAGTGTTCCTCTGTTTCATAAGGTTTAAAAAAAAAATGAATTAAGGAATATAAAGATTGGACTCAGCAGATATTAGGTCACGGGCAAGGAGAGCAGTGGGTGAAGTGATGCAGCCATCATTCCCAGAGCCAACTGTGCAGACAGTTAAATGATCTGAGGTTGCTTCAGTTGAAATTAGCCCTGCTCACTACCAGAATACACTGAATGACCAGCTTTTGCCATCAGTTAGTCCTCTTCTTCTTTGATGCCACGGTTATATTCAAAGGTGGCAAGAACCCCTTAGACCTGAACCCCAATATGAATCTTTCTTGACATGCTGAAGAAGACTTTGCCCCACCCCAAATAAATACTGTGACATTGCTTAAGCTCATTGAAATAATCCCACAGTGATCCAAATGTAAGAGACTATCCTGTGAAGCTTACATCCCAGAAGAGCATGAAACTCCATCTCCCTCTGTAATAAGGTTACGGTTCCCCCCCCCCCCCCCCCCCCCCCCCAGCATCCCAGTCTCATTTGCATGAATGAGCCCTATTATTATTTCCCTTCCCTGCTTTGCTCTTATTGGGTGTCTATCACTACACCTGACAAATATGAAGCACAGCTCCGTGCATGTGACTCCTACTGGGAAACTCACACTGACACAGAGGCACCGTCAGTTGGCGGGGATTCGTCTTTGAGACAGAGCTTAAAAATAAATAGAATTGTTGCTGTCTTACTGGTCCCGATTGTAATTCAGATGGTTTGTGTTTTTTTCATGATTATCATTTTTATGTGTTTAAGGGCATTTCAGTACTTGTTTTTGCTTTTTTTTAACATCGTAACCTTTGACAAAAAAAAGAAAAGAAAAAATAAATAAGTAAGAAAATATGTGGTCACCACTCTTGGAGGATGATCATGTTTTATTTTGTGGGGAAATAATAAATAAAGCACTAATCGCAGTCACAGGACAAACCTATTTTATTTAACAGCTGAATGTTGTTGCCATGTTCTGCATTGCAGAAGATGGCTTTAAATTTTTAAATAAAATTATCATCACAAATGGAAAATCTTATTTTCTGATGAAGCAGGGGAACAAAAAATTGAGTTGTGCACGAAAAGAAAATGAATCCTTTGTCGCATTACCTCTGGCTCTTTCTGAGCTTGAATTCTTTGGGGCATGAACTTTCCTCATGAAAAACAATATTTTTCATCAAGCTGTATCCCCTTTCCACCAGAATCATAATTATCAGTCATGTCAGTGAGCTGATGTGTCTTCAAGAAAAGTTTTATCACTCGTTGCTCATCAAGATGCGTCACCATCCTGATAAATGGCTTAATAATCACCAAACTTTTTCACTGATTAAATTGTGTCCCAAATTTCCGTCCACACAAGTGCCTCTGTTTCCTTTCTTCACCCAGTCATCTTTATATATGTCATCATACTTCTATTGTTTAGGTAAAAGGAGTGTACACCTAAGCCACGCCTCCTGCCCTTGCCCAGTGTTTGTCTTTTACCATTTTCTCCTAATTAATTAGCCACAAACCTTTATTTTATCCAGATTACAGGCAGAAGCACTCCATCCATTCATCCGTCATCTATACTTGCTTCAGTCCTGTTTGGGGTCACAGAGCTTATCCCAGCTGTTAATGGCTGAAGTACATCCTGTACATGTTGCCCATCCATTGCAAAAGAGGCACTATTCATTTGCTTTTTACAGACTTTACAGAGATTTAAATGCAATCAAAAGTCATAGAACCGATTATATTGCTGGGTGTGAACGTCTCATGACTGCTACGGCTACGATTATATCATCCACATCTTAGATGGAAAGTCTTCGCAACTCCTGAAAAATCAACAAAGAGAACTGTGTCTCCTGTATAGAGGAGTGGCAGGTGATAGCAGCTTTAATAGTCTTGCTTTTGGGTCCTTTTATGTTTTTGAAAGCTCAGTTTGCATAATGAGCCAAGAGGTGCACCTTTACAGGCACCTTTCATCATATCCGTGCTTTAGATTCGAAGACCAGAATCCTAAATGTCACAGAGGAAAGACCTCTGCAGATATAAAATACTCTGTCTATAAACATATGTGTTCTGTATGAGTCAGGGCCTGTATTTAAACTCAGCGTAAGAAGGTTGAAAAGGTATGTCTGAGTGGAATATAAATATATCAGTTCTGTGTAGAGGCAATATAAAGATTCAAGGCTAAACCAAGAAAATTAAGCAGCTTGTCCTCCGTTTGCTCTGTTTGGATTCATCCCACAAGAGATAACTATCAGCTCAGTGATGTAGGTAGAATATATTTATTTATTTACACCTTTTATTTATTTATTTGTAGTTTTAAATACCACCCACGTCTGCTCCACATTCCTCTTGTCTCTTCACTCGTTCTGATCTAGGCACTGCAGCACCAGAGCTGACAGTTTCTTGCTTTGTGATTCATAGATTCAAAAGCATACCATCATGCATTTCCACCCCTAATGTATTTTAGTCGACATTTTGGCCTTGCTGTAAGATTTCTGCATAAAATGTGCATGTTTCTGGTTTGCGCTGTGGTTTCTGAAATCCACTAAAACACCTGCACTGATAAGAAGTCAGTCTCACAAGTTGCGGTCACTTTCGAGGCAGAAAATTATTTATCCTGTACGACAGAATTCTGAATTTGAAAGGCCTAACATGGTTCGACAGAGTTAATGCACGGCTATGCCTACGCAAATCTGGACTCCTTTCAAAATGCGGAATTGAAAAGAAGATTTTAAAAGTAGTCTGCTGAGCTGCTTTGGAAACAATGAATACTTGTTTTCACTACCTGCAAGCTTAATCTGTTACAAACAGACTGACTTATCTAACAAACCAAGGATTGTGATTAAACATATTTCGGGTTTTTCTTTTATTTTATGTGTGGATAAAGTGAGGCGACAGCTCTTAGATCAACTTGTGTCTCAGATACGAACTTAACAAAACCTCTGTGGAGACTACAGACGAGATGAATCTGCGCCACGGCTTCCAGAACGTCTCCCTCTGCAACGCACCTTTATTTAGACCTGCGAGAAATCGACACAACGCAGGAGAGAGGCTGTGAAGTTTAAGGAGGCCCCCAACAAAAGGCTCACAAATCATATTGATCTAAATTTAGCTGCATGAAAAAAAAAAAAAAAAACCTTGGAGTTGGAGAAACACAAGCAACGCGAAGGTTTTATTTCACATTTCCATGTTATATCATGACAGCATATTCCCTGTCTAAAGTAACTGAGTTTATTGTCACCACTTTGTGCTCAGAAACTGAAGTAACTTATTTTTAAAACAAGACTGAAACAGAATCACTTGCTGAACAAGGACATCTATGGGTCAGATGGTGTAATACAAAAATCATGAGAGAATCATCACACCTTTTTGATATGGGAAGTGCATCACGGATAAGAAAATGAATCTGATTTTAAAGTACTATTTTTCCTTTTAATGATAAACACATCTGCAAACCCTTTCCATTGATTATTTTTATCACGTTTATCTCCCTGTGACTCTCCAGGAAAACAAATGCAGATCAGTGATATGCATCTTATTAACTCTTAGCTGTCATAATAAAAGCTCAGTGAAATAAATAACCAATTTGGAATATTACTTATAGATCCTGACCTGGTGTCCCTTAGGACTCTTGCGGCTTGTAGTGATTCCTGTCCCTCCAATATAATCTTCCACAGAGTGGGAGAAGCAAGTATAGCAAACACTAACCTACAGTACTTAAGCTGCTATTTTTCTCAAGGGGATTTGGAAGGATTTTTATAAGTGGCACACTTCAGCTGGAGGAGCAGACATGCATGGGCTAAAGCTACTTAGTCACAATGACACACTAAATTGAAAGATGTTTTTTTTTTTTTTTTTGATGTCTCTCCTGGAATTAAGTTGCGTAAACACACCATGAATGCCATTGTTTGCTTCATTCAGGGATATCTTGGGGAGCGCACCAAGATGAATGTGCTTTTCTTCCTCTGTGTGTGTGTGTATTTACTTTGATTTTTCTTTCTTCTTCTCAGAAATGACATCACACGCCACAAAGACCACTTGATGTCTCCAGAGGTTTGGAGACACTGACGCTTCCTTATCACAAACACTCATTTTCTTCATCATGCTCCATCAGTACAAGTAGCGGTTTTGATTTGGATTCAAGAGGCTGCTTTGACCTTTAGGACCCACATAGAATAAGATGAAGGAATTACTGCATGATGTCTAGAAAAACTGTTGGAAACAGTCGCAGCTTTTTGCTGTTGAACTAAATCACACATTAAGTTTTGTATCTTTTAGATTTTTGTTACATGAAAGTTAGCATAGATTTTTTTTTTTACTGACTTTTAATAGTGGCAAGTCTTAAACACCAAAATAATGCTGTTTTCTCCTTTTGGATGATTCTGGTTATAGATGTAAATAAATAAAGATTTCTTTGTGCCTTTTATTCAGAACTGATGCCTACTATCAAACCTTACCCGATGTATTTTCTTTTCATTTGCACCCCGGCGTCAAACAAACTGCCAAGTCTTCAGAGCACTTGACAGTTTGTGAGATGAATAAATAAACGAACGCATTCTTTTGTGTGTGCATATCCCTGTAGATCTATCTAATGACAGCTGTGGATATTTAACAGTCCTCCTCAAACAGAATTATTTCAGTTCTACTTGAGCCCGCTCCCTAAGTTCATTACTATTGCATGGCCCATGGCCACTTTCACTCATCAAGACTGCATTACATTATTTACAAACTGGAAACAATTTAGGGAGCACTGTATTACAGGACTGAGAGCCACCCATTAAAAACCTAATGCTGAATTATGAATGAGTATTTCGTTTTCCAGGTGCATGTTACATTGGGACTTGCCCTTCTCTTTGGCCGCCGTTTGTTTCTGGGGGGAGAGAAGGCAACAGATGCAGGTCAACAATTCTCTTTGACTTTTCCTGGCTGGACGTTGGGCAGAGTTATGTGACCTGATGGGATTGAGCATAGTTACACTACACGGATGCAGGAAAAAGGAGGAGAAAGGATCGGCAGAAATGGCTCCCTGGAGCTTCTCTTATTCAACCTGATGCAAACTCCTATGGTTGGTGTCCAGGTAGTAAAACAGTTTTCCCTTTTCAGAGGCGGCGTAGGTGATGGAGATGGTCAAGGAAACACCATTCCAGTGTTTACTCTTGTTATTACCTCTTTCAGATTGGAAGAAATTTTGATGAAGTCTTTCTCTTAGCCCAAGTAAAATAGGTGTGTTTTTTTTTAAAGTGCCCCACAGATAACAGATATTTATCATATAAAACTCTGTTTAACTATTGATAAATGGAATGTAAAAACAATTGTAAATCCTCCTTGAACTGATCCTACTCAAAGTTTCATCTTGTAAATAAGAAATATTTCATAAACTTTTCTGTTGTGTTTTGACTTCTGATTAGTAACGTCCTCTTTTTTTCTTTAGTTTGGATCTCGTTTTAAAACACATCCCTGTAGGTCCACTTTCAAGCTGGCTCCTCCTGCTGCTTGTTCAGGTTTATGTCAGCGTTAGAGTTAGCGCAAGTTTCTCTGATCTTCTTCATCTGTAGGCAGAGACTATGTACACAGCTGATAAACAGTATATTTAGAGAGCGGTTCCCCACCAAATGCAGAAGCACACTATTTCCCTCTCACCCCAGATATGCGCATAACTGTTTGTATGTCTACTGCTGTATGTTTACAAAACCTTTTTTCCAAGATATTTTTTCTGACTTAGACTGTTACAGTGACATGAATGGAATTTCTGGTTATAATGCAAAAAACCTGTAGAGCTCATGAGTGTCTGTCCAAAGAGATTGAAGATCCTATGTAGATATGTGTCACGCAAGAATCATCTTATGACAGCTGTCGCTATATAAAAACCCTATGCCCCATGGGAAACTGCAAACAGACTGCCATGGCATCATGGGTAATAACTAAGGGGCTGCATGTCCCCTGCAAAATTGACACCGTCTAGGAAGTGCAGAAAGTTGCAGTTCATCGAATGGCCACTAGGGGCTGTCTCTAAAAGCAAGTCAATCTTCATTGACCTCCATGTTAAAATATTCATCTGTGTAGCAGAAACAAACATTTACAGCCTGGTACAAAAGAAATGGTTTTGGTCTCCATCTCTAGATTTCATATCTATAACAACTGCACTATGGTGAATTTTTATGTAGCATATCAGGTAGAATTATATAAAGAAACAAATTTTGTGGAGAGTTGGGGTTGACAACAAAAAGTAGGAATGCACAAATTATTTCATTTTGTTTTCTTATTTTTTTTTTTTTGTATAAACAATTTATTTTGTTTATCTGATTGTTTTGATGAATATCAGCCAGTGAAGCCACAACTGACCCTTCGGTAAACACCCTCCCCCTTTTTCCTAGTTACTGTTGCTAGGTCGGACACTCTTGCTGCTCCTGCGTTAAGGTGTGTGTTAATTCGCTATATTTCTGATGCATATCATAAGTAATAATATTATACTACTGTAACATCATGGTGAAACATTGCTGCTGGGGACCTGCAACAGTGACTCGAGGTGTCCAGAACATTTGGAAGGGGGCATTTTTATTCCCTTTCCCAAGCCAAAACAGATGCTGGAAAAATGCAGGCTGTGGGTTCAGTTATGTGTCCATCCACAACTGAATGTGGGGAAAGTTACAAAACACACATACATTTGATCCAAGGTAAGTTTGCTTTGTTTATTAGAAGATTGATTTAACTGTTGTTTAGTAAAAGTAATAATATAATTTAGACGTGAAAATGTCTAAATGTTAGCATTAGCTCTGGTCCATAGTGGAGAAGTCATTGTCAATATGGACCAGAACTAATGCTAACAGAGAGACATTTTCACTCATCACCCTCCCTGCTGCTAAATCATATTACTTTTACTAAACAGTGGTTAAATCAATCATATCAATATAAATGCTGATGAAACGCATCGGAAATATAGCAAATTAACACAGTCCTTAACGCAGGAGCAGCAAGAGTGTCCAACCTAGCAACAGTAACTAGGGAGGGGGCGGTGCTTACCGAAGGGTCAATTAGCATTCTCAGTAATTACTTCAGTTGTCCTTGGAACTGTGACTAAGCAGATGAAATATTCAAGCTTCCCTGTCTCATAGAGTAAAAATGATGGATACACTGAGGTGTCATTTTTAAGCAAAAAAAAAAAAAAAACTGATGGTATCATAAGAAAAAATTATTTATGAGTTTAAAAGTTAAAAAGCTGTAGATATGCACCAGAGGCGTGTTGGAATGAGAGACTGCTCACTGCAGTGTCAGAGTGTCGTAAAGGCCCAAGCTACTCTGGGCAGCAGTTGACTGGGCTAAAAATGTTAGCACGCTATGGGGATTTAGGTAAGAGGAAGCACACACAGCATTGGAGGAGCTGTCAACTGCAGCATCGCAGATGAGGGAACACGACGCATGGGCTTATGGGATAGCAGCGGTTCAAAGAGTGAGGAGTGTGATTGCAATTCAATCAAGTACAAAATGATAGCAGCCTGACTCTTGACCAAAAACAGACTGGAGGAAAGTATATTCATTAATGACACATTGTTCATCTTCCTCTGGTCATGCACTTTTTGTCCTCTGTAAACTTGCCACTGTCAAATTAATTTCAACATTGTTCTAAGCTGAGCTCTGTCATTATAAATCTCTTGTTTGTGAAACAACGGCCCGCTGAGACCCTGCAAGCTGTAGGGACCCTGTTGTGAACGTGTAGGCCATACCACTCTTCTGGCAGCGCTGTCGCAGACCTACAGGGGACCTCCACTCCTTGTTAAACGACAAGCTGCCACCTGCTCCCATTTCATCTCTTGCATCCTCGCTGTGCCTCTTGGACCACTGGTGAAGGGCACACACCCAGGCACTCTTTGAGGAATGGAGGCAAGTTTCCCATTCAAAACATTCCCCATCTATTTCCTGATGGCTGCCACCTGTTCACCGCTCCCACCCCGCCCCACCTCCCCACCTCCACACACAGTCAGGTCCTGTGTGAAGGATGGGAAGACTGGTGGAGAGAGTGAGAGTGGATTGCCGGAGTCACAGGGGGCCAAAGACAGGAAGGAGGTGGGGACTGTGTTACTCGATGCCCTCCCCCCAAGTTCCAGATGTCACTCTTTTTAATGACATAATTATGACCGTCTTGTGACTCTCCTTAGCCTTCAGTCTCGTCTGGCTATGCAGTTTGCACAACCACGCATGCACATAAATACCCACGTTCCCTGCATGTGTGTCTGACATTTGCAATTATAAAGATGTCTTTTATGAAAGACAGATTATTTTTCCCTCAGATAGGTGATTTACATTCCCTCCTGCTGTCAAATAATATCTCAAAGAACAGAATAATGCAGAATTATATTTTAATTATACAAAATGTGAAGCACAGAAAGCCACACAAAAGGGACCACTTTCTTGACAGATTATCAATCAGATATCAGAGTGGCCAGCTTCCTCTTTCCCGACACCCTGGAGCTGGGGCCATCTGGACCGGCTATTTTCTGGTCATTAAACATGCTCACGTCTCAAGAACGTTAAGAGTTCTTGCTCCTTCAAAGTAACCGAAACCAGCGAATCAGCGTTCACAGTTTGAAGCACTTTGTTTGCTAAATTCAGTCTTTTCTTGGTGTGGGAGAGATGCCGCTTTTGGAAATTCACCATGATGAAAGGCGTTTTGATCTGGAAGAATGAAACACAACAGAGTGAGCCACACAAAGTTGTAGCTGCCAGCTGAAACCTCAGGAAGCATATTCGCTATGAATACCTAGGCAACAGTGAAGGATGATCGCAATGAATACCACAAATGCATTGTTGCAGCTGTGGGGACCTGCTAATGATGAAAGCAGTGCCATCTCGAGCAGGGCTTATTGGGGGTTCTGAAGAATCAAAAGAAACAATCGATGAAGAAGGAGAGGATCTTAGTGGTGTTTGGCACTACTGGCAGGAGATCACATGCAATATAAGAACTAGGAACTTATACTCTGGACTGACAGACATCTGTTGCCAGCAGGTAACTTTGGCTATAATGTTACTTGCAAGACCCACTGATGTTTTCCTGGCTTCCCAATTTAAAGCAATATACATGTTTTCCAGCTAATTCAAGCTGTCAACATCATCCTCATTCATAGGTGAAAAATGGGTGCGCCACACAGTGCACCAGATGGCAAGATTGGATCATCAATCTGAGACAGTAGACATGTGATGGATGGATTCCTCAGAGTAAGCACTTTCAAACGTAGAACCACACTGAGAGGACATTTGCTCACAAACGAGCACCTTTTGTGTCAACATTAGACGTTAAGGAAATGCAAATATGTTTTGGACTTGATGTAATTTATAGCACCAACCCAAATCAAAGAATAACCACAGAAATTAAAAAAACCTCTGTGACATCACCTATAGGTTGCCCAAGAGTTGCTTTAAAGCCCATTTCTACTATGGTGGCAGGAGCTGACTCCGCAGAACCCTGGTTAATCCAAAAATAAGCAACTAGGTGGAACAAGCAAGCCTGGCAGTCAGTTAGAACACACACACTCAACCTCAGTTTCCACAAGTGAGCTATTTTAGCTTGGCTAACCTATGATACTAACTAGCATTACTAATTGTGATCAAATTTCCATTCTGATTTCAGATACTGCTACTGAAACCACACCCAAAACAACCATTACCTTGGGACTCATGGTCACCCACTGGCCTAGCTTTCCCAGTCCATGCCAGGACCCATGGCTACACTTTGGTTAGTGGCCTGATTAGTCGGTCTAGAGGGGTCCTGGAATAGTCCAGATGAAGGTAGCTTTAACTTGACGACCCACTCCAGCTGGCGGAAGGTAGCAGGTAAGAAGCCAGAGGCCATCAGGCCGGACGTCCTCCGTTGTCCTGGTTTGTAGGCCTCAGCCAGGGACAAAGACAGCTGCTTCTGTCAGCTAAGCTATCCTTTATCCTCGGATCCTTCAAGGCCAACCCAGAGCGGATGGCAGTGGTCTGTTAACAGCACAAGAAGCCATATTATCTTTAAAATAGAAATGATGCTCTTAGCCCCATGACCCTGCACAGGAATAAGCAGGTACAGATAATGGATAGATGGATGCTCTCTTTGCTTGCAGCTCAGTTGTCAATTTCAACCACAAAGCATCTGAATTGATGGCAGGTCACTGTTAATATCATAAACTGGAATGCAGCTCAAAAACTATGCTAAAAAAAAATGCTCCTAATGACACATAAATTTGTGGCTTTATACAATTTTACATAAAGAAAAATCATCTCCGGTACAGTCTTCATGGTTGTGAAACCTACCTATGAAGACCAAAACAGTTTTTCTACTAGGCGGAAAATATGTTTATTTCTGTTGGAAAACTGGACATTTTAAGTTATCACAAAGGAACTTGTGTCACTTTTGGCTCCGTATGTCCCGCCATAGAGATGGAGGCTAAATCACCCTTGTGACACTACAATTTGTTTAATCTCCTGCTTGGTCCCTATCATTTTCTTTTCCATCATTACTTTCTGTTGTCTCTTTGTTGCCTTTGCCATGATGTCAACAATAGTTTTGTGAGCTAGTTCCGTTGTCGTTGCTGTAAACTAAGAACTAAACTAAAAGACGGGAGTTGAAAGTTACAGTGGCTGGTTTTTGCAGATAGTAGGGACGGGAGACTGAAAAAGATGCCAAATATTACTTCACATGAAACTGATATTTTAACATGAGATAATGTATTTTATGCTGCTTTCACACAGGGCTCAATGGAAATTGACTTGCTTTTGGATTTAAGTCCTAGTGGTCATTCAATTAACGACAATTTTCACTTCTTTGCAGTGGTCTCAGCTCTGAAAATTGAAAGTTGCCTCTTGGTTATAACTCCCACAAGATTTAAAACAAACAAACAACAAAAAAAACATCGAAAACCAAACAACCTGTAGCAAGGCCTCACAACATCTTTGACTGTTTTTCCCCCCTTTTTTCTTGAAATACATCCCATTCCATTGGGATTCCAAAAAAGTCTGTGTAGAATGTAAAAAAAAAAAGGTTCCAGTGATTTTTAAACCATTTAAATCCTTTGTTGAATGACGCATTTTGTAGTTCACAAACAGAATATCAAACATTGTCAATTTTACTTCTCTTTTTCAATATATTATTTTTAATATATATGATATAGAAAAGGATTTTTCTTTTCTTGCTCACTTTAATTATTTTGTTAGCATGTTATAGTTAATTTGTGTGCATCAAATGTGTGAATACACACAGAAATCGCAGACCAGCAGCTTTTCACCCTAACACCACTGTGCATAATTAAAGACACTTGGCTCCTCTTAATAAGAAATGAGCTCCAGTGACAACATTATGTGTGAATTAACGGAGAGTCTCTAAAATATTGAAAGCATGATATTTTTGTGCCATACATTAACTTCACAGATATCACATAAAAATAAAGTGTAATGAACTGCCTCTCTGTCACCTTTTCTCCTTGCCCCTCCCTTTAGCTCGTGCTGCATGTTTGTTTAATGTACGTTCTTATATTCATTCACTGCTTCATATGTAAATCAGAAAGGATGTTGTTCCAGTGGCTCAGGTGGAAACACTTAATATTCGCTCTGATCTGAGAATTGCTAGGCACCCATAGATGTTCTGTTTTGATGTGTCGGGGCAGGAAAGTTTTACTTCACTGCAAAATCCACAAGGTCTGAAGGACATTGGACAAAGCTTTGCTGCTGTCAAAATGAAACAGGACTAGGCTGTCACCAAAACCAAAGCATTATTTGTTTAGGCTCCTAGGTATTAATCTGAGCATTCAGAATAATTGCTCAGAATCAACAGAGGCAGTTGTTTTGATTAAACCCATTTGCTTCCATACTGTGGTTTCAGTTCATTTATATGTCCAGCAGTACCGACGTTTGAGAAGATATTTTGTTTCCACCTGACTCACTGTAACAGCACACTCAAAAATGCCACAGATCATGTTTGAAGGAGATGTAATTTCCTGTCAAGAAGAGGCAAGTATCCTTGAAGCTGTGTGGTGTCAGGATAGAAGGCTTCCATTCTAACCAATTCTACATGTCGAGTGCACAAATGAACTAAAAACAAGCAACACAATAACTAAAATCATTAAAAAAAAAAAATTGAAATTAACTTATTTTATGTGTTCAACATAAAACGTGATCTCAACATGAATTATTCTTTTTTGCCTCCTGTGACCACTGAGGGCATCCATGTCTTGCTTAAACGAGCAAGATACTTTTCAGATTCGGGGCAACCCTTTTCAAATTTTGAAATGTGTGGCCACCTGCATGACTTAGATGAATGCAAAATATTTCTTGAAGTAATCATTGCTTTGTCACATGCAGCTGAAAATTTATCCTTCTCAAACCAGTTTTGGTTTTCACAACACTGCATACAGCCCACCTTCACATAAAATGAGTGTCGTGAATACCCTCATCTGTGTTCTAATAATATTAGATAGAAATAAGTATTCGGCTATTCCTTTGAACTTGAATTGTAATCTCTCCACAATGATCTAATGTCCTTATATTAAAGTTGACTGTATCAAAAACAATTTAAGACAAATTAAGACTGCCTGTACTTTAAAATAATAGATATGTATATATAGAGAGATAGAATTAGACAATACTGCCCCATCACAATACCAAATAATTATGCACAATTCATGCAAAAGTATCCTTAAGTCTCATTGATGTGTAAAGTTTTTTAAATGTTTTGCCAAAACAATAACAGTGACAGCTTGCCTTCCAAGCAACAGCACCAAAATGAAGCATCCTGTTTAAGCAGGCAACAGCTCGTGCAAGAGTCAGCAAGGTAAATATTACATTTGCAGACAAGTCCAATACTGCAGAGATCATGTGTCATCTAATGTCAAGCTGAACTCTCCGCAAACTGAATGCTCACCCGTTAAATTCTGATCACAGTCTGAAAAGTTTCAAATTAGAGGAAAAAAAAAAGTGAACAGTGAAAGCAGAGAAGAGTCTTCTTGTGATGGAGGCATCTCAGTATGACATGTGACCACCAGTGCATGCTATGAATAAATCACATTGAACAGAGCTGAGAGCAAGCAGCTGTGCGTCTTCACCTCATGTGTCTGGAGAGGCCTGACAGACAAAGCAGTTAAAGTCTACCTGCTCATCATCATGCGAAATGTGTTTCAGTAAATCCAAGACTAAATCTGAAACCATTACCTTACTCCTACTTTATCCTCTCCTTGTACAACAGAACTCCCTGTGTATTTGTCCACAGTCGACTAAGTTAAGGAAGGATGGCAGCGTTGTGGTTAATCTTTCCCCAGTCGCTGTTTCACTCTTGTATTTAAAGACCACCCAGATTGTCTCTGTAAATTAGGCAACCAGAGCTCTGGGATTAGCTGCCAATTTGAACTCACTGTGGAAAGAATCTCTTTAAAGACCTCCATGATTTCACCTAATACAACTGCAAACCTGATCTGGCTCTTTCCAGGTGAATTACTGCTTTCAAGCCAGGCTATTACGCAAACTCTGTGAGCAAGGTGCTTTATTTAGCTGTGAGTCTTGAAGGTTTTGAAAACCCATATTTCATTACACTATAAAAAATAAATAACTCTTCACACATTTTTTTTAGAATATAGTTTTATTTATAATTTATAATTGGCAGTTACAAAAAAAACCCTTGAACTGTATCCAAAATGTGCAATAAATCACTGCTGATTTTTTTTCTTCCAAAAGAAAATACAAAAAGACCATCTACTTTGGAAACTTGACAACCAATGTAAACTGGAGTGAACTGGTAATTCTACAGAGGTTCTACTAATCGCTACTAATTTTCTTTTAACTGACTACAGTCATTAACAAAATTGCAAATCTGCTTTGCTCTCCCAAGATGATAACCAAAGTCATTATGTGTACATTTATCTACATTGGTGACATTCTATTTCCCCGTCGTTAGAACACAAGAAAGGCAATCATATCCATAAGCAGCACAAATGTGTAAAACACATTAAAGGAAATTATTTTAAATTGTACCAAGATGTTTGTGAGAGAGGGCTATGTCCAAACAAAGTGTTGTAAACAATTACCTTTACTCACCGAGATGCAAAAAAAAAAGAAAATAAAAGTTGGAGCTTGTTAAGTGCTTAACAACTGGTAACACAAAATGCTTCAGCAGTCTGAACAAGCGTCAACCTCTGGAATCAAATATTGAAGGAAGGCAATAATGCTGAATAATGAACAGATATTCAGAGAACTTACAGCAGCATACCGTGTGAAACTGGCTACTGCTCGTCAAAATCTGATGAAAACTTCCAAATTAAAGACGGAAATACAATTTCAAATATTGTATTAAAAACACATTTATGTTCACATTTCAACTGATACACATCCACACACGAAAGGTAAAATTAAATTTACATTGACATTCTTGCCATGATCCCATATCTTGACAGCTAATTAGCATTAGCAGAGGCTTTGAAATAAAAGTTGGTTTTCTTTACCCTTTAATTCCCACGGATATGACGAAAATGAAAACCTTGATTTAGTCTTACAGTTGCATGAATACAAAAGGACAAATGTATGACTGTTTTTATAAACCACCATCTGAAGGACAACTTTTAGGAGAGAATCCAAGCATGTCAAAAATGTTCAAGTGCAAAAATTGTGTCAATGGAGGTTTTTTTTTTTCCATCTTTTCTCGCCCCCCCTGCTCTCTGCAACTGATCTGCAGGCAGATAAAATGGACACCTCAAAACAAGCGTACATTCCTTTTGTACAGTCCCATCCCCCAGATGGCAAACATCACAAAACAGAACAAATATCACTCAATATTTTTAAAAAGGAAAAATACATTTTTTGTAAATAGAATGTCCAGCCCATGTTTTAGAAAAAAAAAAACCCTCTCTACATAGCCAGAGACACAACTGAAATCCTTCATTCCTATACAAGTCAAAGCTTTAAAATGCTAATTCTTTAATCATGCAACACCTCCCAAAGTTCCTATCTAATCCTGCTGTGCTAGATTCATGGCAACTTCAGACACCAACATTTCCAGCTAAAATCTACAACAATACTCTAACAACCTACCCAAGTAGCCCAAGACCGTTTTCCAAATACTTTTAAGGACACTGATGTCAAAAAGGATACTCATTCATAATGTGAAAACACAATTCCCTGTCAAGTATCCATATAAAGCACTTGCGTAGCATAATGTGTGCTATTCCCTTTACTTCGGCACAAATGGCCCAGTAGAGAGATATTACGTTGGGGTAGTGCAGCTCTATGGGGACTGAGAACAATGAGAAAGCAATGGCCAAATAAAAAAAAAAAAAAAAAAAAAAAAAAAAAAGGGGGGGGGGGGGGGGGGACCAAGCTTTATTAAAATAAAGAATGTTTTCAGAGCCAATAGAACACTAATTGTGCCATGCAGCTGAGATTTAACTTTTGTCGTATGTTGTGACCTTGACATCACTCAAAAACTGTAGAGGACTCCTTGACCAAGGTTTCTCAAATCTGTTTACCCAAGCTTGCACCATCTTTGAATTTCTTTGATGTGGGTCCAGCTCATGTCTGGCATCAAGTCACAGCACATACAGATTCAGCTTGACTAACTAAATATACGCTCTTCAGTTATAGGGTAACATTTTCTCTACATACAGATTACCAAAGGTAAATGCATCTGCACATTTAACAAGCTTTTCCTCAGAGTTGCGTTTCAAGAACACAGCCAAACTCCACCCCCTTCGCCATGACATCCTGTCTCATTCAAAGTTACAACAGCGGCTTTTGATTACAGTCTTAAAGCCATTTACTACATGGAGATATAAGCACTACAGATAGTGAAGACGTTGTTAGGCCTGAGCTGAGGTGCAGATTTGCTAACATTCCTATTACAGAAAATTTCAACTTTAATGTTAGCACATTTTGAAAAGGTTTATACATAAAGATAGCGCCATTTATAGGACAGCACAACATTGAAATCCAGCATTTTTAGTACCTTTAGGCTTGAACAATGCATAATGACTAAATGCAGCCATACGATTTAAAGCTACTTCTCTGAAAAGTGTCCCTGAGAGACTGGCAAACTTTGGACATCTTTTGATATAAAGTTTTACCAATATTAGCACTCCTTGGCTCTAAAATGTTTGAGATGGTGCTTTGGTCAGACTAAGAACTTTTGACTGATAACCATATCTTTGTTTTTACACCAACGCAGCTACAAGTATCGCAATGACATTCCAAAAAAAAAAAAAAAAAAAAAAAAAGGCCAGCACCATTCAAGTACTAAAGATATAATAATTTTAAGAAAGTATACACATATGTGTGATATGAGGACAGTAAAGACAGCGTTGGTCAGCAATGATCACACACATGATAACTTTACTCGTATTCTAATTGTGATTTATGAATGCTGAATGCCCTCCTCTTAAGTTTGAGCATGGTGAAAAAGATGGCAACAACTGGAAAACTAATTTGCCAAAGGATGTTCAAAATTGCCCAGTCTTCAGAGACCTTAAAATCAGATGTAGCAATACTTTTACATCTTGAATTGATCTGAAATGTACAACTAGTGGATAAAAAAATAAAATAAAAGAACTTTAGGAATGGAATTTAATTTTCCCAACTGATCAAACTTTAATACAGATTGTTAATGAAAACCTGCTCTACTAGCTCATTATGGATAATGTATATAACAATACATCACCAATGACCAATGTCTGCATTTAATTCAACTAAGTTTACTTAGCTGCGCACCTCTGCTATATTTTTGCAACAGATTTATTTGCTGGCCTGTATTTGTGGAAGTAGAGCCTTCTGAAATCCAGCTAAAAAAAAAAACAAAAACAAAAAACAAAACAAAAAAATAACAGAACAGTGGAATGGAGGACCAAGAAGTGACAGGGTCACTTAGACACAAATCAAGAGCTACCAGAACCGATCATCTCAAAACTGTGGTTGTCTGTAAACCTTGTTAAAATCTCTTAACTGAACACAAAAGTGCAAATTGCTACCACTGTCCTGTCACTGTGTCCTCAGTAGTGCTTCTCCTGCAGATAATCTTTCATCTTGTTAGGTAAGGGCAGTTTTTGAATCAGGTCTATTCGTGTGTATTGCCTAATGACGAAGCGGCAAAGATATTGCAGGGAACGCACTTGCATAAACCGAGATACTGGGTTGGTTAGTCTGACAGGGTAAGTTGCAGACCCTGGTAGGCGAGACCTTGAATAACAAAAGGCTCCATTCTCTGAGTCTTTAATAGAGTGTTCAATTAAATCAACGATTGAAGTGTGTCCTTCCACATCAGGTTGCTCATAGAAGCTGAAGCGTCCATTGGAGTGTTCAATGCGGGTGTGGAGAGTTTTGCCCTGTGACCTGAAACTCAGGCTGAGCAGGTACCTGTCATCTGAGCTATCTCTGACCAGGAATGAGCCGTCAGCCAAGTTGACCAGCTTTTCTTCTGCCTCCCATCTTGTGATTGGACCCCAATACCAGCCCTGCCTTGCAAGCTTCTTAAGCTCCTCCGTCAGGCTGGTCACGACCATGGGCCCGCTGCTTTGGACAGAGTCATATACCCTACTGACCCCAGGAGCAGAATTTGGGTCAAAGTTGAGGTGGTGTCTTACTCTTTCAGCTACCTGGCTGTCTGAGGAGCTGAAGCCTGAAAAAGTCCGAGGAATATGTCCGTTACTTGCCATGGGTGGCAAGAGTGGGGAGAGGGGAGCTGGGACCTCCATTCTAGAGCTTTGGAGCATCATACCAGAGGAACCAATAAGAATACTATTAACTGAGGCTTCCACAAAAAGATCTGCAGGCATCCCACTGACGAGTTCATGTTCTTCCTGTCCCTGGTCTGTGTGGAGGGACCCACTGTCTGCCTCTGTTACTACCTCCATGGGAGTAGCGCTATCTAGGCAGAAGGAGTGAGACCCCTCTGGGTACATTCCCTCATCTAAAGGCATTGTGTACTGGATATAGTCCTGGGGTGTCAACCCCAGCACCACAGGCACATCATGTTCATCAATATTTAGATGCAGCTCACCATTTTGTGGTTGCTGGATATTCTTTAAGGACTCAGCTTGATCCGGGAAAAGTCCTTCCATTTGGAAATTTTTATATTCTTTCCGAACACCATTTAAGCTTGGACTCTGGCAAGGGGAGTGAACCATGGCTTTAACCTTTACCTCCATCTTGATACATGCATCATCAGAATTGACTGACCGCAGAGGCCATGGTGAGGGGCTATAATGCTGACTCCACAATGATGCAGATCTTAGGGGTCTCTGTGCTTTCACTTCATTGCAGCTTATGGGCACAGATGAGGAAGAGAAGGTGTCATCATCATCCACTGAACATAAAGCAGAGGAGCCTCCTTTTGCTTTCGCCTTCTGCTTGGCAGACAGTCTCCTCTTCAGTGATCCCATCAGGCCCTCATTCTTTGAGCGACTCTTATTCTGGCCTCCTTTCTCCTCTTCACCACCAAGATCACAGCTTGAGAGCTCTTTGGTATAGCAGCCCCCAAAAAGCGAGTCCTCCTTAGAAAACTCTGTCGTGACCGTAGGCTGCTGGAGCATCACAAAGTCACCTTCCTCTTTGCCCTTTATGTTTAGGGACTTGCGGATGGTCTTAAGGCTTATTTTCTTCATTCTGTTAAGCCCTCCAAGGTGGGGGCATGGGATGGGGCTCCTGGTATCCTGATGAAAGTACTATCCACAATGTCCTCCCATCAGGTCCCACGAAACAAATCATGCATACAGTAGAGCCATTAAACCCTGCAGAAAGAACAAGATATTTGTTTTACATTAATAAAAGTAATAACAGGTTTGTACACATTATGTTTACAATATGGAAATATAGTGAATTTAGAAAGTTTGGGCATCTTTGATTAAAAAGAAAAAAACTTGAATGTGAATAGTTTTGAGAACTATTTAATTGATATCTAAAACACAAAGCTATAGATTTAACCTTATGTATTTTCAGCAAGATTTGTGTTTTATCTGGATTTTTTTAATTCTAGAGTAAAACGAAAAGGATCAAGGTTTGGCAATTGACCAAGATCTTTAAAAAATGTAGCATGTTAGGGCTCCAGCTTGTTGTAAGCCAGGTGATGCAAATTTCAAAGTTTTATAAAGTCTGACTTCTCAAGCTCTTCAACTATCATGATTCATGGCTCTTTGGGTAGCTGCCTATCAGTTCAAAAACTGAAAATAAGAATACTTATAGAACAAATTCCAATATGACTCCAAAGTGGTGGAGGATTGTTCTAACACAACAACATTCACATGCAAAATTTTCACAGAAGACTTGACAGACTATAGAGAAAATCCAGGATCAGAGGTTACATACAAAAAGATAAAATAGAGGTGTTTGGTGGCCATGATCAATGCTATGCTAAGGCCAAATGCAGATATTTATCCCTAGCAATTTTTACCCCAGGTATCTTGGCAGATATTTTTCATACTTTCTGCAGCTTTACTTAAAATAATAAAAAATATTTGCTATACTCTTATATTAAGTCTATTCATGAACACAATATTTCAGTTCTCAAGTCAGAATGCCAAAGATAATGAATTTAAAAGAAAACAGCTAAGAAATGCTTTAAATTCCTTTTTAAAATGTTCTTGGTCTTTACATGCAGCCACAAAATTAGTAGAACACATAAAAAAAAAGCTAGTTTCAATGATACAGCTCCTGTTTTGTTTTTTTTAACCCAAGAACACACAGTCAAGAAACTATTATGGTGACTTACTCTTAATATAATCTGGTCAAGAGCGTGTTTTCTTACACAAATTTGTAATTGGATGTATCATTCAGCTACTTCAGAGTTGGTTTTGTTTTTTTTTGTTTTTTTTTAACTACCAGCAGATTTCATCCACGTGAGAAATGAATCTCAAGTATAATTCACCTACAGTCCACCACCTGTCACTCATGCCATAACAGTCATTAAATATCAAAAATTACATGCTCGCTTGCTACGCAATTTCTCCCATCCCAACCCTCTTTTCTTTGCTGCAAGAAAGGTTAAAGCTTAAATTCAGTACTTGATTGTAATAAGACCTCCAACTCTATGGAGGGGAAAATTATAAATAAATAAAAATGATCTTCCTCCGTGGTGAAACATGGTGTGGGAGAACCACTGGTGAGAACTTTTTAAAAACCGAGTCAGCATACACAGAAATCACTTAACTCCAATCCCTCCAAATTTGAAATAAGAAATTTTCTCATTTTAGAGTTTGTTCACTCCAAGCTGGCGTCTTGCAAATGTGATTATTCATTCTCAATCTTTTGTATGAAAAAAGTACAGACATTTCTCATTAGCTGTTTGCATCATCTCCTGCATCCTCTAGGCTAGCTACAACTCTACATCTTTTGCCAATAATTTTCAATTTAGCGTGCATGTGTCAGCTGCTCATTTTTCTTGAGAAACTCTCCAGTGTTTAAGATGCATACAAAGCCAAACTGCTAAGCACAAGCCACTAAAAAACAATTTATACTCTGCTTCACATTCATGTTGAAACCATCTAACACAGTTGCAGAGACTTAAAGTATTTACTATCAATACTAAATAAAAGTCATGCTTTTATTAATTAACTGCCACTGCCTTTCCCTCTGTTAAAAAAGCAACTGCTGTTCAAAACTACACCATCTTAAGATGAATCCCTCTTAAAGCTCCTAAACAAAGCTGCTTGATAATCAAGACAGCTGCAATCTGATTACTCACCATTATCTGCAGGAAAATGGTGACTCAGTTGGTTGGGTCAAGTTCCACCTCCTCCACCTTTCATTTGCTGCTGGGGAAAAAAAACAGACAATTTAAAAAGAAAGTATACACTTTTCGATTTGCACGTGAGTCTTCATGATCATAGCAAATAAGTACGCCTACATAACCGCTGAAAACGATGTGTATTAAACCAAAGTTAGTCAGGTATGCCCTGACCTGGAGAGGCCCATGTACACAAGAGCATGCCTTTAGCTCAGTTACGTTTGTTAGCGTTCAATTCCTCCTTTTCAAATGCCAGTGCAGAAACTCTCCAAGTGCCTTTTCATTCATATAGTTTAAATTTTTACAAGAATAAACAATGCTGTCCAGTAGAACCTGTCTCTTACAAAGATGTTTGGCTGCTTAAACGCTAATTTGAAATTGCTGTTAGCAGACCAACTGTAAAAGTGCCTTCATTACCTCTAAACGTATTTAGGAATGAACACGATACCATCCCTTACCGGGTCACTCTTGACAGTATTACCGGGCAAAACATCCCAGAGGTTTATGGCATATGTCTTTATAAAACACGTTGTTGAAAGAATCGCTTCTTGACGACTGTTGGCTAACGATAGCTTAGCCGAAGCTAGCTCACTATCTCAAACAGCTAGCTTTGCAAGCGTTTCACATCTAAAACATTACGGTTACCTTCCTTTCAGGTCCGCGTCCGTGCCAAAACAAAAATACAAAGTATTTAAAATAGGCGGATCTAGTACCCCTCTTAACAAAAAGGGGTACACTGACGACTAGGATGACACATTTAATGTGGCATCTCTCCACCAGGGCTGGCTAACACTTTCTAGCTCACGGCCTCTTCCTTTCTTCCTTTGTTGCCTGTTGAATTGTGGGAGCAGAGCACGAGCGGAATCAGTGCGTTCACAGCAGCGAATCAGATGCAGCAGCAGCGAAGAAGCTTTTCATTTGCAGTTTCCTATTTTTCTATTTTTCCTTCTTTTTTTCGGTTCAACAAATATTATTTACATATGTATTTGTTTGTTTATGTTAAATTTGTGGCTATAAGAACAAAAGTAGTATTTCCATCAAACATAAATGCATAAATAAAATTATCATTATTATTTACATTATTATTACCATTGATGATGATAATAATAATATTGTTGTTCATATTAACAACAATAATAATACTTGGTTGAAAATTATGAAACATATTTTTACAAGTCAGTGTTAGTGTTTAGGGATCTGTAAAATAACTCCTTGCTGCTTCAAAAGATCTTTCCCGAAGACAAAGAATTTAATTTATACAACATATAAACTGAGCACAAAAAGTAATGAAATTTGTTTCTTAGATTATTCTCCTGTTGTACCAATGCTACTTGGCAATAAATCTTACTTATCTATCATACTTATCATATCTTTTTAAATGGTGCTACACTTGTAAGGAACACACATTTGTGGGCAGCAGAGCTGAGTATGTGGGCTGCTCCCGGGAAAGATCTGTCCAATCTTCTCTGCCAATACCAAAATGCCTTTTGTCCTTGCTGTTGCTATTGACTCTTGATTTGAGCTTCTGGTACCCTGATGTGTATGGCTGGCACCTGATTGTCCTCAAATTCTGCCTACGGCACTTTGATCGTAGGATCAAAGTGTTGAGAAGATACAGAGAAGGCTTTGGTGATTCCTGCACCAATAGAGTAACGTCTTTTGGTGGAGGCGGTGCGATGGTGTGGAGTTGCAACTCCCTCACTGGGAAAAACAAGACTTGTAGTCATTGGAGGCAATCTCAATAAAGAGAGACATCGAGATGAAATTCTGCAACCAGTAGCAGTCCCATATCTCCACAGTCAGGGACCAAACTCTGTCCTTCAAGATGACAAAGCTCACCCCCACAGAGCAGGGTTTATCAAAGACTACCTCCAAAATTTGGGAGTGGAGAGGATGGATTGGCCTGCCAGCACTTTCTTCGCTCAACCCCACTGAACAGTTGTGGGATCAGCTTGGGCATGCTGTTGATGTCAGGGTGACCAACACAAGCCATAATGGCTGACTTGCAACAAATGCTGGTTGAAGAAATGGAATACCAGTGTTTGAACAGGCTGGTGACCAGCATGAGGAGAACATGCCAGGCTGTTGTGGCTGAATATGGTTCTTCCACACACTACTGAGGCTCCTGTTTGTTAAATGAATACATTTAAGATGTTAAATTGCCAACATATCTTGTTTCTTCAGATTTATTATCAAATCCACCAAATAAGAGTCAACAGCCAAAAAAAAAAAAAAAAAACTGTTTGCATTGGCGAAGAGGATTTGGCAAATCTTTCATAGGGTGCAACCCACATACTCAGCTCTGCTGCTCTGAAATGTGGATCAGTATTATCTTACTGAAAACAACAAGGTCTTGCTTGACTGAGATAATGTGTTTTGCTGCATACACGACTCCAAAATCAGTCTCTACGATATTCAGTATAGTGTCCTCACTTACGACCATGCCATGTGCACTGATGCACCTCTATAGTATCGCACATCCTTGTTTTGAACTTATAGCAGAAGGTCTCTCTTGTTCACAGAGGACACATGACATTCATTATTTCTGAATTTTAGATTTTATTTTGTCAGACCACAGGACTGTTTTCCACTTCACATACGTTCATCTTAAATGGCCATAGTCTCAAGGAGACTTTAAGTACCTTTGTTCTCTTTGCATTATTCTTGATATTGTGTTCTATTATATTCTTTCCCAGGTTTGAATCCTGATTGCATCAGGAAGACCATCCATCTTTAAACTTATGCCAAACTTCTCATGCGGTTCATTCTGCTGTGGCAACTCCCAAGAGCGAGCAGTTGAAACAGAAATATTTTCTTTACATGGTAGAGTTTTATCTTGCATCTGTGGATGCAGTGATGGGATAATGAGTCCACTTTTCCTCTTTATCATACATACTAAGTCATTACTGACATGACATCAATCAATTAATAGATTAATTGATGACATGTCATCAATTAATAGATTAACTTGATGACATGTCATCAATTAATCTATTATAGCTCTGAGATAAAGCCAATGTTTACATTCTTTTACGTACACATGCTTGTTCAGTTCCATTTAATGGGGGATGACTGACAGTAGGTCAGGAATGCCTGCTGTGGGAATGAAAAAAGAAGAAAGATGCAAAGTAAATGCCACCAGTAATGGCAAATAAATAGCCTAAATGGGGATTTAGAGAAAGAAGGTTCTCAGAGCATCATGGGAGGTCCCTCAGCAGTCTATGCTGATTGTGCTCAACTAAAAGGATGGCTCAGGGTCGACTGAGAGAACAAAAATATTTATCAAAAAGGAAAGTTTCAAACCTAACCCTTAAAGCAGAAAGGGTGCCTGTCCCCTGAACCCAAACTGGGAGCTGGTTCCACAGGAGAGGAGCCTGAAAACTGAAGGCTCTGCCTCCCATTCTCCTTTTGGAAACTCTAGGAAGCCATAAGTAAGCCTGCAGTGTGACAGCAAAGTCTTCTGTGAGGTTCATATGAATCTATGGCCTCATTCAAATCTTGCATGATGCAATAATACATTATGATAAATCTGATCACAGGTGGCTGGTGAGTAGTGTGCATTCACAGATTATTTTAAAATGGGCACCCCAAAACGTCTTGAGTGACCCCCTCACTCTGTATGCCAATAAACAGACAGGTCGTTTTTGATTGCAAACACCAAATGCGTTGTTGTTTTTAATGGCCAAAGGCAAAAGCTGGAAACATTAGCTGTGAGGCATAACTTTCCTGAACTTTTTTCCCCAACAAAATGAAGGATGTGCACTGTAAAAATTGGGATGTATAGACTACGAAACAAAGAAATATCTGTCCACAAATGTGAAGAAGAAATTGAATGACAAAGATCTATATGTCGATTATTCGCACTTAGAATCAAAGGCTTATTGGCTAAGTCAATGACCTTAGTTCAGTAGGTGGTCTCTGGACCATCCAAGTACACTTTTTGTTCAGACTACAAAGAGAAGGTGGACACAAATGTACCAGACCACCTTTAGCTCCGATTTCAATCCATTTTTAGAGCTTGCATTAGTGCTGGCCACTTCTGATCTGATTTCCTAGGACACATAAGAGCTTCATATATGAGGGGAAAACAAAGAAGCAATGAAGAGAAGTTAATATCTGAAATATACAATCTCTTTTGATTAATTTTAACAGAACTCACTGCTGCATTTTGGATCAACTGGGTGCTATTTCAAATAAGTTTAGGGATATATAACTTCGGCATTTTCATGGTCATTAGAGGCCTTTGTCTTGCTAATGGTCTAATGTTGTGAGAGCAGCCTCTTTATCCTTATATGAAACAAATTTTTGCAGCACTGATATTCACAAAAATTAAAATTCAAGTGCATCACACCTAATACAAGTGACTAGAACTAAATTATCCTAATACTCCGTGTGTAAATTAATCCAGTTGCATGAGATCTCACACTTGAGATGTGGCACAGATATGATCAGCCACAGGGAGATAATTAACAAACTAAGCAAAAGATAATTTGATATCATTACAATGTAATCATAGTGCTTTTAAGAATTCCACAGGGGCTTAAGCCTATAATTAATTTGGCTGCATAGTATATGTTCAACTAACAAATTAACACACACTGATGCTTTAAGAGTATGAGTGGGTGGAAAGAATATAATTATTTTCTCCTTTCCTGATTCCTGACTGTTTATTTTAAGCACACATAGGGGCATTTTGAAAATATTCCTCTTGTTCTTTCTAAATTACGTTATATTTAGATATAACATTTTCAGCTACCTCCAATTTTATACAGTTAGCTAAATAAGTAGAGCCATGACTGTCTTTTTTTTTTAACACGTGCAACATCAGACTTATGAAGCTGGCTCTTCAGAATCTGGCCTACTCTTAGTAGGTACTTGATTGTGACTGGGCCAGCACGGTGGCTTGGTGGTTAGCACTGTTGCCTCACAGCAAGAAGGTTCCTGGTTCAACCTGGATAGATAGGCAGACAGGCTCTTTCTCTCTTATGGCTTCCTCCAGTTATTCCAGTAGAAGTAGGCAGGATCACCAGTCTCCTCGCATGGTCAGTATCGATCTGTTTCTTGCCGAACTGATGGGGATATAGCCTAGAGTTTCATGTGATATTCTTGCGTCGATATTCTTCCCCGTTTTGTTCTTACCCTTGCGCTAAATTAGTACCCTCCGAGTCAGCGGGAGTTTGCATAGTAGCTTCAAAACCGGAAGTTTACATGATTGGGAAAAAGGCCCAAATGCAGCAGTAACAACCTGTTTCAAACTGGTGCTGCCACCCAGTGGTGATTATTTTCGCGATACTCCGTTTTCCGCTGTTCAGGAGGCAAAACTACTTTAAATAAGCAAAAACAGGGTGAAGGGTATTTTATTCTGTTCTCATTCTTGTGACTCCATAAACACAATTTAGCTTAAATGAATATTTTATTTGTTTATATCTTTAACCTTTAATTGTCCAGGGTTTTAAATTTGACTTATGGGTTGTTAACACTGCAAATCATAAAAGGTTATGCCTTATCTGTGAGTTATCTATCTTCAAGTAAAATTACTAATAAGCTAGAAACTACTTCTGGCTGTTTATGAATGTAAATGCTATCTCTTTGTGGAAATCATACTGAGTAAAATCACTATATTTTTTTTTTTACCAGAGTATTGATTCTCTGAACTCTAATAATGAATGAAGTTGGTTTATGAGTCATTATTATGTGCCTGACAATACTGGCCAACATGAATGGGGCGTATGGACAGTAAACTGCTAATGTCCATTTCAGTGAAGCAAAGCAACAAATCATCCACCACAGCATTATTCATATATACTGTGGATCTTTTCCTTAATTTAGAATTCAAGATCCTCTACATATCTAAAACTATGGTAATGAATTGCGTCTGAGTTAGAGTTTTACTTTTAAAACATCCTTGATACATCAGTCAAAGAGTAATTCCATTAATAGTTACCAATGTGCACATAAGAAGCTGAGCTAATAATTTATTAATACGTATATTGCTATCACAAAAAAAATCATAGAAGTCACAAAACAAATGTTTTCATCTTTCTGTGATTAATTTATCATTTGGATAAAATCATGTGAGCATCACTGCAGTCACAAAGGTGACATAAAACATTACTCCACTTCCACCCTTTTCATCCCTGACATTAAAAAAAAAAACATTTTAATAGGCAGTGCAAAAACAAACAAAAAAAAGAAATAGAAACACAAAATCAAGAACTAAAAGAGAAAGGAAGGGGAATATCAGTAGGCTGGATACTGCAAAGAAAGAAATCTGCTGAAATCACTCCAAGAGCAAAATACAGTGAAGTGACATCATGCTGCATCAAGTGTTTAAGATCACATGGTCACATGGGCTGTTGGAAGATCAATGCAGAATTACTCATAAGACTGTGGAATAATGTTTTTTTTTTTTTTTTTTTTTGTCTGTTTGTTTTTTACTGCTCATCTGACAACAGTCATTCACCGCCATTCCTGATCCACTACATGCCATCTTGGATGTCTTTTGACTCTGGTCTGGTTGTCTCTCAGTCACAAACTATGTTTTTCTGATTAGCTGTATGTCCATCCGATGGGATCCTGAGTCTTCTGTGTCAACTAGACTAATTCTTAGCCAGGCTGGCCAGGTTAAGCTTATTCCACAGTTACTCCTAATACATGCCCCCCTTGACCAGATCCCTTGTAAAAGAGATCCTTGATCTCAGTGGGACCTCAACCTGATTAAATAAAGGTTAAATAGAATAAATACAAATACAAGACCTTAGTGGATCCACAAGATCTCGCAGTTAGACTTGCCTGCCATATCCATGTTCTAACACTTTGCTGCAAGTGTTTTCAAAGGCAAAAACCAAAGTCAAAGGTCTAAACCAAACTGAAAGAAGCTCACACATATTGTGCCGATAATTTATGGCTGATCCAGTGTTCATTTGCCGTTAAGATGGAATGCAAGGAGCTCCCCCACATGTGGTAGAACTTCATTAAACAGTGTGGCCCACTCTGTGTGTATGATGCTCCATCTCGACTTGTGATTCAGTGTTTTGAGTCGTGTTTATCCATAAATTCAAATGATTTGAGAGATATTGATCTTGAGAGGAGAAGAAGATGATCCTGAGGCTCTTACATTCTGTACTCTGTGGTGTTTGATAACATTATGCAGATACACAGTTCCCATCAAACTATTAAAGCAAGATTTCATTTCATGAATCGTGAACAGCTCTCCCATTAGTATTTGATCTGTTTAACCTGTCATGATAAAACAGAGTAAATGAATATTTACTTTTTTTTTTCTGTCTGGCAACAAATATCAAGCACATGAAAGGTTTTATTTTTTTGTCAAGCTTAACTAGACTGGTAGAAACGTTGCATCCTTGCTTCTCAATGTCCTTGGTGTTATTTCTAATCGCTACTGCCCCTCCTTCCTCTCCTTCCACAAGCCCTCCCCTCCTGTGCCAACACATCAAGAGAAGGCAGCCTGATCAACCCTAATAGTGTCTGGTAATTAGAGTCTGTGTACAGAGTCTTTCTGCATGAAGCTGCTAAGCAGGCTGGGGAAGAACTGCCATACTCTTAACAGCGTGGAAAAAACAATGTAATGTTCAGTAGATGGACCAAATTAACCCAGCGGTGGTAAACACATTCTACTTTAAAACAATGGTGACATTAATTAGGCAACCAATGTATCATGTCAGAGTTCAAGTTTTTGTTGCTGTTCGAAATACTTGCAGATACTTAGAGAGCCAATTTGGTCTTTCATATATGCAAATTTAAAAGACCTTCTTAAATAGAGGCGAGGCACCAATCAGTGTTGTGGGGGGAAAAAAGGGGTATCTTTAATTGGTAATGTATGCAAACATGCAATAAGCCATTAAAAAAAAAAAAACTATTTCTTTGCTTTTACAAAAACACACCTGAATTCATGTTTTAGTCATTAGTTTTCATTTTTGACATTCTATTTTCATTGGCAGTGTACGTACATTTTCACTTGCATACAGACTGCAGAAATCATCTGATGAGCATAAAGTTGAGCACATAATTTTGTCTACAGGTTTCTCTAAAACATCTAAATTGCTTAAGTATATATGAGGGATTCAGGGCAGTTAAAAAATGCAGTTTGGTTGGGGTGACTGTGGAGGATCAGGGATGTCACCGGAATAGTAATGAGGCATCTTTGATAATTTGCAATTATTTCACAAATAAAGATATATAGATTACTAAACCGGATTAAAAATTAAGACCTTCTTAAATAAAGTCTAATTTATAAGGAATTTTTAATTGGATATTTTAATGAGCATCTTTCTTTTTTTTTAATATTCATTATTAAACAATATCACTAAAAATCTTTTCGAAAATGTCATTTGAAATAGAGAAATAAATTATTTGATTTCTACTAAATTTGCTTAGGATTACCTGTTGTATTGAGACATCTTAAAAGGTATTTTTGTTTCCCATTTCTGTCCACTGCATTTTCAAATTCTTTTCAGAGTTGTCCTTTTTGTATCATTTACCTTCTCGATTTTACTTTTAATGTTTCCATGGCACTAAAAGGTAAAGTTGCCAACCTTCTGTTTTCTGGTTCATCTGTTCTTCCTCCTGGATGTCTCTGCCTGTCTCCTTTCCATGGTGCTGCCTTGCTGCCCCGTCACTGTGTTTGTGGACATTCAGTTAAGTTTGGAATTTGTTTTTGGTTAATAAAACACTTTGCTGGAAACTCCTGCATTTGGGTCCAACTCAGCTCACGACACAATAATATGCGAGTATAAACAGCATGGGGATACAAAGTCACCGCTCAGGAAGGAGGCAGCTTCTGTCTTCCAGAAATGAGCGTGAAGCGCAGAACAACTACGGAAGACTTTGTAAAGATGCAGTCTGAAACTGGTGAGAGAGTAAAGGCCAAGCAGCAAGAGACCACTAGACCAACCGTGAAATATGGGAGTGACACCATCATTTTATGGGGATGGTTTTCTGCAGCAGAAGGAGTGCACTTCAAAAAATGGATGCCATAATGAGGAAAAAACAAAAAAAGATTATTTGGATGGAAGTTAAAGCATGGTTGTAGATCTCCATGATATCTCCAATTTAGTTTGTGGCTTCAGCACAAGAAAATGAGGGTAATGCGGTGACCTTTGAAAAGTTTTGAAAAGTCATGCACAAGGCAGAACAACTACAAACTCGTTTGGAATGGGCCATTCAGACATTGAAAAAAGTAATATAGAATTCCCTTGAAAAATAACTTTCTCATGATGCCATCATTAAAAGAAAAAAAAGTATTCATTAAGCACCTGGAAAAACTAATATTTGTTCAATAGCACATATTTCTCAGTTTGTTTTTTTTTTTTTTTTCATGAAAATAATCCTTTCAAAATGGCTTAGATATAATTCCTTACTTTTGTCTCGTTTGGTTAGAACATGCTAACTAATCCCCTCTCCTGTCTTCTGCTGAGACAGCTTGTCATTGCTCCAATGAGGCAGGTATAATGCCAGTCATCACTGGTAGCGTTTCTTTTTTTAAAAAAGAGAAAAGCCAAGTGCTTAACTTGTAAATCAGGAGTATCTATAGAAAAAAGAAGGCTCTGTTTTGGGTAAGCATGTGTTGGGACAATAGAAATCCCCTTTTGTGAAGCTTTTGCTTGCTCTGAAATAATGAGCTGTCGACTCATCCCCAGTAACTTTCTTCTCCACTCTGTTCTGCTCTCTGTGTGCTTTGTAAGGAGACCCTCTCAATTGAAAAAAAAAAAAAATATATATATATATATATATATAAGCTTTACTACATTGGAATAAGTTATAGAGCAAAGAGCCTGGCTGAAATGTTTAAGATAAGAACTCAGTGTGCTTGAGTGTAAGAGGTTACAGGACATCTTTAGAATTCATCCTCCATTCCGTGATCAAAATGATATGTATTTAAATCAAATCTATGCTTTGTGTGTGATAATAGCCCTGTGGTAAAGAGGTTACCCAAATGAGAGTAGACAGTCGTGATCAAGTATTGCGGTCTGAGTTGAATCTGCTTTTCAACAGATTTGGTTGTACCACCCCACCCTCCCCCACTCAGCAGAGCCCTGACCCGTCTGTGCCATCACACCTCACAGATTGTATCCATGGCACTTTGATCGTAGGGTCAAAGTGTTGAGAAGATGCGGAGAACAGTTTGGTAATTGCTGCGCCACTAGAGTAACATATTTTGGTGGAGGCAGTATGATGGTGTGGGATGGCATCTCCCTCACTAGAAAAAAAAGAGATATCAGGATAAAATTCTGCAACCAGTGGCAGTCTCATATCTCCACAGTCTGGGAACAAATTCTGTCTTCCAAGATGGTAATGCTCACCTCCACAGAGTGGGGTTTATCAGAAACCTTCAGAATTTAGGAGTGGGGAGGATGAAATGGCGTGCCAGCAGTCCTGACCCTAACCCCACTGCACACTTGTGGGATCAGCTTGGGCATGCTGTTGATGCCAGGTTGACCAGCACATGCATAATGGCTGACTTGCAACAAATGCTGGTTGAAGAAGCCATCCCACAGCAGTGTTTGAACAGGCTGGTGAGCAGCATGCTGTGGCTGTGTGTGGTTCTTCCACACACTACTGAGGCTCCTGCTTCTTAAATGTATATATTTAAATTGTTAAATTGCCAATATGTATTTTTCTCTTTAGACTTCAGTCATACAATTCACCAGAAAAGAGTCAACTGCCAAAAAAAAGTTGTATGGCATTGCCAGAGAAGATTTAGCAAATCTTTTATTTTGTCAGTAAACGATTGAACCTGTATAATTCTTTTATATAGGCAGATCATTTTCGCCTGTCTGGACATTTGAAGTTCTGGATTTGCCTTCAAATATTAATTGCCATATTCCTTTAAAAATAAGTAAATGTCTATGAATTATATTTAGATATATTATTACAATTATTATATCATATTATATGTTGAATTATATCTCAATATCCACGTTGAAGCGTAGGTGAACTCACCAGCGTGCCGGTTTTTCTACACAGCTGGTTTTCTTGAACGCACCCCGGTCCTTACTTCCACAGGAAGTAGGGTGACGTTGGCGCGGTTGTTGAAAACAAACCCGCCGGGCAGACACTTTTTCGTTGTTACAACAGTTGGTGGATCTCGCTGTTCACCTGTCATTTCTCTACTTTTATACAGGCCCGCGTGATATAACATTAAACCGGACATGGAGTTGTCTCCGCTTATAAAGAAAATAGGTACTTTTTAGAAGCTTTTAAGTACTCATGTTGTCAGAATCAGCCGTTTTCATGCTAGTCATCATTAGCATATTTATAAAGTAGTGCTTTAATTCTGTGACTGCTATTGCTCGTTGATACTGAAAAAGGGCTTAAAGCGACTTCCTAAGTAAAGAAACAGTACTTATGTAAATGTAATGATTTGTAATCGATTCTGAGTCGGCAGCTTTTGCCTGAAGCTCACTAATATCCGTTGTGAATTCACTGGTTTGTTTTATTCATGTCTCAGGTCACTCTTTGGTGGAGATAAGAGTTCGAGCATTGAAAAACATTTTAAGTAAACTGGACCATTCCCTCATTTCTGTAACTGACATTGTCCAAGAAAAGATGCTGTTTGTGTATCTCCTGGAGTGGTTTAACTTTTCCGAGGTGCCAATGAAGGAGGAAGTTCTTGGATTGCTCTTAACTTTATCAAAAGTAAGTATAAATAGGTCATATTTGTTTACTGATAATACACATGCAACTTATGAATAGGGGAAGCCATTTACTGGCACTGAATATTGGGAAAAATTAGTTGTAAACAAATATTCAAATATTGCACACAGTGGGCATGAGATATTGGATATGATATATCAGGCTTTTGTAGATGTACACAAAGAAAACACTGACATCGGCTGTTACTGTCAACATAAATAATTTGCTATCATGAAAACAAGCAATTTCCCTGCCAATCATGTCAGTAATGTCTGCGAAAGCGTGCTAAAGTCCAGTGTGTCAAGTGCTTCCCAGCCAGCTTCCCATTTATATGTGGGCCTCATATGAGGTACAAGGGGGTTGCAAAATCCGTGGTGACCTTACCTGGGTTTTCCTATAAGTATTCTGAGTGTGATATACCTCGATTTTGGGGGTGGGGGCTTAATATTCTAATGTGAGGCATATGTTACTGAAACTGTGTGGGACTTGCAACTTGCTACCTTTCTTTGAACGTGGCTGTATAGCACACTTGTATTCATAATGGTACCCATGCCATTTGCAGATTTAAAACTCAAGCCCACTTTGTACCCAAGGGACCCATTTTTAATACAGAAGGGGCCCACATGGACATGCTGGCTTGGTTGTTTTCCACCCGTATATTATTAAACTATAAAAGAAGAGGGTGATGTGAAAGATAATCTGGTCAAAGCCCCAAAATGTTGGAAAAACACATAATTTTTCTAACATTTTTGTGTGTTTAATCGAGCCATGTTATGCATTTTGAATGAAAAGCGTTCAGATTTTTGCAGTGTGGTTGTGGTCACTTCAAATGAATATGGTAACAAAAACGTATTCATAAATTTGTGTACTCTATGAATTCATAGCAGGGACATGACTGTAATGAAATTTTCCCTGTGACATCTTGAAAGCCACATCAGTTGTTCCACAAAATGTTCTACTTTCATTTTGTGAGTGCTTTTGTTGTTTTGTCTTCAAAGCATCCTAGTGCAGCCCAGATGCTGAGAGACGTCGGGGCGGTGGACTTTCTCACTCAACTATCTCCTAGTGTGGAGCCCAGGCTGCGAGCTGTCATTGATGGAACCCTGGACCAGCTGTTCCAGCTTCCTGAGCTACTCCCCAGTCATTCAGCTGTCTACTCGCATAGACCACTCTGTACAACTCCAACAGGTGTTGCAGAGCTGAACTGAATATTTGTTTGTGTTGAGAATCTGTCATTTCACATCTTACATTCCAGACAGGAAGGTTACTGTAACTTTTCAAGCCCTTATTGTATTAGAGACAAATATGTCACAGATCTGGTGTCTCTCCTGCAGCTCCACCAGTTGTTTCGCCAGATCAGAGTTTGCCTAAATTGGGTTATTTCCACACGAACATGCCCAGCAACATAGATGTACCGCCTCAGAAGTTAGCAGGTGACCCTAGTTAATAACAAGTTGTCACCTTTACTTAAATGTTTTATGTTTCAATAGAGGACTCATGTTTTTGTTGTTTGTTCTTCTCTATTCTGCAGTAAATGAGTCAGTGAGATGTCTAAAGTTTTCTGTGTTTCCCTGGCTGACTTTAACGAACACAGATCGACATATACTGTCTTCAAATGAGAGGTAAGAATCCATATAATTTAATAAATTATTTTTTAATATTAGTTATTCAGCTTTTGGCACACGGTAGTTCATGAGTTCCAGAAACAATAGAATTTTATGCCCCACTTTTCTAACAAGATTTCCTTTTTTTAACGTACCTTCTGGATTTGATAAATGTCACATAAATGTATGATGATTAATAACAGTATGACAATATATCTGCTTTGCTTCCTTTGAAACAGCTCTCTGGACAGCAGTAATCCCAACTTGGTGCGAACAACGTGTGAGCTTCTCTGTGATGTCATTATGCAGGACTTTCCTGCAGAGATCTTCTTACAAAGGCCCGGTATTGTAAAGGTACCATTACCTGACATGCTTCTACACTAATATTAGTATTGTAAATGTATTAACATTCATCCCCCCTCCCCCCACTTTATTTTCTTTGATGTTATGCTGGTCTGAAACATGTTATTGACAACTTAGAGTTAATTTTCAACATTTTTGCTATCTATAATTCACTCTAAAGGGTCTTTGATTTTAAGTAGTCTTAAGTTTTTGCAATTGTATTTAAGCCAAAATGTGTACTGTCTTGACTTAAAACTAACTGGGAAGGGTGTGGAGCAGTTACTGAAAGATCTTGGAGATTTTTTTTCCCCCGTTTTCCTGACCTGCTACAAAGTGTTGATCTTTGCGACATTAGACCAATCTATGGATGGTCATTTTGGTGGTATATTGAAGAAATCATTTTGTGTATCCTTTATAGGAGATTGTGGAGTTTTGTTTACTTTTCTTTACTCTGAGGCCACCTTTTGTACCAGACTTACAAGGTGACAAGGCACGGCCATTCACAAGCATTAAACAAAAGTCGATGCTCTGTTTCCTTTTTTGTTTTCAAGAAATTTCAGCAACTGTTCACTGGGGTCATAAACTTGGATTCTACCATAAGTTCACCGCATAATTCTCTTTCTATTGTATATTTGCCAGCTTTCACTTTTGATGTTTCCAGGTTTCATGGCAGCAACAAAGTTAATTTGTTATTTGAGCCTTTTGTTTCGGTGGCACACACAAACTGTTTGTGGAGGCATGATTTTGCCCCAATGAGCCACTGTGAGCGTCATTATTTTGTTAATAAAGTAGTGCATAAAATTACATTGCTCTCAGGGTGCATTAGCATACTGTCACCCAGCACTCTCATCTTCAAAAGAGTTAATTTTTTACAGTTCTTTTCTTTGTGTGCTTTTACTGGACCCTCCTTTGAGTCACCAGTGCTATTAAGCAATATTAGAAGAATTGAATTGGAAGACATGACATTATTAGTCAAAGAGGGCAAGGAATCAGAACTTGGAACGAATGACTCTTTTTAATAAATCAATTTTACTCTTTTATTTTTACTTTGTCAACTATATTACCACTTTTCTGTCACACTCTAAGTTCAAGTCTTTTTATTAAATACACAGACCCTGTATATTGTAAAAAGAAAAGAAAAACTATCTAATCAAAACTGGTCATGCCTTGTTCATCCATAACCCAGCTTGAAAAGAATATAACACAATGATATCTCCTTTTAATTCCAGAACCTTCTATCTCTGCTGCGGCTGGGTTCAGGTAAAGGTGAGGTGAGCTTCCTTCACTCGACTGCTCTTTCCTGCCTGCGGCAGCTTTGCGTGGGGCTGAGGAGGAGACTACGCTTTCATCGAGATCCAGGCTTCTACTCTGCAAAGCAAGGTTGCCTGACTGATTAAACCTCATTTATACACTTTTGGGTGTTTTCAAATGTTACTCAGTGGTGTCTGTGGTTATCAGTTATGTTTGCATCCTTGTATCTTGACAAGGTTGTAAGATGTTCACTATGACTCTCTAATCACATTGATTAATGTGTTTTTTTTTTGTTTGTTTGTTTCTTCTGGCTTTGTAGATGCAATGTCCCAGAACTCATCGTTCTCTCACACCCAGGAAGTCCTGGGGACCCAACATTCAGAAGCCTCCTCTCCGGGGACAGAATACTCTCCTCGGCCCTCTGTAGTGGGACGCACAGCCCAGAGAGCCAGAGGGGATGGCCAGGACGGTGATGCAGCCTCGAACAGGTATATCCATAAGGGCAAGTTAAAGAAAAAAAAAGAAAAAGACTATAGTAATTACGGTATATAATATAATGTTTTTTGGGATCTGTACTTGTTATCTGGGGTATTGTTTTCATGAATGTTCTTCATAATGATATTGGCAGTAAAAGCAATAACATTTTTATATGATGCAGCATTATAGTCGGAACAGTTCATCAGGCCTGAGAAGAGAATCCCGTCATTTTTGATTTCTTTTAGAAATGTGTGCACTGAGGGGTTTTTGTGGCTTTGGTAAAGATACAATTACAAGTGACACTAGCAGCCCACACAAGAACATAAAGCAGTGTAAAGACTAAAAAGACTCTGACGAGGTTTCTTTTTAACATGAACAACAAGAGGAGCCCTCTAGCGACTGGTTTGTAAAGTTTAAAATCAGTTTTCTTTCTCGTGAAGGCAAATGTAGTTTATCTCCCATTACACAGCTGCTAAGGTCACTCTTTGTATTTGATGTGTCCAAGAACAGATCATAAATTGACTATTGTTTTCTTCATTTGTTTGTGATTCATCCAGTGGCAGCTCACAAAGAGGTGGAGCAGCAGTACAGCCTCCCGGACAAACGCTCCAGTCACCTGCAGATGTAGCCCACCTGGAGCTTCCTGACCTGGGTGTAGAAGATATCCTGGAGCTTCAGTTACAGCAGCTTAACGTGGCTCAGTTTACTGTTGCCACTATGCAGCATGCCATACCACTGCTCAAGACAGGTGGGTGTCTGTAGATTTGTCTTTCTGTCTCTCTTCCCACACTGCTGGAGTCAACGTGAACTATTTTAAATATCCCCACTCATGTTTCCTTGTTTGTGGTTGTATCCAATGTTATTTTATAGTCAGAAAAAAAAAAAATCTCATCTGCTTTTTTTTTTCCCCCTGTTTCTCTCTTCCTCTCAGAAGGCTTGCATGTGTACCGCCGTGTTCTGGAGCTGCTGTGTGATGCCATCCTCCTGCTTGGGGACAGTGTTTGCGAGCTGGTCTGGGATGATCGCAGCCTGGTGGGGATGGAGCTGGCAAGTCAACACAACTCATGACAGCCTCTTATGTAGATGAATGGATACACTTCACTGAAACAGGGAGCTGGGTTGGCCACCAGACAGTTTGCCACAGACACGCAACCATACGGTATTCAACTGTCAAGGAGAACTGTGGGCTTGTGATTGAGCTGAATGAATTATACTAGGTTACAAAGGCTTCCTGCTGGATACAAAAAGCTTTGCACACACTCATGAAAACTTTTTGTCTCTACCCCTGGGTTTATTTAAGATCAGCATTGCTGGCTGCTGAATGTGTTAATTTATTATGTGTATTAAGTCCACACAATATATTGTTCTTAACAGGTGTGTGTGTGTTTTAATTTTTTTTTAAACTATGCATAATCATTTGTTATATTCTCTGGCAGTTAAAAGAGTATGCTCCTCTGCAGTGGGATATACACACTTGTCAAGCCTAGGCCCCTGTGGCTCTCTGCTGTTTAATACATGCCCAGAGTCGTGCAGCCTGAGAACTATTTTGTCATGTTTATGTGAGGATCAGCTCTTGGTTTTTCCTATGGGAACGAGCTGAACTATGCAATGCACAGGGCATTTACTGCCCCCTACTGGTGTAGATCTTATATTGTTCAATTTCCACATCCAGAGCAAAGAGACTGAGAATAGATTGTTCCTGTTTATTCATACTGAGATAGGTTGGATCTGTATCTCATCCCAAAATAACCCTGAAATCTGATTACACTCAATTCCTCAACCCCTAGAACAAAAATTATTTTTTTTCCTGCTGGCTTCCAGCCAGGAGTACATTGAGTGTGTGAACATGCACACATTGTGAGTACACTTGCATTCATTGGTGTGTTTGTGGAGGATGTGTGCTTTTATCTGCATTTCTGTCTCTTTATTTGCTTTGGTCGACATATCTGTCTGTGGGTATTTTAGAAGGAGAAGCTGCAAGCCTGCATGGAGCTACTGGGGGATATTCTCAGCTATCATATGAGCTATTCAGCAGATATTCCCCACAGTTCTCAGGTTAACCACCGCAATGGCCTACATAGGAACTGCCATATTTACCATTAAACTCCTACAGACGATCCTCCCTCCTGAGAAGGTGTGTATTTTTGCTTTTGCAAACAAATTGCATCAATATATTGTGTTTGGCTTGTAAATAAAGGCTTATCTTAACCTTACGCAGGCTAGTGACAATCTCCCTGAAAGCACAGCAGCTGCTATTTTCCACTTATGCCTTGACACATCCTTTGGAAGTTTATTACCCAGCATGCAAGAGACAGCAGTGGCCTACTTGGAGCAGGTGAACTCAGACAGCCATGACCTCTACAGGAGGTTTACCAGAGCTGCTCTCTGGATGGAATCTACTTGCAACTTTCTCAAGGAAGTACATGCTGAGGTATAGGCTGCAGGACACATTGACTCAAGATATTGATAGATAGTTATTGGAAGAAATCTTAAGCTTTTTTAATTTGGAATTTTAAAATGAAAATGATCAACCTTTTCCTTTAAAAAGGGAGAAAAGAACTGGTTGGAGTTACTGGAACTGGCAGACCAAGCTACAGATGGCCTTCCGTTTCACCAGCACTGGCCCCATCATCAAAGAATCCGTTCACATCTGTTCTTACCTGTGAGATGACAATCCTATCACTTTATTACAATGTCAATTCAGTAATAGGTTCTGCTGCTTTAAATTCCCTTTGCTTTCTCTCATTAGCTGGAAGTTTGATCAGCCCAGTCCCCTCCTCCAGACTGAGAGCCAGAAACTCCTCTTGAAGCTGCTGTCCCATCCTTCACTGCCTGTCAAGACGGAAACATATGAATGCACTTTAAACTTGGTCAAGGTTAGAGCAAGCCATCTGATAGACAGCCATTGTTTAAATGAATATAAAGGGTCATGGCCAAAACAACAATCTGATGTCGTCTAAACCCGGGCCTGTTTGATGAGGCATCCGTATGTAAATCAGGAAGATGAAGATGGATGAGTCACAGCCTGCCCCACTTGACATTTGAAATCAGTTTTTGTTTTCATTTTACCAGTCACTGTCTAGAATTGAAAGTGAATTGAAATTCAAGAATGCGTGCACAGGTGAGAGGATGGTAATAATTTACGATGTGGTCTGGTGTGATTACATATTCCTCCAGGCCTGCCTTGGCATCCAGAATGTGTCACGTCAACAACCGGCAGCTTGCACCAGCGTTAACTTCCTTCTTCACCACAGGGTGCTCTATGAAATAAGCACTTTTGGACTCCAGGACTCTGCAGAAAAGGTAGACATACTTGATTACTCCTTGTATTTTTTTAATCAGTATTTCATAGTTGTAGACCTTTTAGATGTTTGAGTGAGGTCAGTCTGGTGGTTTGGCATGGGTTTAAAAAAAACCAATGTCCTCATAAAAATAACCGTACAGCAGTTTCTGTCCTCTGTGTGAATATTTATTGGTAATTTATACATTAAAAAATCTGTCACTTCAGGCACTTGCATGTAGATATTTCATCTGTGATCTATAGGTGAACGTCGCTGCCAAGGATATCCTTCTATTTCTGCTCAAAGGACAATTGATGATGACAGCTTCAACCTGGAACAGATTCTGTGAGGCACTTTACCCGGTCATACCCATATTACAGGTATTTTTCTCAAAGTAGATTCTACACAGTATTTTCAGTGCAGGGCTTTTACAGCAGAATCATGTTGGGAACTTATTTGATTGTATTTATAGAGGGAGGAAGCGGTGCATGTTCTCCACTATCAAAGCAGCTATTATCAAAAGTGCAATATTAGCGCTCCTGGACCACAAAGACTCCATATTGAGCTACCATTGAGAAAAAAATTGTTATTCTCTCATTTGCATATTCTGTGTTATATTGTTTCCTTTTTGGATGGGAGAAACAAACTTTTATTAATTGCTCAGTTTCAGGCAACAGAAAGCCAGGAAATTCCCCATGAATATACATGAGATTTTGACTAAGCTGTCAAGTGTGATTTAATTCAAGGAGGCCATTCAGAGATGGGCCAACCATGTCAAGAAGAGATGAAATGAAACCTCCCTTAATCAAAGTGATGCAGATTTTATTTACTGTTGCAGTGCTTAGCTGGAATTCCCCAGTGTTCATTCCTTTGTCTGAGAAGGCAGTCTGAGAATTACATGTGCATCTTTGTGTCTGTGTGGCAGGGCTACGCCAGCACTGAAGAGTCCTTTGGAAAATGTGTCTTACTGATAAGTGACAGGTCGGATGTAGCAGATGCAAGAGACAGCATGTTCTCAAACACAGCCAAGCTAAAGTCAGCGCTCCGACTCCTTTTCACAAAACAGCCCACGTGAGTCTGAGTTCTGGATCTCCCTAATGTCTGCGTTTGTTTGTTATGTTTTATGTTTGTTTTTTTTTTCTTTTTTATTATGTGCTCAGATGTGTGAAGGTTTGTACTTTTTTCTATGATTTGTATGATGTGAATACCTTTGGTCTGGTACTTTTCTTTGTGCAAAGTTTTAGGAAGAGTTTGGGGTTTGCAAATCTGAATATTTTGCTCTTTTAACATTTTTGGTGGACATATTTTAACTGTATGTAGCTGTCAGTTAATATGCTCATTAAGTCATCTAAATGCTCTTTGAGGCCTGTGTAAAAGTGCTTCCCATCAGGTCCCAGTCTATGAATATTGATAGAGATGGAAATTAACACCAGTGGAGCCCTAGTAAATTTTGCCAGTAGCTAATAGATTTGTCTGCCCTGCCAGATATGTTTTTTTTTTTTAGTTTGAATTGCATGTAAAGCTGTACACATTTTTAACCATTTAAACGTTATACAGTGAAGTCATTTTGTGATTTATTAAAATCATAATTATATATATTTTTTCCTGTGAAATCCTCCACTTACCAAGTTTGACTAATTTCTGGTGTTACTCAACAGTGTAAGAATAGCAGCAGTGCAACAAATTCTGCCTCACTTAAATGGGAGTGAAGATGCAAACACCATCAGACCAGATGTGGGTCAGTCAGTAATTGCCTCCCTTTCCAACCTGTACTGCTTAAGACATCCTGTAGACGTCACACTTGACACCAGCAACAAGTCTGTGCTCAAGGTATGACTGTACCTACACATAAATAACAACACACTGGCTTGTGTACAGACTGGCAGCTTACTTAATGTGCTTAATATTTGTAAGGTGGAGTTCAGTGGAGAAGCTTTTCTGTATCCTGGACTCAGACACTGTTGACATCTCCCTCAGAAGATCAGCTGCAGAGCAGCTGTCTGTTGTGCTACAAGGTGAGGTGCACGTACATCACAGCGATGTTGTTGTAGTATTAAAATCTCCTAAATGTTATTGCTATGATATTTTTAAGCTGACTCTTTGCATACTTGTAAACCTCCCTGACAGTCTACTTTAAGAACTTATCTCTAAATCAGATCAGAGCATCCATAGAGAAGTTTATTTTAGTGGGAAATACTGACAGTGGTTATATTTAGGGTCCCATTCAGTCTTTGTATTTTATAGTCAATCTCATAGTTGTTCTTGACAACTACCAGCAAATATGAGAGTTGGATAGTACAACTGAAAAATGTACTGGCGGAATTTAGTGGCTTACAATCAAATTGCTGATTTTCTCACTTGTCCCAGACAGAGCTGTATATGAATTGTTATGCACATAATAAAATGAAAAAAAGTAAGATAAAAGTTTGTTTGATGAGTGAAGGCTTTCCCCTTGTGAAAACTGCAATTTGCAAATATTGCAAAACTGTTTGTACCTTCCTATTTCCATATATTTTGGACAAATGGGAAATGAAAATGCTCAACATTTATGCAAATGTTTGTCATCCTATATTGAAATGTGCTTTTTTTTCCCCCTACAGACACAACATTGCACACAGTGCTGAAGCATCTTGGCATAACGAATAAAGTGGTTTCTTTCATTACGGAAAGTGTAAATGGCAACAAGGTAAAAACAGTTTACCTTGTTGTTTTGGCAAAGTGATAAATAGATGCTTACTGAATGAACTGCTGTTGAAGGCTAATACAACAAACCCTGAAACTCATAAACAGAGTGATGTGCTCTCATATGGGTGCATGCACTTGATATGTGCTTGTGTGAGTGCTTGTGGAGTAAAAGCCGCTGAGGCGTGAATGATAGGAGTATGACATGCCCTGTGTTAATGGAGTCAGACAGACCCTGGACAGCAGTGATTTCTGCCCTCCAGTAAGGTGCACTCTGCTGATCATTCCCAGTCCAGGAATTAGAAAATGCCAGGGGTCGTTTCCAACATGTCTGGCTGCATGGAGATTGAAGATCTGGGCTACAGGAATTAAACTCGGCTAATATGAGAAGCATGTCTGCAGGTTGTATTTGTCGCTAGTCTCAATTGCCTGGGACCAGCCATCAAATTTTGGTTCATCTTATGCGAATTGACAGGACATCTTCTGTCTTTGTATGCGACAGATACAGAGTGTGTGTGTGTATGTGTTGATGTTTTCCTTGCAGTTAAGCACAAGTGAGTTTGTTGCTGTTCTACTCAGAGCTTTGATTGTCTGCTGGAGCCTTGTGTATCCATCTTGAGAAAGCTGGTGTATGCTGATCCGTCTCTGAGGCACAGCCTGGCGCAGCAAAACCTCCTGCTCCTCACACTGCTCAGAGGTACGCTCACAAGACAACTCATTAAGTAACAGTGATACACAATGTGTTGAGTACCTCCTGGGGCAAAGTTTCAAGTAAACCACTGATGCGTAGCTTTAAAACATGTTGTCATGTTGGAGTAAGGGGTATGTATTACAGTATGATGCAACATGTTACGTTGGAGCTCAGCTTAATGCTGTTATAGTTCTGACAGCCCATTTTTTACAAGGAGTTGGTAATAAACAGAGCAGCTCAAATATTTGTTGCATCATTTTTAGCTTATTCTTAGTATTTTGTTTTCAATCAGGAGATCTTTCATTTAAATGTAATATTTATACATTTCATTCCACTCGTATTTGGATAATAATAATATTATGCAGACAGAAAGCATGGCTCTATTGAGAGATTTCTGCAAACAATGTTAGCTCTTTTTACACAGTGGTTGCACCACATTGGCACAAAAAAGACCACCTGTTCCCCTTTAGCTTTTCATACAGACTAAACAGAGGCAGCTCAGTTCTGCATCACTGTGTACTATCGAACACCAAACTGTCATTTTGGAATGAGCTGAGTGACAACACCATTGTTGGTTAAAGTGCCGTGTAAAGTCATGTCCTTCCATTTTGGACAAACATGTAATTTGGCTTTGCACCTACCCAATTTTTTGGCTTAGAGACCCCCGACCTCCTGCAAACCTTCCTGCCTCCTTGCATTACCTCAAGGACCACAACTGGTAGTAATGGCACATCAGTCCTGCATTCAGTAGGTAGAGTGAAACAATTTCAAGTGCTGTGGGCAGAAAGGATCTCCTGTAGTGGTCTGTGTTGCAGCAGATCTGAAGACACTGTTCCTGAATTACTGTGTTGGGTAGAGGATGCTCAGACTTGTCTATGATCTTCTTCAGTCTCCAGAATAGAGCCAGCACTCTATCAGTTTGTTTAGTTTCTTTCAAGTCACTGGCTCTGAATGCTGCTCCTCCAACAGATGACTGCAGATGAGATTGCACTCTCCACAACAGACTTATGGAAGATATGCAACATCCTGCTGCAAACACTGAAGGACTTAAACTTCCTTAAGAAGGAAAAGTTTGCTCTGTCCCTTCTTATAAAGAGCAGTTAGTGTTGCGTTTCCAGTCCAGTCTGTTGTCCAGGTGAACACCGAGATATTTATACTTAACCACCTCTACTACTTCTGTCACTAATGATACACATCGGAAAAATAGCGAATTAACACAGTCCTTAACGCAGGAGCAGCAAGTTTGTCCGACCTAGCAACAGTAACTAGAGAGGGGGCGGTGCTTAGCGAAAGGTCAATTATCTTCCGGTTCCGCAGCAGCCAGTAACAGACTTTTCAAAACAAAAGCATGTGAGCAACATGTGTTAACGCTGATAAAATAAATGTCGGCGTTAATTAATTAATGAGTTAACACGATAATAACGCATTAACTTGCCCAGCCCTAATATATATATATACACACACACAGTGGTACCTCTACTTACGAAATTAATTGATTCTGGAAGTAGTTTCGTAACCTGAAAATTCCGTAAGTAGAGACGCGTTTTCCATGTAAATGCCCTAATCCGTTCCAAGCTCCCCAAAATTCGTATATACATTTTTAATAAATTATAAAAATGCATCAAAACGGCGGCTTTATAGATAGTGACGATGCTGCCATCTGGAGGATCGGAACACTAACTACGATGTTCCAAAATCTGATATTTATTTTGATGCTCTGCCTAGCAACCCCGTATATTGTTGAGGAGCTCTTTCAGGTCAGTGGTGATCCAGGGTTTATTATTGGGGAAGCTGTCAGGTTTAGCCAACCTAAAACACTTTTAAAAAGGAAGACAAGAGACGGTTGTTATATTTTACTTGCAAGGAAAACGGACAGAGAGTGCTCAGTTTACAGTCTCCATTCCGCTCTGAGTTACTTCTGCCTGAACTCTATTGTCTTGGGGGACGTCCCTGATTACATAGGATATGCAGCTCAGAGGGGGTGTGGGGTGACTAACTGCATATCTTGCTTTGACATATCTCAGTACACTAAGTATGTATTGAGTACACTAATTGTACTCAGTACATAACTGTACAGTGCCCAATGTTCCCTTGTGCAGTTCCAGTTCCTGGTTCCTCTCCTTCTGTTCATATGATAACTCTCACACTCTTACACAGCATATTATCTAGCAATCACACAAGCCATTTTAAAGATCACACATACTTAACTTCTTTCAGTAGTTCTTCACTTAGCAGTGTACAGTTTAATAGCAAATGTGTGATAACTATATACAATTATTCCAACAGAAGCACCTTACTGTTTTGGTGGGGATAGTGCATCCCAGTCTGTAGCCCCAAAACACCCCCGCAGAGTTTCTTCAGCTTCCTGTAAACACCTCCTCACAGTCCTTTTGGTCCCAGGTTGCCTTTGGATGATGGGTTTATAGGTTGAGGAGAGAGTAAACTAGATTATAATCTACCCAGCCCAGAGCAGGTTGTGCAAAGGAGCTGTATGCAACATTTGCATAAAACAAATCAAATGCTATAATTCACTCTGGTGGAGCGGTTGACAAAATGTTGAAATGTTGGAAATGTGGCAGAGAGTGAGAGTGAAAGACAGAGATGTGGTTAAAATCACCAGTAACAGCTAGGAACATGCTTGGTTGTTGTATCTGTAGCTTAGCAACAGCACTGCTGATGATGTCACATGCAGCATCAGCTCCAGTTTATGGGCTGGAAACTCAGTAAATAATGAGGACGAAAACTCAGAGCTAACAGTTCAATATCCAGGCTGCAGAAATTATGTTTTACAGCAGCATGTCCTGGATTACACCATCTGTTGTTGACAAGCACTGCAATTCCACCAGAATTCCATCGCCTTTGCGTTTTCTGCTCCTCTGCATATCTCTGTCTGCCCTTATTGTCTGAAATCCAGGCAGAGAGAGATGCTGGATTCTGGAATATGCTCCCGCAGCCATGTCTCAGTGAAACACATTAAACTGCCATAAATGCCAAAACTCCAGATTTGTCCTTGTCAGCACTTCAAGCTTGTCCATCTTGTTAGCGAGAGATCTCACGTTACCAAGAGAAATCCCTCAAGCAGCACAGCATCCAAACCACGATGAAAAATGGTTCTAAAAACAATGTTATCAATGAAGATGACTATGTTCAAAAACTCAAAAATATGAAAAATGCTAGAAAATATTGATAGAGCTACTACAACAAGCTGCCACCATCAATGGCATTATTCTAGAATTATTCTTCATCATTATTTTTATTGTTTATATACTGTCATAAGGTTCTATTTGATGAACATTTTTAGATTCACTTTGTTTATTGTTAATACATTTAAGTTCTCAAGGTTATTATTTAAATTGTGTTGTTTCTTTGTTGAAGCATCGTTGGTGTTGAAGGAGAACAAAGGCAGTAGTAGCGACATTGCTGTCCTTATGAGCCTACTGCTGTTTGATGAAATTGCCAGCATTGAAACATGGTATGTTTATTTTTTTCTCATTCTGAGGTACACTCTTTTGCCAAAAGTATTCGCTCACCTGCCTTGACTCACATATGAGCTTTAAGTGACATCGCCATTTCTAATAGTAATCAATATGACGTGGGTCCACCCTTTGCAGCTAGAACAGCTTCAACTCTTCTGGGAAGGCTGTCCACGAGGTTTAGGAGTGTTTTTTGGGGGATTTTTGACCATTCTTCCAGAAGCGCATTTGTAAGATCACACACTGATGTTGGCTGAGAAGGTCTGGATCTGGGTTGAGGTCAGGACTCTGTGCAGGCCAGGCAAGTTCATCCACACCAGACTCTTCCATCCATGTGTTCATGGACCTTGCTTTGTGCACTGGTGCACAGTCATGTTGAAAGAGGAAGGGGCCAGCTCCAAACTGTTCCCACAAAGTTGGGAGCATGGAATTGTCCAAAATGTCTTGGTCTGCTGAAGCAATCCTTTCACTGGAACTAAGGGGCTGAGCCCAGCTCCTGAAAAACAACCCCACACCATAATCCCCCCTCCTCCCCCCTCTTTCATCATATTGCCAGATGGAGAAGCGTGATTCTTCATTCCAGAGAACGTTCCTCCACTGCTCTAGAGTCCAGTGGTGGCTGCTTTACTCCACTGGATCTGATGCTTTGCATTGCACTTGGTGATGTATGGCTTGGATGCAGCTGCTCCACCATGGAAACCCATTCATGAAGCTCTCTGTACACTGTTGTTGAGCTAATCTGAAGGCCACATGAAGTTTGGAGGTCTGTAGTGATTGAGTCTGCAGAAAGTTGGTGACCTCTTCGCACTATGAGCTTCAGCATCCACTGACCCTGCTCCATCAGTTTACGTGGCCTGCCACTTTGTGGTTGAGTTGCTGTCGTTCCCAAAAACTTTCATTTCCTTATAATACAGCTAACAGTTGACTGTGGAATATTTAGGAGCGAGGAAATTTCACGACTGGATTTGTTGCACAGGTGTCATCCTATCACAGTTCCACGCTGGAATTTACTGAGCTCCTGAGAGCGACCCTTTCTTTCACAAATGTTTGTATAAACAGCCTGCATGTCTAGGTTCTTAATTTTATACGCCTGTGGCCATGGAAGTGATTGGAACACCTGATTCTGATAATTTGGATGGGTGAGCAAATACTTTTGGCAATATCGTGTCTATACTATTTATCTATGGTATCTATCTATGTGATATTCTATACCTTCACTGGTAACATAGAATTATTAAATATTTTGTCCGGTTGTATAATTTTTCTCATCAGGTCTGACAAATCCAACACAGACATAGCCCTCTCTCCATTTTCCCTACCACTGGCAGCGGTACGCAGGTAACGGCATTCATGAAGCGATAATAAGTATTCATGAAACGTTTTAGATTTGGTCTCTTCTGCTCCCCCCCCAGATAATAAAATAATTTACAAATACAAATTTTCACAGTATTTTAATCTTTCTTTCATGTTTCTTCCAGGTATAACATTCCTTTTCAGGCAGTGACTCATCACGCTGTTAGCCCAAACCGCTGCCTCTTGGCTCCTTCTGATGATCTCCTAACCCTTAACCCTGCACAACAAGCCTTGCATGGTGGCCTGGAACACTGCATGGCATTCTGGGATCGATAACCTCTTAGAGGAAGCTCCATGGTGTTGCTAATGATGCCGTAGAGTAAGTGAGATATTAGCATTATCTTTTTTTTCTTTTTATCAAAGTCTATTGCTATTTTCATGCATAGATGTGACATAGAAAAACAGATCAGGCACCAAGGTTGCTCTCTGTTTTTATATCAAGAAAAAGTATGGAATGTTTTATTGTTGTGGCATGTAAAAGAACACTATTGGTTTGAAATTGTGGAATGTTGGAGTATTGGACCAGAACAATAATTCTGTGGCAGGCTTTTCGAACGAAGAGACTGCCAGTGGGGAGTTTGGTGAAGCATTGAAATCAGAGTCTTGGCATATTGTGTTTCATCTGTCTTCATTTTCTTCTAATATGACCTAATTCAAACAAATGAGAATGTCTCTCTACTGTTTTAACCAGCTTGATGAAGGCAAAGACATTTGAAGCACAGCATGTATGGCTCCATCTATTTTAAAATTCATACAGTGCTATGACCGGGGGAAGAGTAGTTGCTTGAGATGGATTACTCTGTGACAACTGAAGCATCCTCTTGTTGCAAGTGCAGCTCTACTGAGACATATTGTTGTGGCAGAATAATTTTTTTTTTCTTGAATATTGCTCATCGATCGCAGCCAATGTGATCATGATAACCCCTGCTTAATTCAGTATCCAGAATTTCCCAACAGCTTCTCCCTTCATCTTCTGATGACTCATAAATGTCTCATCTCTGTGGACTGGTGATCAAATATTTTGCTAATGCAATCATTAGTATGCTTCTGAGGGGGCTGTTTATGCAACACACTTTTCAGCACATCCATAGTCATGTATTCGTTTTGAATTTTTTTTTTTTAACAACTTATTTTTGTTCCCCACAGATTTCATCCTAACTTAAAGCTATCAGAAGCACAGCTTCTCGCACTGCAGACGACACACCTTCCATCTGCACTGCAGGGCTGTATCCAGGCCATTGCCAGTGCAGCAGGGCACAAAGGTGTAGCCTCTGCCCTCTCCAGACTCGGCCTCTACTTGTTGTTTGACAGATTGGCTCTCCCACATGTTCCCACCTACAGCTGCAAAGAAACACTTCGCTCTCTCAGCTGGCCGACAGCATTGACCAGGTACACTGCACTAAGGATTTATGTTCTGTATGGACTATGTTATAACTCAAATCAGTATATCAGTTGCCTGCCAGATATATAGAAAATTCAATATTTCTACATGTGCAGTGTCAGTACTGCAAAACACTGCTTGGACTCCAATAAGTAATAATTTATTAAATGTCCAAATACCATGCTTTCATGATTTAAATGTCTGTAAAGTATTTGCCCCTAGTGATGCACACTCACTACCGTAGACGACTGCCCCCTAGTGGCTTAAATGCTAAAGCACCCAGTGATGTGATCGTCCTGATCATAAAGAGAGAAGTGAGGAACATGTGGACTGAAAAAATTCTCATCATTTTGTGGTCTCACACTTTAGTTATACCTTAATACACTCATATCCCATCTACGCTGACAAAAGGTGAGACAACTTCATTGATAGACACTGTAGTAGGATTTAAATTTTCTCTTTACATTTAATTTGAATTATTTGACATATTTTCAGAGTTTATTCATTTGCTTAAAAAAATCCAAGTAAAAAGGGATGGTTTTGTTTAGATTAGCAGAAAAAAAATTTAAAGGTGACATAAGATGTTCTGTTAAAATGATCAATTAATTGCAAAATAAGAATAACCCCAAGTTTCTTTTCAGTGTTGTTGCCAGCCTGACTAATGCTAATAATTCTATTGAGCAATGAATTCTTTTAATTCTCAGTCATGATGATTTCATGAGCTTTTTAACATATATAAGGTTTTTTTAATTAGAGAGAAAAATCCTAGCACCTCTCAAACTTGTGCATCTGTGGTGTCAAACGGAATGGTTTTTGGGACTCTCTTGAACGCATGGTTTATTTCTGGACTGCTTCTGTCTGGAACAATGAGTTCTCTGAGCTGGCAGCATCAATAGCTTCCTCTAAACCATTAACACTTCACCTATGTAGCTGCGATTTGATTGGCTGATGCACGCATTCAAATGTGAAAAGCTGAAAATTCCCCAACTGTTGACTGAAGCTACGCTGCCAGCACAACACACAGAACAAACAGTTCAGTTCAGCCCCAGTGCCCCAATTAAAGTCTATGGAGACTTAAACCGAGGACGCTTTCAGCAAGTAGCATGTGTGAGCAGGGGGTTAGACCCTATCCCAAACAGACTGTTCAAGGAGATTTTTCCCTTAATTAATGTCTTAATTAAAATCTGTCCCTATCAGCAGACTATGTACCTTAGGTCTACGTTGCTTTTTAATAAAACTTCTTAAGAACCCTACTTAAGAAAGCTGGTTCTGATCTGGAAGTGCTAGATAATTATAGACCTATATCCATTCTCCTTTTTATTCCTAAAGTTCTTGGGGTAAAAAACTGTTGCAAATAAACTAATTGACCATCTAAATAGATATGAATTGCTTGAAAACTTCCAGTCAGGATTCAGATCCTATCATGGTACAGAAAGATCATTGGTCAAAGACACCACTGATCTCCTCATGGCCTCAGGCAGTGGACTGGTGTCTATCAGAACCCAGAATTATTTTATTGATCCCTGATGGGAAATTGCATTTAGTTCCTACACAAATGCTTTAAACAAATAGCACCATGATTACTAAGATAAGTATACATTGCAGTGAAAAAGTATTTGCCCTCCTTTCTGATTTCTTTTTTTTTTTTTTTTGCATGTTTGACGCACTTAAATGTTTTAGATCATCAAACAGACTTGAATATTAGACAAAGATAATAAAATTAAACATTTGGACTAAAAAAAATGCTTTACTGCTTCTATTAGCTCCTATCTAGCTGCAGTTGATACAGCTCATCACAGCATTCTTTTACAGAACATGTTAATTGGCATTTAAGGAGCCACATTAGCTTGGTTTAGGTTGTATTTATCCAACAGATTATTCTTTCATGTGAATGGGGAGTCTTCCTCATGACACCAGAGTTTGTCATGATGTTCCTCAGAATTCTCTACTTGGGCTGTTACTTTTCAATCCTTACATGCCTCCATTGGGTTACGTCATCAGGCAGCATGGCATAAACTTTCATTGCTATGCAGATAATACTCAGCTGTACCTATCTGTGAAGCCAGACGAGACCAGTAAATTGATTGGACCACAAATATGTTTTAATGACATAAAGACCTGGGTGACTGCTATTTCCTGCTATTTACTTCGGATAAGACTGAGGATGTTGTCTTTAGATCTGAACATTTCAGAAATCGACTGTTCGATCATTTAGTAATGCTGGATGGCATTACTTTGGCATTTAGTACTATTGTGACGAACCTTGGAGTTAGTTTTGATCAGAACTTGTCCATTAAATCACACATTCCTTGCTAGTAGTTTGCTTTAAAATCATTTTTCCCCTCCAACGTTGCCTCATACTCACTGAGGCGAGACGGCTTCACCAGTCTGAAGATTTGATGCAATCTGTTGGACTCCTGAGCTAAGCTTTTTTATGCATTGACATTACACAAATTTTGAATTTTGAACTTGGTTAGAATGAATTGGATTATGAATGGGAATTAATAAAATAATGATTTGGATCATGAGTCAGAATGAATTGTATTATGAATGAATTACTGTGAATTGTAGTCAATTGGAATGCAATTTGGATTTATATTTTTATTATATTAAATAAGGTTTTTATTTAATTTTTTAAACTTTTTAAACTTGAGATGACTTTGCTGTGAATTGGTCAGTGCAAATAAATGTTAATTGAACTCAATACAATTGTATTGGTTTATTGCCAATATAGCAGATGACAGTGTGACTTTGTCTTTTGGTTGAATATTTTGAAGCATTTACATGAATACTATGATTATTAAAGGTTATCTGAGGGTTACTGAACCTTAATTTTTCATCATACTATTACTTTTTCATTATACCACTACTCCGTTGTGCTGTAATAGCTATTATAACAGAATAAAAAAATAAACAGAACTGTTGCTGCATGAAATATGTGATCACTCTTTCAACAATGCTCTCCTTCTACTGTTGTCACTGTCTCTTTTGCCCTGCAGGTTTCTCCAGGTGCGCCCAGCCTGTGTTGAGGATGAAAGGTTGCTGGTGGGAATCGTGACATTTTTGAATGCCTACTTCAAACAGGTTCACACAGAGTTTGTGTCTGACGCAGAGGACGGGGACCTCCGCTGGATACTGGAGCTGCTTCTCAACCAAGTACACTTCATTCGCACTTTTCGGACAAACATGAAAATAAAATTCTGCATACTAGGACACTTTTTCCTTCCCAAAGTTTTTGAAAAGAAGACTTTTTTAACACAATGGGGTTTAAAATACTTTGTAATGTAAGAGCTTTGTCATTACTTCAGTTTGGCAGGTTGTAATCTAGTTCTCTGATTCTCTTGAGCAGAAAAGATTACACCTCAGCCAAATACTAAATCCTTTCCATGCAGCCAAAACATCTCTGACCAGTGAGGGATGGACAAAAAAAGATGCGGGGGTATCCTGGAGTGTCTAATATGGGAATGTTAGCAATAGATCCTTTGGGCTCTGTGGGTTGGAGGTTGTCTGTGCACTGGGTTTGCTCCTCAAAGATCCCATCAGATTTGAGTCTTGGGATGTTGGAGGCCGGGCTAAACACTCCAGACTATGTGTTCTTTGAGTTCTTCCTCAGCAGTTTTTACAAGGCCCACTGTCATCATGCTAAGAGGTGAAGTGTCAAATTAACATCCATGTGAATGCCAGAATCCAGGTTTTCCCAGCAGAACATTGAAATGTAATAAGATTAACTCTATTACTAAATGTATGTGTCACTAATATTGATGTTATGGCTGATTGGTGTATGTATCAGCAGTCAAAACTCGAGTAAATCACTCAGATTGTTAGACAAGCCAGATATATTACTACTAAGAGAAAACTGTATCATCACTTCCCCCTCAGGCATGGCAGATATTATTTCCTGAACTCTCAAAACAAAGTTGGATTTATATTTTTGCCTGAGGAGAAGAATTACCACACACTTTTCATAGGGAGAGCTAGTTTTGTATTCAATCAGTCTCACCTCAGCTTTCTCATTAATGTATGTGTAAACAATAAGTCCTCCCCTGGCAGCTAAAGCAGATTCTAACCGAATGCCTGGTAGGGGTGAGCAGCACTGCTCGGCTCTGTCTTTTCTGTAATTACTGAACTGTTTCAGGAACATCTGTCGCTTCATACACTTGCATTAACAACCTTGTCTGTGTGCGTTACTCGGTAAGAAATTCTGCTGTTTGGCAACCAGGAGCAGTGTTTGTTTTTTTTTGGTGTTTTTTTTTGCAGGTACAGGCAGTACTTCTTTCTTACCTACACTTGTCATTGTCTACATCTTTCCACCTTAAAGAGTTTTATAAAGTCACATTGCGGAACCTAATTACAACAGTTATGCAATTTAAACTGTGTATTTCACAAAGGAAAAAAAACTAATGAATACATTTTCAAGGTTCTACAGTAAGTGCCTTATTTAGTTAAGAGAAATGAGCAGGAACACATTGGAAACTGTAACTTGGGATAAATAAAAAATGATAACAGCAAACCTATAAAAGTCTCTTTTTATCCACCAATCTACCAGGAGTCTGCAGCTCTCCTTCATTTGCTGCTTGTTGTGGAGACCCAGACCTCAGCTCAGAGCCCGGGGGAGCCGGAGGAACTGAAGAACCATATTAGCCAGAGGCTGCAGCGAGAACTGACCAGCTTCTTTAATACCTTACTACACAGACTCTCGCACACCACTGACAGGTAGGGTGATGTCAGACACAAACCAGAAAGTGTTTCATTTTCAGGACATAGTGAGTTTTATTTCAGTTTAAAGTCGGAGTAAATCAGAAACAATTGTGTTTTTTTTTTTTAAGGTGGTCACATTACAGAAATTTAATGTAACATAGCAGAAACACATTTATATTAACCCAATTTTATATTTCATGAGCTGTTCTTGCTGGGACATGTTGGAGACATGGCCTCTTGAGGATGCTGAATGACACATTTCAGACCAGCTCAGAAGAACTGCATTAATTGATAGTTTTAACCAAGCCAGTCTGCTTAGGTGTGAAATCGCATATGCACACTGCAGATACTCAGTACTTTGGTTGCCTTTCAGCTGTGGACTAAGTTAACAAGCTTGTTAAAATGTCCAATTAACACTCTTGCGGTGGAATGGCGACTCGGCACATTATCAGCACGTGCATGCTAGTGGTAAGAGGGAGACAATTAATCTAGTTTATGCAGCTGTGCATTTGTTAATACCTGTTGTTACTAGGGAGAATTTGTAAAAAAAAAAAAAAAAAAAACTACTAAGTGAAAAGTGGAGAGTTGTTGATAATTTCTTAACTCTATTGCTGTGCCTCTGGAGCAAGTCAGTCCACTGACCACAGTAACTGGGGTTCTGCATGTGGCCCTAAAACCACTGCAGTGTGGCATTGACTGAAGGATGTCAACATACAGTCCTGCAATAACCAGCATGCATGGATGTAACTCAGCACGTCAGTTCATCTAAGCATAAATCAGACTCTCTGAACTGGTGTGCAGCCCCTGTAACATCTACGCCGCTGCGTTTCAACTTTGTTAATCAGAAAATGATCAAGTTCTTCTTTTTGCTAAAAAATTGCCTGGATTTAACATTTGCTATCAGACACACAGCTAGATGGCATGATTGTTCATTCAGTGCTAATGGGTTTGAGTGTTTGGGGCACTGCTTTTGCTTTTATTAAAAACTTACTTTGAATTGAAAGGCAGTTGTTTAACTCTACAATTTAGCATATCAAAGTGTTATTTAAAACAAAACAAGCCAATTATTTTGGACTATTTTGCCTTCATTCTGTCAAAGTACGGGGACTGTAATCCTTGTTTATAAGTCGAACGAGCGTGAGCGTAGCGTTAATGTTGTTCTGCCTAATAGTCAGAATGATATCAAAGAGGAAATAATTATTATCCCCCAAAGCTTAATTTTTATTCTTTTTTTTTTTTTTTTTTGGTCTCATTTTTGTTTCTGTCTGATTTGCTAATTTTCTTCCTGTCTGTCCAGGCTATGTTTGGCATTAGCAGGCCCCTTCAAGAGCCAGTTGGCAGACCGTTTGCTTCGGAGCCTGCGGGTGTCTGATGCTCCTCGTTTCTATGGCCTTCCCAGCCTGGAGAGAACCCTGCAGGGCATGGTCACCCTGACTGCCCAGCCTGGCTGGAGTTCCCATTGCCCTGATCGGGAGCCCAGCTCCCTTTGCTCGAAGTATCTCAGCGGATTACTTGAGGTATGTGTTTGTGCAGTAACTTGTATTTTTATGTGGCTTGTCCCTGTGCATTTGGATGTGTTTGTTGAGTTTAAACCAGGCTCCTGCTCTCTTATTAGATGCGAGAATGCCTATAGAAATTAATAAAAGCAGAAACGCAGTACTGTCTGTGGAATTAATTAAAATTTTACAAAATATAGTCACGCGACATGAATTGCAATGGGTACAAATCTCATTGATTAGATATGCCACACTGTGAAGATGCTGATGAGTTTAATCAACCTTGCTTTTTCCATCTGTTCGGCTGTTTAACGGTCCATAAAACAATAGCCTAACACAGTGTAGACCAGCTTGTATAGCAGTCCTCAGCACAGAGGTGTCCAAACTGTTGTTTTTGCTTGAGAAGGAAGACCCCTGTGGAATACACTATGTTTACACGTTTACACAGCACAGACCTCTTTTTATTTTCTTTGGTTTATTGAACAGCTTTTATTGAATAAAAATGAATAAAAATTGACAATGCAGGGCCATAAAGTTCAGCTGTTCTTTGGCTGCTCACTTTTCATCTGCTCTTCTGTGCCGTCTTACATCCTGATGACGTTCAAAAACAAAATAATTAGTCTCTGGTGTATTTAGGTTTCATTTAGATGCAGTGCATGGCATCCATGGACTTTAACAGAGAAAGAAGTTACGGTTTGCTTAGGTGGCTGACTATGATTTTGGTTTCAGATTAAAAAAACAGACAAATTGAAATAATAATTTCTTCTGTTTAACTATATTTTACATTATGTCAAAATTATTGATCAGAGACATACTGATACGCATGAAAGTGATCTGTAATATTTCCTCTGCATACTATGTTTTTTACACAGGTGATCTCTTCATTTTACGTTGAGTGGGGAGGTAACTCGTTGTCTTACATGGGAAAAGGGGTGACCAAGAATGCTGTAATCTGCTTGCTTCATCTGTCCCATGAGATGATGGTTGAGAACAAGGACAAGGCAAGTGTCAGCACACTTCTTGCTGATTCAAAGGTATCCATAACATGCAAACCCCAAATCAGAAAAAAAAAAAAATGCTGGTTCTGTTTTTCCTACAAGCATTTCTTAAGTTTTCAGTATGGAGTCAATGCTGTCACATTTTCAAAATTCTCCACAAATTCTCCACTGGAGACAGAGCAAGATTGTAAGCAGGCCACTCCAGTACCTGTCTGTCTTTTCCTCTTATTCAGTCATGCCTATGTAATGGTTGCAAAATGTGGTTTTGCATTGTCTTGCTGAAATATCCATGGAGTCACCTTAAAAAGCAGCATATGTTTCTCTAAAATCTCAATGTACTTTTCTGCAATAATTTGTGTAGTGTAAATGACCTTTGCCAAAGGTAATTTACCACCCTCTCCAGAGTGGATTTGGACTTGTTGTTGATTCCAGTAGAGATTGCCTTTTTTGTCTGGCATGGTGCCCATTTCTTAGAGAGTTAGGTAATGCTCGAATGGATTATTTATAGGACTGAGTAAATGCAGCTTCTTTTGCCAAGAAACCAAACAGAATACTAAACAGTTAAATCAAATATTGAGGTCTTTGATTTAACTTTGGTTCATTTTTTTTCTGCACCAGGACTTTATTTCCCAGTGGTCTTTGGGTAATGAGGGAACTACTGAGGATACTAATGCCTCTCAGCTGGGTTTGGCCTGGCTCGTCCCACTGTGGGTGGACCGAGATCAAGAGGTAAAAAGATTCACCAGCCTCCAACTTCCCTCGAGCTATGCAAATTTCTAAATCTGTTCTTACATGCTGTATAAAAAATATGGTATGAGGCAATACAGTCTCAAGTACTGAGGTTTTTTTTTCTTTTAAATTAATTCTACATATAAAGTGTTTTGTCATGAAATAAAAAATTGAGATGTTTGACCTTTGGGTGATCATGAAATGCAGAGCAGTTGTGCAGAGAACTCAAAAATGACACACATGACGGTCAGTCATACTAAAGTCTTAGAGGGTCTCTTGACAGGAAAGACTGCCTTTGTTAGCAGAAATTCAAAGAATTTTGTAGCATTATGAATAATCATGTTAGTCAATCTCATATTTAATATTTCCGTAGATTTGTATCCCATAACATCTCCAGCTTGTCTGAAACTAATCGCTTTTCAATCTGTGGATGCTTCTACATCTCCAAGCCCGTGGGCTTGTTTTGTTCTTGCAATTTTTCTCCTTTCTCAAACATTCACCCAAATGCACATCAACACTCTCCTGTCAGGTGAGATTTGCCAGTTTGGGTTTAGGTGCAGCTCTGACCTCGATGCCCAGTGGGTGCCAGGCTCTGTGTGCCAGCTGTCAGAACATCAGTGGAGGTCTGTGGGGCACGTTGCTCAACATCCTCCTGGATCAGCAGGAGACGAGCATGGTCCGCAGAGAGGTATTTTCCCAGAAGAAACCACTGCAACTCTACTACCCAGAAATCTTAATAATATCATTATTATTATTATTATTATTATTATTATTATTATTATTATTATTATTATTACCTCATAGGGGATAAAAAAAGAGTAAGAAAAATATGTTCATCAGACTGTTTAGTCCTGTAAATGCTAATAAAAAATTACTGTAACAGTTTTTAAACAGTGAAAGCAAAGCAACTTATACTTTCACTTGTAATGGTAGTCAGAAAATGAGATGGGCCCTTTATGTAATACCAACCAGAAACGGGCAGATGGCACTGTTGCTGACTCAATCTGTGTCAAATTTAGTGAGTCTGTGTTTGTGTGCAATTTCTCTTTGGTTTGTGTGTCCAGGCTGCATTTATCTTGCGGAACTTGCTGGTGATGCCCATGCCTGCCAACGCAGAGGAGGCCAAGGACTCCCACTGGCAGGTCAGCAGATCTGCCAGGCTGTTTAAAAAGCCTTTACAGACCGTGAACTTTTTTTTTATTTTTCTCTCCCGCTCTATTCTGGAAGAGAAGTTCAAAGCAGGGGTGTTTCTGGATTGTACCTGTACTGTGGTGCAGGCATACTGCTCTAACATCTAAACATAGATTTCTCTTTCATAACACCAAACACATCCTAAATTCGATGGTCAGCTGAACAAGTGAAAGAACAAATAAGTGGCGAGGTGTGCAAACAAAACAACAAAGACTCAAAATTACATTCTCACTGAAATGAAGTGACATCTTTGAAATATGCCCTACCACTGGTATAATTAGCAAATATGCTTAATCTGTCTAGTTTGTTCTTAAAAATGTGATTGTTTGCATTTCTGTTTCAGCACCCTTGTGTCCATGATGAGGTGTCTGGTGTGTCTTTGGTGGGTCTCCCAGCACTTACAGGCCCTGCTCTACCACTGTCAATATTTCCAGAATGTGGCTTTCTCTGCCTCCATTTGTTACCGTGGCAGGTACACTTTCCGCCTCCATCCTCGAGCTGGTGGTAGAAGTGGATCCAGTCTTCAGGAGAGCGCTTCAGGGGGTAAACTCTGATTCATAATTACAGTCTTTATGGTGGATTATCAAGAGGTAAATTACAGCTTGAATAATGTGTATGTTTTTACCTATGTTTCATGTTATTGCAGCCTTATTTTTGTGTTCATCTTGTGTGTATTCTTCTTCAGATTCTGAGAATTCTCTGTGGTTTTGGAGATGTGACCCCCACCCCCCACCACCGACTCTAACCGGCCTTCAAGCTCCCTCTCCACCTCTAGCACCATGGTCAGCAGTGGGTTTATACATTGACATCGGTGATATTTTTGAACCTGGGTTTTTCTTTTTTGTGGGGCTGAAACATAGATGGGAACTGTAAGTTTTCAGCAGGAAAAGTCTAAAATGTTGTTTTTCCTAATATCAACTGTGAACACGAGTAAAACAGGTAAAACTGATCAGAGAACTTCACTACGTCCATGTAAAAGTTTCTCTTTGTTGCCATGGTTTTGTGTGTGGAACGATAGCAGGTCAACAGAATTGTTTCAGATTTTAAATTGATCTCCACTCAGTCTGCAGCAGGCCTCTCTGCTCTTGGAACAGCACTGTTCTCCATGAAAAGGTGCTTTGTAGTAGGATTTCTTACAGTTGACGGGTGTTAGTAATATGAGGGTCAGATTTTTTGGGGGGGTTATATCTTCATCCACTCAAAACGTGATGAAATCCAATCTGCACTGGTCAACTTGCAATCAGCCACCCAAACTCAATTCAAGCTTCCATTATAGGATACCTCAATCATATCTTTGTCAACCTTTAAGTCTCCAGTATCTTGTCCAGCTATCTTCCCTCTATCCTTATAGCACTTTTAATACTTTAGCTCTCAGTTCTCAATCCAATAAAATTTCACATTTCAATCACCTTCGCTTCATTGCTCCTTAACTCACATTTAAGCAGCTAACCTTGCTGCAATTATTCTTTTTTTTTTTACAATTTGTGAATGGGATCTTTTTTATGAAGAAATTCTCTAATACTTATAACAGTAATCTGAGCCTGGGGGGTCAATTCAAGTACTTTTATTGAAATAAGTACATCTTTTTCCTTTTTTGATAGAATATATCATAAGTAATTTGAAGATAGTGTTGCTGATAAATACCACTTTTTTTTTTTGAAGGCAAATGGATCTTCAGAAGTTTTTTGTCCGTTACAGATAGGAGGTTCAGGGCCACGTGCCTCTGAGGTTCCCTCCCCACTGAGCATCACAGACAATACTCCCGCCAGCAGGCTGGTGGCTCAAGGTACAGCAGAGAGAAATGTCTGTTCACTTTTGTACTCACTGTTACTGTAATAGTGCATTTTTCTCACCACATAATCTTTTACATCAATTTTCTTTGGAAACTGTTAACCCCAATATGACCAACAATGGTTATAAAATTAAACCCATAATGTTCTTTGCTATTTAACTTGGTTAGATGCTTTTATTATGTGGCCAGGGTGTTTCCAGACATGAACAAAGATGTGATCTATCAACATGTCTGTTGATGTGTCTCACAGGCCAGAGTGATACAGACACAAGCAACTCAGTTAGCTCGCAGGACTCCCAGCAGGCCGAGCCCTCAGCTGTGGAACCCGTTGTCATGGTAACTCCTAACCTCCTTACTGCCCACTGTGGCCTGCTGACCAACCTGCTGGCCATCCTGCCAGATTATACCCTCACTGCCATCCGACATAACCAGCTCCTCCAGGTCCTGGCCAGGTAAGAGGCAACTTACTTATATCTATATATATCTTATACTTATATCTTATTGCTCAATCAATTATTCATAGCTGTAATAATGATATTAGTTTTTTAATAGAAATGCTAGGCAATATCTAGTCTCTATGGCGTTTTGGCAAGGTAAAGACAAAATGATAAAACCAACACTTTCAGCCATGACACCATATTTATTATTTTTATTGTTATTATGAAAAAGATTATATAAAAAATGTGTGCCTTCAGTGGTTTATTGCAGCCCTAATCCCATCTGTTTAGCATTTTGCAAACACACCCTTTTTGCATCCTGTTTGTTGTTCTCCTCAGTCTGGTAGATGTTGGGCCCATCGAGAAATGTCTGACTGAGCTGAAAACACCGAGCATCCTTCTTGGAGAGAGAGAAGACATCAAGAGTCAGGTAAAGAACGCTGATCGAAACACAGCAGTGAAAGGTTTTTCCAGCTTTTCTTTTTTTTTTTTTTTTTTCTTACTATCATGACACGCCATAAAACATGAGGGTTTCAACAATGGTGTCAATGGTGTTTCAGTGCAGTGCTGCGATATCTAAGGGCACCTCCAGATTTCAGTGTGGGTGGGAATGTGATTATGTTAGCAACATATAGTCTCTTTTTTTATAAGTTTTTTTCTACCTTTATTCTTTTCTTAGTCGTAATTGCTCGATACATGTTCCCTTGCATTATTGTTAAATCTGTGTATGTTTTTGTAGCTTGTCACTGCAGTTCAGTTCTTGTCCAGCTTTTCCAAACTGCTGCAGTCATGCATCGTGGTGAGTAAGGAGCTGATTGGCCAGATGGACTTCCTGAAGCAGCTGTTGTCAACTCTCGTGGCTGTACTCATGCTGGACACTAAAGGATTAGGTCAGAGCCGTATGTTTAAAAAAAACAAACAAACATGTGATTTTTAGGAAATAAAGTCCATTGTTTTATATAAACCCAAGCGTATCTCACTCGTATTTATCTGCTTTAGAAAACTCCCATGCTGGTCTCAGTTTGCCATTTACTTCTCTCCCTTCGCTGCTTGCCTCACAGTGCCATCTGCATGTGGCTTTGTGGCTGTCTGGTGTCATAAAGTTTGTGACTCACTCTTTCCCTCCTCAGACGCAGGTACCAGGGACGCGGTTTGTGTGTGTTGGACAGACGTGTTTATGCTCCTGGCTACTCTGGTGAAGAGGGACAGCTTAGCAGCGTACCCATCTGTCTCTGCTGCGCTGGGGAAACGCTGGCGGATATTTGCAGGTACACAGATATTCTCCTCTGAGAGAGTGAAAGTGGCAAAAGTAATTACACTCTTTAGAAGGGAGAATTAGATGTATAATTATAACTTGGGTTTCACCTCTCACATTTCACAATAATAATGTCTTTTTACTTAAATTATGGTATGTGATATAATTAAAGCAATTCAATGATTTTTATTTATTTATTCATTCTTTTTTTTGGATTCACTTATTTCACTTATTTTTTATACCTATTTTTTCAGATCTGCAACATACCCCCCCCCCCAAAAAAAAAAAAAAAAACAAAAGAAAAATAATAAAATAAATAAATAAAGTTGGTACTGAGAAACCTTATTGCTAGTTAGGAGGTGAGGGAAAAAAATGGTGAAGAGTCTAATGATTTGGAACAAAAGCAGATTCAGTGAAAGGCTCTTGAGGAGCAAAGATAAAAAAAAAGGAAAGGGAATGTGCGAGAAAAATCATGGAAATGTTTAAAAACTGTCTCTCTAGGAAAAGCTTACAGTATGAATACATCCTAAAGTTTCTCTTCTTTGGAAAGAAAATGGGCCCCGTGTGCACCTGACCACAGGTAAAAAGGACCATCCAGACTGTTATCAGTTATAAATCCAAAAGCCACGCTCTGTGGGTCTATGGGTCTAATATTCCTGTTCTCGATAGAGAACGTGTGGAGAATTTTGAAACAAAAAAATGTGATTCCAACCCTATGCTGTGGCACACTGAAATGCATACTTTCAGAAAAGAGGAGCCAGAATAACACCTGGAATACTTCTCTGGTTGGTATCCTCAGTGCCAGAACACCTGTCAAAGATTATGAGAAGGAAATGTAACATAAGAAAGTGATAAAAGCTTCACTGTCCCAGCATTTTTTTTTTTTTTTATGTTTTTAAGGCACAAAGTTAAGAAATGGACATGCAGTATGTTAAAAAATTAAATGAATGATACAAAATAACAGCAAAAAAAAACAATCTTGAAATATCTCCAAAGAAATAAAAGTCAAAGTAAATGTAAGAATCACTTTCTACCTGCATCATTACAGTTTGCATAGACTTTTTTCTAAGCAGATGCAAAGATAGGATAATTAAACTACCTCTACTCCTCCTACACATATCTTGCTCGCTGATTAATGACACAGCGGGAAAGTCTTATGAGTCTTGTGAAAGATGAATGCCGAGTGTTTGTGTGTGTATTTTTGTTTGGAAGAAGATATTTTAAAACTCACGGTATCTGGGAGTTCTCACATAAATTCACCCCTCTGCCTCTGATGTATTTCAGTGTCACTCATTTTGACAAAGTGTGTTTTTACCAAACTTTTAGTTTCTTTGTGTGTTTGCAGGAACATTATCAGAGTGTATGGATGAAAGATTTGCAGAGCCTCTTCTTCACACGGCAGCGCTGCAGTTTCTCACTGCAATTTTCACTGAGGAGACAAAGTGTCGCAGCGAAGAGCTCACGCGCTCGAACTGTAAACACGCCACCAGTCTGTCAGACGTCCTCAATGGTCCCCCATCCAGCCAGCTGTGTGAACTGTTGGTGCAGGTTTGTGGATGTGTTGTAGATTCATAACTGGCATTTTTCCATTATATTGTATGGGAGAGTGTGGCGTGGAAGACCGGTTGATTACTACTGTGACAAATACGTCTAAAGAAACTGATGATAGCCGTCTCATTGATCGATATGTCCTGAGAACAGTCTTTTGCCTGCAATGTCTTTATGTCATAATTTAGTGACATAACGTGTGATATAATTTTCCTTCAGGGATTAATAAAGTTTAATTTAATTTGATGCTATCTGAATTGGTTAAACCCCAAAGACAATGTGACATACCGTATCATGTAATGGAAAAAGACCTTCAGCAACAAAATGTAATAATATGTTTAAGATTCACACAATGTTTGCTCATGGGTAATGTTTGATGACTACACAACCGTTTTGAGATTGCACAGAAATGTGTAACAATGTCTCTTCCTTTGACTGTTGATGTCAGAGGTTTGAGAAGAGGACCCTTCAGGACCCTTTGAAGAAGCTGACTGCAAGAGCTCTGACAGCATTGCTTGCTTGCAGTCCCACAGCCCAAAACTACGCAGCCGAAGGTAAAACCCTCAGACCTCAGGCCACAAATCAGGCTGACAGCTGTGTTGCACTTTCTGTTTTGCTGACCTGCATTTGGACAAAACCAGAGCAGTGTGTTAAACAAAGTAGTTCAACGTGTAACCAAACCAGAATCACTGGAATTGTTAACATGTCAATTAATGCCAATAAAACCAAATCAAATGTGTATCTTTTGAACTCAGTTTGAACTTCTGTCTGTTTTTGTGTATTAGCTGGTTTAATTGACAGCTGTGTGGAGCAGCTGAAGCAGACTCATTCTCAGCTTCACCTGGAGTCAGTCCGACCCAGCAAGACTTCTCACCACAAAAAGGTGAGCAGACACTGGCTGGGAGCTTCTAATCTCAGCACATTTGCACTGGCTATATTTTTATTTATTTGCTTGCCCATAGTCGATTAAAAATCACCCGACATGACATAGTTTTTGGATAAATACTCTGAATATGGATTGCACTGTTCAGCAGAAAGTTTTATCTTTTTCTTGTCAAGTCACTAATGAGTGCAGTTGAGTTTGTTTTTAATCTGGAGCAATTAAACATATGGTTCTTTGTTATATTTTTCCATATTATCAGGAAGCAGGCTATTTAAAGGAAGTCAAGCTGACTGTGGAGATCCTGCGGAGTACTCTTTACTGCAACAATGAATGCAAAGTGAGCCTCAGCGCCTGCCTTTCTATTCCCCATTGCTAATTGGTTTTTAATGGAACCTCAGAGTACTGGTGCTGTGCTTCTAAATGAGAGCCCCCTAAATGTGCGTGGCTTTGCTAACATTTCAGCAATTTTAGGTTTTTAATCCCTGTGTGCCATACTTGTTATCCTTGTTTCATTTTGTAAGTGAGCCTTTCTAAGGACTTTCAGTAACTGGTGGTTACCTCATTGAATCATTATTCTCCCTAGTCTGTTTGCATGCTTCAAAATGTATTGAATCATATTTATCTATAGGCATTTTTTGTTAATACTGTCTTTTAATTGTTTAAATCTTATAAATGTATACATCAGTAATCCTGTACAGCTTTTATCTAATTTGTTTTTGTTTTTGTGTAGGTGGTTGCCACAGATGCTCGCTTGACACTAGGCAATCTATGCCCTTTGGCCTTGGCTCCTATCAGACGACCCCACCATGGAAGCGGTGCTGGAGCTTCTGTGTATCTATACAGCTGACTGCACAACAGGTCCTCATACTTGTCTGTGTGTGTGTGTGTGTGTGCAGGCATTGTGCCTGGCCTGTGCATGCCCATCGCCTCTGTCTGTGGTTAGCAATCTGACTGAGTCATACGCACTTTGCAATAAGAGTCTCATTGTCCTCTCCAGTGACCACTGAACAAGATTGTATCTCCCTGCAGAAGCCCAGTGCCCGCTTGCCTGCCAGTCACAATGGGCACAGTGTCAGGATCCGTCGTGCTGGGGGTGGATGTCTTACTGCATGTATGGCAAGCAGTTTAAGACCAGGGGGTTGGGAGATGATGGGGAGAAAAGAGAACGTCATTGTGTTTCCTGAAATGCTGATATTGTATTGTAAAGATCTAAAAACCATGGATGTGAGTGTCAGCCCATTAACAAACTGATGGGATGAACATCCATAAGATGTATTTTATATGTTACGGAACATACCATGAGCACTAATCAGCCATCAATTCCCATTTTTTTTTTTTTTCTTTTTGTTTTTTTTGGGAGGGTGGGAGTTGTTGGGAAGTTTATTTTGTTACTCAGGCTAGATGCTAATTTTGTCTACAGGGGGCTTGGTCAGACTGGGCTATCAGAATCAGAATCAGATTTATTATTATTGGATGCAGAGAAGAGAGCATACTATTCCCTGACTTAATTCAGAGGTTGATGGCAAAATAAACTTTCTATAAAACATTGGACTATCCTTTTAAGGCCATGAAGAGGTTTTTTTTGTTCGTAGAAAACTCTTAGAAATAGACAGGAATTTTTAAGAATATTGGACTTTTCTTTTAGGAGATTAATAACAGCTGGAGTGGGACTTGAAGACAAATATTGTAGCTGCAGAAGGACGAGATTCAAAGGGAGCAAACAGAAGGGAGATTTGACTTTGATTAATGGTCTCTTTGTATTGGTGTGCATTCATGTGTGACTGACATAAATTATCCATACGGAAAGGGAAGTTTCATGTGAAACTAACGTTTGTGAGTTTGTATGTGCCTGTAACTACATCCCCGCTTGATTGGCACCAGTTCCTCAGTGGATACTTGTATACACTCTGATCTAAGCTCACATGTTTTGGACCCCCCCCCAATAAACTCAAGCTGTGAAGCACCAGAAATCAGTGAAGTCAGGCACATTATCTCCCTAAAGGTTAACCGAACAGCAGGTTGTGTTGAGTCTGCATACAGCCAGGCTTAGTGTTACACCATCCACCCTCAGGCTAACATTCAGTCTCCTGAGACTCCAACATTTCTACTGAATCTTTCATCTCCAGTCTACCACCTTCATCCGGAGCATTGTTAGTGCTGCGAGTTCAAGTTGAATTGTTGTTTTCATCCATGCCTCACTTATTACCCTCAAATATTTTTGTAGCAGGCTCCAAACCTAGATCCCACACATGCAGAAGAAAACAAAAACACAACATATGTAGCATATTTTTCCTCTATACTTGGCATTGAGGAGATCTGCTGGGTCTTATATGTGGCATGTTAGCAAAATATGCCTCACAGAGAGATCACCTTAAAGTAGCCCTTGTCAGTTTCATAATGATTTCTTGGAGGTTTATTGACATTTGATAACGTCGGGCCATATTCAACTTCCGCCTGTTGCTGGGTGTTAACAATTTAGAATTAGTATAACCTACAAGCTGAAATGTTCTCAAGTAAGCTATGTCAAATGTTGTCTTAGCAGTGATTTTTGACTTACACTTCTTGACTTGTCTATTTTGTATCCCATCTGCTGTAGCAAAATTCATTCATATCAGTTATATATACTGCCAATACAGAAATATTTTATTTGCATCGCTTATTTCTGAAATATCTATTAGTGTTTGCGTCCTTTTTCTCCATGTTGAAATAAATTGTAGTTATAGCTCAGGGCTAAGATGGGTATAATCCCTTCAGAAAATCATGGTTGTCATCATCGTGAATGAGTATTAGAAAATGAAAAGTTGTTTTTGACGGTTTAAAGCCTTCTGATTCAATGTGAACATTCTTGTCATGAATATGTTTATGTTGGCTATTTCCTTGACAATCTCAGCAGTTTAGTGTTTAACTTCTCAATTACGTATTCTGTCTTTTTACATTTATGTACATGAGCTCTACCAGACAGTCTTCACACACACACACAGGAAACCCTCGACATGTAGCCATGCAGAGATGTTTTTAGGATAGTGGCAGACAGCCGTGCAACCCAATGGTCTCAGTCTTTATTTTTGCTGCTATTGGTGCTGCAAATTGCCGAGCCAGGCAGCTTTAAGATAAACAGAAAGAAGCAAATGGTTCCAAATACACCTTCATCTTTTTACTGGACTTTTCTCGATCGTCAGAGTGACTGAGAGTAGTCATGAGGACAAAGCAGGTCCTATTCCAGCTACCACATGGATTCCAAGGATCCTCAGTGCTTTGGCTTGATGCATGACTGAAGCCAGTGTTTGGTTGTCAGTAATAGTAACCAACATGCATTATTTTTAGACATTTCCTAGTAACACAAGCTTGAACCTTTTCTTCAAACATTGGCAATGTCCAGTTATTAGATTGCTTGTACAAAAAAAGAAAAAGAAAAAATTATGTCAGCACCGCTAAGTTGGCTTGTGGATGGTTTGGTTAATTGCTGTCTTTCACATGACATGAAAGTTTTCCAGCAGTTAGTTGAGATGTGCTTTAGAAACATTGCTTGACAATTAAAAATCATACATTTCTAACCCCTTACACACCAAATGTCAATTTCACAATTGCGTTTACATGGGAAGTTTAATTCCTCTCTAATCCAGAATTAAAATTAAATCCGATTTAAAATGATTAAAAATTACCATGTAAACACCTAATTCTGAATGAAAATGTCCATTCAGAATTAAACTTAATTCTGAAGTAAGTGGCTGGTTTATTCTTGATTTCAAATCGGAATAGAATAATTCCGCGGTCATATATACACTCATTCCGCTTTAAATTAATTCCGGTCTTCCTGTGCATGCTCGTTCCCTTGCCCGTCTGTTGCCATGACGCTTATATTCCGCGCTGGGCTTGTTTTCGAAAGAAAATCATCGACATGATGTTGTCGTGCTGCTGCTTCAAAAATAAAATCAAAACAAATCCAAAAAGGATGCTAATAATGTAGTCCTCCATGTTGTTGCTAATCGAGTAAGTTTGTTTTCTTCCGGTAGACGTAAATACGTAAAAACGTCCGCCCCCCTATCCAATCAGAACCCTTCCCAACCCCCAGACCCTAAGCGGAATTGGATAAAGCCGAACAAACGTGTTTTCCATGGAAACCTCAAATCGGAATTACTATTTCCATGTAAACTCGAAAGAAAATAGTTTAATTCTGAATTATTTAATTCGGAATAATTATTTCCGAATTAAAAAACATAATGTAACCGTGGCCAATAATATATTTTCAAGCCTCAGCCAATGTACTTTCACATTTTAATAAAGCTTCTTTTAACATGCTTCTGTAAGCAGATTCATTTTATAAAACAGTTGAACTCCACATCTAAAAATAAAAAAACATGACTAAAATTGGAAAATAGATAAATGTTCTTTTAAAACAGAAATCCATGATCTTAAATGATGTGTGATAACACTACTGAGCTAAACATGCTCCAGCATGCTTGACTTTCTGCTGTCTGTGAATGTGTATTTCATGATTTTTGTTAATACAAAAAAACGTTAAGAATAGTAAGTACTAATAGTGCTTTTTTTTTTTCTTCTTCTTCTTCCCAGCATGCAGTTCTGTCTGTGGCACTGGCCCCGGAGTGGTGCCAGGATCTAAAGGCTCCTCCAGTTGCTCTCTCATGCACTGTGTCATGAAGCTGACCTCGCTTGCCTCAGACAACAGCTCCATCCAGAATCTGGCTTTCTCTCTCTTGACAAATCTGGCTGTGTCACGGGACTGCAGATGTGTCCTCCAAAAGGTACAGCGACGTCATGCATATAAGTAGGCATGCCACGATTCACTCAACTCACGATACAATTCGAATCACAATTTAAATCATGTACAACACAAAATTAATTTACAGGAAAATGAACTGTTTTTGTTTTATTTTTATTATCAATTTCTCTTGCACAAATCCAGCATTTTCCTTTTTAACAACACTGTACTGTTTTCTCTTGCGCTATTTTCAAACAGTAGATTAGAACTAGCAGCAAATGACAAAAAATTTGTTTCAGTTCTTTTTTTTTTACAATACTGTTTTTTTTTCTTATCCTCTTTATACCTACATAGCAAATGACTGGAAAGTGGAAACTGTTTTATCAGCTCTCAAATCTGTCAAATCCTGTTTTTTTTTTTTTGTTTAAACAATAGGCCTACTGCCCTCTTTTCAATAAATCCATACAGTATCAAGATTTGTTTTTCCTTTAGTACATAACAAGTCAACTCTACTTTAAGCCAGGCATAAACTAAGGCATATTTATTTTTGTCTGGACAAAAAAAATACTGATTTTACCAATTTTATTAGCCTGAATTTAGGACGACTCTGATTAAAGAACAACCCCTGTTTTTCAAATATCATTTTGGGAAATTAAAGATATGATATATAATACCAACTCAAGTACGCCCTCTGCTGGTGTGGCATAATGAAATCGCTTTAAATTGTATTTTTAAAAATCGATTCAAATTTTTTTTTTTTTTTAATCGCGGCATGCCTGCATATAAGGATATTGAGTGAAGAGAATTATCAAATTACAGAAAGAGGTTAGAAGAGCGATGCATAGCTCAAGTGATATATTCAGAGTGAACAAAACTCTGACAGAAAATTCTGACAGAAAACATTTTCTTAACTGGGCTGCAGTGCTTCATGTTATTTTTTTATTTTATTTTTTATTTTTGTATTCATTTCCTGTGATTCTCAGAATAATTTCCTTCAAGCTTTCCTGTCAGTGCCGGTGCCCAAGGCAGCTGCAGTGAAGGCTGCTTCAGCAGGCGGTGGTGGGAGCCCCTTGGCTCTGTGGCTGCGACTGCTGCTCAGTCTCTCATCCACAGAAGATGGCCAGCAGAGTGTCCTTAGGGTGACCGGAGCCTTGGAACTGCTGGCGGAGTTGGCACCACATCGGCGACATGCACTTCTCACTCTCCACAACCTCTGCTTCTGCTCTGCCAACAAGTCACATGTCATTGCCAATGGTATGGAGGGGAAAGTGGGATTAAATCCAGTTTAATTCTGTTTATTTCTATAAGGTTTCTTCAAAATGCAAATAATCTCAAAGAGAACTTTGCACAAAATGCATAAGTTAAATAAATTCAGTTAAATAGAGATTGATTCAATCCATTTGTAATGAAATAATATACCAGATATTGCTTGCAAGCAGCAGTCATCTGGGTCCAAGCAGCTTTGCAGCAAAAGCAACTCACGGTTGAATGACTTCTGCCAGTTTGCTCTTTCACTGAGCAAACAATGGAAGTCTTACATATGCCGGGTATGCCAGATTTACATTTTTATCAAAACTGGTTTGTGAAATATTGCCATGTGAGAGTTCTAGTGTCCCCTGTGAATGAAATTGGGTGTGCTTTCAAAGAATAATGCACCAGTTGTGCATACCGAGTTTTAAGTTTGGATTGTGCCACCAGAGGGTATAGACCAAAAAATGGGCAACACCCACAAACGTCTTTAGTCAAGAGAGTTTGGCTCTCCTCAGCCTTAAGGTTTTGGCTGCCAAATATCTTTTTGCCAAAAAAAGGGGGGAAATCCTATAATATCATAATCATATCATCACAAATTCAGAGATTGAGGAGGAGTGTCTGAAAACAGGCACGATTCTCTACTGGTCATCACTGCATGGGCTCAGAAACACTTCCAGAAATCACTGTCTGTGAACACAGTTCACCATACAATCCATAAATGCAAGTTAAAACTGTGTCGTGCAAAAAAGAAGCCAGATGTGAACACGATCCAGAAATGCAGCGGTTTTCTCTGGGCCAAAGTTCATCTAAAATGCTCTGAGACAAAATGGCAAAACTGTTCTGAGGTCAGATGAGTCAAAATGTGAAATTCTTTTTGCTGAACTGTCCTGTCTGCAGTCCAGACCTTCAGCAACAGAGAACATTTGGCGCATCATAAATTGAAATTATGCAGCAAAGGCCCAGAACGGTCGATCAGCTAGAATCCTGCATCAGACAAGAATTGAACAACATTCTTCTCCTGAAACTCTAGCAGCTGCTCTCCTCACTTCCCAGACATTTACAGACAATTGTTAAAAGAAGAGGAGATGCTACATTGGCTGCGGTTACATGATGTTTTTTTAATTTGGAATTAATAATTAGGAATTAAATAATTCCGAATTAAACTATTTTCCTTCGAGTTTACATGGAAATAGTAATTCCGAATTAAGGTTTACATGGAAAACACGTTTGTTCGGCTTTATCCAACTCCGCTTTAGGTCTGGGGGTTGGGAAGGGTTCTGATTGGATGGGGGGGGCGGAAGTCTTTACATCTACCGGAAGAAAACAAACTTAGCTAACTGGTTAGCAACAACATTTCACTTATTTATGACCTGGGTGGCGTCTCTATCTGTGAAACCTCCTTCATTTAACCTGGCCGCTTTGAAAAGCTCACAATTTTTATGTTTCCTGCCATCTGTTCTTTTAATTATTTCCAGTTCCTCCAAGCTATTTATTAAATAAATCGTCTCTGCTCTTGAACACCGTTTACTGCGTGCTGCCATTTTGAAAACAAGCGTCATCGCCACAGACGGCCAAGAGAACGAGCATGCGCAGAAAGACGGGAATTAATTTAAACAGGAATGAGTGTATACATGACCGCGGAATTACTTAATGCGGAATTAAAATGGGAATAAACCAGCCACTTACTTCGGAATTAAGTTAATTCGGAATTGACATTTTCATATGGAATTAAGTGTTTACATGGTAACTTTTATTCGGCTTTAACTTTAATTCTGAATTAAAGAGGAATTAAACTTCCCGTGTAAACGCACCCATTATGACAAAAATCACCCCGTTGCACCTTTTTTGAGTTGTGTTGCTGTCATCATGTGTTGCTGAGCTAATAATTTCCATGAAACGGTAAAATACCTCAGATTCAACATCTAATATATTCTTTATATTTTACTGGGAATAAAATGTGGGTTATGAGATTTGAAAATCACTGGATTCTGTTTTTATTTACACTTTACACAGTGTCCCAACTTTTTTGGAACTGGTGTTATAGTTCAGATCTCTAAGAAAATCCATATTCCTTCCATGTGTGCTTCCTAAACTTCAGCCTGGAGGGGATTTATCTTAACTAAGTGTAAGAAGTGGAAGCACCAAGTCAGTTGGGCTGGGTTTTTTTTTGGTTTTTTTTCTATTTCTTGTCATCAGTAGCCTCCTGGCTCTACCTCCATGCTTAAAGCCCATGTGGGTGGAAACAATCACCCTACGTTATTGTGCCTCTTGGCATAAAAAAAAAGCAAATTGTGTTTATAAAAATGTCAAATTGATCCTTTAACATTAAAACCAATGGATGTGTTTGGCTCTTGTTTAGTGGTCCAGAGTTTGAAATATATTCACTGTTTTTCATCACTGATGCATGGCTTTTAGTTTTAGAGCAGGAACTAATCATTGCTTTCATGAATGTAGAAGAAAAATGAAGCCACAAAATATGTCCATAAAATAAAGTGTAGAGTTTAGTGTCTGTGTTAAAGGTTTAGGTGAGGTTAAGGACCAGGGCCGCAGATGCTGCAGGTGTACGAAGATGAAAGAATGTGAAACATGTAGATGAAGCAGAGGAAGTTGCTGAGGGTTCGCTGCTGGTGGGAGTTGTGGGGGCCGGGTGGGCGAAAACTGTCAGGCGACAGTATTTTTTTATTTTTTTTTTTTGTATGTTTCCTGTGGAAAGGTTTTTGCTCATGAAAAATGTTCATACAGTATTTCAATTGATCACTTTAAAAGAAATGAGTAGTATGACCTTTCTGTTACAACCAATTTCATCCAAAATGAGCACCAAAAAAAAAAAAAAAGAAATGGTGCTAAACCAGCATTGGGGTGTGTGAGGCTTTTTTTATTCAGTATTCAGGCCATAAAAGTACAGTCATATTGTTATGTGAACAGTATTCAACCCAAAACCTCTGTTTTTCTGTAAAGGTGCGTGATCTTTTGTGTTGCAGTGTGATGACTAGGAACATTTAAAAAACAATGAGGCATATATTACTACCCTTTTTGCAAATCAGTAGTTCTTATAGTGAAACAGTCCTGATTGTGTCTTTCTTCCAGACAGAGCTGTCAAAGTGTTTCTAACCTGTCTGGAAAGTAAAGAGACGGAAACCCGCTGTGTCGGAGCATCTGCACTGTGGGCGTTGCTCCACAACAACCAGAGGGTACGAACACACCGACACAGTTTTCCACCAAAGTAGTAAAACTTTTATTTTGGCCATCATACTGAGGTATACTGGCTGGTATTTATATTTACTGGAGATGTAATGTAGGAAATGAAATAGTGGGGTGTCTTCCCAAGCACATGAATCTACTTCAAAGCTTCTTCATACACTCATGTACATTATAGGTTTTTTTTTTCCATCTCCTGAATATAACATTTCAAAAATATATTCACTTTTTCTGAATGTGTTTCTATAATTCATTCCCCTTAAAGGCCAAGACTTCGCTGAAGTGTCCGTCTGTTCCGATTGAAAATTGAGGAAGCGCATAACCTCTCAAAGAAAGGTATCTACTCTCTGACAGAATATTATCATTGAATCGCACACAATGTTTTACACACTGGTTCTACAGCAGAAAAGGGTAGAAAACCTTCTCCGGGTCGGGAGGGAGGCTCTGGCTGAAGTGGAGGAGTTTAAGTACCTCTGGGGTCTTGTTCATGAGTGATGGAAGAAGGGAGCAGGAGATTGACAGACAGACCAGTGCAGGGTCTGTACTGGTCTCCGTTTACTGGGCAGTCTTTGTTCCTACCTTCACCTGTAGCCACGAATTGGTGTTAGTGACTGAGAGAATGAGATTGCAGATACAAGCAGCTGAAATTAGTTCCATGAGGTGGCTGGACTCTCCCCTAGAGAGGGTGAGGAGTGCAGTCATCCAGGAGGGAGCCGGCTGAGGTGGTTGAGGCATGTGAGGATGGACGCCTTTCTCTTGAAAGAGGTGTTCCAGGCTGTATAATCGGGAGGAAGTCCCGGGGAGACGTCCGTATTCCCCCGGAGGAGCTGGAGGAGGAGGCCGGGGTTAGAGAAGTCTGGGCCTGTCTGCTTGGGCTGCTGCCCCCATGATCTGAATTTGGAGAAGTGGATGGTTTTGCACATTCCATTAATGTTTTTGTTTATTTTTTTTACTTTAACTCTAGATGCAGTGAACAAGAAAGAACCTTCCAGTGGCTATCTGCTAAAGTGTTTGGAAAACCTTTCTCATCTGCTAAAAAGCTGAAATGTTGTTTATGGTTTTCTATCATATTTTATATCCATCATGTATGTTTTAGTTTAAATATTAAAGTAATTTCAAACTTTCCTTTTTAGTCTGTGTTCTTATTACAGTCGAAGTCCCTGTAACAAGATATTTTTCAAGATAACGTCTCATGTCGCGCGGTTGTTATGGTGATGGTGGTGGCCCGGCTGTCTGGTGGAAACCACCAGCTCTTATCAAGTATTTTCAGTTCTAAAAAAAACCTCTTTACACTAAACACAAACTTTCTTTAACTATAAATTTAGTGTCCTTCAAAATTTCAAACCTGTTATTGTTTTTGTAATGAAATGCCAAAAAAAAAAAAAAAAAAAAAGTTCTCTGCTCAGTTTCAGTTCATGGAGTGAACTTCTTTACAAAGCCCACTATTGCAGTATTTTGTGATATGTTTGCCATCAAGTCCCACTCCTGGTGTGGAATAAGCTCACGACGGGGTAACATGAAGAGTTTCCCAGAAGCTCAAGTGTTTGTCTGAAGACGGAGAGCTCACAGGAAGTGCAGCTCGGGTGCCTCTCCACTCGTCTCATCAATGCAGCTTTCATTCTCCCTCAGTGGGGCGACATGGAAGCTGTACAAAAGGACTTCTGGTACTTCGTGGTACTCGTTTTTTTCCCTTTTCTTAAAGGTAAGGAGTTTTTCTGAATGTATGGTTTTAAATATGCCTGTGTACATCCTATTTAAGATATAATTCAGTTTCCATGAGTATTGTCATTTTGGCAGTAGTTTTACTGTTTACAACGATGTTCATCTGTTGTCTCAGGATCTTTTTGTATTTATGGTGTAGTTTAAATTTAAATCCTTAACTTGGTTATTGAGACAAAATCCCTTGTTCAGTAAATTTTAGTGAGATTTGAAAGAATAAACTAGAAAGGCTTTAGGCTTTGAGCATCATGGAGCTTGATAAGCAGGTTTTGTCAGTTATTTTGTTAGCAGGTAATCTGGGTAATTTTCCAGGCAAAAAGTTGGCAGAAAGAAATGTCGTATGTGTTCTTACATGTTTAGGTTTCTTTCCGCAAATAAAGGAATTTAATGATTCACATATTTAATCACAGTAGAGGTGCATTAAAACTTTTCACAGGTTAGGAAATCTGCAGTTTATCAAAAATTCCCGTTAACCAGTAAAACCCTTCGCTGCAGTTGCTGTCCAGCAGAAGGAGGCTGCTCTGGTTCGACTGGAGGAGGGGATGGTGCTCGACTGCTTGTGCCCCTGGGCTGGCAACCTCAGCATGGTGTCCTGGACCAAACTGCCAGACAAGCAGCCGGTGGCTGTGTTCCACCCGGAGTATGGAACCGCTTACTCTTACCACTACAGAGAAAGAATCGAGTTCCTGAGGAGCTCGCCCCTGGATGGAAGTATTTCCATGAGGAACGTCACTCATCGGGATATTGGGTTCTACCACTGTTCTGTCCAGACCTTCCCTCAGGGACCCTGGACCAGGGACATTCAAGTGGAGGATTTAGGTAAATGAGCTATCTGAGGTTAATCTTCCCCTGAATAAAATAGAATTGATAATGGTAATCATTGGGAAATTTGATAGCGTATCATTTTCATTTAAAAATCTTTTTTTTTTCCCTTGATTTATGCACTTATAGATGAGCCACTAGAAGAAAACAACAGCACACAGCCCCCTTCTCCAGAGGTGACGGTGCCAGACACAGAGCTGGTAGCAGAGCAGAGCAACAACCTGACCATCAGGTGCAACCACCAGCACAATGGTACCATCTACCAGGTCATTTTGGAGCGGATGCTGCACGGCCTTCCCTGGGTCATTATTGGAGTGTGTAAGAAGGTGGAGGGGGGCCTGGTGGGCGAGGACTACAGCGACAGGGGCAGAGTCAACTGCGCCGACAGCTTGGACGTTAGTCTGCATCTGACAAATGTCGCAGAGGAAGACAGTGGTTTCTACCGATGCACTTTTAACACAGATGTGGGTGTGCAGACCACAACTGTGCAGCTCACCGTCACTGCTCAAGGTACAGAAACGGCTCACACGCTGTCCATTTACCACCATGACTGGGTGATGACGCATTTCTCTGGCTTAAAGATACAGTGATCCCTTAATTTTCACGGTTAATGGGGACCGGCGGCCCCCCCTTGATCTGGAGCCGGAGCCCCCCCAGAGCCTCAATAATGTGTTTAAAATATGTTTAAAAACCCCAAAAAAGTAGCGAGGCACTGCAGCGAAACAAGACAAAGGCTCAACTGTGGTCTTTCTGTTACCTTCACAGCCTCTGGTCTCTGAACCGTAGTAAAGAAACCGCTGGTGTTGTGCTATTTTTGGCTCGTAATTAGCGGCTAACACGCTAACAACAACAAAACAAAAAGTCCAGTTTTCTCTGCATGGAACGAGCACTTTATTCTGGCACTGCAGGAACTTGTAACATCACACAGGTTGTGTTGTTCGGCTCCTGTTGGTTAACAGAGAATGTAAATCTATACACGCTGGGCTGCTGTTTATTCTCACTCCACTTTTCATCTAACGTCATTTTCTTCTGCCGTCCCACGACACACACACTACATTACCAATAAGGCCACACCATTATCCATAAGGCTACCTTTTTAAAGGGGCCAGACTGGCTCACAGCATTTCTTCACTGTGAGAGAACGCGCACAACATCCTGTGATGTTTCCGCAATTTTTTATTTTTATTTTTTAATTATATTATATATTTTTTTTAAAAATCCGCGAAGCACTAAAACCGCGAAGTGACAAGGGATCACTGTACTGGCAAATAAAAAATATATCCAAACTCCCGTAAACTTTGTTGATATGTTTGCATACATTTTCATTCAGAACCAGGTGGATTCAGCCTCTCGTTATACATGATGTATATGTACATTGGAGTTGGAGCTGCTGGACTCGTTCTCCTTATTGCCATCCTCATACTAGTTTTAAGGCGCAGGTAAGATGTTGTTTTAACCAAATGTAACATGAGTGAGGAGTGACAGAATGATCTCAGCACAATTAAATCCAAAGTGGTGTGTTGAGTTTAATGCTAACATGCTCCTAGTGATGATATGCTGTATATAAGACTGTATTTACCATTTAACTCCAAATTAATCAAAATGCTGGAGAACCATGCAGACGTTTCATCATGTAAACAATTTCATGCTGCAAATTTGTGGTTCGCTGTGTGTCCAAATAACTTTGACCCCGTTTTCGCTTTTGTGACTTACAAAAAACACATTTGGGTGCAATGTGAAGTTCTGTCTCTTGGTCAAATATCAGCTTTTCATGAAGAAGTCCCTTTCTTTGAAAAAAAAAAAAGCTGTAACAACAATGAACACTGAGCTCCTATTTGAGACAAATAGCAACTCACTTTGACATGTAGACTGACTGGGGATGCTGGGGGTCCACTTACCAACAGCCTGAGCCACAGTTGTCCTCTTCAGGAGGAAATGTGTTCGAAAAAGAAAAATCTAGTGCTAAAATGTTGCTTTTGTCTGTTAACCACCGCAGAAAGAAGAACAGGAGAGAGGAGTATCGTGTCAGACTGCACCCATCTCAGAGACAGGTAGGCATTGGTTTATTTATTCTATCGACTCTTGTCTTTACTCTTGACTCCTTCAAGGCGCTCCCTTACCTTCTCATCAGATATGCACTTAATGAAAATGCCGTTAACACGTAACAGTCAGTCTTGCTTTATCTAGCACATCCCATTACCGGGGCCTTCAGAATAACCAACTAGGTTGTTTAGATAATGTAGAGGAGCAGCTTGGCCAGACGTTGACACGTTCCTGTGCTTTTTGCATTTATTTATATTACTGGAATAACACAACTGGTTTTTCAAAGTTTTCCATAGTCATTGTGACACTGAATAGAAATAGATACAAACAAGATTGTGTAACTGATGGGCATTAACTTCCTACCAAGCAGCTGCACTGCTAGCTAACGCATCATCACCTGCCATGTGTGTCTTCCTAACCCATCAAAGACTAATAACATCTGGAACATCCTCACACAGCCTAACATCTACGAGAACATCCATCTGTGTCCAAGGATTCCAAAGAAGTCCAGGCAGATGAAAAACTGCCCGATCTATGCCAACCTGACATCTGTACGTTCAGGCCAAGCCACGAGTCGGCTCCAAAGAACCCGCGAACTGAAACCACGATAGGCCACAAGCTCTTTAGCTGTTCTCACCCAGCACATCTGTCCACGAGCACTAGGAACAAATACTGTCAAGCACAGTTTCTAATTATTTGAGTTTTGTTTTTTAAAACAGATGCTGTGATTGCACCAACCCTGATTGATACCCAGACAGAGGCTTGAAATGAATTAACAAGCTGCTGCTCGTCTCGGAGTCAGAAAGCTGACAGGGTTGTTCGGGAGCGGCGGTGCTCTCATTAATTAAATGCTGAGTGTATTTATTGTTGAGGAAACATTTGTTTTTGACAAAACAATATCTGACAGTAACCATTACACAGAAGAGGAGACAAAGGCCTGCACAGTCATTCTTTTCACTTCCCTAACCCCCCACCCCCCCCAGTAAAACGATTGACAAAAGCTTGTGTAATTGTCCTCTTTTCACGTTCATCCCTCCTGGTTTCCATTCAAAGCTTGACAATAGTGTCTAATCATCTAACGGAAGAGAAAAGCAGTCACTCAGCGTTGTGCCGTCACTGGAGAGCGCTGCTTTCCCCCAACGGGCTTTCTGTCTAAAGACGGCTGAATTCTAGTTACAGCACACTCCTAAGTATGAAAGCTAAACTCTAATGAGCAAATTCTGGGCTGCAGTTCACAGCTCCTCACGTTTTGTCTTTTTTATTGATGTGCTTGTCTTGTCTCTGTAAAATGTGAAAAAGAAAGTTATTTTCATGATGAACTGCATTCAATTTTTTTTTTTTTTTATGGGGGTGGGTTACTTTTGTACATTGATCATCTAGGGTTTGTGGCACTGTGGAACAACTGAGCTGTGTTCTGTTTGTGTAATCTAATTCATTTATCTCCATAGAAATGGAGGCAGTGGCAGAGGGAGTAATGGATAAGCGAGCTTATCTGCTAGGAAACCACAAATATGGACGAGATAGAAATGTCGAACGTAAAGGGACATTGTAGTTTGGATTCACGACTGTTTTTGCCTTAATTTTCCTCTTCTTGCTGTTCCTGGGAATGTTCCTGTACTTTTGACTGTAATGAAACTGTTGTTTCTGTGCGTGTGACCAGAAATATTGAAACTGATGTGTGTGACTGTAAATGACTTCACGTGGCAAAAAAGAATAAAACGGTGTCAGCTTTGATGTGGTGCACAGTGTGTGAAAAGGAAAGTAAATGGAAACAATCAATGGTGATTAAAAAAAATACTCAGAAATCAGACTGCTAGTTGGAAACCTTTCAGTAACTGCTTAAACGCCCCAATTGCACTTGAGCTGCATTTACATATCCATGCTGACCCCTAGAAATAAATATGACACATGGTAGAACATTCAGTTTATTACTTTTTACTTGATCATCAAAAACATTACATATGTACATTTAGTGAAAACTGTAGTCCTACACTCGTATTCAAAGTGCTATTAACACAAAAACTGAGAACACGTAACATTATGAACACAATCATGTCGTAACAGTAACAGAAATCTTCATGACACCTCTACAAACAAGTGCGTGACCACGATAAACAACAAAAACAGTAAATGATGAGCACAACAAGGGTTTTCTGCAGTCATGTCTGTAAGTATGGCCCCAGATGCACCGGGACTAATTTACATATATTTAACTACAACTGAACTAAGACTCGAGACAACAAGGGCATAAATGAGGACAGATATGTCAACAGCTGTCTTCCTAAAGTAAATACAATTTCAGGCTCCGTGATGCATGCTAACAACCTTCTGATGGTGGGAATTTAGAGACTCATTAAAGTGGAGGATGGATCTATTTAATCATCAATACAAAGTGAAGAGAGTGCTGCAAACAGTGTTTTAAGACAAAATGTGCTTGTACTTTTCCAGGCCTGTTAACTGCATTTCTGGATATGAAAGAAAACAAACAAACAAAAAAAAAAAATAAACAGACTGCTTTGCTGCCTAACTTTAAGTGCCACTGTAAACCTAGTAATTTACACAGATGCTGTAATTTTTGGATCTTATAAAATGTATTTCGTAAAACAAACACATATCAAAGAAACAACCACCTTTGCCTTAGAACAGATGAATAAATATCAGGGAACAAGCAACAAATGGCAGTAAGTGTTTTACTCGGTATTCCAGGTGTGACGTGACATTTCACAGCCGAATCTCCATCTCAAGAAAACCTTCCCAAAGCTGTTTTGTTCCAGAGCTTTCCTGCTGACATCGCTAAACAGAGCCAGAGGTTGTTGCTTTGGTTGGATTGAACTCTGCATCAGAAGGCACTTTGTACTCTGGGAGGACAATATGAAGAATATATCACTGCAGTCTGGGAAGTTACATTTTAATAATGCAACAGAAGTGATTTAATGAAAGTATTAAGTTATTTTAGCTGCTGCTAGCAGGTGCGAAAACAGGCTTAGTAGTCGCTCCGCTAACAAGTTGCTTTGGGTAGGTTTTTCATCCTACTAGACTTTAAAATATGTGGAGATGCTAAGGGTGGGGGGTGGATTAGACTCCATGTAGCCCTAAAACTACCCTGCTTTTAAGCTGACCTTACTCTCCACAATTTTACAAGTGATTCAGCGGTCACAGGCAGATTTCCAAAAGCTTGAATGTGTGACTTAAAAGTGTCTGCTAGTCTTTTATATATGAGAGCGCTGTCTTTGAAGTCCTTCTAAAGTTTTTGCAATGCCGTCGAGCTCGAGTGTATGGTGGCATTACTCTAAACACGACCATGATCCTGAGGCCAAAAAAAAAAAAAAAAAAATTGTGAATAGTGAATAGAACTGCACCAGAAAAGATTTAGGAGAATTTTTTAAAATGGACTCCAATTCAATCCAACTTCTTTTTGCCATGAGAGGCTGAAAAGAGTTCAGGGTTGAGGGCACCTCTGCATCTGCTTCACTTCTGGACCGTACATCCCATCCATCGTTTGTAAACACGGAATTCAACTGACACCCCCCCCCCCCCCCCCTTCAACCTCTCCATCCCCAAGCAGCCAAAAATCTCCAACCTGCCAGACTATCTGACATTTGTGCCATTTGTTAGAAACACATTCCCATACCATGACTCCGACACATCCAGTGGTCTAACTAGTATTGTTTTGCTATTAGTAAAAGCATTTTTGTTATTGACATGCCACAGGTAGGAATTAGAGCTCGACCAAGACAACATTTTTAAGACCAATACCGATATTTGGTAATGTAAAAATCTGGTATTCCAATATATCGGCCGATATATTTTCTTCCAGAGACACGAAACAGACAGATTTCCCTCACATTTGTTATGCAAGATGTCTATGAGTTACGAAATAAACTTTATCTTCACAGCAAATATTATTTTGAACAACTAAATATATGGCATCCCAAACACATCAGTAGTTGCAGAGCGCCCTCTGGTGGACAAACTATGCAGCATAAACACTCATAACACAGTATAAGTGTTTTATTTCCCGCCACATCTTTCTTCTTTTTCAAATTTTTCATTAAATTGCCAGTACAGATTAATCATCAAATAGCTAATATCGGCCAATAATGCTGACCTGTCAATAAATCAGATGGGCTCTAACAGGAATTTAATGAAGGATTTGTGTGGATGTGAAGGACTGAAGTGCACTTACCAGGTGATGATACTGATATCATCTCCTATATATTGATACTAGATGATATCACATTGACGTTGTGATATAATCTATCTCAATATCATTCTTATCTAAAGCAAAACAACAAATACATAAATTTCCAAAATGTCTCCTGTTGCTGTAGCTAGTTGCATTTATGTTCCCAGTGAATGATGATGCACAACTCATCCCATCAAGTCACAATCTCCACCTTTTACATATTTAACTTACCAGTTATTTGCTGTGTATGAAGCTACTGAGGAGCTGAGATGCGATTAAAATCAAATTGCTCTTGTAAAAGGTACAGCTGGCAGCTTAAAGCAGAGGCTGTGAGACGGCACTTTTATCATCTCAGACATGATGGCCCGCCTCTTTATCCTTGAAGCACATTTCTCAATGACTTTTGCCTTTTGCTGGTTGTAACCGATTAGGGGGTTTAGCTGATTCATCACTGCCATAGACGTCAAGCTGTTTTGGTGTAAGGCATTGATCGATTTCACATTCTTGAGAGGAAGCTGAGCGCAGAGAGTGTGGGAGGATTATGTGTCAGAACTGGTGGAGTCTCTGTTGAACTGGTTGCTGAGGCAGCGCGTTGTTGGGCTGAGCCTGGTGTGATCCTACCAGCTTCACGACTGTTTTGTTTTGTCTTTTAAATGTTTCTTTACAGTGGATCTCGGAGTGTTATAAGTGCCTTTAATTTGTTAACAAGTGCTAGATTTGAACGTAAAAGGTGGGTCATGCAAGCAGTAACAGGAAAAAAAAACAACATAAAAAAAAAATTTGACTTCAAAAGATTTTTGGTGCAATCTTTGAATCTACCTCTGCACTCACCACACAAGAAAGGATACAATGTTCAACTTCCTCCAGGTCCTTCTCACGTATCACTTGTTCTACAGTTGACACTATTGTTTGCAGGTGTCGCCAAGAAATTATATATTACATGTGTGACTATACAGATTTCTACATCCTCTCTACAGTGGCGGGTTAAGTGTCCACAGTCGGTCAGGCAGTTCTCTGTCATTGAAAGGCTCTGAGGCTGCAACTGGATTCACGGCCACTAGAGGGCGATGGTGCCTCTTCCTGCTGGGAGCTCACCTCCTGATCAGGCTCATCACACAGAAAGCTGGAGAATGTCTGCGCTCGTGGGATGAAAGTCATCGATAGCCCCATTCCTGCGGAAGAAAGTGGACGATTTTAATAAGGAGGAGGGAAATAAATTGATCAGTTTAATTCAGCTGTGCCTTAAACTGAAACAATAAACATTGTTTCTTTGTCAGTCTTGTCACGGTTTCACTGTTGCTTAGCTACTATCCGTGATAGTATCTTAATAAGAAAAAGAACAAGAATTAAGCTGCCATGCTTCATTTGGCTTAAAGCCCTCTTATGCTGCTGATGACAATCTGATCAGATGTGATATAAAAGAAACCCCTCATGTCAGATAAACAACTCAATATTACTGCCTCATCTTCTTCGACTGTCTGCTCTGCTATCTCTCTCCGTCTCCTCTCTCTCCACTTTAATTTAAATTAATTGGACCAATTTGCTTTGCAGTTCATATTGGTTAAATGCACAGAGGGAGTAATGGATACTTGTGAGCGGAGAACTGTTCTTGTGCAACAGTGAGCCCATTAATAATATATTCCGAGGCTGTTTGGAGATGTGCACGCAGAGGTGGGTTCAGGATGAAGTGGCTGGCAGGCTGCTGATCATGCACCAAACAAGGAGGAAGTGGCCACTGATCAATATTTCAGGAGGTGCAAAACCTAACAGAACCCTATAATCAACTCTTGCCTACAGCGTATGTGGGACCTTCCTGACAAAGCTGGCTGTGCGTTGATATGTTTTAAATCGATTCACACGCAGAGGTTAATTGAAATTTGATTTCCGAATCAAAATGTGATTGTTTTCTTCCTGAACCGTGAAGGCGGAATTGGCAAAGAAACATTTAATGGTGCAAAAAATGCTTATTAGCAGATATGATTATAAGCTGTGAAAATTATTCATAAAGATAGCACACAGAGTCTCTGCGGTGCGAGCGAGCAGGATGCCACCAAAGGGAGACTCAACACGATGTGAACTACAAAACATGACCCAGCCAGCCTGGCAATCACTGTCAAGTGGCTGTGTGAGTGCGAGTCAGGGGAGGGAAGTTTAGTTAAAAATAAAAGGGCGAGTGCGAGGGGAGATGATGCACAAGCACAGAGAGAGAGAGAGAGAGAGATGCTGGGAATAAAGAACACAGAAAAAGACTCTTCCCGTGTGAGTTAAAGGAACAATTTGGAAGAGGATGGGCCGATGTGGGTGTGTGGATGAGACCAAAACAGTATCTGCCATAACAGGTGAGTCATACAAACACACCTCTGTCTGCTAGTCTTTCCTTTCCACCATCCCCTGAAATAGAAGAAGAAAAAAAAAACAACAACATAAGTCTCTAGATCCAGGTCTTAAATGCAGCTCAGTCTGTGGTATAGAAGGAAAAAAAAATACTGCAGGTTTAAAAAAAAGGTTTCTTTTCCCTCTGCGTTGCGCTTAATAGATTGCTGAAACGACTGGTGCGCAACCAGGCATATCCTTTTCACATCTATGCCAAGACAATCCCTCTTCTCAACCGAGGCCAATTTAGGCTGAGAGAAAAAAAAAAAAAAAAACAGAAAGCAGGGAGCCCAGAGAAGACAGAGAAGGTGAAGCAGATCTCATCATCTTCACAGTCACAAACACTGACGCTTGTTGTGTGGTGCCAGAACCCCATTGAGAGCCATATTTTTAGAGGGCAGATGCAGATAGAGACACAATTCTACTAAACAAAACAAACAAAAAAACAACAGAAAGAGAGACGATGCCATCGGCATCCCTCTTCCTCCTCCTCTCTCCCTGTGGGAAACGGTGATTTGTCAGTGCCTTTTCATTACCGGGGAAGGTCGTGTCATCCTATCTGGCCTGGGGTGGCAGCTGCCGGGCCAGAGGAGGCAGGACAGGGAAGGAGGACGCGCACCGACACAGAGGAGAAACGGACTGCGAGACACAAGCAGCCATTCATAAAGTCGTGTTGACGCACACCTGTCTGCACCTTCCGTCCTCGCGGCGTTAAAGCCCAGATGGCGGCCCGGTAACAGCTGGGACCGGAGGAACGGGCGGCGTGTGGCAGATTATTCAAGACGGGAGCAACAATGGGCAGGAAGTAACAAAAACAACCGTATGGCACTCCCTAAAGTCTGAATCCAAATCTGGATTCAGGTAATGTGCACTGATGAGTGAGATTAAAAACTTTCCAAGCATCTATTAGGACACCAAAACAACCTTATTACATCTGTAATATTCCACTGTTTTCAATTCAAATCAGCCTGCTAAGTTGCAGATGAAGTTTTATTGTCCTGTTCTTACATCAGCTTGTCTTTGATGTCTACGTGAAATCCTCCTGCATCACTCCAGACCAATCAAACCAAGTACAGCTCCACTTTTCATTAGAATTGCTAATGTTACTGCACTAAACTGTAGAGCACAATAAAAAGCCCACGAGGGGGATAAAGAGGGACTGACTGTGAAATGGTGAAGAAAAAAAAAATGTGTAAAAACAGGAATAAAAAGAAAACATTCTGGTACCTCTTTCTTTTCAAGACAAGAGTTGGTAATTGAACCATTTCTGACAGGCTTTTTTTTTTTTATTTTACATGAAAACTTTAAAGTGCCCTTGTTTCTATGCATCAGAAAACTCGGAGAACATAGCAGTTTCACTGAAATGCAAAAGAGTGAATAACATTAGGAGACAAGAGCAGAAAGTAGATTGTCTTCATATATACTGTAGTTTCTGAGGATTAAAAACGGCTACACTTTTTTTTTTAACATCCATTTTCTGGGCCACATCTCTCGTTTTCTCTGTGACAAAACACAATTATAAACTGTGATTTTTAATTGTAGGAAACAACGGTTTTGGTAGACATTTCCAGCTACACAAAGAGCAGATGTGAAATACATTAAAGTAATTGAGCTCCATTTCTTCATTGCCAGGTCCCCGGTTAGCTCGGGCCAGGAAATAAACAAATAGGTGAATAAACCTCAACAGGGAAAAGGAAATGTGCTCCTTAATTATTCCCCCGGACCCACGGGGTATTTGAAAGCAACCCGAGCATGACTCAGCAAATTGACTGTGCTGATTGGATATTCATCATGTGCATGGGTGATACGGCCAAGGAGCCAGCGCAGCCAGCCATCATGGTCCAAAAACCTGATTTCTTACCTGCATTTACACCCAAATTATTATTCCAGGAACTGAAGGTATCATTATTGCAGATAAAATGAAACTGCTAACCTGCAGCTGTGCATGCCGAATGTGTGGCTAAATGGGCACACGTACATAAAGATGGATTGTTCTCCCCTGTGTTACAGGATATGAACTGGAATTATAACCACAGGTCACAGGGTTTACCTGGAAAGATAGCAGATGAACTCATCTTTCTTCCCAAAAATAGATGAATTAATTAAAAACGGCGTGTGACAGTCCACTGGCAATAAAACTGAAGAGGAATGAATAATGGAAACACTGAATTCTTTTTAAAGAATTATGTACTAGATAAATAAACAACATGTCCAGTCTATGCCATCCTAATAAGTGGTAAAAACAAGACATCCAAAAAAGGTGGGACGTTAAATGTAGATGTCATTAGATTTCATCTGCAACAGGTCATGTGTAGATGTAGCTGTATTTAGTGTCCTGCAAAATGTACACTTCATGACGTTAAAATGTGTGTAAATAATGTTTATGTTTGACAATCAGTAAGTACACAGTACACAGTTACACCGGAAAGCAAAGCTAACTTTGTGTTTCAGGTTAGATTATAGTGAATGTGCTTAGAAAAAGTCTTGTAATGACATCTGATGTAATATAGCTTTGCTTAAAATCTCAAAGAGGACTCTGTACTAGAGTTTTCAACAAGTGCGCTGCATGCAGCGAGTTAGCCTGCCCTGCTGAGGCCGGGACTCTGCATGCAAGGAGCCTGTTCAGTGACTCATCTCTGCAAAGTGCTGAATATAACCAGCGGTGCTGAAACAAGAGCCTCTGTGCAGAGTGCTTGTAATCTACAATCTTTCATCGATTTATTCCTTCTAAAACTGAAAACCTACTGTTGAGTTAATGGATCAAACTGACATTTGAGTTTAGCAGTTATTTGGTACTGACCAAGAAAAAGAAAAAGCTACCCATTTGAGTTTATTGGCTTTACATGTCAATGTATATTTCTAGTTTTTTCTTTTTTGAATGAATAGTTAAAGGCACCATTTGTATTGTTATTCCATATTTTAGATTACATTTTTACTGGTAATCAGTATTGGCATTGTACTTACAGATTAGAGGTTTATATTAGCCTAAGGTAATACTGATGTTAGTTATTATTATGTAGTTATTATTTGGAGTTAAAGCTTAAAGGAAGTAACTCATCACATAGGCAAGCAAGATTAATTTGTATTGGGTGTAAGGTCAGATGTATTTGGTTACCTTTTTCATATTTGAGTGACATTATTCATACTGTTCGTCCTAAAGGTAAAGTCAGTTTAACCCTTGAGTAGGTGTAAAATGAGAAAGAAAGTTAATAACTTTGTTGGAGACAATTACCTAACTTAACCTTAAAAATAAAGAGATTTATTTAGCATTAAAGAATTTGAACAGCACAACCCTGTAATTATCAGCAAGGGGATGCTACATACAGATGCCCCTGTAAACTGAATCACTGATTCCGGTTGAAAAACCGGTTCATCACCGCATTACTGCGCAAATGCAAGTTAAAACTACGCCAAGACTGGTGAATTATCTCGGCCTGAGCGCTATGAACAAAATGTTGAGGTGAAGTAGGAAACTGTCCTGTGGCCTGAACAATTAAAATGTGAAACTCCTTTTGGAAACTCAGGAACACAGAGACCATCTGGCTCGTTGTGCACGTACAGCTGAAAGGCCGGGGTCGGTGTTGTTATGAAGGTGGATTAGTGCATATGGTACTGGTAACCTGCACATCTGTGAGGGCAACATTAATGCTGAACAATAAATATAGTTTTGGAGCAACATATGCTGCCATCCAGGTGATGTCTTCTTCAGGAAAGGTCTAAAGTAATTGAGCCAACCTACATTCTGGACATCTGAGTCCAGTCCAGGCCTGTCATCCAGGAGGCTTTGAATTCTCAAGCATTACATATAATAGCAAAAAAAAAAAAGTTTTTTATTGAAATCAATTTAACAAATATGGAATATGTATAAAGGGTTTGATTAAATAGCCTCCTGTGGGTGCTTAAGGACCATCTTGTGTGTAAAGGCTACCACACAGGTGATATCAGGAGGAAAACGTTATGATCACTGTACATGCCTGAGGTCATCCAGGAATGGCTCGCTGTCAGGATAGCAGCAGTACCTGTCTCTTAAGTGTATGCATGACAAGCCCTCCACAGTCCAAACATCCTATGTCACACGGGACTTTAACTCCCATCACTCTCCAGAATCACCTTGTTGTCCTCCTTGTCTGATGAGACCTCAAACACGCTGATGCATTCAATTTATTCATGGGGAGGTAATGGCAGCAGCTGAATGTGTATGAGCAGGAGGTGGAGGGTTGTTCTGAACAGGGCAGATACATGGAGAAAGTGTGGGAGGACCAGAGGAGACGCCAAGGTGATGGATGGCAGGGAAGCTCCTCTGCTCACCAAAATTAGGTGAGAAAGAGTTTAAAAAGAGACTTTACAGAGACTGGGCCTATAAATAATGACCCCCAAAGTGGAAGCTTCTCCGTTTGGTGTATATGAGGTAAAAACATGTTGATGCTTGGAAAAGAGGACACACATTTTGCTTTTAAGCCTATCAGGCAAGAATTAAACGGTAGAAGAAAAACAGCTCTGGCTTTTCAAAGGAAAATTATGACGCCAGAGCGACTTTCATCTTTGCCCGGCTTTCTATTTCACTCTATCAGAGAAAGCCAAAAGGCCCATAATCCTCAGATAAGTCTTCTAATCAACTAATACCATGGGCAGAGGATAATCGCATCAGCTCACTAATCACCTTTCTTCTTCTGGTCTTCATCTAGACATTAAAACACACACACACAGTCTTTCTTAGAGATAAAGTGCAAACATAAGACAAGTGCTGGGTTTGGATGCTGTTTAGGGGGAATGTTTGTCCCTCACTTCCAGACACAAACGTGAATGTGTTTCATGGCAGGATCACGCGCACAAATAATACGTGATGACGTAATTCAGATCAGAGGTTTATCGGTTTGTTCCTCTGCTTTCAGTCATCCCAAAAAAAAAAAAAAAAAGAAAATACATATATATATATATATATATATATATATATATATATATATATATATATATATATATATATATATATATATATATATATATATATATATATATATATATATATATATATACTGTTCCAGCTCAGCAATATTCTTGGGGAGCTGCGTTGTTGTTGTTTTCGTTTTTCATTTTCTGAGGTCATTCTGCAGCATTTATGGAGAGTAAGATGTTTTCACGATGTTCCATCATCATTATGCACTGATAGTAAATAAACAACATGTGAAAAGAAACTCCTCTGTTGTAGCTTTTACGTGTGCTGAAAATGCTTTAAAAAAGGAAGCGGCAACAGAGGAGAATATGGTCATAGTTAGGGAGAAGAGACCAACTAGGGATCTTATTTTTCTTTGGAATTCCACTACATTGCATTAATTAACAATAATTATTAATACTTCTTTTTTAAGTTGCATTTTAATTTGATAGTAAGTCTTTGGTTTGCGAGACCAGTGTGACAGCCGTCATCCAATCATTCAGACTGCAGCCGATTCCTTCCCGATGGTTATCTTTTGTCTGTAACAGCCCAGAGCCATGGAGAGTACAGGGGCCTTTAAAATGTCCGAGCAAAGCTTTAGCAGTATTAGGATCATTTAGCAGGGGTCCATGATAGTTTGTGGCTTGTGTGTCCATTACCAGGAACAACTCCAAAACAATTTTTGGGAACCTTTACAGGGTCGAAACAAGTCACTGCCTTGAGTAGGTACTTCAGTGCAGCACCAAAAACTGCTAGATGGAGGATTGTATTAACTCTGTGTTGACATTGTTCAGCCACCTCGTTGTCCCTTCTGAGTGCAAGATGCCTCCTCTCATTCTTTACCACCAATGTGGTGCATGCAAACAACAAATATAAATGCAGCAACCACCCTAGATGATTCAATGCTGATCTTATGGTCACAATTTTTTTCTCTTCTTCTTCTCCTTTCATCTGTTGGCAGTTGACAAACAGCAAAAGTGATGCACTACTACCACTGAGTGGTATGGCGTGCTAGTTCGCCAAGTCAGTGGATCCTGCTGGGTCCGACGCTGTAATGGAGACATATTGGCTCAAAGGACCGAGGAGGAGGTTGGCCCTGCTACAGTTCCAGCCTTCTCGGTATTATCCCAGACACTCACTAATGGAAACCCATCTTCAATCATTCTCAAATGAGCCTCCTACTCAGTCTCAGTTCTCTAAAAGAAACAGGCTCTCCTCAAGGAGTTGCATGTATTTAACCATCAGCCACCATTTCCTCTGGTCCTGATGATAGAAAACATTGCAACAGCATGAAGCCTCTATTTCCATGCTTAACAGAGGAGATGGTGTTTTTGTGGTAACTGGTTGGTGTCATACGTATACCTATAAAGGTTCTGTGAAGATGTAAATAAATGATGCATTTACTGTTTTACACACAGGCCATGCTGATAAGAGAAAATTTGGCCTCCTAAAAGCAATAACGTGCAAACCACGTTTCCCCGAACCAATTTAGTGTTGCCGCTGGTTACAGCAGCTAATAACTGAAAAGCTAATATTAGCATTTGTTAGATACACAAGTCAACACAGTGTCTGTTTCTAGTGGAGAACCATCTAATGAATAACAAATGAGTCACTTTGATTTCTCAACCATGCCTAAAGAAACAACAAAATAGAAACTTGAAGATCAGTTTATATGCTTGTGGGTAAACTTGTCCAACAACATTAAGGAGAGATCCGCATCCAGATTCGTTCTACCTTCTCCTCTGAGACTCGCTTCCAAGTGAAAACTTACCCGAGATTTATTCTTGTTCGGTCTCTTGCTCAATCACTCTCATTTTCTCTTTCTCGAGTTCTCTGTCATTACTTTCTTTGGTTTCATAGTCACCTCTGCCATGATGTTCTGTGAGCTAGCCTCAGTTTATTGCTGATATGTGACAAAGTGACATAAAGTCATGCAGCTGCTGTGACAACATACGGTCATGGTGTTAACAAGCTGCAGTTGCAGCAGTCGGTTTGAGCCGACAGCAGGCCCAGATGGGTCAGAGAGCTCAATAATAGTTTCTAAAAATGATCAAATGTTCTATTATGAGACGATTGAAACTGATATTTTATGATGATAGTTATTTTTGTTCTGCTGTTTTGTTCTTTAATAAGAGTTTGTCAGTATCACAGAGAACATGTGACTGATGATGCAATTTCTAATTGACTTAATTTGGATTTTCATAACAAAGGGAGTGAATATATGTGTATACCCTACTTTAATCAATCAATTTATTTTCCTCACTTTTTTTTTTTTTTTTTTTTTTACACTATCTAGACAGGTCTGTCCAGTATTTGGAAATGTTGAGTACAGGTTCTGATAAAAATCCTAAATAGCAATGTACATATTTTCTAACTCTGGCATGCTCTTCTCCACTCTTCTTTCCTTACAAAAAAAAGCAGGTAAAATAAATGGCAACACAGTGAGTTTGATAATTAGCAAGTCCTTGCTTGTACCTTGGAAACTGTAGAGATCCCCCACACTGGTTTGACGCGTGATGTGCTGCCAGTAGGCGCTGCGTGGCAGGGAAATGGACTTGGTTAACGTCTCTCTGGAATGGATCTGAAGGAGACGGAAAAGATTGCACTGTCTCTCACTTTTCTGTCACTCTCACTCAGGGGAAACAGCTCGTCATTTGTCAATGCACAATAAGCACGAATGGTACCATATATTGCATGTTCAGTGACTTGTCTGCTGTCTGACTGGTTGTTTGATGGATGGAATGAGGAGCCATTTGGGATCAAGGTCTTTTTTTTTTTTTTTTTTTTTTTTGCCAATGGATGATGTGTTTGTGATTTTAGATTTGCAGTGTGAAACCAATACCCCCCTCTAAGAAGCAGAAATCAACTTTAGATATTTTCCAGAAAAAAAAAAAAAATCTATTTCGTCATAAACATGCCATTTCACCTCCTCTGCTACATAAGTGGTGAGTTCTGTGTAACTATCTGCAGAATTTATGTAGCTGAGGTTAGCTGCTTTTGGAAATGTTCCCAAAATGGTGGGGTCCAGGAGCACGAGCATATGGTCAAGGCTCATCAAACGCTAGGCAGGCCTACATAAATAAAGAATACAAATGATAGTGGAGAGGAAGGAAGGAAGGGATGGATGGCTGTTGTGAGGGAAGGAGGGAACGGAGGCCAAGACCGTGGGGTGTCAGAGAGCTCCAGGTCCAACACAGCAATTTACAGAGAAGGAATCGGGCAGCAGTGCCCAAAGAGAAATGCATATTTTGTGTGTAGGACATCTTGAGTTAAAAATCATGATATATGGCCTTTTTGGAAAGTTGTTTTTAAATATAACTGCAGACACTCTTGATAAAATTCTTATGAAGTCAGTGAAGATGTCATAGGAATACCAGAAAAACAAGGAATAAATTAAGGGAAAAAGAATACATCTATGTACAGGTGCATTTTTTTTATAAACATTTATCAGTTTTTCTTATAACTATATCTGAAAGGGTACAAAAGTGATGCACACTTTGTATGGCTTGAATAAATATTAATAAAACAATGCTGTGTTGAAATTATTAGCATTTTAGTAACCAGTCGCATCATGTGTTGATATAAAAACAGATAACCTAAAGCAGGCAGATGTACCTGGGAGCTCTTTTCCATCTCCTCCATCATCCTCTCATGCTGCTGGGCGATAGCAAGCGTGGCCGAGTGTACACGCTGGTAGATCATCTCCCCCTCCCGCGTTTGGAACGTGAACAAACCCTCTCCTGTGTCACACATCCTGCACCAGGAAAACACACACACACACACACACACACACACATGCTTTGATCATACTCACTCTCGGATTGCTGATTTACAAAGATGCACGGCTGATCGTTCAGTTACAGGAAGGAGCACTGATGTAAGTAGCCCACTGAAGTCAAACTACACACACACACACACATGCTGAAATAGATACAGTACACAAACCAAGAGAAACATTCGCAGAAGCACCTGTCACATCATCGCCTGGAGGGCTCAGCAGCAAATATCCTGAGATGATTTGGATATTCAAAGTAACTTTGTTGAAGTTGGCATAACATTTCCAAAACTTTCCTCAACAAAACTTTTCCTTCCCTCTGCTAGCATGTCAGTTCCACAAACACACATGCTAATACTGTAAAAATGCATGCGCACGCACCTTCCCGACTCGAAGGTGAACCAGGTGGAGTCTCGACCATATCTGCGCAGGGAGCTGAGAGGCCACATGACGAGTTTGAGGCGAGCGTTGTGAATGTCCCACAGGTAGATGTTTTCATGGGTGATCTGCATGGTGCACTCCCCGTAGATGTCCAGGTTCGGCGTGGGCATGAGGTATACGTTGAAACGTTCTGAAAGAATTCACAGCACACTTCCTAGAGAGAGGCTGAAACTGAGCAAGAACTGCTGTCAACATCTTCTGGAAAACAGGCGCTATTTTTAATTTGCAACAAAATATGATATTCCCTCCCACAAATAATTTCCCAGACTCTGATTTCCGTAAAGTAAAGTACAAATGCATAAATGAGGTGACCCTTGGTAGCTAATGGAAGCAGGCATCTTGAGCAGCGCTGCGTGATTTCCTCCACTTACTCCATCTCTTTCACAGGTTTATTTAAGAAGCAGGAGCTACTCGTCTCTCAGATGCCTCCTGATGTCTTTCCAGCCAAACTCACTGCTGTTTTTAAAATCTCACCCTCTGTCCAGCTTCCAACTGCAGGCTCCAGTTCTGCGCAGGGGCGTTATGTTATGTTCATCATCCCCTGAACCCCTAGATACGTCTACTCAGTGGAGATTAATTAGATTGGAGTCTCCATGCCAAAACTCAGGTGTTTTATCTTTAAGAGATTGAGGTGTTTTGAAGTCTTCATTGTGAGAGTTGATTGAAATGTGTATAAATGTTTATTCACTCTAGCTGTGACCACGTGTTCATACGTGCCACTGTCACAAGCATTGATTATAACGTGTGCTGCAGACATGCCATTTTAAATTTTAGAGGTGAAAAAAAAAATTGGAAACGACTAAAATCAAATCCCATAGCAATGCTTGAAACAGTTGATCATACCACACCCAGAAACCACAATGTCCAAGAGATGGAACAATCTGAAAAACCTATCTATCCATCCATCCATTAACTTCCACTTATCTGTAACCGGGTCATGGGGGCAGCAGCCCAAGCAGAGAGGCCCAGACCTCCCTCTCCCCAGCTGCCTCTTCCAGCTCCTCCAGAGAGAACACCAAGGCTCACTTGCAAATAAAACCAAATCAAATCAAATCCTCACCTTCAAGGCTATTAATAACCTCGCTCCCCACTATATTACTGAATTCCTCCACATCAAAATACCCACCCGCACTCTCAGGTCCTCTCCCCTCTCCACCTGCTCGCCTGTCCACAATGGGGTTGAGAGCCTTCAGCCGCTCCGAACCAGGAACCCCTCCGCTCTTTGGCTGCACCTAGAAATTCTGTCCATAAACATTATGAACAGAATCAGTGACCAAGGGCAGCCCTGGCGGAGTCCAACTCTCACTGAAAACGATTCGGACTTACAACCGGCAATGCGGACCAAACTCTCGCTCCGTTTGTACGGGGACTGGAAAGCCAGTAGCAACGGGCCCAGTACCCCATACTCCTGGAGTACTCCTCAACAGCACACCCCGAGGGACACGGTCAAATGCCTTTTTCAAATCCATAAAACATATGTGGACTGGTTGGGCAAATTCTGAATGCTCCCTCCAGGACCATAGTGAGGGTATAGAGCTGGTCCAGTGTTCTACAGATGGGACAGAACCCATACTGTTCCTCCTGGATCCGAGATTCAACAATCAATCTGACTTCCTTCTATAGCACCCCTGCATAGACCATACCAGGGAGGCTGAGGAGTGTGATTCCCCTGTAACTGAAACACACCTTCCGGTCCTCCTTTTTAGAAAGGGGAACCACCAATGTTGCAGAGACCTGTCAACCAGGGCAGTCCAACAACATCCAGAGCCTTAAGGAACTCAGGGCGGTTCTCGTCCACTCCCGGAGCCCGGCCACTGTGCAACATTTTAACAACCTCAGCAACCTCAGCTCCAGTAATGGATGAGTCCATCCCAGAGTCCACAGACTCAGCATCCTCTATGGGAGACGTGTTGGTGGGATTGAGAAGATCCTTAAGGTATTCCTTCCACTGCCTGACGACATCTCTAGTTGAAGTCAACAGCACCCTGCCTCCACAATACACAGTGTTGGTGAAGCACAGCTTTCCTTGGTTGAGGTGTCTGATGGTTGGCCAGAATCTTCATGGAACCAACTGAAAGTGGCTTTCCATGGCCTCACCGAACTCCTCCCACACCAGAGTTGTTGCCTCAGAGACCGCCAAGGCTGCAGCCCGATTAGTCTGATGATACCTGTCTGCTCCTTCCAGAGTCCCACAAGCTAACCAGAGTCCCACGACTCCTGCTTCAGCCTGAAAAGCCTCTCTTACCTGTGGTGTCCACCACCGGGTTCGAGGTTTGCCGCCACGGCAGGCACCAACAACCTTACAGCCTTAGCTCCAGTCAGCTGCCTCGGCAATGGAGGTGCGGAACATGGGCCCATTCAGACTCAATATCCCCAACCTCCCTCGGGATGCGGTTGTAGCTCTGTCGGAGGTGTGAATTCACTCTTCACTTGAGTTTCCAGAACATATGGCGTCAGACCTGATGATACGACTTTAAAATCAAAGTCAATCATTAACCTACAGCCAAGAGTTTCCTGATGCCACATGCATTTATGGACAGTCTTATGTTTGAACATGGTGTTTGTTATGGACAAACAGTGACTGACAAACCAATTCTATAAATATCTTTACGTCATAGTCATAGAAAAGGATCAAAACGAACAGTAAAAAGGATAGTTTGAGGTGTAGCTTTGTTCTAATCTCAAAAGGCACTGCATGCCAACATACATTTTAATTAAGTTATAAATTATTTATCAGTCCCTGCTATGTTAATCTATGATATTCAGTGCAAGAAGGACGGTGAGGAGAGATTTGACTTTACTTTCTGAGGCTTGAAGCATGAAACATGCACTTCACCTGACTTCAACTACAGTGAGTCTAGCTTGGCATCCACTAAACTGGAATCTGATCAACAAGCCAACTTTCTCCATTTGCTTTAAACCATCTCTCTGAGGAAGATGCAGCAAACAACACAGACATATGCAGGGAGAGTGTGCTCCATAATCAAAATGAGTTCACACTAATGACATTTATTCATTCAAAAAAAAAATATATATACATGCATGCATCTGCAGTGGACATAAAACAGCAATATCAAGGTATGGCTTATTCTTAGAAACAGTGAAAAACTGAACTAATTATCAGCCCCTGCTCTTTGAGGAGGGGCTTGCTAATTGAAAGTGCAGGATAAAGCCTTTTGTGTAATTTGCTCAAAGAGGAACTAGTAAACACCGTTAAAAACCTTTGAATGAACACCAAACAGCAGGATTTCTGCCACAAAAGAAAGGAGGAGGATTGTTTTGTTATGCTTCAATTAATTCAACTCCTTGCGGTCAAAACTTTGCATCCTAATATCTTAAATAAATCAGGCCAAGTTATGTTGAAGAACGTCATTTCTCTTTACAGCTGCCGTGAAATGAAATGGGCTGACATGAAAGCAAATCATGTTCAATTACTTGCTTTTACTACTATTAAACTGCTCCTTTTTGACTGTTGCCTTTTTCGATTTCCTCCACAAGTTTACAAATTATGCAGAGAATGAGTTTCTGTGTGATACCAGAGTTTGGTTGTCTCCTCTCCCTTCCATTCCCATTTCCTGTGAGTGGAATATGTGGCGAGGCACATTTATTTCACATGGCTTAGGGAGCCATAATCTCATCCATCTCTATGACAAGCTTCATTACGAGGGAAGCCAGTGATGCACAGCACTTCTCATTAGGCCTGGAACAGTGCCCCAGCCACAGCCCGTGACCTGTGCTCACACACACACAGGTTTCCTTCAACACACACATCCAAACAAGTCTCTGAAATCTGAAGTTGAACCATGGAGTGATAACGTAACTAAAGATTCTAACACCGGACTTGAAATCAAATATCGACAAAAATGGCCCTTATTAGCCGGCCCTAATTGGACAGTGGCTGTTCCACTCCCCTGACCCTCTTGGGTCTCAGTCGCTTTAACATATAGAGCCCCTGACTGCAACAGTTAACTGCTTGGTGGCGGGCTGAGTGAGAGAGATTGACCCTGAATAGCTGTCTGTGTTAGCAGGGACTAATTGGGCACTCACCGTTCTGCTCCCGCTGCACCCCTGCTGCTAACAGGTCCGGCTCTCCCAGGCTGATGTCGTTGAGACGGCTGCCCAGGCACTCCAGGCAGAGCAGCTTACACCATTCCTCTGCATCCAGCTCTGCACACAGCAGTGACACATTTCAAACCGTCACATACAGTACCTCCTCCATACCCAACATCAATGCTGCATGTACAGAACACGACTGCTGGTACCAGTACATGTATGTTATTTTTGTATTTTTTGTGGGGGTCGTCCAACCAAACTGATTTGGTGCAGATTATTCTAAAAAAAAAAAAAAAAAGCAGTTGATTCAGCAAATCTGGTAAACACTGCTTTTCTCTTATCTGCCAATCCTGAAAATTAGCAGTACTGTCATGTTTCTTTGCTAAATATGAATGTGCCACCAGCTTGGTTTAGAAGGGGAAACAGCTTTTTTCAAAAGGTTAAAACACTGAACACTTATCTTATTAGTTTAATGGAGTTTTACTGCTATCTTTTATTACTTTTGGAACAACTCTGCTTGCAGTCTTTATCTCTACTGGCTGTGGAGTCATGTTCAGAACACAGGCGAATGTTGGTCTTCTTTACAACTCTTTACAAGAAAGTTGGCATATTTCCCAAAATGCTGAGCAGTATTTTTAAGCTTCAGGCGAAAGATTTTATGAAGGTCCAAAAAGTAATAAAATAGCACAGTCTTGCACAGCTAAAGTTCTCATTTTGTTTAAGGCTTTCAAAAACCAAACTGTTGCAGAAAAGCGAAGTTACAAAGAATAATATGCAAAAATGCTTCTTCGGGATTTGTTCTTTTTCTGATGACCAGCTGTTGACTGTTATTTGAGTCCAGTCTCACAGCAATTTGTGAAATGGTTACAAAGAATGAATCTATTATTCATGTTGACCTGAAGTTAATGAACCAAAAAGCTGTTTGCACCCACAAGAATATAAAATAATCACACTATTTACCAGCATTTGACCTCATGCGACATCGTGTGTTTGGTTTCTCGAACAGTAACTAGCAGAGAAACACAAAATCTTCAGTGTGATTCCTGTCAGAATGCTTTAGGCTAATGATGAGTGGCAATGACTGCTTTAGTAATCTTAACCATGAGCATGACCCCAACCATCACCCTTGAATCATTCGCTAGCCTCGTTCCTCTGGGACCACATCCATCTGGAGCAGCTGAGCATGTGCCAACTATCTGGTTAGGGGCAAATGCCTGAGTGACATCCGCCAAGAGAACAGCAATGTTTGCAATTTAAGTTCTTTGAAGTGTGATTAAACTGGCCAGAGATGTACTGCATAAAATGTACTGACAAGGCATGCAAAGTGTCTACTGTTGGTCAATGTCACAGATTCAGAGCTGAGAGCTCAAAATGCAAACACTTAATCCCTTCTTCACAAAGCGTATTCTTTAAATTCATATATTTGGGTCACCCTGGATGGTCTGGTGACCTGTCCAGTGTGTACCACCGCCTTTCACCCAAAGAGAGTTGGGAGAGGCTCCAGCAGATCCTCATGACTCTAAAAGAGTAATAAGCAGGAAGATGATAAGTGAATGGGTATATTAAGTTAGCGGCAAGGTGTATTTGAAAAAACTTAGTATCAACAGACAACATGTAATTAAGTATACATATAGACCATACAAGACATGTAGACAAGAGTAAATGAAGACAGAACAGAACAATAAATGGATATATAAAAATATTCTCCATCTGACAAAATATTCTTTTTTCAGAGTGAACTTCTTTGGATTCAAGCAGTGTAGACCTCAAATGTATCAAATCTATTATATCTCAACATTTAATGTACCAAGACATAAAAAGAAAATCAGAGTTTCTAAAGATGGTTTTGAAGAGGAATGTTTAAATTGACTTTCCATTATCGGCCATTTGGTCACATTTAGGTATTACTATGCATTTGAGGTTCCAAACTATAAAACCTGTTACATATATGTGTTACTAAATGTATTCATTCCTTTCAAAAATAGCTATTCCAGCGTTGGTTTTTTTATCCCTTTACTGTGTGTGCTTTGCATGCTATGGTGTAAGAGTTACTAAACTCAGGGTATTTTATGGTTTGATGAATTGGGAGAATCAAGACCTTTGTAGAATCTTCACAGCCAAAAGAATTATATCGGCTCCAACCGCTAAGGGAAATGGTCTGAGAGATAGTAAAAGATATGACTTTAAGACTTGCTCTTATATGATTTGAGAGGAATTTTTCACTGGAACATAATCTGTGATGGCAAAACATCAAAGGAAAGGCAGACTTGATAGTTGAGCTGTAAAAAGTGAAGTTTTTGTTTGTCTGTTTTTTTTCCCCTTTGGCAGCTAGCTTATTGAGTTTTTGTCAGGGAGTGGTCATTTGAACACCATTGCAATCTGTGGAGTCTTGGCTCTCACACGATAGTAAACTTTTGTTCCGTGGAATACAGCAGCAGTTCTTTTAACATGGCATTCCTTTTCTTTTATTGATGCATTCACTTATCCACTTAGAGCCATGATTAAAAATGGGATGAATGAGCTGAGTCACTTGCCTCTGGTAGTGGAAGCCCTCATTAGAACGAGGTTAACATTTGCACAAATTTGTGATTTTTTTTTCATAAATACCCACAAATGCATTTGACAGATTCATTATATCTGTTAATTTACAAACACGAGAGTGGTAGCAATCTCTTGAGCCATCAGTCTTATTTAGCGTCATTTGCAGAAATTCTGGTTAATATCAAGAAAGTCATAGATTACTCTTCAAGCAGCAGTCTGTTTTAGGATGTGAGCTGTCAGGGTAGCGTATCTCTGCTACACACGAGGACTGGTACTATAAACGGGAAGGTATTCATTGCAAGACAGCTTTCAGTTAGAAAAAAAAATCTAAGTGGACACATGATTTTGTAAATCAAACATGGAGGTTTGTGTGGCAGTCTCTTATTACGGAATACCAATCTTTGTTCCTGTTGAGTCCGAAAAAAAAAAAAAAAACGTGTTTACAGCGCAGAAGATTTCCTATTGTCTTATGTGAGCTTTTGGTGAAAGTCACCAAAGCGTGAAATGAGGCAAACACCAAAGTTGTTTATCTTTGCGAGGCTTCCTCTTTGTGAGGCTCCCTGCCCCCAAGGAATTCTGGGGCATGTAACTATGGTCACCGATGTGCAGAGACGCATAAGATGAGACACATGTGCGACTGAATCAGCACTACTCATATCCTCCTGTAACGTCTGTGGAGAGGTATTCTCACTTCAATCTCTGCAGCATATTTTGTGTAAATGTCAGCATAGAAGACAATCTGTTTGTCAGGTGGGACAGAAAGGGTTCAGGAAATGCCTGCTGATACCTGAAACACTTCACTGACACACAGGAAAAAGCAGAAATAAAGCATCTTCCTCATGCCTCCCTAGATTCTGCTGTGCCCTTTAAGTGCCTCGAAGCGCCGCCACTTTTTCAGGCCGCAGAGAAAAAGATCAGCTAAACAAACACTTCATCAGCACAGAGGCACCCCAACTACTCTACGTGCCATGCATGAAGACATACGGCAGGATGATATCTGTGTGTGTGGATGTGTAGGTGTATGAAGGAAAAGCATTAGCTGGAGTGAGAATAGAGTCAGTAGCCAGTCTTTACTGCTTCAGCAGTTGCAATCTTTGTACAGATGAATACATATTCCCAACGGATTATTTATTTATCAGCTCATGCTACTTCTATCTAAGATTCTTGACAGTTATAACTTAACCTTCAGGTCACAAACTCATCTTCCTTTATGCAGATACAGTATTTGACAGCTGCACACAGAGCTGCCAAAAATATCTGATTATTTTTCCTTCGTCTCATTCCGTGTTTCATTGACTGCACACATGACACCACTGGAGTTGATGCTTGAAAATTAAAATGCCAGGATATCTCCATAAATTTTAAATCCCCCCCCCCCCTGAAAACAGGGCACACTTTAAATTTGTTGTTCATATATGAATAAACATCTTCAAACAAGACAGCAGATTGCATTACAGTTGCCAGGTTCAGTATCAAATCCACACTTCCATCAACATCACACTGTAGCCTGAAGGAAGAATGCCAAATTAGAATCTTATATAAGTGAGCTATCGTGTTTTCTGAGCCAGCTGGCATCATCAGCTCTGAAATACATTTTAACTATATTACTTCTATCACATCACATCTTATGAAGCTGTTAAAAAAAAAAAAGACATTTGTGATCATTTCCTTCCTGGATTTGTAGTGGTCCTTGAAAGTTTGTGAACCCTTCACAATTTCTTACGTGTAACCAAAAAGACTTTCACTAAGGTCTCAAAGGTGAAAAGAGAGAAGCCAATTGAACAAATGGGACCAAAATATAATTGGTCCCATATTTATTGAGGATATTGATCTAAAAAGGGTCAGAAGTACAAGAACTTCGATTAGCAGTTAATTATAGCCAGCATTTTTTTAAATTTCATATTTTGGTATGTAATTATATAGTTTTATATACAATATTTCACCTTCTTATATTTCTAATTTTTCAGTTTGGGATCAATAACGTTCATCCATCCATCTGTAGAACAGGTTTTTATCAAAGACTGAACTCCACGAAATGTATTTGTTTCAGTGTATCTTGGCTAAAGTCAAGGATCTGAGAGAACATGTTTGATGGATATCGGTGCAAACAAAGTCAAAGACTGCTGTTACCCTCCTCCGTAACATTCACGTATCGCTGCAATGTTTATTGAAATAATCGACTCGTGAAATTTTGTTGAGGTTGAATTTTAATGCACTGACGCACAGTATACAACCACATTAATGCTATAATACAAACTGGTCTTTTACTGCTCAGAAGATAATGTTCATTTGTTACTGAAGTGCATTAGAGGAAGTGCAGGGGGCAGCATAGCTTGCATGGAACTCACTGAAAAAGAAGAATAAAAATGAACTGCAACAAAGGAGATGAGGTATTGGTATTGGTGACTTTATTATCCCCTCTGGGCAATTTGTTATACAGAGGAGGGCAGAATACGTGCTTCATTGTCTTGGTATTTTTTTTGTGCCATTCTTCTCCTCCTTTCTTTATGTTTGCAGGCCAGAGCTTCCAGTGATAATATGCTGACCTGTAGTCTGATCCTCTGACCACCTCAGTGTTTGCTGCCTCCACCTGTCTAACTAGTTGTCTCTGTAGTACATTAACTAACCCAATATCAGTCATAATTAAGTACAGTTAGTTATCCAGCTAACGGATAATTACTGCTTAATATATTTTGTCCCATATAAAAAGGATATGTTTGTGCCTCTCCTCTCTTTGTCCTGTCTTCCTCCTCTTTTCTTCATTTACCTGGATGGCCTTCGGTAGGAGGGTCCCCCCTCATGAGCCAGGTCCTGCTAGAGCTTTCTTGTGTCCATCTGGCTTTAAGGTTTTATCTCACTAGGGGAGTTTCTTTCCATTGTTTCTTTATTAATACTTATAAATATAACTTAATATTTAATAATATTTGCTGGGGGGTGCGATGCCTGGCCTCATCAGGCATCCTCTGCCCATCCAGAGAAGATGGCTGACAAGGCCAGGTACCCACAGTCCGTGGGTTGGTGGGGAGTCGTATGTGTAACACATGTGGAGGGCGCGAGAGAAATAATAACGTCAGTCGAAAAGGTTATCAGCAGATTAGTCGATCACCAATATAATCATTAGTTGTGTTCAGCACTTTGGCCAACAGGCATTGTTTTTAAAGTGCTTTATAAATAAAGTTGAGTTGAGTAGTTGCAGCGTTATAGTTCAATGAACAAAATAATCAAATTAAGACCTGTGTCAGAGTGGATTAATGTTTAATATTAATGTTTGTGGGTCAATGAAAAGAACACTGAAAAACATTGAAGCGGATCAGAGGGCTGCGTGGAGAAAGTCACTGCACTCTGAGAAGAACTTATGAATTGTGTTCATACAGAGACTTACCAGAAAACTCTTCTAAAAATTGCCAAAAAATATATCTTTTTTTTTTTTTTTTTGTTATATTGTTGTTGTATTTGGAGAAAGGTAAACGCTGCATTTGTCCATAAAAGAGCCCTTGCAGGGCTGTATCTGGGTCAGGCCGTTTCGTCAAAACTGATGAAGTAAAAATACTGAATTCTAGCAGTGAATTCTTGAGGAAAATGCCACAAAACCTGCCTGTGAATTCAGTCTCAAAGTGTTTAAAAAAAAAAAAAGAAAACCTGAATTTTCTGTAATTTAATAGATATGTTGTGGATGAATGTGAATCAGGTAGATTCTGTGAGCAGGTCCGCTTTCCTGTCGTCCACACTGGAGGCTAAAATTCCCCCAAGCTGATGGGCAGCACAGATCAATATCTGCTGGAGAGAACTGGCTAGATAATGTTGAACCTCATGTTTACACAGAAATGTAGACATTTATAAAGAATACCACTGTAGGACTTTAAAAAAAATGGAAATAAGAAACTTTTCATTTAGAAAGTGTTAATATTTTATCCTTTTTTTTTAATAAGAGGTCATGACAAGAAAACCAACAACAGGTACTGGAAGATGAAAGGTGAACATGTAGGTGCATCTCCAAGAGGTTAAGTTTTAAGAGAAGGTAAGTGGACGCAGGATGACAAAGCATCAATGGAACATTGGGAGAAAAGATCCAAGAGAGAGAAAAAGCAAGGGATCATGGGAAACAACAAAGGAAAATAGATTATACCACTTCAATATTTCTCAATATTTCCACTCTGTGTACAAAACAATGCAGATACTCACCTGCAAAGGTTTGAAATGTTTTTTCTTTTCTTATTTTCTTTAAGCAATAACAGATTAAGGGCCATCCACCTTGTGTAACTGTCGCCCTTCTCCACTTACAACCTGTACAGTTAGAGACAGCTGCTTCTCAACCCACGTGTGGGTCTTGAAGTTCTTTGGCTTCCTATCCATGAATGAGAAGCAATCTCTAAAATTGCATTGAAGCACACTGGCAAACGAGCATCACTTGACTAAACTCGAATTCTTCACTGCTGCCTATTTCTCTTTTTGCAACTCACTTGTCATTCGTCCTCCATTACTTTCCAAACTTTTTAAATAGAATTTCCAACATACGCGCACGTCATCAGAAGTGATGTTAATTCCTTCCTCCCCTCCGTTGCCCTACGGTGACTGAAAAAGACTGATTTGACGTATGCATAGAGAAGAAGCCGCTTACCTGATTCACAGGCGAATGTCTTGGATGTGTCATCGCAGAAAATGATGGCAACAGCGTGCTTTTTTGTCTCCCGTGGCATCCGGGTAATGTTCTTGATGTTATGGAGCTCAGTGATCTAAAGAGGAAGAAGAAAGAGGCAGCAGCACAGTTCCTTGAATGAACAGCGCTGCCAGCAGCAACAGCAGCAAGGCTGAATTGAGCATCCTGCACAGCTTTGCTGAAAGTGCAATAGTAACTAGAGGCTGATAAGAGTGGTCAAGTAAAACAGAAATGAGAGTGATCCTAAGGGAAGAATAAATAAACATAGTTATTCTGCTGATTACACAAAGCTCTTTCTAACAGGAAGAAACCAGCAGGTGTCATCTCTTAGAAATAGTGTAATGTGTCATATATCTGTAGGTTATTTATTAAAAAAAAAAAAAAAAAAAGCAACCTCATAAATAAATGTGCACTGTGGCTCCCTCAACACACACCACACATCCATTATTGTGTGTCTCCTTGAAACCACCCTTCCAGTCAATAGGGAGGAAAGCAATCATAAACCTTTAAATCACTTTACCAGGAGTCTGATCGCGAATGAAAAAAGAGAAGATTACATTTAATTGAATATCACCGGCATTTACAGGCCATTTTGTTCAACAGTATTCTCCCTATTCACTCTCCCCTGCAGATAAGGGCCATTACATTATTGTAGTCCATTGTGTGCTAACTGTGGGCCCTTTGCCAGGCTGTTAGGAATGAATTAACTGGGCTCAGTGCCCATACAGGAAAACTAGACTCTCAAAAGTTAACAGACCAGACCTCCTAACGACAGATTTCTGTGTTTGACAGCATGACATGTGATGAATTTCTCTTTACTGTTAGACGCCCTATGGCCTGGCCAGTAATACCATTCACTTTGTAAACAATTTATCTCTCTGGTGAAATGGGTCTGGCACCCTTCTCATTCACAGACTCTCCACCGGTACATAACACACCAAACCAATCACAGTGTGGAACGGGTGATGACTCGTACAGGATCATCCATGAATCACTGCTCAAAACAACCAAGATGGCTGCAGAATTGATCAGTCCTTGGATCAATAAGAATGAGGTTCTCTCATAATCATAGATTTAATCATAGAATTTAATCCACAATAATTATGTACATGAAAATGTGCGTAAAATACCATTTCAAAAAGTTATAATGTTATGAATCAAATTAATCCTTCCTTATTGTGTATGTCTATTTTTATGGGCAGAGGCCGTATACATAGGTTCAACATTATGAATTCAAAATACTTTTTTTCTTTTTTTAATGACAAAGTTTTCATCATTTTATGGTGGCACAAAGTGGACTTGAAGTTAATCACCAATGTGAAGATGATTATTGAAGATGAGTGTTTTTTTTTTTTTTTTTTCTATGATACATGTACAGGCTCCACTCTCAGGTCTGCTCCACTGTCTGACCTTGAAATAACACGCAAAAAAACAAAGTAAAAGCTTGTAGGCATATAGTATTAGGCACAGCTATATCATGTATCACTACTATTTTCCTTTTAACGAAACAAAGATATTTCAGTGTGTTATGCTGGCAGAGAATGGACTGAGTTAATTATCTATTATCTAACCCTAATCCCCAATTATCTATTAATCATTACTCATAATGTTGAGCCTCTCGGGTCTAATGAGATCCTCACAGTAGAGGCCATTAGACTGTCTTGTGTTTGACCACAGCTGTGAAAAATTGTGCAAAAAAAAAGAAAGAAAGAAAGAAAGAGCCTGAAATTTTCATTTGGTTTTTTTTTTGTTTTTTTTTTTTTCCTGGAAATAAACATTTTATCATATGTTTAGGTGACCTGATCTGACAGCAATATGGGTCATTCCACCTCAATTCAACAGGACCTTCCCGCATGACCATCTCTGATTTGCTTGATATTTTTTTCTTATGAACTTTGACTATAATGTAGTAACTTTGTGCAATATTAGCCTGGTACTATAAATAATTTCAGATTTATAAATTTTTGAAAAAGTAACCGTACGGCCATTTTCGTGACATTCCTAACGCTTTTAAAATTATTACCATTTTTGAGGGGCTGTATCTTCGAAACCGTACAAGCTAGAGAGCTGATTTTTTTATGCTGTTAGTCCTGTATGTGCACTCTGTATGGGGTCAGTTTCAGGTGTCTATTCATTGCTGTTTGTTTTAAAATAAATTTCAAACATCCAAAATAAATTTCACTCGCTTTGTGCGGTTCACATTTCAAGTCCCCATTTGGACCCCTTGTAATAGTAGCTGAGACTTACTTTTTTTGTTGAACAATCTCCTTCTCTTATAGAATAAAAATACATAAAGAATTTGCAGAAACAATTGTATTTTAGTTCTCATATGACCCAGCAAAAAACGAATTTCGCATTTTATTGTCGATATTCAATTGGCAATTGACAAAATATGACAAGATGTACCAAAAAACTAAATATACTACCAAAAAGGTAATGACAATATCTGTTTATATACAAAGTTTCAAGTTGGTCCTAAGTCTCTAAGTTACCTAGAAAAATTTCTTAAATCGAGCATTTTTGCTGTTACGAAAATGGCCGTACAGGCACTTTTTCAAAAATGTATAAATCTGAAATTATTGATAGTACCAGGCTAATATTGCACAAAGTTACTACATTATAGTCAAAGTTCATCAGAAAAAAATATCAAGCAAATCAGAGATGGTCATGCGGGAATTTTTTTTCTAATCTGCTGAATTGAGGTGGAATGACCCATATGTCAGATGACCATAAACTCTTATTATTCTATTGGGTGGCGGCATCTTACTTGTTCAAATATTACATACAGCATAAAGTAACAAATTCTTTCACTGCCTTGGTCACCACTGGTTGGAGCACCGCCACACATGGTGGTGATGGTATCTAGCTTTAGTGAAAAGGGAGAGATTTTACATGAACATTCATAGGATTCATCAATATTTATATAGATTTGACAGAAGATACAGCTCAACAACTATCCCAGTAACATAGTAGTATTTGCAAATAGGTATTGAAATATGAGGTCCATCTTTCTATGTTAGCTGCCTCTCTCAGGAGCTCAGGGGAGCTCAAAAATGTAGCATGCTGGAAAACAACTTTTCAGGGAGCTTAAAATATTGCTAAAAATATGCTGGGACTGTTTTACTCTGTGGACCAGTGCTCCTCAGACAGGGAAAGCTGCACAAAGAGAGAGAAGGCGGCGGAAATGAAGAAAGGATAAAATAAGTGAGGGAAAAAAAAGCCAATCCCTTTTGTGTTGATTGTGTAAATCAGCCACCAGTGCAGCCTATTTCCCAGATAAAGCACTGCAGCGTTGAATGAAGCCCTTAGACGGGACCTTTCTTGATCTTTGTGGCAATGCATTACCAGGTGCACTGGTGCATGCACGTCCCCATCGTTCACTCCAGGACTGGGTGGAAGAGCTATGGGAGGGGGTTGCAGCCACACAGGACGCCCCGTGTGGCAGCATGATGAAGTAGGCACCAAACGCTTCATTCACAATACATGACCGATACCGTGGCAGCAAGGAGAGCTAACAAAGCAGATCAAAACATCTATCTAGCTTTTGCTTACATCCACTGTGGGAAATAAAGGAAACGGGGAAAAAAATAAAAAAATTCCACTGGAGATGGAAACTCTCCAACCTGCCTTATTATCACAAGGCAGTAGAAAGAGACATATATTGTCTCTCAAACAGCCACGTAAAAAGCTTATGTCACAGCCCTCTATTATCTGCTGTTATCTCCTTCTCATTATGATAAGACATTGTTCACGGTGCTACTCCTTTACCGTCATCTCCTCTCACTGGGATAATGAACTATAATTGGAGTATTTCAATGGGCTTAGGAGGCAAAGAGAGAGATATTATGGTCAGGATTACTCCTTTCAAAAGCGAGCAGAAGAACCCCAAAGGACAAGATTAAAAATCCCAAAATGTGCCTTAATAGATTCTCAACTCCAATGGACACAAATTTTATAAAGATGAAAACAACTTTCATATCTTGTGTTTAAGACATGATATCATTATGTGTATATATATATATATATATATATATATATATATATATATATATATATATATATATATATATATATATATATACATAAATTAGGGCTGAGGGCAACGATTAAATTTTTTATCGCGATTAATCGCATGATTTCCCTGATTGATCACGATTAATCGCATTGTATACGGAAAATCAAATAATGAATTCAAAAGTAGTGTAAAGGTCACTTTTATTTAAATGTTCTGCTGCCATATGAACTAAAGTGTCATAACATTTGTTGTTCAAACACTTTTAACATCAACACTTGCCAGTAACACATATTTAGTGTAAATCTCATCCTAAAAAATGTCAAATAAAATAAAGCTTATTGCCACTGCCAGTGCATTATCATCCTGTTTTTTTTATGAAAAATAAAAAAAAGTCTACCAACAAAATCCTAACAATCTAGAGGCCACAATCAGAACATTAAAACAGGTCATTTCTGAGGTAACAGCAGAAACTTTTAACGGGGAGTTCAACTTGGCAGTTGTTACCAATAATCTTGTTTCTGTTGAATCCTCCCCTGGGAGAACTTTAAAATGAAAATGTACATGTTTAAGTTCTGTAACCTTTATCAATCTATAATTATCTGCGTTTTTAACATTTTAAAATTTTTTTTGTTAGATTAAAATGAAAAACGTCATAAAATGTCACTTTTTATTTTTTATTTTATTTTTGATTGACAATTGAAAAAGGAAAGAATGAATGATACACGGATTGGTAAAGTTACTGAACTTTAACATGGACATTTTCATTTTAAAGTTCTCCCAGACGGAGGATTCAACAGAAACAAGGTTATTTGTAACAACTGCCAAGTTGAACTCCCCGTTGAAAGTTTCTGCTGTTACCTCAGAAATTACCTGTTTTAATGTTCTGATTGTGCTGAGACACAATCATTTTGTTGGATTTTGTTTATTTTTTATAAAAACAGGATGACATTAATGCCCTGGCAGTGGCAATAAGCTTTATTTTGTTTTACATTTTTTTAGATGAGATTTATACTAAATATGTGTTATTGACAAGTGCTGATGTTAAAAGTGTTTGAACAGCAAATGTTATAGCACTAAGTGACCTTTACACTACTTTTGAATTCATTATTTGATGTTGTGTATACAATGCGATTAATCATGATTAATCAGGGAAATAATGCGATTAATCGCGATTAAAAATTTTAATCGTTGCCCAGCCCTAATATATATATATACACACACACAGCCCCCCCTGAACTTTTCAACCTTTTGGCATATTTCAGGCTTTTTCAGGAATTTATTTTGGTAACGGGTCCATTTATTATTTAGATTTATTTACAAGAGGTCCTATATGTTCCAAAAGTATGGGTATGCACATGTGGGTATTCATGTTGATTTATGTATTCATTTATTTCCAGATGCATAGATTCATGCTAGTGTTAATGTTGTCATGCTTTATAAAATTGTTTTGACATGTCTGGAATAAATCAATAAAATGAAAATGAAATGAAATGAACATCAAAGACATCACCTGCCTAATATAACCTGTCTTGCACAACATATTAGAAAATATTTACAAAAAAGGATTTAATTCCAGAGAGTATCAATCAGACTGCTTCCTCAAGATCCATGGGTGTGTTCTCACCGGATCCTTTTGACACTTTGTCAGTTAGAGCTAACAGGAAAGCGCTAAAAGGTGTTACTTGTTTTAAAAGGAGCCCTATACATTAACATTGTGCCTCCTCTCATGTCACACTCCAGGTAACAGTGATGAGTGAGCTCCATTTTTAAGCTAAAGAAATACATACAGCATCTGTGCAACATAAAAGCAGCTGAATTACTATTACTATAATTCTGTTCATTATGACTCTCACTGGAAATGACCAAGTGCTCTAAATCTTCTTTCTACCTTCCAAGCATAGTAAGGCAATAGATTATAGAGTAAATAAAAAGGAAATAATGTATTCATGACAGTTGTTTACCTTGTGGAAGCTCCTGAAGTAGGCTGCTTTCTCATCTGGGTACTTTTCCAACCGTCTGGGTCCTTTACTGGAGGCCTTCTTGAACACCAGCCAACACCTCCTGAAGATCTGTCAACAGAGAATGATGACAACCCTGTTACCAAAGCGCGGATCCTCTAGATTAAAGCTATTCTCAATGATAACAGGAAAACACATCCTGATTGTCCACAGACGCTGACCTCTGAAACCACTTAAAAGACCAACAGAAATCAGTTTGACATCAGAACAGACTTTACTTTTTGAGACAGCATAGGTCCTTTAGTGTTAGCAGCGAGAGGTTGCATGTCTTCTATAAATCTGTTGTGGAGAGTGTAATGTCATCTGTTGGGGAAGCACCATAGAAAAATAAACAAAAACAAAACAAGCTCATAAAGAAAGTTGGCTTTTTTCTGGAAGTGTTCAGGAGCCTCTACAGCTCACTGTGCAAAGGAGGATACTTCATAAATTGAAAGACTTGTTGTGAAACCCTGAGTGTCTTCAGTCAGAGGCTTCTTCAGATCTGCTGCAACACAGACCGCTGGAGGAGATCCTTTCTCCCCAAAGCAATAACCATCTACAATGAGTCTTTGACTCAAATTATGAAAGTTACAGCAACATATAATTTCCATTTAAGGACAAATAAATTATTATTGAACTGAACAGAACTAAACTGAAGTGAAGTGAACACAACTCACAAAAACAAATACAAACCCCCCCCCCAAAAAAAAACAAAAAAAAAAAAAAATTCCTGACCAAGACATACAGAGGTAACATGCTGTAATAAAACCAACTATTAACTCAGAATTAATCCATGGAAACTTGCTGAACATATAAGGCAAATAAAAAACAATTAAAATCACCTTATAATGCTTTTCTGTTCTTGTTGTTCTCTATTGTTCTATTCCCATTAGACCAGAAATATCACATGGCTCGTGTGAAAGTTTGTTTTCACACAGGTCCTCACACTTCACAAAGCCTCACAGTTTGCTTGCTCTTCATCCAGATCTCAGGACATAATTAGTTAAAGTCTTCCATAACTTGTGGAACAATAAAGTAATTATTCCAAACAAAAATGACCACAGTTTCACATACTTTTTCTCATAAGCACTGAGGTAACTTTTTAGCAGATTTAAGACTGTCCTCAGCATCCATGACTAAAATTATAATATCTGAGCACCTCCATTTCACAGAACTGACATGAGCTTGTCCTTCTATCAGTTAAAATAAAGCCAATTCAATTAATCAAAAGACTTTCAGAGCCTATTTCTGTCATAATTTTGCCCATGTCAGTCATTATTTTTCCTATAGTTCTCTTAAAAACATTGTGCTGCATGACTCTGCCTCCTCCAGTCTGGGACATGGAAGACAAGTCAGGCACAGAGATAACTAAGCAGCTCTAATGACTTGAACCAAAGAAACATGCAGCGTCCATCATTTCTGAAGGCGACAGTGAAATGTAAACACTGCAGAAAAACAGTTTAAGTGACCAAAGTTCAACACCATCAATCTGCTTCAACATTTGCAGCACAATCATGTTACCGAATATGAACATTGTGCAGCTCAAAATGAGTGAGAGGGCGTGTCCGAAATCACCTGCTCACTGTCTAATGTGCTACACCGCACGGTCGCCAACTTTCTCTTTACGTTCAATTCGAATGTCAAGTTTTTCATGTCAAGTGATTGTGTTCAAAATATTTAGTTAATGACTATAAATAGGTAATCTGTGTGCATTTCTCTTCTCTTAGAAACTCACAAAGAAATGTACTTTTTCATTATAGAAATATCTCAGTTTTAAGAGTTGAGCATATTTACATGCTGTACATATTTATTGCACTTTGGACATGTAATAGAACTTGTACTTTAATTTATGAGTGTTATTTTGGAAACATTTGCAGGGTGCAGTCTTTAATGGGTTTTTTAAATTTTTTTTTTTTTTTTAGGGGGTTGCATAGGTTACTTATTGCTGGGGGTTAATTATAGCTGCAAAGCAGAAAGACATTAGCCTCATACTTTTTATCACAAGTCTGATCATCATTCCAATTTCAACTATGATAGTGCATGTTTTCCTGATATCTCATGTTCACAGGAGCCTCACAGCCTCCTTGCAACAAGCCTGGATCAAAGTATAGATTGGCCTAATGGCTTCACGCAGTTTATTACTGGAAAGACCTGAGTAGGTCAAACTGATTCTTACATTGATCAAATCCTCAAAACAAACCAATTTCCAGGGAATGCAATTACATTCCATGGAAAGGAAATTAAACCACTACGCCACATTAATCAAAAACCTCTGAAAATACATTTAGAACTATATCTCACTCAAATGGCATTATTTATCAAGTTAGATGTTTGTGTCTATGACAGATGAAGTGCTGAGTAAACATGCTTTTTTTATCACCTTTTTTTTTTATCACCTCATCTTGGCATTATATGGGTTTTGAAGCAATTCAGCATTTGCTGCATTGAAGAAATGTTTTTTGTGCGTGTGTGTAGGGAGGGGGTTCCCTCTTCCTTCAGCCTGTTGGGTATCATTTTTTGTGAAAGTAAAAGACCTCTTTAGTTACGAAGCCCACAGCTAAACGAGTCCTTCTCTCCCACTGAATGAACTGCTCCTGACTCACCAGAAATGGCTTGTTGGCATCTTTTGCATAACTGCTTATCTGTATCACAGAGCAACATATTTGTGTAAAGCTTTCATAGTGGGCAGTTTGGTATGCCTCTAAAGACAATGACCAGCTGCCTCCCACTGCCATTTTGACCTTTCAGCTGACCACTCAGAGTCAGCTACAGGCAGAAGGTCATGAGAGGTGCTACAGTAATTTAAATTTATAATGCTTCTTTGTTCCACCAATGGAGGCAAATATTCTAGTATATCAGCTAAATAAAATCATGAACCTTTAAAACAGCACAACATGGACTTTTAAAAAAATACATTACTTTGGTAAGACATAGTAGTAGGAAACATTTAATCTGTTTGTTACTATGATTCTTCAGTCTCAGTATGGAGGTAAGACGGGTGCAAAGTCTATGTAGATGTATCTCAGATAAAATATAAACTGTCTGGACATAGCCATCGGACGTCCACTTTAAAGAGATAATATACTTCTTTTCTGTAATATGTAAACAGCATTGTAAATACCACACACAGATTTTCAGACAGCTTCCTTCTTCAGAGAACAAGCAAGTAAGCTTGTGTCTGCAGGAATTCGGTGCTGATGCAGGAACAAAGTCACGTCCAGCAGCAAGTGTTTCCTCCGAATGAATTAGTGGTCTTCATTACTTCAACTTAATGGCTGAGTATCAGGTCAGATTGCTTGAATCCTCAGTTGAGGTTGAAAAAGAAATCTCTCATGAAACCACTATAGATGTACTCAATATTCATCACACAATGAAAGAGAATCACGATATCCCCTACATCAGGGGTTCCCAACCCCCAGTCCCCGGCCCGGTACCGTTTGACTTATTATCAGAGTCTCAATGATGTTTTATTTTGAAAAATGACCAGATTCTCTCCATTACACCCAGTCTATGACTTACTCTTGACACATGACAAGACTTCCAGACCCGTGTCTCGGTCACGTGGCAAAATGAGTAAAAAACAAACGTCTTCAGAAAGTGTCTTTCCAAAGGGTGTTACCGATGTTCTGTTGTTGGTGCGATTTTACGAGGACGCTACTAATAACGTTGCACATGAATACACAGCAGATTTACGTTTATTATAATATAAAGAAAATACCACAGTTTTTGTGCCGGTCTTATCCTTTCATTTTGTTGTATTCATCTGCAGCACATTTTACAGACCAGTCTGTGAAAATATTGCTTTTCATTAAACCGATCCGTGGCGCAAAAAAGGTTGGGGTCCACTGCCCTACATAGATAAATGAAAGAATAAATTAGCCTTTTACACTCCAAAGATAGAAGTAAAAAGGTACTGTATCACAAGCTAATTGATTATTAAATTAAAAAAAGGGAAAGGGAAAAAATGGGAAGTGTCTGTACTATTTAACCTTGAGGGGATCATAGTGTATTAAAAAACAGGGGAGAAATGCAGTCTAATTGTATCAAACCAAGTCTCTAATCTTGAACCCTCCAAACCTGCTTGCTTGCCTCCTTCACCAAGAGACTGGTTTCCATTCAGATTTAATTGAAATTGACTGGCAACAGAAGACATCATCCCCCAGCTGTCATCAGATTCAAATTAAAATGTTTGCTGAATCGTGTTTGCTGCACAAACGTGACACAACCTTCTCCAAACACCTCTTCAAGATCAGGATAAAAGCACATAAAAACACAATACCCAAGAACCTTACATATGAAATAGATGAAGTAGTTCAAACTGTATTTATAGCAAAGAGGCTGATTCCACAAAATATGTCTTTTGAAGCTTTCTCCCTGATGTTCTGAGGCAAACCAAGAATCAGTGGATAGAGTGGATTGTCCTCTAACCAGGTCGGTAGAACGATCCCCAGCCCCGTCACATGTTTCAGTGTCCTTGGGCAGGACGCTGAAACAAACACTATCCCTCAAAAAACTGCCTTACGCTGTATGCTAAAGGGAACATAGAGCACATGCATAAAATAATTTATCAAAACGTTACACTGGAAAGAAAAACAGCTTAGTTAAAAAAAAAAAAAACCTTTGGACTAAGATATTTATTTTATATCATAGTATCCTGAATTCTACACATTTCACTTTCTAATTCAGCTCTAAATTTTTTGTTTGCCTCTCGGCGCTACAGTGCAGCGTTTGTTTATTTATTACTAATAGAGCAAATACAGCCTGAAACTGCCAGCATTAAATTTGCACTTCAGACTACAAGCATGCACAAATATTGTTCCAAAGCCTGGAATTAGAGTTTAAGTGTTCAAACTGTTTCATGATAAACAAATAACTCCTGAGAGCTTTGGGCATACTGAACTCTGCTACATAAACTTAACAACTTAATTTGAATGTGAGGTAATGTGATACCACATTTATACCACATTTAGAGGCAGTATTCACGATGCAGAGTGCATTCGTATTCACTCAGAAACTCTCGTACATGCACAGCTGCCCTCTGTGGTGCAGCAGGCTACCGTACATTAGAAATTCCTGGTCCACAATTTGACCCAACTACACTGCAAATTCTGTTGGTCTTGCTGGTCAAACTTGCATTAAATCGGTTAACTTTACTCTTTTTTGAACGGCATGTGCTTTTTCAGTAGGTTTTCTAAAGTACCAGTTAAATGCAGGTAGAATCAACCCATATAAACTCAAAAGAACTAAGGTATGATGTAATCGATGACATGACTGCACCAATGGCCAGCATTGTGCTAAACTATGTCTAGTCTGCGAGAAAAAACAATGAAGAAGAACAAGATGGCTTGAGCATTTTTGACGCTTTGGAAATTAAAGAATATTGGATAAATGAACAGTGACATCACCCCTTGGTTTGTACAGTGATTCTGGAGTCCTCTTTTCTGTCGTACTGGATGGCATTTTGTTCCAAAGAGGCGGAACCAGCAGTGCTGAGAAGCCAGCTGGAACATGTCTAGCAGTTAGCCTTTTTAGCTTGGCTGGCTTAGCCTCTGCTAACCCAGATAATAATTCATATTACAGTTGCGTTCATTTTGTCCCAACAGTCTCAATCCAAGTGTTGCTACTAGTAATGGCATGCGGAATGAAAGTCAAGAAGATTCAAGCTACCATTGGTGGCTGCTGGCAAGCCTGGGCAGTGGGACCTCCTCAGCTCCGGCTCGCAGAGCTCCATCACAGAGCTTGGCATGATGGGAGGTGCCCTGGCAAAGCCCTGCAGTGGGCCTCACTCCTTCACTTACAGATTATCATGTGGCAGCAGGACCTCCAGTCTCAAATGTTGTCTCAGTGGTGACATGGGTTAAGTTGACACTCAGTTAGCACAGCTAAGGTAAGCTAAGCTTTGTCCTCAGATCCTTCCAGCCCACCTCACAGCCAGTCACAGAGGTCTGTTAGTACAATGAACACAACACACAAGCACAACAAAATATATAATCTTTAAAATATGACTATGTTGTGTGAGGTTTTTATATTCACAGCTCAGAACGTCAATGTCATGCTAAGCGCTAAGCTAAATGATGACAGCAATGGCTAACTGTCATAGCCAAAAGACAGAGCCGAATGGCTTAGCTGTCAATCAAATTACATCCGGCCATTTGATTGGTCAGCTTTATTGCTTTATATAATTTTATCTGGATGCCGTACTGCCAGGAGCTACGCTTAGCTGAAGGAGCTGGAAGTCATCTGTGATGACGAGGCCCTGGGGGACTGTAAGGTTGCCATAATTTAGAGTAACCTCATCAAAGGTCTCGCTTGATCACACTGTCAGCCATTCTCGTTTTAGCTCCAGCATTGCTTATTTCAAATGCAATTTCCTATATTTATCTTTTACATACATCAAGTAATGAAAAGTGAAGTAGTGTCATTCAGTGTACATGAGAGAAAATTAAATGTCAGGGTTCTGCCACATGCATGTAAAGTGAAACATAATAGGACAAGGTTTTCCCTGTTATAATGTGTACCAGTGTGTAGTGCTATCATTGCTGGCAGGATGATCTCCATAACCTACCTGATGAACACTGGCTCTTGTTTGGGTTATTATATGCTTTACATTTGAACTACCCTAAAGCCATGAAAAACAACCCAACTCCATTCAAAGAATGATGCTTGACTTGGGAGGGAATAAACTCCCACCAAAACTGCAAAACCTTTTGCTGATCTAGAATAAATGACACCATACTCGTCTTGTGATGTCCCAGCATCAAATGTCATTTGTTGCATTCAACTCCTTTTTATTACGTTTCTGAAATCAAAGGCGCTCCTTTCAATTTGTCAGGATGTAAGTTAATCAGGAAGTGGTATTTAGTCTGCCAGTGTACGTTCATTCATATCTGTGTGAGATACATTGTTGGAGTCATGACTTTTGTATGTCAATATGACACTCAGTGAAGCTACTTCGCACAGCCCTCACACAAGGCTGCTCAATTACAAAAAGAAATCACAACCACAATTATTCTGGTCAACATAAAATATCCATTGACTTTTGCAGCGTGTTGCATTTATCACTTAGCATAAAAATGTTGAAATTTCCACACTGGTAATGGCTGGTAGAGCTGCTCAAATAATCCCTTAAACATTTTGGCCACAAACTGCAGCATGACCTCATTATGACTCCAATAAATAATATGCAAAAACAGAGAACAGAATCAACTATATACTATATAGTATACTATATATAGTACTATGGACAAGCAAACTTTATGAGTCATTCAGAACACAAGTGTGGCAAAATAATTGTTATTTCTCTATCACATTGTTTTTGTAATTATTGGGACCTAAAATTAAAATCACTATGTAATTTTAATTATTTTCACAGCACTAGTCATCCACTTGGTATTATGGCAATCGGTAAAGTAAAAGTAACTTTGCTGCAGAAAATGTGACATTAGCTATTCCAACTTTAAGGATGTGTAATTTTGAATACACACACATATTTCAGATTTTAAGGTTTATTAACTTGATCCTGCAGTGCACCTGCTTCAGATGACACCAATACTATTGCAAGATTAAACAATGAAACAGATGCTCAGCGTTTTTTATTGTAATTATTTTCTCAAAAAAAAAATTAAACACAATACATTCATCCAACTGTGTAAATTCACAAACCTGTTACTCTAACACTGTCTGTAGAAATTATTCAATCCACAGATCCATTGTCAGCGCGTAAACAGTCCAACAGATGCAGAGCGTCGCAGGTGTGAGGCAGAATAATAGTGATGGCCTGTAACCAGCGAGTCTGCCCATCTTTAATACCGAGACTCTTCCATTTCCTGATGAAGACAATCTCTATCATTCTGTCTGATGTATTATTGCTCTGGGCAGCATGTTTGTTTTAGGAAACCACAGCTGTATGATTAATTTGTTTACTCAGCGGGTGTACTTCATAAAGACCTACTGAGTTAAACCTGGCACTTTGCAGTAAATGACTAAAGCAGATCCCTCGCTCCTTATCAGTCTGCCTTGATGGATCTCCATTCTGCTTAAGTGCTACACAGGTCCATTATTAACAGCAACAACAGCACATAATGAACTGCGCACTCTCTAATGCATCGTGGCTCATTTTCTTCACCATCCATATAACACCTTCAAGAAGTAAAGACACAAATGGGTGATAAAAGTCCTGCTCCAAATTGAACAAACTATTTATTTCAGGTTTAGTCCTATAAACCCAAAAAAACCACATGAAACTCTTTTGAACATGACAATTTCTACATCTGCACCTTAAAAACAGTAAAATTAAAAGCAGCCTCAATTCTGTTTTGGAAGCTTGAGTCTAATTACTGCTGCCTGAATGCTGCACACAAAGTAATTTACCCTAGGAGTGCTCATATTAAGTTTGTATTTGAGCACAAAAGCAAGCTCAGTGAGATAGCTTCTAAATAATAAGAACCAAGGGGTATGAATGGAGAGGGCTTAATTTTCTATTCCACAGTTGTCGATGCTTTGTCAATGCACTCCTATTCTGGGCTGCTGGTGGGTCTTATTCAGACGCGCTCTTACAATGACTGTAATTACTCAGACATGAAGGAGAATCTCTGCTGGGTTGGTGTGACTCATTTAATGCCAGATTAGTAAAAAGTAAAAAAAAAAAAGAAAAAAGTTTGGCACTAGAAATCAATTCACTTGTACCAGAACAAAAACAATAAAAAAGTTTAAAAAAAAAAAAAAAATCCTCTTCCTTTTTCACTCTGAGTCTATCTGATAACAGTTCTACCTTCACCATGTGCTATAGCTGTAGCTAAACAGTCAACATTGCAAAAACCTTTCACAGCACAGATTCTGGTCAAATGCAACCAAAAAGCAAAGCCACCTTTTTATTTGATCTTATTAAAACATTGGTGATTTGAATATTTTCAGAACTCCTTCATTTGTCATATGCTTTTTTTTAAGTTCTTTAGGGCAACACTGACACAGTGTTACTTGTAACGGAGACACACTACAAAAGTCGAGGCCCCAAAAAAACTACCCCCAGACCCCCACTAATGGAAACCCACATTTGGTCAAGGGAGGGAATCCCATTACCCAACTTGTAAGTCAGAAAGTTCCATGACACAGCAAAGGTTCTCACTTGGCATATTATTACTTGTTGTAAAGCTCTAATTTCAGCAGCAACATGACCAGACTTGCATACTAGTCAGGCCGGCTATGCTTTGTTGTTATTTTCCCAAAATAAGTAACTTCAAGTAAGAACCTGTTCTCTCTAATCTGCGGTGTGGTTTGTTCTCTGATGCTCCACATAATGCTACATTTTCTATGTATACAGGTTTTAGGTCAAAATGAAAGTATCCAATATTGTTTGGCTGCCATCTATCTCTTCTTAGTTTTCTGTGTGTATATAATTTGAAATAATGCAATTAGTGAATTGCAAAGACTGCAGTTATACTGTAAACTGTGCAACACGTCTGACGAAGGCTTAAAACATAGCTGCTCTTTGGTTTTATCACAAAAATATCTTCTCTGTGTGGCAGTTGCACCCACCAATGACAACTACTGCCCTTCTAGCATACAAGTCAGCATACCCAATCAGAAATGGTCCAAGTTTAATCGCGTGAGAGGAGAGGAAGCACAACATTAAAATGTAATCTTCAAAGAAATGGCCCCCGTCCAACTTTAAAGCATAAATGAAACATTAGTCCCAAAGAAGGTCCTTCTTTATTCACGATTTCAATACTGTTTCTGCCTTATGGAAGTATTTTGGATTTAATAAGGAATTTGTACAGCAAGAAAGGATGTTGTGCCAAGAGACAACACCATGAATCATTACCAACGAACTAAAGGATGCATCTTTATATTTAGTGCCAGGTCAAATACTGTCAAGCACGTAATTGTGCAGATTATGAAATAGCCTACTCACAACTCACACAAAGCGTGCATAAAATACACACCTCCACCCCTGTGTACACGACATCCAGCAGGCGCAGCTGCTGGCCACGTCCCCTGTCGCCATACCTGCCTGGTTCTTTGGGAATGTATTACTGGTAATGTACCAACTGCTTATCGGCAAGATGAAGCAAAAAACAGACCGGCCAGTTTGTTCGTCCCACAAGCTGTGAGGTTGCCTCCCCGTGGGAGCGGTACATCCCTGGCAGCAGCAGGAGGCCACAATACACACTCATCTCAGCAGGACGGTGTTGGTCAAGTCCTGGACAGAGACACACTCATCTCAGCAGGACGGTGTTGGTCAAGTCCTGGACAGAGAGTGCCGCCGGTTCCTCAACACCAGCATCGGAGCGCTCCATTGGAGGGCAGATGACGACTCCTGGACCTGCACCCTCCTGTGTCAGGTCATGTTATGTATTTGCACGTGCGCACACCCGCAGATTCAGACCACACAAACAGTGTCAATGAGCCAACGAGCATTTCTTTGCTCACTTAAAGACAGATGCTGGTGTTGTGATTTTCTCTCATTTACATGGGTTGGTTTCAGTGGCTGGAACAGAATATTCAAATTCATGCAAAACTTAACAACTTTTGAAATCACATCTAATATAAATTTTAAAAAATAATTTGACTTTTTTTTTAAACATTAAGTGTGCAGTGTGAAATTTATGCTTACACCTACACCGGACAGTTAAACAGATGTCATGCATGCACAGAAAAGAAAAAGACATGTAACTGAAACAGCTGCTGTGCATAAGGTCTTTAGACACTGTCCAAGACTGCTGTTTCCTGTTACATTTAGGGTGCTTCAACTAATCAAACTGTGGAAACAAAAATGTGAAAATAGGAATTTCTGTGAGTTTCACTGAACCTCTTTCTTACACGTCAGTGAGGACTTTTTTGCAGGCAACTATTTGAAATAATCATGGTTATACAATTATGTCATAATTTTGACAGGCCTTGACAAACCACAACTCGAGAGTCGTCACAGTGACAAGCGAAGATCCCCTGAACCAAAGAGAGATCTGCTGATAAACGTATCTGTTCTGGAGTTGCAATTCAGCATGTTTAAAAGTGGAGAAACGCATAATAGCTCAGGAGTGCAAACACAGTGTGGAGATGAGCTATACACTCTACAGACCGTCTACACATCCTGCATGCACATGAACAGCAGCAAAACAACAACAGATCACAAGCAAGTGCACACATACAGTATTACAAAACAGCTCATCCCTATAATATAAAGAAGTGGAATTAGTTTCTCAGGTTTATTACATTTGATGGCCGGGCTGTTTGAATCTGTGATTTTGAATCTGTCATTCCTGCACTGCAGTTCAAAGGTGAAAATGCTCAGCCATGGTGTTGGAGGCTTGTGTGAGTCATGTTATATTAGCTATTAATAAAAACAGCAAATGTAGATTTTAACAAGATTAAAAACTAAATTTTCAGTGAAATATGTTTTTAAGGTTCTTGATTTTTTTTCTTTTTGTTTACAATACAATGGCTAATGTGGCAAACTCCTGTGAATGGCAAAAATCTCATTAGTTGCTCTATAAAAGCTCAAAACCTTACAAGAAGAGTTAAGCAGTGTTTTATATATATATATATACCGTCATGGCTGAAAGTTTTGGCACCCTTGCACATAAAGACCCAACAACTCCAAATGTCTGCAAAATAAGTTGAAATTGACGAAAGTATTTGGTGTCTCAAATTCTTTATTAAACTAATAATAGTACAGGAACTTTGTTTTTTAATCATAACTTAATATTTCATTTTAAATAATATATTACACAGAAATTGCTGTGGCAAAAGTATTGACACCTTGAAGTTAATATTTGGTAGCACATCCTTTGGAGAAAATGACTGCTGTCAAACACTTCCTATAGGTTTCAATGAGATACCTCCACCTCTCTACGGGAAGTTTGGCCCACTCTTCTTTTGCAAACTGCTCCACTTGACCCAGATTAGAAGGGCGCCTTCTTCCAACTGCCATTTTCAGATCCCTCCACAGGTGTTCAATGGGATTGAGATCTGGACTCATTGCTGGCCACTTTAGAACAACGTTTTCTGTTGAACCATTCCTGGGTGCTTTTTGATGTGTGTTTTGGGTCGTTGTCCAGCTGGAACACCCATGATGTTCGACAAAGACCCAGCTTCATGACACATGGTGAAACATTTCTCTCCAAAATACCTTGGTAATCACCAGATTTCATAATGCCACGCACACATTCAAGGCAAATATACCTAGAAAAGACTAAGTCCCCGATCGTACACCTTCCGCTACCCGCAAATTGCGGATTTAGGAACCTCCACTGACTGCTAATGCATCTTCCGCTTCCCTAAAGCCGCTATCCGATATGCCGACTCCATTACTCACATTGTAGATGTGGCAATGGGCGTGTCTATAGCGCTTTCCGCAAACTCGGTATCTTGCAAGGTCCGTATCTTGTTTAGGGTAGCGGGTAGTGGGTGGTCAGAACACCCGCCACCCGCTACCCGCGATCACAAGATACCGAGTTTGCGGAAAGCGCAACCCACATGTCGGCGCTTAAAAGAGCGCGTCCAAATGGCATAAATGTGCGTCCACCTGGTCACATGTGGACGTGCACAAACGGCTCTACCTCTCGATTACACATCACTGTATAACTGTCAAATGTTTTTATTTTCTTGAAGTCAGAGGATGTCTCGTCAGCAGTTGTGGTGGATGTTGGAATAGTCACGGCCAGACACGTCAGTCTGTACAGGTGTGGCAGCTTTCATTCAGATGTCTACTGTGGAGGAAACCAAGGAGATCTTTGGGACATTTCCCCTCAAAATCCATCATGGCCTACACCACAGTCACTTCTGTTTTTAAACAGGTCAGATAATCAAATAGAGCTCCGTGGCTCTGGTGTCAAGCTGGAAAAGGTTGGATGCAGGAACTTATTTCCGATATGTCTGAAACAGTTGGTGGTCAAGGAGGGACAGGAACATTAATGTTCGTGACCGTTAAATGTATATCCAATAATTCATTGTGCAGTATTTTAAAAAGCACATCAGCTGCACCAACACGCACAGCTGTCCCAGACCCCCAGCACCCCCTGCTGAGAATATGTTTCCACGGCTCTGCCTGGCCGTATTTACCGGGAGTGCACCAACTATCTGGGACTTTCAGGTAGCCGTCAGGAATTGTCTGTGTAAAAATATTTTTATGTTTATATCAGTCAGAGGAGGAGTAGGAAGGAAGAGGAGGAAGCTCTACAGCAGAGTCCTAGACGAGCTGCGCATGAGAGCTGCTCCGATCTGGATGAAAACACGCTCCATAGCGGTTTGCGGGTAGCAGGTTGCTGGTAGCACAACCTGCTCTTAAAGGCAATGGCTACTGACGCACTGATTGGTTTAACAGGTGGAACGCCCCAATCACTCTGATGCATAATATAGCGGTTAGCGCAGGTAAGATTGTAGGTTTAGGTAGGTGGAAGATTGCGTTCTTTGTGGGGGAACGCCCCTCCCGCTACCCGCTATCCCTTAATGGTGGCTTTAGGAGGTTTGGCGGAAGACCGGGCCCTAAGTCATTAAAGCCACACTATGTAGTGATACCACTTCTGACCACATGGTTAGTTGGCTGGGTTGGTTGGAAGAGAAAATATAAAGAAAAATACTCATGTATAAAAAGACAAAAAACGAGGTATATGGATCTGCTGGATTGAAAAGCTGAAAAAAAATAAATAAATAAATAAAATACTAGAGTAGATGCTGTCCCGAAATTTGTTTGGGAATAAGTGGCATGCGCCCATGGCCCAATGAGTTGACATGGTATAAAAGAAGATTAGATTCGTGACATCAATTTGCCTAGTCGAGTATTGTTTAAAGGAGTTTTGAAATGTATTGAAAAATGTGTGAAAATAGCTTAATATTAATGGCTAATGATCAACCAATTGAGAGTTGAAAAAGAATTAATCAGTGGGTTTTGGAGAAGCTGACTATGCCATCCAACTGTTGGCAGACCACAGACAGTGGACAACGGACAAACCTTCCACAACATAAGCTCAGATAAGCTTTGCTCTGTTGAGCTAAAACCTACTAATAACTTGCAATAATGTTATATAACATATGTGGTGTCTTGGCCTGTCAGAGTAAACAGTTATACTATCATAATCATTTGTGGTAAGCCTGGTAATGCTAACATAATTGCCAAATATACTGATTAAAAAAGGTCAAATCCCCCCCCCCCCCCAAAAAAAAAAAAAAAAAAAACCCACCAAAAACCTAAACTATTTTTGTGAGAACGCTTTGAATAGGCAAAATCACCAAGGCTGTGTCTACTGAGGAAAGAAAAAATAATGAAATCATCAAACTATAAACATTGCACTGATAAATGTTGAAGTTGTCACTGCTGCCTGAGTGATCTTCCGATAATGGAAAAAGAGTAAAAAAATGACTGGAAATCTGTGTTGGAGATTATGTCTTATGATCAAATGTTATCTATAATCAATAATGAGGAGGAAAGCTTGAAAAGATCTTGGAACAACGTTCCTAGTTTATATCTGTAACCAGACGGGTCATCATTGTGATGCACTGTAACTATGTCCACTGTGACTGCTAAATCTACAGCCAATTCAGTCCTAAATATGCTAAATGAATGTAGAACATTTGGACATATTGCAGTAAAATGGTACAGTCTGTTCTCTGCAGGTAATTCAATATTGAAAAAAAAAAAGGAGTTTAATAACAAAAAAGTCTCTGCACTCCTGATCTGTGCAAGTTTTCTTCCATGAAGAACAGTGATGGTAACTTCAGCTGCAACTTTCTTTATGGAAGAAAGATGAATAAATCGTTTCATCCTTCTATTGTAAAGAATAATAAATTGTGTCATATCATGCAAATTGTTGATGAGAACCTGCTCAAGAGTGCTACCAGATCCTTGATCTGGCTCTCAGTATCCTGGGGAAACAACAAAGAATTGGTTGTAGAGTGGCTCCGCTTGAACTAAATTCAAAATTCCACTGAAAATATGTTCAACACAATTGCTTGAAAGCTTGTTACCATTCATTCTGTTGTTCTTCATAGCACGCTGTCAACAGATGAAATGCATCTCTGTCTTTAAATTACTTCAAAAACAAATAGACAAATGTTAAAAGACTGAAGATATTGTTTGAGACATAAAACTACAACTCATCTGTACAACTTCCAAATCAAGCAGTTCATCACCACACATAAGAGGGCGGACTGAAAAAAGGCAGCAGCAAGGGCGACAGGCTGGAGGAACATTTCAAGCGCAATCCCTTAACATTTAAGGTCTGTGAGGCATGAAAACCAGAGGTACTTGGCAAGATGCAGTGATTTCAACGACACCAGTTTGACTGTGACAACAGACTGCTGTCTGAGTGGGCAAGAAGAAGGATTAGATCGCTGACAGACAGCTGGAAGCTAAATACTCAATGGCCTCTTTTAAACTACTTCAAGGAAAGGTGTGAACATACCTGACTATAAAATAACATTACTTTATGTTGCAGCAACATTTAATGTGACACTAAAATACCTTAAAAATTCAACTTGGGATTCCATCCGGAGTGAATAAAACTGTGACAAAGAGGACCAGCAGCACATTTAGGAACGCAGACACCTCATGGAATGAAGTAATGAGCCATCTTTAGAGCCACAGTCATTTTCTATAAGTGGCCTCAAACACAAAGTCCATTCACTTCGGGGAACATTATGAAACTTCTGGCATTATTGAGGAACTGTCTTGCCTCTCAATAAAATATGGGCCCTATTCCCCCCACAGGCAAAATCACTCATCATTTGGATGAACTGAAGAACTGTCTAAAGACATGAAAATGATTTCCAATGACAGCTCGCCTCAGCTTAATGACTAATCACGGAGCGGAATAAAAATAGCTGTCTGCTCGAATGGGAGAACTAGGGGATATTGAAATGCAATCGCAATACTTAAGAGGTGAAAACGCATTTACTATATTTGATATTTGAGGAGACAAATGTGGTAAGAGGTTAGAACCTCACAGTGATTCATATCCTACAAAATCTGAGTTTAAGATGATTGCTGCTGTACTCACAAGCAACAGAAGACCTGAGAGCTCTTGAATCAAGGTAGCCCTGCATTGATTAATTTTGCAAGTGCTGTTGAATGTTTTTAATAGCGTTTGGAAAAAAAAAAATCACCATCATAAAAAAAAAAAGAACACATTTAAAACTGAATTCTGCTTGTGTTATTATTTTCTGACAATTTCTTGGTACCATCATAGGCGGAGTCATCCTCTCGTTGAGGCTCGGCGTGAGGTTTAGAGTTCCCTTGGTGATAATGACGCCTGATGGACTATGACAGACCAAACCCCGCAATATCAGCTCCTGGTGCAAGCAATCAATTTCAGACGGCAGCGGGGTCTGTGCTGGGGTGTCCATCTTTATAATTTGATTTGTTATCCCGTCGGACAGTTGTTACAGCAATCATTGCAGCCATCACTCCTCCAACCACGACCCTGCGGCTCCCCGCCACAAATCCTCCCAGGACCACCATTTCAACAACGGCAACAAAAAGTTCGCCTTAATTACGCACTCCTCCCGATGTCACTCTCTTTCCCCAACACCAGCTTTTACCTTGGACTTCATGCAAAACTCTTCACCCCCCCTGTTGTACCAGGATATGTTTCTCACCTCATCTAAAATGTGTGGACATCCCATAATTTTGTAATTCTCCCCAGACTACAGCTGTTTGCTGGGTGGCAAGCCAGCCGCGCCCCCGTTAATCATAGATTACTTTATCTGGGCCATTCCAAATCCTCATGTGTAATGCAGTGCTACCTCAGCAGCGAGTAATCACCCCCCTTACACACACACACACACACACACACTTCATCCCAACAGACACACACTCTCCTCACTTTCTCCCCAAGTCTGAGTTGCCTCCTGTCCTTCTCTCTTCTAAATTTCTCCTCTCCCATTCCTCATCTCTTTCTTCTGTCTACGCATGATTGGACATTCTCATCAAACATTCATGAGCCAAACTAGTCCCAAAATGTAATATCATAGCATTAGCGGGCCTTATTCCATTAGTAGAGGTTTCAGCAGGGCCCGCATGGCTTCACACACAGTAGTATTCAGAGGAGAGTATTCACAGCTGAAAAACTGGATGCCATGAATTATGACAAACAAAAGGTCTCACGTGATTTTTATTCTTCACTAAAAGAAAAGAGTTTTCTACAGAAAACAAAAAAAAAAGAGGGTAAAGCCAGGTGGTGTTGAAAGACCAAAGTAAAGGCCTTTATACAGAGAGAGAGAGAGAGAGAGAGAGAGTAATTTATCAGGGCGAACAATCAAAGACAAATGTTCCTGTGAGAAAAAGTCACATTTATTGTTTTCCCTCAATGTAGGATTTTTCTTGCCATTTCCTTCACAAGAGGAACAGGACCAATTACGGTGCAAGTAGTGGAAATGCCCCACAGCTGGAGCCGTGTCAGAGTCCAAACCCACCCACTTCACCAAAACCAACTGACGTCATATAGACAAGAGCCTCAAAGCTGCTTGTGTACCATTTATGTGTTGCTAAAAAATATTATAAATGTGTTTAAATGTTAAAAACTTCACTTCATATTATTTCAGGCAATTGTTTTTTGCAAAACTTGAGGAAGATAATTTTTTCTGTTTACTGTCAACATCAATGTAGCATTTCAGATTCGATTTTTCTTTTTTTCCTTTTTTTTTTTTCTTAATATTTTGCATCAGTTACCTCTCCACAGGCACACAGATCTCAAAAATGAGTGGTGGAGAGAACAAGATAAAGCCAGTGAAAAGCAAAAATGAGAAAAAGAGACAAAATAAGACTACATGAAAGACCTAAAGAGAGCTGGAAGAAGGTTAGTTTGAGAGATATTTTTGAGGAATCATGATGTAGCGGGCTCTGTGATGGACTGGCGACTTGTCTGGACTGGAGTATAACCTCGTATTTCACCTGAAAACAGCTGGGAGACCCTCACAACCCTGAGCGAGAAGAGGTGGGAATAGATAATGCATGGATGGATGGATGATGTGGTGAGAGCAGCAGGGAAGTCCAGAGCCACAGAGGCACTAACTGCCCATTTGGATTCATAATAAATTATGCTTTTAACTAGATAATGAAATCGGAAAATTGAGGATAAATCTTAATGAGAACCTTTCTCTGCATAGCTGAAAAGAATCTCCAGATTTCACACACCATTATCAGAGATCAGAGCTTCTTCCTGAGCTTCCTCAAGGAGGTTTATAAGGATTATAAACCTCCTCTTGACTCTTATGCAAATAGTGTTGGTGAGCTCTGGAAAAGTGCACTTGGTGTTTCTTATTACTGTGAGGGAGACAAGAAAGATGTTTGACCCATGCTGGGCAGTGCAGCCTTGAGCAAGGAAACATTAGTTAAAATGTCACACACTGTGTAGAGATCCAGCCATCACGAGGACTGTGGCAATGCATTTTTTAAAGCATGGTACAAAAATAGCAGTCAAATTATTCTGAAGGAGATGTGGGTCAATATTGAAGTTTCTCGGAAGTATGAGGGAGCTACGACAAGGTTTCTTTTTCCTTCTTCATGTTGTAAACAGGGTGACAGGTTGTTGTGTCTGTGTTGATTTACTGTAGGCATTATCATCTTTTAAACTAGATGAGAAAACACTGATTTTATGTAAAGGGAGAGGAGAAAGGATTACGCTGTAATCATAATCCCATGATCTACCAATACAGTTCTATAACATCACTTACTTCACTGTGGTTGAATTATTCCAGCATAAATTTTCGCTGTTATCGAGGCTATTGACACTGCGGCTGTCAGGCACTGTTGGCTACAGCTTCCTCGGCCCTGATGGACTCGCATGCGCGAAACATCTTTACGACAGAACAATTTTGGTTTAAGTCATCATTATGACAATTGCCTGCTCTTTAAACCATCCGTCTTCCAAAGCTCTTTATGCATTACAGCTTTGGTCAGCAATCCTCTGCACACACTGACACACATACACACACTGCAATTTCCATTTAATCCATGTACAAGGCTGAAGCTTTCACAGTCAATAACACACAGACAAAGAGGAATCTGACTATGGCAGAGCGCCCTCGCCGACAAGCTTACTGAGACCACCAAAGAAAGAGGGCAACAAAGCTGTGATGTTGTCCACCTCGCTCACTAATGTTTGAATCCTACAACCAGCCTGAAAGTTAAACCGAAGCAAATCCACAAATAAAAGGGGGGGTACAGTCCCACAAACCCATTCTGCAATTTAGGTTGAGATGCGATGTATTTAATGCCCTTTTTCAACTTCAGTATGTTGGTGCTTATATTGCCTTGCAGTTTCCAGACCAGTAAAATTAGCATCTAGGCCAGCAGGTGAGGGGTGGTTACATGGAAACCAAATACAATGCCTTAGAAGTGACCGACTTGCTGTAATAGAGTACAAAGCGCAGGATCCAAAGCAGCTTTTGCCCACATCCTTCATGCATCTCAATCAAGCTTAATTATCATTAGCTGACCACTTGATTATCACATCAATAAAGACTGTGAAATCAAATGAGGCACAGATCGCTGTTCAGTGTTCCAGCAAATAATCACATGTTTAGTGGGATATTACGAAGCGAGTGTTTTCCAGGACAGAAGCCCTAAAAGCAGTAATCCTCATGCACTGCTGCCGTCATCCTCCCCGAGGATTAATTCTGAAGAGGTGCGCGCTCACTGACGTTCGGACCGCTTCCTTGATACAGTTAGCTAGAAAAGCAAGCAGGCTCTGTGTCCGCAAGAAGCATCCCCCTCACAAGCAGAAAAGCAGAGATTTGTGTTCACTGGAACTAACTTGACTCATTTTATCTGACATTTAGTTTGCAAATCAAAGAGGATGGTGGAAGAATCGGCATGTGTGTGTGCAAGCAAGGAAAATGTGGGCTTGTATGTCAAGGAACGGGGTCACACGGAGTTTGTCATGTTGTTTTTGTCTCAATTTCTCCCAAAGAGCAAACTCTCTTAGATTAAGTGGGCTGTGATTCAATGTCACTATGCCTCAGCTTGAAATCATAGAGGGATGCAATTATCACTTCACCCAACAGACATTTCTCTGAAATGAGAACGAACAATTGAGAACATTAGAGGGGAGTGTGGGGATACGAGCAGGGAGGGGAGGTAGCACTAGTTAAAGTTGATTCCCATGCTCCTCTGAGCTTCCAAGTTCCCTTTGTTAAATTGCTATAACCCTGACTGCTCTTGAAACTTCAATTCTTGCTAAAACACTACCAACCAAAAATCTCACAATTTCCGTCATTTTATGACCTTTATCTCCTCTATTATGACCTCTAATGGGTTTAAAACGCCGACAGTTCTTCCAGGCACTGTGAGCAAGTCAGCTGGAGCGTTTCATGGCGAGCTGGGCAGACACCAAACTGTCACCCCCTGTGCTCAGTGAGAGGTAAACTGTCACCTCCTTACTATTAAAAGAAGTCCCCTGAGAAAGAAAGAGGGAGGGAAGGAGATTGGAGGGTACAAATCCAGCCCCAAACAAACAGAAATAAACAGAGTTTTCACGCTGACAGGTGACACACATTGTTTGCTCTACCACCATTTGCTCACAGCTCCAAGGGTCAAAGCTTTTTTTTTTTTTTTTTTTTTAAAAAGGGTCAAACCCTTAGAAAAGAAAAAAAAAGGAAAAAAAAGAGTAACAATTTGTGGCAAATAAAAATTTCAGTACAGTCGACAGCCCAGCCAAGCTTACATTACTTAACAAGGCATGTTGCCTTCATTTAATGCAGATCAGGTGTGATATTTTACTTGTTAAGCAAGGCCGTAATAATGTCTACCTATACAGCACAGTGAGTAAATTAACAACTCAGACACGAAGACAAGCCCCTTGACACACACAAAGACGCCGCTGAAGCTATCTTTAGCTACGCACTGTAATGACTGTGCTTGGCAAGCGGGCTAATGAAAGGTAACTGCAGGAGAGAAACCAATTAAAAGTTGTGAATCTAAACATAATATTTTGCTAAGACTAACTACATCTAGCTTCTTTTTGAAACTGTACGGACAAGTTTTATTTTTAGGTATGACAACTCATTTCAAAAGAGCTTGTTTGATACAAATTCTCAACATCAAATGCAGACAAAATTGAATGTGGCAGCACTTAAAAGTGTGGTGGCAGATTGATGTAAGGAAGCTCTGAAACTCGTGATGCTGTTTTTTTTTAATCTGATTTTTAGACTGACAATATATGCATACATTCACGAAGAAAGAAAATCAATGTGGCAACCGGTCATTTGCACACAGACTCAAAATCACCCATGCATGCGCTCATCTGCAAACACAAACACGGAGCCCATTTACTGTAAGCCTACGTACACAGACGCGCACTGAAAGTAAGCTTCACCGCAGAGTATAGCCCTGAGGGCTAGCTTGTTGATTAATGAGGGGAAGAAGGAAAGAAGAGGAAGATGAAATTGAAGGGTTAATGAATTCCTTTTGGCCTGTTGTTTTGGAGGTGAGTCTCCAGAGTAACTGCACACTGTAGCGATACAGTACAACAGAAAATTGTAAAAGTACACTTCGGCACTGGAGGTGAAATATGTGGATCAGACGGCTTCATATGTAAAGTAAAATGCTTTCAGCTTTTAGAATTATACATCTTGCATTACTGTAGGAATTCATTATGCTGCAAGTGAACAATATTAGATTTTCTATGGATCTTTTTTCATCTACAAGATGAAAAAAAAAAAAAATCAACTCCAAAACTTTTCTGCCAACACAAAATGACTTTGTAAAGCACTACTGAGACCTTCTCTTGGCCAGCTGACATTATGATAAACAGCAAAAGAAATCACTAAGACTGTGCATGAAGATCCAATTTGTTCATCACTGACGGAGAGAGAAGAAAAATGTAAATGATGTGGATTATAAGTATAAAGATGGTCATCACCTGTCCCTCAAAATAGTCACTCACTTGAGGAGAAATTAAACAGTCCAGCATGCTTGATGGTGCTACAGAGAATAGCTTGGCAATAACAATTCACCCTAAAGATGGAATAAATGTGTATGTGATACATTTTAATGATATTTAGTCCCCGATTGTACACTTCCCGCTAGCCACTACCCACTAGCCACTACCCACTAGCCGCTACCCCCAAATTACGGTATAAGAATCTCTGCTAACCGCTAATGCAATCTTCCGCTCCCTAAAGCCGCTCCCCATTATGCTGACTCCCTTACTCACTTTGTAGGTGTGGCATTCGGCATGTCTTTTGCCCTTTCCGCAAACTCGGTATCTTACGATCGCAGGTTGCGCAATCTGCATGTCGGCACTTACAAGAGCACCTCCAAATGGCATCAATGTGCGTCACATGTCGACGTGCACAAACGGCTCTACCCCTCGAATTAACTCTTGTATAAAAAGCGTGAGCTGGCCTTAGTTGAACTCCTGAGAAAATAGCTTGATTTCCCTCAATGTAAGATTTAGATTGTCTTAAACGACTTGCGCGTGAGTTAAACAATTTACGACCAGAGCGTGTTTACCAGGAGTGCACCAACTATCTAGGACTTTCGGGCTGATAGAAATTGTCTGTGTAAAAATATTTTTTATGTATATATCAGTGCAGAGGAGGAGGAGGAAGAAGGAGGAGGAAGCTCTACAGCAGAGTCCCAGATGAGCTGCGCACGAGAGCTGCTCCGATCTGGATGAAAAGATGCTCCATAGCGGTTTGCGGATAGCGGTTTGCCGGTAGCGCAACCTGCTCTTAAAGGCAATGGCTGCTGACGCATTGATTGGTTTAACAGGTGGAACGCCCTAACCACTCCTATGCATAATATAACGGTTAGCGCAGGTGGGATAGCGGGTTTAGCAAGGTGGAAGATTGTGTTCTTTCCGGGGGAACGCCTCAACTGCTACCCGCTATCCCTTAATAGCGGCTTTAGGAGATCTGGCGGAAGATTGGGCCCCTAATGTCTTACTTTGAAACACTAATATTAATCTCATGCTGGTGGTAAAGGAAAAATGTAGCTTAACTGAAGACTCATGTTCTGGGCTCAATATCTTGAAATGGGACATATTATAAGTTGTGAAAAGAAAACAAATTCACAAGAGCCTATATTTGGCTTCCTAAACTGATTACAAAATCCAAAATTCAATCGTAACACAATCCTGCCACTTTGTTTGGGATCGCCTGGGTCAGGAGAAAAGTCTGCTAATGAGCCATTCAAATTTTTACGATTCTGTGACATCACAGTTTCAGGTCAGAATTATCCACCTGCTCCAGATTCATTTCTATCCAACTTCACAATATACTGCATTTGCCATACCTTGGAAGTCCATAGTCTGAAGTTCCAACACTTTCAAAAGAGGCACACTCCCTAAAACCAGCTGCTTTAAACAGTGCTGTGAAGACATGCTCTAAAGCGGAACTGTTCTGCTGTATCTGTGTGGTATTTTGACCAAAACATGTTACAGATTTTTCTATAAAACTGTGTCAGCTTCTAAATAACTAATGCTTGATTCTAGAAAAAAAAAAAAACTATTTTGGTCACCATTAATTAAAACAATTATAAGCTGAAAGATGCTGAATTTATCAAATTTAACATATAGCTGTTAGACTTTCTACAGCAAACTTAAATTATGGACTCCATGCAATTTCAGACTACATTAAGATAATTTTATCAAACATAGGAAATTCTGGTAGAGCTCCTCAAATAATCCTATTAATGTTTTTGACCAGAAAGACCAGCAAGACCTCAGCATTACTTAAATAAATTACTATGTTGCACATAAAAATAAGGAAGGAGTTGCTCTCCTATGGCTAATGGGGTTTTCACCTGAAGTGCGATTTTCTCAATTACAATTTTTTCATAATTTTTGGAGACCAATAATTTAAATCACAATTAAAAATCAATTTATTGCAGAGTCCAAAAACAAAAGACTGAACATACTGCTTTAAATATTCAAGAAGGTGATGCGTGTTATTGAGGTCCGGGCAAAGGTTGTCATAGAAATGTGTTTTTACACTAAATAATGACTGTTGAGCTGTTGTTCCCACATCGCCTATGGATGCAATTCATCAGGGCTGGTCATTTGTGGTCATTTGTTCCTGGGTCATTAATGAAGGAATCAGATTAAAAAAAAACAAAAAAACAAAAACAAATGAAATGACCAAGCATATAGGCATGTGTATATATATGCAAATAAAATAATAACACAAAAGTAGGCATATTAAAAAATGTTCCTGCTGATTTTGTTCCAATATATATTTGGCAATGATATAGGTGGAGTGGAGATACAAAATTAAGAAAGAGACCCTTTCCTAAGTGACAGAATCACTGTTATCAAATCGTTTAAGTCTTATTAACAAACCTAACACTGCTTATGCTGCATTTTCTCTGGTTCACTGAAAGTACAGTTCTTGGGTTGAAAAATCTCCTGACAATCACCATACTGGACAGCCCGTCATTGTTAATAGTGACGGGCTATTATGGCAAGATCATATCTTAAATGGCTGTGCCATCTTGGACAACAGATACATTGTTCTCCCCTCCTATGCGTCTGCTTTGCTGAGTGCCTGCGCGCCAACAAGTGGGAACGTATCCACACACCATCACAATACGTGCTGTCCACATTTAGGCCACTGGCTACTGGACACAAATACTTGAGTCAAAAACAGCAGAGAGAGACAAAAGAGGGACAAAGCTGCTGGTAACAGCTAAGGATTTAAACTTTAGTGGGAGGAGAGCAGCTCTGTGTCCAGAGAACTACTTAAAGAGTAATTACGCTGGATTTTATCGTTTTATGTAAGGACTCTGTGGCAAACAGTTTATTTATTTGCACTAAAGCCTTTATACAGGTAAGAGTGGTCTTAACAGAAGCGACAATAGATAATTCACATCAGGAACTGTTTCAAGAATTTAAACTTTAGTTGCATTTATGACGACGTATGACAACGCTTTCCCCACTGTGGGATTCAGGTTGAAGGAAACAGTTCATTTTCAGTTTTTTTAAAGAAGTAATTCACCATTTACCTTTTTCTGAAATATCAGCAAAAATTGGGAATTAATCCTCAGGAGTATCTTGAAATTGTTCAATGTTGTCTGATCAGGACAGCAAAGATCACGGAATCATCTTGAGAACCTCAGACCAAAAAATGTTAAAAGATCACAGTGAGGCTGTTGCTTTTTCGGCCGATCGACTTATCAATTAACTGGTAGCTTGGCTATATATTTTCAACCTTCCTTTTATTACTAATCCAAACATTGATATACTCATGGACCTTTCATTCATCTCATGGGTAAACATACATGACCAACTGTCTAACCCCGAGGCCAGAACAGCAGATAGAGGCATTTCACCACAGACTTTTTCAAACATGCTTTGCAGTCCTGAAATGTCGTGGGGATGTTCCAGGGGGGTTTAATGTGAGAACGCAAATACCCACAGTATTTGCTCCGGATGTCTTGCAGAGATTTCCCACCCACTTCGCTAGTACAATCTCCAAGGATCAGACGATGTGTGAACCTAGCAGCTAATCTACCAGAGCATTCGCTGCGACTCTGACAGTGGAAAAGTGTGTGGGATGGTAGAAATTACTGCTGCGCTCCCTTTTCTGCTAACCTATTCCTTTTGTCATTTGTCATTTTCTGGCCAGTATTTGCATAGGGCACTTCTTGTCTTGCATGTCCTCTTTCAAGCTTTATCTACATAGTTCCTTCATAACTCCAAACACAACCAAATGCAGTTGATGTCTCACTGAGCCGCAATGGTTTTTTTTTTTTTAATTTGCAAAGAACTAGTTATTTGCAACAACACAAGCTGCGTGCATTCATATAGCGAAAAAGGTTTACTCATAAAAAAGTAATTTTAAGAGCCCCAGATCACTTAAATCTAAAAACAGGACCGTTAGCATCTTTTTTTCAAATTATGTCCTTGTGTTTGGGAATGATGAATGACTTAAGCTCTTAGTCTGCAGCCCTGCTTATTAGTTTGCTGCTTATTTATTTACACACAGACTTATGGCTGATTGTATTTTCACTCCTCCTCATTTTGAACCAAATGTAATGCATTTTTAATGTGTTTTCTGTTTTTACATTTAATGCTGTGCGGTTTGACCAAGGCGCTTCTTTTGTAGCTATTATGACTCACATTAACATTATAAACACTGAACATCATCAGGTTTTTTTTTTTTTAACTTAATTTAATTATTTTGTGTGAAACTCTGATCTATTTTACAGTTTATGAATCTATTTTCTATTCTTACTCTACTTTTTTGAGATATGTAGTGGTGCATCTAGATTTATTTAAGTGAAGGTGATCATATTTTACAATAAAGACAATGATTATAAAAGTTGGGACCCTGTGTAAAACATAAATAAAAACACAATTTGATTTGCTAATCTCAGAAACCTGTATTTTATTACCAGTAAAGAACATATCCGCTGTTGAATTTGAAACATTTTATCATTTCATGAAAAATATTAGCTAATTTTGAGTTTGATGGCAGAAAAAGTTGGAACAAGGGCAACAGAAGGCTGGAAAAGTAATTGACAACTAATTAGGTTAATTGGTAACAGGTCAGTAGCATGAACTCGATATAAAAAGGAGCATTTCAGAAAGGCAGAGCCTCTCAGATGTAAAGGCGGGGAGAGGTTCACCAATCTGTGACTATTGGCAAAGACCTCGCAATACGATATGTACCATGATACTTTGGTCACGATACGATATTATCATGATATCACAATAACAAGATATATTGTGATATTCTACCCAGTTAATATCAAAATTAAAAGTAGAGATGAAAAATCAAGTTGCTGTATATGTTCATCAAATGATACTGATCATTCAGAGGACAAATTGAGTCAAAACTATTTGCTTTAAAACAACCTATTTATTGTTTATTATTAGTGTTTTTGCACATTCAAGTAACCAATTAGTAACCAATAAAAAAAATCGATATTAGGAGCTGAAAAATCGATATCATATTGGGTGGCGGCTGAACATCGTGATATATTGCCAAATCTATTTTTTTTCCACACCCCTAATAGGGGTGCCCAATAATTATTGGGCACCCCTATTATTATCGGCCTATTATCAGCCCCTATTATTATCGACTCGATAATTAACAGGAAATTATGACATCATTTCGATAAGTCTGATATCATGATGAATAGCCCCGATAACATGTATTTTTTGTCAACACGGCAGTGCTTCGCTCCCACTGAAAAGCCGAATAACCGGCAGTGAATGTTATGTTCAAGTGACCTCGACATAATCAGAAAAACAATCTCTCAATAAGGAAAATGAAGAATACCCCCTCATGCCAGAAAACAACTTATTAACTCGATCATAATTTTGGTAGCTGCTGACATGAATTTATATTCGCAGTATTTTCCCTCATGTTACACACAAAAAATAAAAAAAATAGATAAGGCCGAAAGAACGACTAGCAAACGAGGGAACGCAGGAATTTACGTTACACCTTGAATGCAGCCTGCAGCACAGCGTGCTGATAAAAAGATAGAAGATAATTCTCGTTATTTGTAACAAATGCTCCAAGCGAATTCAACGAGGAGGGAAAAATAGCACAAGCTTTAATATGTCAAACCCAATTAGCCATCTGAAACGTAACCAATGCTTTTGAAAGTTTTGAAATCACGCTAACGTGAGCTAACGTGAGCTAACATGAGCTAACGTGAGCAAGCCAGCAGCAGAGAATTGACCGGGACTTACACACATTGGCGAGGCTTTTAAAAAATCCAAGAAATTTGCCAAAGATGATCCATGGGCAAAGGTGAAATGGGTAGAAGGTAGAAATGTTTGAACCTAATTTGTGTCAGTGCATTAATTTTGTATGTATATTTACTTTTTGTAAACTTCTGGAATGCACTTTTTCAGTTTGTAAATCTGATGCAGGTATTTCCATTATTTCAAGGAGCCTTCATTTTTTTTGTATCAGCAAGTAATGCACCTTATTTAAGTTGATGTGAGATATCAAATGGGTTTGTTTGATAGCTTTGAGAAAATGTTTGAGGGGCTTGCCAATACTTTTTCATTGGAAAAAATAAATATCTGTTCATTTAAAGAGTTAAAACTGTTTTTTGTTTTGTTCAGTATTGATGTAATGATCTTAGGTATGTGTGTGTTATATTTAGGAGCTGAAAGTTATCGGTTATCGTTATCGGTTTTAAAAAAACAGTTATTGTGCATCCCTAGGAACAATTGAAGAAAAATGTTAATCAACATAAAATTGCAAAGACCCCACATCTACAGTACATAACATCATTAAAAGATTCAGAGAATCGGGACTCTCTGTGCACAAGAGACTAGGCTGAAGGTCAGACCTGGATGAGCGTGGTCTTTGGGCTCTCGGGCTGCACCGCATTAAAACAGGCATGATTTTCTACTGGTCATCACTGGATGGACTCAGGATCCTGAACTAGTTTCCCGTGCAATCCACAAATGTAATTTAAAGTCTATTACGCAAAGAAGCCATATGTAAACACGATCCAGAAATGCAGCGGTTTTCTCTGGGCCAAAGTTTATCTAAAATGCTTTGAGGCAAAATTAAAAACTGTTCTGAGGTAAAATGAATCAAAATTTTAAAATTCTTTTTTCGAAACCATAGACACCATGTCCAAGAGACTAAAGAGGAGAGGGACCATCCAGCTTGTTTTAAAGCCTGCATCTCTGATGGTATGGAGTTGCATTAGTGTCTGGTGTGGGCAGATTACACACCTGGAAAGGAAGCATCAATGCTGAAGAGTACATAAAGGTTTAACAGCAACATTTGCTCCCATCCAAACAACATCTCTGGGTCTGAGTCTGGGAGCTGAACTAGCCTGCCTTCAGTCCAAACCTTTCACCAGTAGAAAACATTTGGTGCATCATAAAATAAAAAATTTGAAACGAAGATCCAGGACTGTTGAGCAGCTGCAATCCTGCATCTGACAAGAACAAAACAACATTTCTCTTCTAAAACTCCAGGAACTGGTCTCTAGGAGCTGCCCGAGTACCACGGAACATGACGTGTATGGTGGCCAGCACTCACACTCACCTGGGGTTGAGGTTCTCATGAGGTTGCACACACCGACATTCTTCCCAGTTTTTTCCTTCACAGCACGACCAATCACTGCCTTCCATCTTCTCTGCCCACGTCACATCTTCCCATTAAGGGACAGATGTGCCCCTTCTTTGCTTTGGAGCACTCTGATTTACACTGCAGCATTGCAGTAGCCCACCATGGTTATTTTGAAGGCAGAAAATTATATAAAAAGAATTATCTGTATCGTTTTGGTTTGTTTTTTTTTTTTTTTTTTTTTTGAGTTGGTTGCCCGGACGATGCCTGTCATGGAGGCTACTCGCTGCTGCTCCGGGGGACTTATCCCTGCAACGCTGGATACTGGACGCTCCAGTTTGTGCCCGGTGTGTGGTGATTTTGCGGTCTTGGGTGTCGACGTGCTGTCTGCGGGTGCGGAACGGTCCTCTTGTGGCTGGTGGAGACGTGCCGCCACGGACATGGACAGTGTCGGTGGGGGCCGGTTCGGTGAAGCTAATCCTGAACTGCTACCCGCGGAAAAGGAAAGGACTTAATTCACCATTGTGGAGATATACTGGTTTTAACGGCTGTTAACAGTTTTAACGGCTGTTAACTGGAGTTAGCACTCGGACCACAGGACCGGGACATGAAGAAGGAGCGCTGGACGCCGGCAGCTCCTCGTGTACACCAGACTGCAGCGTGAATTTCCCCCTTGGGGGATCAATAAAGTATATTTGTTTTGATTTGATTTGATTAACCAGAAGTGGTTGTGTCTGCCCCAAAAAGCCCCAAATGCACCCATCATAGCACATTGCAACTGGTGCTGCCACCTAGCGGATAAAAATGGCATTTTCAATGACTCAAATGAATATGTGTAATCTGAAAAATGTAATTTATCCCAAGCCAAGAGAGAAGTGATGCTGTAGCCCGACTCTTCTGATTTTATGCTTTATACCAGTGGTGCACAAACTGTGGTACACGTAGCACTGGTGGTACGCGGGGGAATGTCATGACTTGTCAATGCATGACAATGCATTATAAATACAACGTTTTAAATGAAATTCAGGCAACAATAAATAACCACAATAAGGAATAAACATATCTTCTGTGTGTTTTAAAGCTAATTGAGAAGGCATATATGGCTATATTTTAAAATTGGTCATCACGGTGGTACTCGGAGAGCTCAATAGTTTCTCAGGTGGTACGCAGCTATTAAAAGTTTGAGAACCACTGCTTTATACTATCTTTGAGCTAATTATTTTCATTTTCCAGCCTTTTCCGTTTTGATTTACTCCCACCATTCTCACAGCATCATACAGACTGAGCAATAAAAATTAACAATTTATTGTGGAATAACAATTATTTCAAATCATAGCAGTCATGTCTTTGCAATTTTGCCATCATCATCATCATCTTCATTCGCCACTGACACCACTCGCAACATCATATTTTTAGAGTTTACACTAGTGTTTCTTCCTCTACCTTGTGCTGTGAATGTGACCTAGTTTCCTTTTTGTGTGATTTTTGTTTTGAGATCAAAAAGGTTAATAGTCATATTTGTATTCTGCATATATTTATAATAAGGGTAAAGCAAATTACTCATTTCTGTTACTAAGACTACAGTTATTAGAAGACTCATGAATTAATTGTGACATAAAAAGTGCAAAGCAATTAATTATTCACTGAAATTATTTATATGACCATCATCAGCCAAAAATTCATAATCATGACCAGTGTTTCCGCTAGAAAAAATTGGCACCGGACAATGTGACCGGCAGGTTTTCAATTTACCGGACAAATGATTGAAATTCCGGTCACATAGGCTATATGAATTTATTGAGGTTAAAAATAAATCATATGCAGTAGTACGATATCAATGCAAGTCATTTAATAGTATTTTTTATTGAAAAACAGGCTATTTCAAATAAAATAAGTCCCGTCAATTGACTCACGAGCGTAACTTCAAAAAATAAATAAATATTTTCGGCGGGAGCCACAGCATCATCTGTGGTAGTCTCCATCTCTTCAGATAGCCTTTAGAGTTAGACTCATCATCACCTTCGCCATTAGAGTTCTTTTTAGTTTTAGAAAATAGCTTTTAAGGATTAGCCTGTTTCGCCATGTCAAAGACCTCTCTGTTGTGGTGCGCCGTTTGTTAGATTTAATGAAACAAATGCGACAAGTTTCGTTCCGCGCAGAAAAAAAGTTTCGTTCCACATATAGACTACATTCATTCATTCACACACACACACACACACACACACACACACTACTTATTCGTAAAAGTATATGTTTTTTCATAAAATGATGTGGAAATTACCCATTCTATTACAACTGAAATTGTGCTTGGGAGGAGTTTTTTCACCGGACATTTTGACCGGAGAGATTATAAAATACCGGACTTCGGCATATTTTACCGGACAAAGTCCGGCAATTACCGGACAACGGAAACCCTGATCATGACAGCATTACATATAGCCCATAGCATGTTTTTAGCAAAAACGCTTGAATAATTTATGATGAGCTATTTAACATTACATGAAGTCATGTGACCAATTACTGATAAATAAGGATAATATTGGGCTCAGCCGACTGATTTCAGCCTCAGACCATCTACTCACTAATGTTATCAAGCCATTTCACTGACCAAGATTGACATTTATCTTTAATTATGTATATGTACTCCTATGGATGATGGCTTGTTCCCGACAGCTCGAAGCAAACCAGTTCTTACTTTACAAGCCAGTAGCATGTCAGACTGCCCACAAGAATCTTTCTTAACTCATAGTCTTAATAAAGCCAGCATCACTTCAAAACAGTTTCACAACTGACCATAGACTGATGGCATATTCTGAGACAAGCAAGAAAAATAAAATAAATTAACCAGCATGGTTTGCACAGAATATAAGCAATTTCAACCATATTAAGTATCAGTAATAGTCCTGAGCTTCTTTTCGTAGACTTCTTTTGTGCCGCTCAGACACAGAACTGGAGCAAACAAAGCATATCTTATGTGAGCTGGAGTAAATAGATGTTGCGTAAGTGCAGCAATCTAGCGTTCTACTCAGCTTGTAAAAAATGAATGGGAAGTAGTAGCGAGTAATGCAATGATCAACAGCTGACAAGTTACATTTGTTGAGGTCACATCAACCCAAAGCATAGTAACATTTTACGACACGACGTTCCCCGCTACGGCAGACATTACGTCACCCCCCTGCATGAGCCTTATCTGGTCTCCTGCTCAGGCACTCTCTTTTATTTGTTTTTTTTTTTTTTTTTGGGGGGGGGGGGTTATTTTTCTAGTAAATCAAAGTTACTTTGGTTGGTTTTTAACAGGGTAATAACAGGGATGGGAGACCAACATGAAAAACTCCATCGTGCTGCTTAAAAAAGGAAGGTCAGAGCATATTAATACATTACTCTTAGTATCCTCTCTCCCCCTTTTTAGTAGCAACCTAAAGTCACATTCCTAATTTTGTCACAGATACACAGGAGAGTGGTCTTATGGCATTTTTCCACTCCGTAGCACTATACGATTCAACTCTACACAGCTCCGTGCCAGGAAGGAGCATTTTCTAAATCAAGTAGCACTAGCCTAAACATAGGTATTATTTTTTACTGACCAACATCTGGATTTGTGAGTTTCCACTGTTGATTAAAGACATGTCTTTAGAACTAATACTGCTGTCGCTGGTAGCGTTTTAAGAACTGTGCATTTTATTAGATCTTGGCGCATATATTGAGAGATTTCTCTAAGTGTTTCCCAGCTCAAAAAAAAAAAAAAAAAAAATAGCCCAAGCTGTGCTGTACTGTGCTACAAAATAGACACATGCATTTGCCAAGGGTTTATTGTCATCAGCTGGCTGTTAAAAATAGCACCACATTCAGATCTAAGTGTTGTCAACGATGATTAGTTTATGTACAGCCTGAAAAATGACATCAATTATCAGCCCACTATTTAAAGTCTATAAATATACAGTAGTTTCCATCTTCTGATGACACACGTGAACCCAACAGCAACTCTGACAGCACTTGCAATTTAACTTCTGATGATAAATATTAAATGAACAAATATTGCTTTTGCATTGCGGGAGTTTATGTGAATAGAGAAAATAGCAGACAAGCCTTTACCTGCAGAGAACTTTCGTTCAGGCTCAAAGAAAAGCTGAAAAGACGGGATGAAAATATTCAGCAGCTGACCTTTTCTATGTACCATGGTGATCTTAATCCAGGGCAGCAGTGGTGTGATCATTAGCACTATTACCTTACAGCAAGAAGGCTTGTATCCTGGCTGGGGCCCTCCTGAGTGGGGTTTGCATGTTCTGTTGTGTGTTTCCTCCAGTCAGTCCAGCTTCCTCCCACGGTTCAAAAAACATTTATATAATGTTGATTCTAAACTGTTTGTAGGTGTGAGCATGCATATGTCCAAGGTGCATCCTCCTCTTTGCACAGTGACAGCTGGGAAAAGCAACAACACCCCTACCCCCCCACCACCACCTACACCTCCTACCCCCCACGACCTTGAATAGGACGAAAATGAATGGGTGGATGGACCTTAAGCCTGGGAAACATGTATCTGGACCGAGACTGACGCACAAATTACTCAAAGGTCATGTTTTTCAGCTTTTCAAGGGGAGCCTATCCCACTGACAGCATCAGCCATTTTTACTGAAAGGTAACAAAGAGTCTGCACTAATGAATAACACCAGTGCAGTTCCTGACACACTTTAGAATTTTGTTTTTCCTCTAATCAGACCCCCTGTGATCTTTTTGGCTCTTGTGAGCATTAAGTTGGTGTTCATGTGTTTTAAAAAAAAAAAAAAAAGATACTATAAGTGCAAAGCAACAGGGTTACGAATTAATTGAGAATCCACATGCTGTTCTCTGGCATCAGACTGTTTACTTGTTTGCTTTGTGCATGTGTGATGTATGTGGCAGTCCTTTAATACACAAGGCAGTTTGAGTGTGGGTGTATGTGTGTGTGTGTGTGTGTGTGTGTGTGTGTGTCTGCACTGTATCGAGGGAATGTTGGGGTTGTGGAGGGTGCAGTGTGAGGTGATGAATAGGATGCTTTTGTGCCCGGTCCCGGAGCCGTCGACAAACCAGTGAAGGGGAGAAAGGTGAGAAAGAAAAGGGGATAAGGTGAGGTAGATAGCCAGATCAAGGAGAAGAAAGAAGAAGATAGATAAAAGAGAGGAGGAGAGATAAGAGCGACACTGTTACTTGTGGGAAGTAAGAGTGAGATGAGGGGCTCAAGAGGTGACGGAAAGGGCTTGGGGGCCAGGAAGAGGAGGGGAAAGTGAGAATGAAAAAATTATCACTTGTGCATTCAAGAACGTGGCAACATTGTCTCCTCAGCCAACAAAGAGACAATGAAGTTGGAAATGCAGGAAATTGCTGACATTCATGTCAGTGGAAAAATGAAAGAGAAAAAAAAACAAGTGAAAAACTGCCTCCACTGGTAATTTTGAGAACTCTGCTGAACATAGAAATGACCTCATGGTCTCAACCTTCACACATGATGGGGTTTGGAAATGAGCCAATCACAGTGAGCGATGCTGATGAGTTCAGCCAAATCTGTTCATGTTGCTGCTGTGGCCACTTTAATACATATCCTATAAGGACAACCATTCAACTGTACAACATTCTAATAAAAATAATGTATAATTCATCTTAAATGGCACAGCATTACAATAGAAACTGATATGGGAGCATTAGAAGGTCAACTGAGACCCAAAGTCTTGATATGTGATATTTCAGAGACCTTTAAAGCCCTAAAAAAAACATTAAATAACCATTACCTGGAGATGAAAAACACCAAGGACATTTCTGGGCCAGATCTGCAAGTTAACAGAAAGTTCCAGCTAAATTCAGCTGCAGTCACAGGCAGGAATGGCTATTACAGACATGAGCAACATTTATCTGGAGAGCAGGAGTTGCAAAACTGCTAAAAACTTACATGAAGTCTCTCCTCAGATTTGTGCTCATTTTTCCAATTTTCACATTAATTAATCCAGACCAAAACATTGCCAGGTTCGAGTGGTTTTCATTTCTGGCAACAACTTTAAACAGCTGCTTGTGTTTATGAAATTAACGTTTCAGTGTTTTAGATTGTTGGGTGATCAAACATTCCTAATATGCAATGATTCCAGTTTCTTACATGGAAAGATGGCTATTTCACAGTATATGTCTTAGGGGTGCACGATAATTATCGACCCGATAACTATCAGGGCCGATAACATGAAATTATGACATCATCCTGATAGGTCCAATATCATGACGAATAGCCCTGATAACATATATATTTTTGTCAAAACGGCAGTGCCTCGCTCCCTCTGAGCTTTGAATGACCGGCAGTGAATGTTATGTTCACGTGACGTCGGCATAATCAGAAAAATGAAATCTCGGTATGGAAAATCAAGAATACCCCCTCATGCCAGAAAACAACTTGTTAACTCGGTAATAATTTTTGGTAGTTTCTGACTTTAATTGATATTTGCAGTGTTTTCCCACATGTTACACATAAAAAAGAAAAAAATAGAAAAGGCTGAAAGAACGACTAGCAAACGAGGGAACATGGGAATTTACGTTATATCTTAAATGCAGCATTGCGGCACAGTGTGCTGATAAAAAAAAAAAAAAAAAAAAAAAAAAAAAAAAAAAAAAAACAACATGGCCACGATTGTCTGGAACTTCGTTAAAGTTTCAGAAGAAGATAGTTCGCTGGTTATTTGTGACAAATTCTCCAAGCGAAGGAGGGAAAAATAGCACAAGCTTTAATACGCCAAACCTGATCAGCCACCTGAAGCATAACCATCGCTTCCATGGAGTTTTTGAAATCGCGCTAACGTGAGCTAACGTGAGCTAAGGTGAGCATGCCAGCACCCCTCCGCTCCCCTCCCCTCCCCTCGCCATCATCTCTCTCTCATCGAAAGCTGCCATTAGCTTAAAAAAAAAAAAAATAAATAAATATCGAACCTCATTTACTTTAATTAAAGGCATTCATTTGAATGGAACCAACGTAATTTTTTGTTACTATGAGCGCACTTTTTCAGTTTATTTACACAGACCAGTCTAACTTGTGTCAGTACATTATGCACTGTGTATTATTTTTTATTGTCATTGAGGAATGCATTTTTTCAGTTTGTAATTCTGATGCATGTATTTCCATCAGTTAAAGGAGCCTTTTATTTTTTATATCAGTCAGTAATGAACCTTATTTAAGTTAATGTGAGATATCAAATAGGTTTGTTTGATAGCTTTACGAAGATGTTTGAGAGGCTTGACAATAGTTTTTCACTGGAAATAATAAATATCTGTTCATTTCAAGAGTCAAAACTGTTTTTAGTTTTATTCATAGTATCACGTAATAAACTTGTATCTGGTGTCTTTGAGTTCAGCCCAGCAGGTGACATTATATATATATATATATATATATATATATATATATATATATATATATATATATATATATATATATATATATATATATATATATATATATATATATATATATGTGACACGCTGGCTGAAACATGACTCAACACACAAACGTATGAACAAAGCAAGAAGAACTGACCCAGATAAGGATGGTCCATTATTCCATCCAAGATCCCAGTTCATGTTTGGGGAACGTGGCCCTTTTCCATTTGTCCCAACAGATTGAATGAAGAAAGCTCCAGCTACAAAGACAATGTCTGATGCTGTGACAGCACAAATGGCATTTGATTTTAAATGCTTTTTTTTTTTTTTCCAAATCCAGTTTTGGCCTTGTTTCAAATACTTTGTGGCCCATTACCAGCCTGTGTCCTGGTGCAAACTTCTGACCCAAAATTTGGTGGTCTGAACCAGAAGCAGACCGTCACTGCAGAGTCTGCTAAATCTCCCTGAAGGTATTTCATAGTTAAACGGTAGTTCTGATTAGCCTTTTGATTCTAGTAGTCCAACAAGCAGCTCCTTCTAAAAATGTTCTTGTCCTGCAAGCTTCAACTTGATTTCTTCTGTTCCTGCTTCCCTAAAATCCCATTATTATCGTCTTGTAACCATCTCCTGCTTTGTGGACTTTTATCTTCATTTTCAGAGAGCTAGACAGTTATCTGCAAGAGTTTACGCCCACTAATTGTTGCGACAAGGTATGAGGAGTCAGACTACTCTGAAAGCTTTAAAGTTTGCACCACTTAGTTTTTAAAGAGAAAGACCACTCACTGTGCACAAGGCATGGCTGCAACAGTTAATTAAGAGCTTGGTATAAATGATCTGAGAGCATAAATCTCATGGGATCTCCAAACTTCTTCTTTGACAAGAATGTTAAATCTTTAACTTTAAGCCTTTGAAGAATCAGTTTTGCATGCTATGTCATTTTGTCAGTGAAAAAATGTTTAAAACTCTCAAAAGTTAAGTTGCTTGAAAATAAAAATTATTCAGTTGAACTTCCATTACATTCTGTTAAATAAGTATGTATCCTTTAACCCTTCTCGTCTCAATCTCTGCACAAGTTGTTAGAAGTCTGACCTCACTGCCATGATTGTTACTTCAGCTCTGAAAACATAAATGACACAGAAAAATTCTGATCGTAACAAAATAATGTTTGTGTTCATCTTGCAGATTATCTTTACAAAAAAATGTTTTTTTTTTTTTAATTCTTCCTTCCATTAGCCAGCTGTAAATCATCACCCTCCAACCCACACTTGCATTTTCACTGTCACATCTCGCTCAGAGTATATTCCCTCAAAAACTAACATTTTCCCCACGACGACAGATCAGCGGCTGCCTGTTGATCCGGGCGGACGAACGCCCGGTCCTTGCTCCGTCTGATTCAGAAGGGGGAATCGTCCTGGAATAACTAACCCTACGGTGAACAGATAAATCTTTTCGGTCTGCCCACACTGGGGTCCTCCGAGGCTACTGCAGCATGACTTTTCTATGATGAAACAGCAGCGAGCGGTGGAGGGCTGATGGAGTGGGCGAACAGGACACAAACTGTTTTTTCCTGCCACAAACAGCAGGATGAGATGGAGGGCTGGCGGCGATACGGCACATATACCTCCAGCACAGCCAGAACAGCATGCGTTCCTCTCCTGCTTTGCAAAGTCAAAAAGGCTGTCCCCGATTTCTAACGTTCATACGCAAAAAAGCAAAGAACTGACTATATAACAGCAGCAACAAGAGATGTCTTAAGCCTTCTTTCACTGTGTAGTGCAAACCAGTAAAGGGTTCTCTCTCTCAGTTTGTGAACAAAGATATCCTCAATAGCTGTAACAACTGCAGAATAGTGTTGATGAAGCTAGGTGATGATGTGAAGAGGCAGACATCATTAGCCCCCATCATCACACTTCATCAGGAGAGAAGGACCGCTCTGTTAGCGTACTGAGCTGCAAGTATGAACAAAAGCAGATGGCTTTATGAGTCAGACAATGGGGTGTTTATGATTGAATATATATCATTCATTTCAATTTAAGCAGTCAAGGCATTTTCCTCCCTGCTGTATCTCAATGGAAATCCATTAGCAATGAAGGAACCGAGGAGCTGCCATCACCCTGAATCAGCTAGACTTCAATGACACTTTACAATACCGAGAATAATACATGGAGGCTGAAGAGAACAGTGAGACTATAAGGACTGATTATTCTCTAAAGGGTACTGGCAGAAAAATTACAGAAGTTACTTAATTGAGCACAATACTATCTCCTCTAATACTTTCATCTGTGCTTTTTCCTGCAGCATGTGTATAAGTATCGTTTTCCAGATTAAATTTTTAAAGTTGGTTACAGTCCAACTTTTCCAAAGAAAACAAAGTTGCAGGGTCCGAACGAGTAAAATAAAAGAGGAGGCTGATTTCCAGCTCCAGCTGTCATTTATCCACACTTCACCAGTCTCAGTGTGGGCACTATTTTCTTCACAACACACCGACATGAACTCAGTCGCTCCTCGTGCTGCTCTAATCTGTTTTCCTTTGAACAAGCTCCCAGCAGGACGGCTGTCTACGGAGCGATTTAAGCATCTTTAACTATCCAGCTGCCCTTGACTGTAAACAACTGGAACTCCTCTTCTCCTCCTCCTCTTTCTCCTCCTTTCCGCCTCCTCCGCGGCGCCAGACAGCAAGTGCAACAGTACTCACCCCCAGTTTCTTACTCCGTATCCTCACGTACCCCTGCTTCACTATGTCGTTGAAGTTGGAAGCCATGGTGAAGGGGAGCGGGCGGCTTCCTGTCCGAAAGGAGGAGAAATTAAAAAAATAAAAAATGAATAAAAAAGAAAGAGAGATTGAAAAGTGGTATCTATTTGAGTCGCAAAAAAAAAAAAAAAGGCATTTACTTGAGCCTCTGTCCGGCAGACATCCGGCAGGAGGAGAGCGAGCCGCGGATGACCTGCTCCGGTGTCCTGCTAGCGCTCAGGTTGGCCGGGTTCAGCCGCGCGATCCATCCGGGAGAGGAGGGAGATACCATTCAGCTGATGCACTTCAGCCGGAGAGAAGAGGAGAGCGGCGGGGCGCTTCCTGGACCACACCATCCGAGGAGCAGCGAGGGGGTGGGGGATATGAGGACAAGGTGTTTCGTCTTTTGTTGATGTTGTTGTTGTTGTTGTTGTTTTATTTCAGTATCCCCTCCCATATTTTCCTCCGTCCCTTTTTTTATATTATATATATATATATATATATATATATATATAGATAGATATATATATATATATAAATTTGTATTATATATTTTTTTTATTTCAATCCCTTCCCATATTTTCCTCCATCCCTTTTCTTTTTTTATTTTTATATATTATATATAATATATATATAAATATATATATATATATATATATATATATATATATTATATATATATGTACACACACACAGGTAAATAATAGCATAAAGGAAATGAAAACCAGACAACACAGATCAAATAAGAAAAAATTTGAACGTTGTTCAGCATGGAATTTACTTGCTGTTTATAACACCTGCGTGGACAAATTGATGGCTGTCATGCATGTCTTGAGTCTGTTTGTCACGTCCCAAGAAAAATACTCTATGCATGTGTGAGATGCAATATTTACCTAAACTAAAAAGCACTCTTGGAGGTCAAAGCAGCAGTTGACCACAAGTGAGCGGCCACTAAGCTCTGCTGCAGTTACAGCTCACTGTGTGCGGTGTTGTGTTGAACTAGAATGGCAGTCTGATGCAACAGGTTGTCAAACGTGGAAGATGTACAAAATACTGTTGGTGTTTCTCATCATCAGTTAGTAAAATGAGATAAACTGCAATCTAGACGTCATCGATTTAATGGCCCAACATATCACCTCCAATCACACTTGTGCTGTTTACTCAAGTACCCCTGACTACAGACCCCAGATAGGGGCGTGCCTCAATGTGGGCGGAGCTCAACGTTTGACCCCGCCCACACGGAGCCACGCTTGCTCATTCACAATGTGACTTGCCTAAAATAAGAAAAAAATAAATACGAAACAAATATAATCATGTATATTAGGCTAGATTTTTCCTTTATTTAAAACAAAGTATTTATACTTTTCCCCAGAACAGAAACAAAAGCATACACTTCTGTATGGAAACCTACTGTATATACTCCTGATGTCATGGTGTTGGTTGTGCACGGTGTGTTTAGGGTTTTGTAAGTATTTTGTCTCGTCTCCTCTGTCCTGAGTGTGTTCTTGAAGTCTTGTCTTGATTAGGTTCTGCTTCTTCCTCCCCCTTGTCATCCTAATTGTTCACACCTGCCTCTCGTTTGTTCCTCTGTGTTTATAAGTCCTGTCACTCCCATTCTGGTTGCTGTCCATTGTCGTCTCTACCCTCTGCATGTCTCCCTGGTTCTTGGATTTAAGTTTAATAAAGATCACTTTTTGTTTCTTCAACTCCTGCACCTTGGGTCCTCCTTTTACACCACCCACAACCCGTGACAAGAAAAAAAGCATCTTAGAATTTATTTTGTGTGTGTGTGTTTTATATTTGACCCTAAAAAACACCTTTTAATTAAAATTTTTTTGAATATACTTTTAGTTCAAATTTACAGCATGTCCAACATGGAAGGACAACAGGATATTTTTTGTGTTAAAATAGAACTGGATTAAGAAAATTAAAAAAATTATCAGCTTATGTCTTTAGAGGGATATTAACCAAAGAACACATTTACAGTGCCTTGCGAAAGTATTCGCCCCCTTGAACTTTTCAACCTTTTGCCATATTTCAGGCTTCAAACATAAAGATATAAATTTTTAATTTTTTGTCAAGAATCAACAACAAGTGGGACACAATCGTGAAGTGGAAAGAAATTTATTGGATATTTTAAATGTTTTTAACAAATAAAAAACTGAAAAGTGGGGCGTGTAATATTATTGGGCCCCTTTACTTTCAGTGCAGAAAACTGACTCCAGAAGTTCAGTGAGGATCTCTGAATGATCCAATGTTGTCCTGAATGATTGATGATGATCAATAGAATCCACCTGTGTGTAATCAAGTCTCCGTATAAATGCACCTGCTCTGTGATAGTCTCAGGATTCTGTTAAAAGCTCAGAGAGCATCATGAAGAGAAGGAACACACCAGGCAGGTCCCAGATACTGTTGTGGAGAAGTTTAAAGCTGGATGTGGATACAAAAAGATTTCCCAAGCTTTAATCACCTCAAGGAGCACTGTGCAAGCAATCATATTGAAATGGAAGGAGTATCAGACCACTGCAAATCTACCAAGACCCAGCCGTCCCTCTAAACTTTCATCTGGAACAAGGAGAAGACTGATCAGAGATGCAGCCAAGAGGCCCATGATCACTCTGGATGAACTGATCTACAGCTGAGGTGGGAGAGTCTGTCCAGAGGACAACAATCAGTGGTACACTGAACAAATTTGGCCTTTATGGAAGAGTGGCAAGAAGAAGGACATTTCTCAAAGATATCCATTAAAAAGTCTCATTTAAAGTTTGCCACAAGCCACCTGGGAGACACACCAAACATGTAGAAGAAGGTGCTTTGGTCAGATGAAACCAAAATCAAACTTTTTCGCTACAATGCAAAACGATACGTTTGGAGTAAAAGCAACACAGCTCATCACCCTGAATACACCATCCCCACTGTCAAACATGGTGGTGGCAGCATCATGGTTTGGGCCTGCTTTTCTTCAGCAGGAACAGGGAAGATGGTTCAAATTGATGGGAAGATGGATGGAGCCAAATACACTCTAGCATAGCATTCTGGAAGAAAACCTGTTGGAGTCTGAAAAAGACCTGAGACTGGGACGGAGATTTATCTTCCAACTGGACAATGACAAAAAAATTGGAATTTTATATATTTATGTTTGAAGCCTGAAAAGTTCAAGGGGGCTGAATACTTTTGCAAAGCACTATCATTTGATCAAAAATCTCTTCTATTACTTGTTGCTTCAAAGGACAAAAACGTATTTAATTCAACAGTGAACTATAAGATATAGAACATAGACAGTTCTGCATTTTTCATTTTAGCGGCGATAATTCTGGAAGTATGTTTTTTTTTGTTTTGCAGAGGAACATCTTGCCTTTGCATCTCATGTAGGTCTTGCTACTGCAGTCCTTGCTTAAGTTGCTGTCCCCATGACCCGAAATCAGGTTAGTGGGAGTTGATGGATGGATGGCAATAATTTCAATGTCATGGATGTGATTTCACTCCCTACTGAATAACCTCACATACTTGTTTTAGGCAACTTGCATATATTTAACAGCAGTTACAAATATTACAATAATTTAGCATGAAACTAAATAAAACATACACGTTAGTCCTCGCCCACAAACACTATGATTTAACTGCTCCCTTTCTGGCTTTGACTCAGTCTCATTAGATTCTCCAGCATCACCTTCCTCTCTTCTTTCTCATCTGAAAGCTCCAAATCTGACCCCCCCCCCCCCCCCCCCCCCCCCCCCCCCCCAACCCCAAATGTGACTGTTATTTCAAAACATAATTAATGAAACTGTTTTCAAGTGTAAACATTCTGTTATTGACATGTTAATGAACAAGAATATATATCATTGCCATGGAAAAAATAGCATTACATATAATATTTGACTTAACTCTCCTTCCTCCATAAAATGTGGTTGTTGCAATGCTGGCCATCTTGATAGAGTAAAAAAGTAAAGTTCCCACCATGCACAATGTTCACTACAGAGGACATAAATGAGTCTCAGGAGGATATGATTTACCAGACAGTCTACATCTCATGAACCATTTATGTGTCGGGAATTGCGGAGGAATGGACCCAAATGCAGATGCTGGTAGAAACAGGTAGGTGAACAATTAACTTTATTCATAAAATGTATTATAAAGAACAAGATAAGTAAAAAGAAAAGTAAGTGTACAAAACAATTTAAGCATAAAGAACAACATAAAGAAGAATAAACTTTATTTATATAACTTTGTTTTTTCAGTTTCTATCATTTTTATCCGTCCAGAGTATCCTCCTAATCAAAAATAAAGAAAACAATTATTAAAGTAAGGGTTGGAGAAAGCAGAAACAGTAAAGTAAGAAAAGCCCATAGCAGGCAACATAACACGTTCCCTGTTCCCAGTACTGGCCTGTTCTCAGCTTCCTCTAGAACGGAAACAGATTATGGTTCTTATAGGCACAATAACATTCAAGATGTTAAAATAAATAAATAAAAATTCAGTTGCTGATTAGAGTATACTTGTTTAATGAAAACAGAGAAATTACTGAAAAACAAACTGACAACCCACCGATACAACCTTGATGGAAGTGTGCACAATTCAATTCAATTCAATTTTATTTGTATAGCGTCTGTTACAATGTCAGTTGTCTCTAGGCGCTTCACAGAGACCTAGAGCATGACCCCCGAGCAAATATCATTGACTAAAATTATAATATTAAATCCTGAACAAGGATAATGGCAAATAAAAAACAATGCTACTTTGAACAATACCTGATGCTTCAGAGACAGCTTCTGAATCTCTGAACCTCTTAAGAGGGAACTCTTCCACATCCTGAAATAAGTGGAGGGTTTAGACTTTTGTCCAAATGCCTGATAACAACAAAGCTAATAACTAAGAATACAACAATTGTGATTTTTTTTTTTTTTAATTTCATTACATTTCCATTTATCCACACCCTTTGGCCCCACCCTTGTCATGGGAGTAATATCAAATTAAGGCGGTTACAGGCAAGAAAAAATAGAACAAAAACAAAACAATAATGTTACTTCATTCCTTGTCTGTCACAAATATTTCAAAATAGCACGTTAAAACAAAAGAAAAGCCTTGCTTACTTCCATTTTCCTCTTCATTGCTTTCTTCTCTAATAGATGTTCTCCTTCCGTAGATCAATATAGGGCAAGTGGGCGGGGTCAAGCATTAAGCTCCGCCCGCATCGAGGCGTGCACCAATTTGCAGTCTGCAGTCAGGGGCTATTCTTTTCTCTCCTATAGGGGCTCCATGTTGCCTTCTTGAATATGGTTGTATTTTTGAGTCTGGGTCTACATTCTGCTACCAAGTGGAGACGTCTGGTATTACATGTACAGCCTGCATAGTCCAGAAGCAAGAAACATTCACAACGAGAAGGGCTGAGTGAACGGACTTGAACGCTTCCTCAAACTGCCAGGATATCTCACGCCTTAATATAACTTGGGAACCCCCATTTGCATTGTGGGGTGTGTCGGCCATGTTGGTAGCTACAGAAGTGCATCATAAGCAAGAAGTTGTGAGAAGAGAAGTCATAAGAGGCAAAAAAAAAAAAAAAGATTAAGAAACAGCATAAAAATGAGAGAATAACATGTTAGTTTACTATGAGAAGTTGACAACTGAACCAAGATAACATTATTTTGAGAAGCTGGAGCTTTTTTGCCAAGCTGATCTCACCTGTAACCTCCACTGAGATATTCAGTGTGTTTTCTGTCCTTGTTTGCAGTGCGAGTGCATATACAGCCGAGCAATCCAGGAGTCACAGATCTCTTGACTAACTTGAAATTTGCAAATGAATTGGTGCAGAACGTATAAATCTTCAATCAGGTGAGCACCTCTAACACGGTTCTACCACAGGGACGTCGTATCAAACATGTCCTCATTTGCATATATATTTAGCAACATTTTTCAAAGTCTTTGACACAGTTTGACTGCATAAACTAATGTGCACATGACAAATCAAAAGCACCAAACTATATGTCAGTTCTTTTAATCACAGCCTTCTGGAAAAGGACTTCAAGTAAGCATGCAAAAACAAATTATGCTGTCAACAGAAAAGCAAAACTGAACAGAATAATAGTGAGATACAGCGCTCGTCAGCAAATGATACTGCCATGTATGAAAAACCTCAATTAAACAAGGTAAACAGGCAAGGTTGCAACAACATACATAACAATATATACAGTTGAAACCTGAATTTTACATGCACTGTATAAAAAGACCCCCCTCCAAAAAAAAAAAAGACACAAGGGTTTTGTCTCCCAGAGATGAATGTGCTTTTGCGTGAAATATGCATACCAACCCCAGAACAAAAGCAAAACACCTTGTGAAGATGCTGGCTTGAAGCTGGTAGTGTTATTTTTCACAATGAGTCCGCAAATGGATCTTCCAAATGGACAATGACTCTAAGAACAAAGACCCTGTTCGTCCATAACAGTCTGGGTTGGAGCAGCCACGGCCAGGGACAAGGCCAAGCTGCAGTACATCGTCCACTCCACAGAGAAGGTGATCGTCTGCAGCCTCCTATCTGTCCAGAAGTTGTACATTTCCAGGACCTATAGATGTGCAGCCAGGACCGCAGCCGATCCCTCTCATCCTGAACGCAAACTTTTTCAGACAATCCCCTCTGGAAAGAGGCTTCTTAGGTTTCTTCCCCACTGCAGTGAGCCTGCTGAACAGTGTCCCAACCTTTTGCACTCACCTGACTGGAGTTTTTATTCTACTACTAACTTCTAATACCACTGAGCTCTGTCATTATTTTCTTTAGCTTTTTCTTTTCCTTATGTTAATACCTTCTAGGGAATGAGGCCTTTTACATTAATTCACATTACATGAGTAAGGTTTTTATCACCTGTCACATTTTCCAAACATCAGCCAATTACAGGACTCAGATGTAGGTTTATTCAGAGTAAACAACAGTTCATTCATTGATAGAAAACTAAGTGCACCCAGTTTGAAAATCAGTAAATTATTTCAATCATTATAAAGTGGAACTTGTTACTGTCTACACTTTCTCAGATGAAAGGATTTATTGCATTTCATCATTTTATGTGCTAGTAACTATATTATGAAGAGTTAGCTAAGAATAGTTAAGTGAGTAAAAGATGACCTGATTTCCAAAAGGCATGTTAAAGATGAAACATATCTTGAATATTTTACGCACTATTACTTTTTCATTTGCATCTTTTTGCAGTGTCCATTTCCAAAATAGGAAATGGAAAGAGCTTAAAGCAAGTTTGAAAACTTGGCATGATAAGCCTTTTATATCATCCCCTTTGGCCAATATTACAGTTTGTAAATGGTTAAGAGTCTTAAAGTTCTTGTGAAAGATATTTTTTGCCAGTTTATCCTTCAAAAGTGACTATGCTCTATAAGATTTTATCGGCTTTTTGAGATCTGTCCAGCGGTGTGATGAAATGTAGACTGATAAACTGTCAGAACTCATTGTAAAACCCCTGCTTAGACCTCATCAACACTGGAGATGTTAAAGTGCTTTTAGGCCTTTTTCAACAGTAGTGAAGCCATCATCATTTAATCTTTCTCACATTTTTACAGAATGAAATTCAGCGTGGTCAGCCAAACCCATTCACTTTGTGGAATTCTCTCTGGTGAAACTTGGTCCACTTGCAACCTTTATGCAAAACACATTTTCACTGCATAATCAACATTAGGACTCAATGTTTCTGTTCCACTGCACACCGTTTTGGATGTCTTTTCCTATCACTAGTCTGGTTGTCACTCTGCAGACGTCACAACCTTTGTTTCTTTGATTGGCTTTATGTCTATACAGTACTCTCCAGATGCAGCACAGAGGCAATAGTGTTCTGCATCCACTGGTACTGTCCCTTGGAAATCAAAGTACAATCCAGAGGAACCAGACTGATTCTTTGCATTAAAGAGAGAAAGATGGGTGGCCAGGCTCCAGCAAAACTTCCACCAGTGAAATATTAATTGTAGCAGAGCTGCAGTTCTACTTCTGTACTTAACAGTTAGAAAGGTGTTCTTTATAAATATATACACTCTTTTTATTTGCCACTGAATTTTCTCACAGTAAATGTTTTTCTTCACAATATCAGGCCACAGATCGCCAAGAATGGTTGGATAGTCACATATTCACCAGGCGTGGCCCGATTCTTCATTATCTTTGGACCTTTGGGACCAAAGAAAATATGGGTTTGTAATGCTGATAAAGGAATGGTTTTCTAATGACTCATCAGTGGAGTAAATCTCTCTGAAGATGCTTAGCAGTTAAGGGTTGAGATCATCTTTTCTTGCAGTCCTACAATTTGTTGTTTCTTTACCTGAACCTTTGTATGTCACTATTTATTTTCAACATATTCACCTTGATCGTTCCTAACATTGTGAGAAAAAAAATGACTATAGATAGGGTGTTTTAATTATCATTTATGATTTTCACAACATAGGCAGAGAAATATGAATGTTTATGGTTCCAGCTGCCTGCTCCAAGATGTCTCTCTCAGCAGTTTCGAGGCCCTGTCATGCATCTGTCAGATATTATTGGATTTCTTTCCTGCACCTGCAGTCATTACCATCATCTGCATCCTTCTGTACGGCTCCCTTGCATTCAATGGAATTAAAATTCAGTAAAATCCTGAATATGTCAAGTCTTTACTTTCAGTTTTGCTAATATATGTATATATATATATATATATATATATATACATATATATATGTGTGTGTCATGAAGTCATGGATGCATATAAAGATATGCGTCCAGCATTATTTGTTCAGTGAATTCTGATCTTGTTCATAAAAACTCAAGTTACCATTTAATCTCTTCTTTTTGTCCTTTATAATACATTCAATAAAAATATGTAGACATACAGCAAAGTCTGAATGCTACCTGTCTGAATATCTTTTCGATATTTTTCACCAGACAGCCCACTGATAAAGAAATACAAATCTGAGCTTGCCAGTGTGCTAACACTGTGCTTTGTCCATTAGCAGGCTGCTTTATGTTGATGTTGTCTGATATGTTGAATAGTTAAATAATGGAGCACAGATGGTGCAGGTACATTCATAGAAAGAGCTACTTGCATTGAGAGCTGGATTATATAACAGTTATGTAAGTCATATACAGTATAAAACTATATGATTAAGTGGAGATTATAGATGTTCAGTTCCACAGTACATCTTTCTAATTTAATTTATCTCATTGTTTTGACTCTTTTCATATTATAAAAAGAAAACATTAGATTTCATTCTATGAATGAGGAGATGAATATTTGAGCTCAGCTTGTCTTTCGTACCTCTGCATATTTATCTCATTCACCATAGTGAATCATGGTGGTCTGACAAAATGAAATACCGGCTGCTGAGAGGCAGCTTTGTTCAGCACGGCATTGACAGCTGCCACTTTCAGAAGTGCTACTCTGTCGAGTGTCAGCTTTTAAGTCCTGAGGTAAAACTCACTGTCTGTATTTTCTGTCGTATTTATCGCATTCACAAGAGCGTGGAACAAATCCCTCGAACAAGCAGCTTGACTTTGATACTTCATATCTCCCTGGATGTGTCCTCAAATTTCAGACTTGTCAAAGTTGTTTTGTCTTCATAATCCTCCTTGTACAACGTGGCCCTGTTCCATCCCTGCCGCCCTGTCATTCTCTCCCAAAGAAAACAAAGCTGACAGCGACAATTTCTTTTCATCGCACGAAATATTGTGCTCTGGTGACTTCCATTATCGAGATCTGTCCCAGTTTTGGGAAGGTAATTGCCTGCCATGATACAAGACTAACAACCAGTTGTTGGTTTCAGGTGGAGAGGCTGCACGCCCCGTATGTAGGCGACCACACAGACCAACATATGGCCCTGACATACATGAGCGGCTGCCAGCGGGGTCAGATGTGCCGAGGCTCACTCAAGAGCAGAAAGACCTTCACCAAGGGCAGGAGTGAAGCAGCCAATATCTGCAGAACTGCAGAAAGCAGCCCCAGTCCAATATGCCATCTTATCAGCCACTGACCTCATAACCATCACCATTTTTCACTCTCGTTTCACTTCACGTATCAGTCCCTTCATGTCTATGATGATTAATAAATGTGAGCTGCTTGCAGGGATGCGATGCCATCCATTAAAGCTCTAAGCATTCCCTACCAAAAAAAAATAAAAAAAAAACCCTGAATTGTTTATTCAGTCACCACTGAGGCGAAAGATGATTTTAATGGTCCGGTGAAATATTAAAACTGGCTTTGCATTAAATGCTTAGTTTGTCTTTTAGCTCTTTGGTTCACTAGCACAAACAACTAAATAATTAACACTTTCTAAAAAGATAAGCAAGAGGAAGAAGAGAGGGAGAGAAAAAGAGAGAAAAAAAAGCCTCTCCATGGTTAGCCGTTTGCCAGGTAAGCATTTTTCACAGGGGCGGAGGAGAGAAAATAGAGATCACACATTATGGTAATGTTCTGCTTCGGGTTACTGTACTGAAGGTTTTTACAACAACTTGTATCAGTCTGATATGTTAATAGTCACAATGGGATTTGGGTTTGATTAAATGTTAATGCCTGGAGGAGGAAAGCTTGGATGGAAAGAGGAAAAAGAAAGCCAAAATCACTGAATAAGAGATTTGAGTTGTTTTGTGTTTCGTGGTTCCTCAGACATGAAAAGAGGATGTTGGGTGGTCACACAGCGCAGGACAGCGGAGGTTGTGTGTCATCCCAGAGGATCAGTCTATGATATGTTTGTGATTTACTTCATAACATAAGTGCAAAAGTGGTTGGAGGGCCTCTCCGTCCTTCTGTAGAAGGTGAATCACGAGTGTTGGTGACTAAAGAGGGTCCTTGGCTTCAGCCAGTGTGTGAGCAGAGAGTGTAAGCCTCTTACAAGACTTCCTTATGTCACCAGATTAACTAGAAAAAAAAAAAAAGAGTTGGATTGAGGACAAGATTTAATTTGCTGCAGTGTGTATGCTTCTGAAAATCATTTGCAAGATGATTATCAATTGAAGCCAAACAGTCATTTCAGTGATTGACAGTTATGTCACATCAAAAACATGTAGCGCCGTGGGGCTAAAGGATGTTGGAGCTCTGATATAAATACTGAAACTGGATGTACTTGGTGTGAGTGGTTTTTTGTTAGTTCAGCACATTTTATTTGGATTTTCTTCAGATTATAAATCCAAAATAGCATTCTTTATCCAGACTTGTACTAAGGTAAAATACACCTGCACATTTCAGCTTATATTTATTATAATTTTGTCTTTTTATGCAAATCAGACCATGTCTGATTAGTTCGAAAAAATTTTCAAGGGAAAGTAATCAACTTGTGAGGTTTCATGGAGATAACTGCAGTTATATATTTTTCTTATTATTATTGTGATCCCCAAGTCTGCCAAGCAATTTATTTCATTTTGAAGATTCTCTTGTGCCTGCAATATGTTTGCGCCCTTTTTAGCTAGAAAAGGATTGAAAAGTAGGTGAAAGTGAAAATGAGCAGTGAGGGAAAATAAAAGGGAAGTTCAACATTGAATAAAGTGGAAACAGGAAGAAAAGAAAATCTTTATTCTCATATTTATTTTATAATGACTACTTTCATATTTCAAAGACTAACATCCAGCCTTTAGAGAGATGAAAGCCACAAAATAAATTCTAAACAAATGTCATTAATTAATCTTATGATAGTGAACATTTGAAATTTTTAATTAGGTAAATGATATGTCAGATTAATGTGGCCTAATTTTTTTTAGTTTAGACTGCACAGGAAACCTCAAAAGGAGAACAGCTCTCCCACCAGACTATAAAAACGAACTCTTGAATCTGCTCTCACCTTAATGGAATTTTTAATTTTGCTGAACACGATTTATTTTTTTGCACTGTTAGCTACACCAAAGTAACTGCTTCAACTCACTTTATTACGTTTCTTGTTAAATGTTAGTTTCAGCGCATATTCCTTGTAGACAACAAGCAAAAACTGTGCACGTGCTCGTTTTGGCTGCTTGGTTTAACGTGGAAGTGATTGTGAGGATGTGCCGTTGTTCATCTTTATACCGTATGAGACTGAAATGGATTGGTGATGTGTTCATGGTCTCGGCTGGGACAGGACACATCTGTGACCCTAGATAGGAAGAAAAGGATGCTCCTCTGCAAATTAAACTCCATTTTTTTTCTTCTTTTCTCAAATATATATTTACTTTACTATAGGTAGTGTGCTTTTGTTAGTTTTTTGTCTTTTTTGTTTAGTCTGTAGAACTTTAAATTAAAAAAATTTTGAGCTTTGAAAGATGCGGTTTTCTTCAAAACATTTGAGTTGGCCTTGTTATTTTCAGTTTTTTCAACTTTTTTATTTTGCAATGTTAGGTTTGTTTTTTTTTTTTAGCATTGAGGAAGCTTCTAATCTAATCATCTGTATTTTTTTTTTTTTTAAATGCTGTTAGTTGGCAAACCATTCCCCCAAGTTTCAAATATCAATGATTTAAATGTGAGATGTATTCATCTTACATTACACAAACACAAATGAGGGAAGTCTGGTTTATATGACTTGGAACAGTCATAATCAATTTTTCATAAGTGCATCAGTCAGAAAAAGGAGGGAACTCAGCCAGCACACTTTCACTACATGAACAAAAGAAGATGAATGACAAATAAGGATAAATAAAAAATGATGAAGCAAGTGAGGAAAGGAAAAGATGTAGACGGATGAGAATGAAGCAAAGGGAAGACTACAGAAATTGGAACAAAAGGGGCAAAGGCATGCACACATGAACAGAAAAGAAATGGATCACTCTCAGGGAAAGCTGCTGGTTTGACCCAGTCTTTGTGTCCTAAATTGGGGTCCATCTTGTGTCACGGTGAAGCTGAACCCCGGGCGAGATCTCTGGAGAATTATCTGTTCTGCTTCTGTGGTGTCTCAGAGAAAAACGACCAGGGGGATGCTGAAACCACAGTTCATCAAACTCAGCTCCTCGCAGATGATAAAGGAGCAAAGAAAGGACCTCCATATACTCAAATGAGAGTGATGGAATGCCTGTATTGTCTTCTTTTTTCTTTTCTTTTGGCTTCTAGTGCATACTAATTTGGAGAACAGAAGCTGAAATCTTCTACGTTCTCCATGAAGGAGTGGCTGGTCTTGGTCTTTCATTTCATTCCATTTTAACTGAGAGACTCTTGATGAACTGGAGCCTCCCGTTTCTGGGATTCTTTTCTATTCTATCAATTACATTCTGACCAGTTCCACATCCCTTCGCTTAAAGCATCATTATTTTTTCAAGCAATTTAGTAATTAGAAGTTTTGAGGTCATCACTAAGGACAAAACATCTCAGATTGAGCAAACAGGGCTTTTTTTTTTTCACTAGCAGACACCCCAGTAGGACAGATGCTGGAGTCAAGATGGTGTGAATAATGGTCCTCGGGGTTGATCACAGTTCATCGGTCTCTGTAAACACTGTGTAATTATACAGTCATTGGCTCATGTGTAGATGAGTGTCTTTAACTCATCACAGGCTCCCCGAAGATTAAAAAAAAGAAAAAAAATAGAGAGACATACAAGCGTGACTAATGTGAATGCCCTGTAGAGGGCAATATTGTCCACATTGCTAAAAGTACTTTGAAAAGGCTGTGTAAATGCCTTCATGTTTCTCCTGAATGATAATGAGATCTCTGTGCTCTGACTATAATTTCACAAGGTGATGAATAAGCAATGCGGGATGTGTGGCAGATGGTTTATGGTGTTACATGAAAGCAAAAGTTACAGAGGAAGTGTTTTAAAGCCACACAAAAACTCAGTTTACCCAAACATGCTTTGTGGTTTGTTCATGCTGGGTCTTTCTTTTTACCATTTGCATCTTTTTTTTAAATATAGACAGTACATCAGAGAGCAGAATCAGATATTTCTCTGCAACAAAAATAAAGAAAAAAAGTCAGTTCTTCCCCAGCTAAGTTGGAAAACAGCTAAAACAAGTATGATCTGTGTATCAAAGGGTCACATTTGGTTAAAACTGCACTTTGAGCACTGCAAGTTATTGACTTCCATATTTAATCTGACAGATTTAATATAAAACAGGTGGCCCTTGTGCTTCTCTCCATGACCATGCCATGTGGGCCCTTCTTTTGGACTGGCAGAAGCACCCAGCTCCAGAACTCACCATCCAGGTCCAGACAAAGCCACTATTTTACCTCAGGGGCCCGCTTCATAACTGCTCGTGTGTGAGCATGGAAAATTAGTGGAAATCCAGCCTCCTCCCTAAATACATGAAAGGTCAGTGATTACGTTGGAGCCAACGGGACAGCCTCGTCCGTGATTTTGCGGCCCGTCATCGGTGCCTCGTTCGTAGCAGCTCTTTATGTTTCACTCTCTTGACCGTGATCCCAGTATAAATACAAGAGAGCACTTCTGCAAACTCTGCTTCCCCTCTCCTCATTGGCTTGACAACTCTTCCAAGAGACACCCTACAGAAGGAAAAAGTTGTGCTGACTTGCACAAAAAAAAAAATTGAAAACAAACTTATTTTGGGGTTGCTTTTGATGTCGTTCACAATGAACCTTTTTTCATTAGTTTCCTCAGTTTTTTACTTCTCATGCTGCACTCCTTCTCCAACCACCCTTCAACCCTGCAGGCTTTATCCCGATGAATGCCCCGCTTCGCCTTTCCTGTATTATGACTGACTTCAAATAAGTGTGTTGCCTGTCTGCCACACCATGATGTTTAAGCATGACCCTTAGATGTACAGCCTGTGGCTTTTCACAATGTAATATTGGCAGGCACCTTGTGCTCGGTTCCAACGCTTTCTTAACATTTATTTCTCTCTTCTTTGCATCCAAGTACTTGCTTTCGGCCAACATCTTTGAAGGCAGCCAAAGCCATTTGTTCTCTTAGCCACGGCTTCATGTGTGAGGATTTATGCCACGCTCTGGAACTGTGATGCCATTATTTTTATTACTCATGCAATCTCATTTGACCCACATGTGGAAGATGAACAGGAAACCACTGATCATTCAGCATGTTGCAGCTGTAAAAGTAGGTCCTTTGGGAGCACGGACAGAGAAGCGACTTGCTTAATTTATTTTTTTCTTCCGACAAAATAAAACTGTCACTGCTCACAGAGAGGCACATTAGTTTTTTTTTTTTTTTTTCCCCTAAATGCCCAGATTTGATGCAGACATGTCTTTATTTATTTGTAGGGGCAGATCTAACAGCAGTGCAGTCTGGGAGGCAGCCAGCCCCTCCTGGAGAGGTACTGTAAGCACAACTTTCCTCAATGCTTGTTTTAGGAATACTTCTACATGTGGCCCACATCTGCATCCAGGGCATAAAACAGCTTGACTGACACCTTTTTATACAGGAGCAAATGTCAGTATTGGTGTCACATGTGTGCAAACTGTTGACAATAAATCATCTGATGCGCCGTATTTTTCCCCTGGAAATGAAGCGTTGAAAAAATATAGCTGCAGCCCTGTCATGACAGAAGAAAGATGAATGTCTGTTAATCGCTGTGAGCACACAGAGGCAACGGAGAACAGGAGAGAGGAAAACCATGAGAGACAGAGCAGCAGCTAATTGTGAATATGCACACGCACGGTATTGTCTTTACAGTTTGTTAGGATGAACTTCGCCAGTTGTTGGAAACAGCATTTTTCTCATCGGAGCGTTTGTGAACAAAACGATTTTGTTGCTGTAGCAGCTCCAATTTCTTCATTTTCAATCAAACAAAGGAACCTTTTGTTGTGGAGAGTCTCTTTTATTTGTGTTGGATGCCAACACAGAGCTAGTATTTGTTCTGTTAAAGCACCCAGCAATTAAGCAACACATGGGTCAAGTCTCACTTGTTGACATTGTGTAGCTGCCGTAACTACTGCACCCTCAAATTACTGTATTTTCTTCTAGGATTCAATCAGGACCACTGAGGTTCATGTTCCAGATACACAGTCGAATTCTTTAAGCAGCGGTTTGACACAGACCACACTTCAGCAAGTCGCATATTCCTCTCAAAAAAACTTAAAAAAAAAAAAAAAATGCCAATAGCCAAACTTGGATGGTTGGGCATTTGTTAAAGCGTGGATTTAAATTTCACTCTCTTATTCCTGTCAAACTCACTAACTTCAATCTCATGTACATGCTGCACGTCTCCAAATTCAGTCAAGTTGGGTGGGTTGATTGCAGGAGAGCGAGTTGTAATGAATGGTTATTATAAATCAAATGTCTTAGATTTGTCAGAGGTTTGTTTTAAAAGCATAGAGCCTCAAAATAACTCAATAATTACATGAGTCACATTGCCACTCAGGAAAAGCTTATTTTTTTTCCACACTAAAGTACCTACTCCATCTTTTCAAAAACTCATTCACTGTGGCAATATACATGTAATATTTCTGGATCGTGAGGGTAAGGAAAAAAAAACCCTCCCTGTCAAATGTTATGTTTTGTTCATCTGCCAAAGTAAAGGTTTGACAAGAAGCAACACAGTCCCTACCACTGGCAACCATAAGTTTTCACCTCACTGCGAAGGGCTTCTCTGACTGCATCACTATTTTCTGATTCCCATCCAACTACATTGGGTCAGACAGCACAGACTCAATACCACAGAAACAAACAAGTAGGAAAGTTAACATAAAATAAAATTAAAAAACTCAAATTTCTAACATACACATGTATACATGACAAATGTATGAGCACATCAACTGTCTTTCCTTCTCTTCAGGTATATGTGGTTTCTTTGACACAGTCTGCCAATTCTGCAAGAAGCGCCAGACGGCAGCAGAGCAGAGCACAGTGAGGAGGTTATTAATGGCCTTCCTTATTTTAAGCGACAGTCTGAAAACACTGGTGGTACCATGCAGACCCTGCTCACTACAAGCTTGTCTTTCAACCCATCTGTCTTCACGGCGCTCAGTTGCCTTGGTCCTAATGGGCCCATGGCTTTCACTCCTCTTAGATTTGGTCTTAATGCATACTTGCCTGACTGCTGGGTCCAATAGACGGTCTTGGTGGATTGCATGTGAAAGAACATATATCACTATCAACTAATGCATTGCACCTCTTTAATTATTTGAAGGCACATTAAATGGATGCACAGGAAAGTTCTTGAACTGCCCCTGCAAAATGTTACTTTAGTTGTCTTTATATTGCATTATTTTCTCAACTGCAAAAGTTAGGAAAAGATGAGAACGGCTGCGTGGAGTACCCGATGTCACGCTCACAAAGGCATCAGAATGTCAACACCTTTTTCTCGAAACTTAAAGTAATCTCTCTGCCCTTTCCTCTGTTCCTTGTTTTCCCTCTTTCGCTATCCCACTCATCGTCTCACCTTTCATTTTTTAGGCCTCTGAGTGTCACCTATCACTGCACCCTGCTGTGAATTCTGACACCTGTGTGATGTATGCCTCTCTCGTCTCTCATGGGATCATGGATGGCCTGGACATCTCTCCACAGCCTGCTCTCCTGCAGAGCTCAGCCAATCTCAGCCAAGTGAATCATGACATGACATTTATTTATGTACTAACATTATAGCAACAATGTTCAGGAGGTGTACAATATATTGCAAATGTGTTTAACAGTCTAGTTTTCTAGTTAATGACTTAGCTCGAGAACATTTGCCAATTATTGTGAAAACCTGCATTCATGCAATGTAGCATTAGGATCATTTGTATATATGAATCACTGATGATTGATGTTACCTTATTTTCCATCTACTCCAAAGTTTGGTTGGAGGAAAAATACCATTTTCTTCTGTGTGCATCCAGTAATTTAGTCTGACGTAGCTCCTGCTAGCCTAGATTAGCATATCCACTGGAAGTGGACTGCTACATCGAGCCAAAGTGACAACATAAACTCCCATACATAAACGTTTGTAACCAAGGGGCTCCATCTCTCTTGCTAGTTTAATGCCAACCAGGAAATAAGTTCAGTTGCAGTTCCGTGTCTGACCAGTGGGGCTTAGCTCCAAAGCTAGTTAATCCCCATTGACTCTGAGTCCCCCTCCCGAGGCTACTCTATTTTTGTACTACATCGGGTAAAATTGTATAAATCAACAAATGTATGTAGAATTTGGGGTATGGTCTTTTGGGGTATGGATAGATGGAGGGCATATCCAACAGCTAGATGTCATCATTTTATCTACTCAGAACAGACCACTGTCTTTATCTCACTTCTGAGCTGTGAGTAAATACCAAACAGAGCATTGTCATTTTTATTTTAAAGATAGTATGGCTTTTTGTGCTGATCGTTCTAAGAGACCAAAATGACATGTATTCGTAAAGCAAAGCACTGTGAAGCAGTTCTTCACTCCCGTTTGAAGGCTGCTGGCCATGGCTGACCAGAGGACTGGACTGTCTCAATCTCATCAGCTTCTACCTCTTAAAGCAGGGTTAGGGTTAGGGAAATGATTTCTGCCAGAGCTGAAGCAAGAAGTAACAGGGGCCCACTGGGACTCAGTCAATCACTTGGCTCATGACTTGCAACCCTATGACCGTAAGGTTTGCTTGATGCACAGGCAACTGGAACCAGCCTAGCCTCAACCGATGGCTGGTCCCAGTGGAGCTCCTCGTTTCAGCTCTGGTACCACTCATTTTGGATGTGGTTTCAGTTGTGACATATGAAATAATGATGTTGGGACAGATTTGATTTAAATTCATGTAAAGTAATATGACATAGAGAAAAACAGAGAAAGAACAGCGGATTGTAAACTATGTGCTGGCTTGCTGGTAGACTTCACTCACTTTTTTAAACTCCCTGATCAGGTTACCTGGCAAAAAACACTGCTGCATGCAGTCACTGTGCCCAGGTATATGTATCATTTTTCTAAGATTGTTGGGTCTCGTTTTATATAGTCATCACAACACGTAAATAGGAGCATTATTTGCATTACAAATAATGCAATTAGGAAGTTTATTTCGTCACTTGAGCTAGATGCAGCAATCCACTCCCTGTGACTATGCTAAAATAGCTTGTGGCTTTGCTGGATTATTAGATGCAACAGGAAGAGAATGACACATACACTATATCGCCAAAAGTATTTTCTCACCCATCCAAATTATCAGAATCAGGTGTTCCAATCACTTCCATGGCCACAGGTGTATAAAATCAAGCACCTGGGCATGCAGACTGTTTTACAAACATTTGTGAAAGAATGGGTCTCTCTCAGGAGCTCAGTGAATTCCAGCGTGGAACTGTGATAGGATGCCACCTGTGCAACAAATCCAGTTGTGAAATATCCTCGCTCTTAATTATTCCACAGTCAACCGTCAGCTGTATTATAAGGAAATGGAAGTGTTTAGGAACGACAGCAACTCAACCACGAAAGTAGCAGGCCACGTAAACTGAAGGAGTGGGGTCAGCGGATGCTGAAGCTCATAGTGTGAAGAAGCTCGCCAACTTTCTGCAGAGTCAATCAATACAGACCTCCAAACTTCATGTGGCCTTCAGATTAGCTCAACAACAGAGCACAGAGAGCTTTATGGATGAGGTTTCCATGGTGGAGCAGCTGCATCCAAGCCATACATCACCAAGTGTAAAGCACGCTGCCACTGGACTCTAGAGCAGTGGAGGAGTGTTCTCTGGAGTGACGAATCACGCTTCTCCATCTGGCAATGTGATGGAAGAGTCTGGATTTGGTGGTTGCCAGGAGAACGTTACTTGTCTGACTGCACTGTGCCAAGTGTAAAGTTTGGTGGAGGGGGGATTATGGTGTGGGGTTGTTTTTCAGGAGCTGGGCTTCGCCCCTTAGTTCCAGTAAAGGAACTCTGAATGACAGACATTTTGGAGAGACATTTTGGACAATTCCATGCTCCCAACTTTGTGGAAACAGTTTGGAGCTGGAACCTTCCTCTTCCAACATGACTGTGGACCAGTGCACAAAGCAAGGTCCATAAAGACATGGATGGTAGAGTCTGGTGTGGATGAACTTGACTGGCCTGCACAGAGTCCTGACCTCAACCCGACAGAACACCTTTGGGATGAATTAGAGCAGAGACTGAGAGCCAGGATTTCTCAGCCAGTCAGTGTTTGACCTCACAAATGCGATTCTGGAAGAATGGTCAAAAATCCCCATAAACACGTTCCTTAACCTTGTGGAAAGCCTTCCCAGAAGAGTTGAAGCTGTTCTACTGCAAAGAGTGGACCCACGTCATATTGATTAGGAATGGGATGAACTAAGGGTGAATTCCAATTCCTCCCTTAACCCTAAATCTCAACCCTCAATCTCAAAAATGCGCACTCCCGTGAAGTGCAAGTGCTGTCCCGATTCTTAGAAAGTCAAGTTGAGGGACATGTTTGAGGGCTGTATTGTCCTCAATATTGAGATTCTCTGGCACCACCCTTGGAAGTAAGGGCTACCCAGAAGGCATTGCATATTTTCGTCAAGACGTCTTCAAAAAGGATGGCGCCGAAAAAAGCGAGCTACAAATGTACGTATTTTCGTAGTTAATAAAGATATATATGTTACAAAACTATCTTACTGTTTTTGTTACATATATTTATATTATCTTATTCTTCTTCCACGTCTTCTTCTCCTTCTTCTTGGTCATTGTCGTTTTCTTGACAGACTGGACATAGCTTTGGCGTAAGGCCGCCCCCCACAGTCGGAAGATGTAACTGCACTCAAGGGCTGTCCCAAGGCAGGTGAGCGAATACTTTTGGCACTATAGTGTATCCTCTCAACAAACTCTGGGGTTGATAGAAAATAAGCTAAGTCCCAGAATGGTGGGGTATCCCTTTAATTCAACAAGACTGCATTTATATTATTACTGCCACCAGACCTGCTGGTATATGGTCAGCCCATTAGGTAAAATCTAGCAGATTTTTGTCATAACAATGAAATGGCAGCCAAAACCTTCTGTAACACTTTTGACATCATAACACAGCAGAAAAATTGACATGCTGAAAGCCACCTTGGACAGTTCTCTTTACTCGACTGCTGCTAAAAAGCAAATGAAAAAATTACAATTCCACTTCATTTGTCCTAAGAAAACACTTGAGATTTTAAAAGATAAATGTATATAAAATTAAAATTTTAATTAATTGGCTCAAAAGCAGCTGAGTTTGGTTTGCTCAGAAATTCCCAATGACTCATGCTTGAAGTGCATATCTGCATATCATGAAACTGACTTTCATTGATTTTATATACAAACATCTGATGGAAGTTCCAACTCAATCTATTGTTTTATTGGAAATGTACCTTTCCTTACAACCCGAGGAAAGAAAACATATGTGATACAATGAGAAAAACAGACAATAACAGAGCTACCTTCTCGTTATAATGACAGCTTGAACGAAAACTGATAGCTGCTTAAAGCTGGGTGTTTAAGAAATAAAAATGTTCTCAAAGGCATGAATCAGTTCAGCTGGACTTCCTTTTCTCAAGTCAAAGCACCTTGAATTCAACCCTTTGAGAATTACCATGACCTGGATGGCTGAGAATCTACACCAGACATAAAAACATTGCCTGTTATTGCTGCTGTTAGATCTGACCTGAAATTATCTTTGGAGTATCAGTATCCTGGAGAATAAAATTAATTCTGGATACAAAATGGTTCTTTTGAGAGAACGACCACTCTGAGAGGTGAGTGTCCTTCCTGACCTGCAGGGAGTTTAAGCTCAGCAAAACATTATTTGAAATATTCCAAAAACAAAATCAACCAGAGTAAAAATTACAATACATAAAACATGTAGCAGCATTTAGTACAATTCATATTTGATGTAAAGATTATTCATATAAAAATAAATGCATAGCCATTTTCCCAATCATAAAAAAGTACAAAACATGGCAAGACATCAAATGTGCCAGACTTAATATAATAAAAATGATATTCGTTCTGAAGTGCCAAATATAATGTAGAATTTCTATAATTCATATTCATACAGATATTTGTAAAGAATGCAAGACAATGGCACAAATGCAGAAACCAACAGCACTATTAACAAATATATACAACTAAGTAATCAGAAACATTTACAGTTTGTGAGACTTCCCATTGAAGCTGAAAAAAAAAAAATGAAATTCCTCTGGATGAAAGCGAGGCAGGGTTCTCAAAGTGAATGTTTTTGTTGTCGGGTTTATGCTGTCATAGTAACAACCTCTAACCTGTGAAGTGTAGTAGACCCAGAAACATTTCAGCCATTGAGCTTGACAACACAGCTTGATTACTGCCTATTCAACGGCTTCAAGTGTGCTTTTTGTTTGGTGAAACTGCCCTCTGGAGGAGGTGCTCAAATCACAGCGAAGACACGGAACGCCTTCCCTCCAGGAGGGTTTTGAAGGCTGCAGGGAAAAGAGAGAGACAAGAGGTGGAGTCAGTCCGGGTGAAGCAGATATAGAACGTGTCCCGGTCTTTTGCCAAGACACATGGCTGACGGACACATACGAACAGACAAGGCTGAATGCGTCTGACGCCCTGATGACAGATAGGATGCAGCAGATAGAGGGCGAAGCTCTCGAAGAAAACAGATAAATCAGTCAATTTTACACAAACACGGGGGACTTTGTGTGATAAACCAACGCAGACACACACACACATGTTAAGTTAAAGGAGACAGATAAATGATGGGCAGATGTCAAGCATCTCAGCAGACTGACAAAGATAAATGAAGTGGTGACAGGCATGAAAGGACAAGCTGAGCAAAATGAGAGAGATGGCCTCTAAATAAATTCAACTGTCTGTGTGAGTCTCCTTACATACTGTTCATACTGTAGGTCATCTTGCCAACAGAACAAATCATCTAAAGTAGGTGTAGACTGTTACTTGGTTGGTGTAAAAGCCAGAACATTCTCAGAATGTGGGTCACTTTTAACATTGGAGAGAGGCTGGTATGGAAGCTGTGATCTTAATGCTCTCGCAGGGTGGTACAGCATGTATTCAACACATGCGTTTGCTTTATTAGCATTAGTATTGTCTTGACTGACCAGAGATTTTATTAAATATTTCATTGTCTGCGACAAGCATCAAAGTTTTTAACACAAGAAATGACAAATATCTCATCTTCCAGTACTTCTTAATTCAAAAGAGGTGGACTAAATAAATAAATCACTAATTTTACACTGCATAGATTTGAATTGAGTGAGCTTGCTTAAGCTTCTTAACATTCCAGCAGCCACTGTACAAACCAAAGATGTCTCTTGTTTCCCACTGTGTGTAAGTGCATGGCACCACACGGAGTGGTTTACTCTCAATCCTCCTTTTTGGACAAGGCAGGAAAAATAGCTGTGCTGATATAAGCAAGAATGCGCACATATGTCGATGATGGAGTGACTTATTCACAAACCTGGTTCTTCCTCGTTCAGGTGTTTCATCTCAAATCTAGCTCTGTTTTTTATGTCAAAATGTGTATAGCAGAGGAAACAGATTGGCTTCTACTTAGAAAGTTGTTCTCTGTTATTAAGATATTTAGACATAGCCATTGTTTTCTATTTTAGGTGTAAATATTTAAGACACAGTTATGTAGATAATGAACATGCAGTCAAATCTAATTGGACAGTTGATTCCAGTTGGCTCATGGGCAGACATGGGCTCTCCCATCATCATTCCTTCATGGGTCTAAGCAGGTAGAATGTCTGGACTTGATTCCAAGTGTAGCATTTGGTCTGTGTGAACTGGCAGCATGGTGGTGTTGGGGTTTGCACCATCGCTATATAAGAAGGCTCTGGGTTTGAAACTTGGCCAGTGGGCGTTTTCTGTGCGGTGTTTGCATGACAAGTAATCTGTCTTCTTCCAGAAGTCCAAAAACATCTGTGGCCGATGAGTCTAAATTTAAGTTTGTCAACTAGATTGTACCAAAAAAAAAAAAAAAAAAAAAAGTTGTACTGAGAGCCCATGGAGAAAAAGCTTGAGACCCATCTTCATCATATTGCTGAAGGTTGAATATATTGTGGTAATTTGCTCAAATAATTAAATTTGGGGCATTGTTTTAGTTGGATCAGTGGGCAAGTAACTAAGCTGTTCCTTGTCAGCAAATGTTGTCGTCATACTGCTGGTAAATTTTTACAACTACTCACTGACAGAATTAGGCAGGTTGGCCTTATTGCATGCTCCAAACCTTTGTATAAAAAAAAAAGAACATTAACATTCAAATAACAAAAGGGGAAGATAATTATCCTGGGTACGCAATATCTCTACAGTGACAGCTTAATAGGTTACCATTAATTTTACGCTGTTGAATGTCATGAGCAATTCTGAGGTAGTCATGTTTCTAATGTCTGAGGGGAATTATTTTAAGCATTTTTGATAACAACTGCAAAATGCTTACACGCATGTTCCATCTTCCTAAAACATCATTACCTCCCTCACCATACAGTTTTGACTGAGCTACACTTGACTGTAATTTCAACCATTATCACTCTCTTCAGTGATAAATGCTGGCACGATCCTGTTTCCTCAGTCTATAGACAATGTTCTGGCTTCTCATTGCTTTGTGTCCTTGTTTCTTTCTTCATCAGAGTCACTTTATTAAGCTCTAGATCTTTGTCCACTGATTGTCCTTTCTGACTTATAACCACTAAGACAAACAACTCCCAAAACTATATAAAGACACACTCATCTTCTAAACGCTGATTACCAAGAAATGAATTGTTTTAAACTACAGGCATGCTAATCTTCCTCTGGGGTGCACTGCATGAGAGATGTAATGAAATGTTTGCATCTTGAAAAGATTATGGCCAAAAGGGGGAGAGAGTGATTACATTTCATACTCTGAGTGAATTAATCCTTTCACGCAAATGTTGTGTTTCTAAGTTGGCAAATAGCTATGTTTTCCTTGACTTACTGACGGGGGTTGTATGCAGAGGATGCGGGGCCTATGGATATTTTAAAATCTAACATCTTCTGTCAAATAAGCAACTGCTCACTTAGTGCTTAAGTGTTTGCAAACTGAATTTGATATCACAACTAGAAACTGATGACATAAAGCAAACAATTTGAGTGAGGGGAAGTCATGATGGCAGGGTGGGGGAAAATTGTTATCTCCAGCTTCTCAGAAATGTTACCAAGCCCCAGTAACCTTAACACAAGGGACACCTGAGATGAATACCTTGAATCTCTGTGGCCTCTAACCAAGATTAAGTGACAAAGTATCTTCTGAAAGTCTCCAAGAGAAGATGTGGTGGTAGTGTTACATGCTTCCCTTGCTGTAATCATCACAGAAACCAATAAGCAGTACCACAATAGTGGTAATTTCAAAGATGTCTGGCTACAAGATTAACAGTGTAAAAAGCAGTATCTCCACTGGAGCAGAAGGATGGAAGCTAAGATCAGCGTAACAGGGAAACGGGCAAAGGTAAGAAGTACACAGAGAAAAAAATATAACTCAATACCAGAGGCACTGGAGACTACTAAACAACTCTGTCTACCTGACTGAAAAAGGTTTTCTATTGGGGCAGAAGCCAGGAGAAAAAAAACAGAATGGAAGGTTTCAGTGGAGAACAAAGTATATTCTCAGTAGCAGGATAATACGATGAGAACAGACCCAGCCAGGGCTGAGAGCGATAACACCAGCGGTCCGAGGACAGTGAATCGAGAGCTAACCACAGCAGTTCCCTCTGAATAAGAACGAGTGACAAACACAATGACAGACATAAAAGACAAGGTCACAAGGATTGTGCCAGACCCTGACATTAAAAAAGCGGCTAAAGAAACTTACTGCATTCCACAAATAGAAATAAACTGTCCACTAATGAATGTCACCCAACCAGAGTGGTTAACCCAAGACAAGACAGTCCTGATCATGAGGGATTCCCACAAGGGGCCAATTAAATCTAACAGCCAATAACCTGACTTCTACACCACATATTATGTCAACATCATCGTAGTAAAGCAAAGATGACCAGGTACATGACTCAGCAAATTAGCAAGGCCCCAAAGGAAGTTGAGGAAACACCAGTAGAGCTAAGAATCATCCACTGGTGGACAGAAACACTGCTGAAGCCTATAAAGTTAGACTAAGACTATAAACCTGGACTGTAAAACCTATAAATTGATATGACACATCTGGATACTAGAATGCTTGACATCAATGGGACATTCAGAGCTTTCATCAAGAACTCAATGGGACTGTGTAAGACAACTTGAGAGGCCAATTCAAAGCCAACTTGTAATTTTGTAACAGTCAAGTATGGAATATACCAAGGCGAAGGTCCCCAGCGCTCTTCTGTGTAGACCTGAACCCCTTCTATCAGATTATCGTGAAGGGCAGTAAGAGAGACTAGTTCTGCAACGGCGCAATCATCAACCACCTCCCCTACATGGATAACATCATTTTATTTGCAAAAGACTGTGTGAGAAATTGACTTACTGATCCACCTCACTAGTGTATACATAACCAATACTGGAATGTCATTTAGACCAGACACAACCGAAGGGCCAGAACTACCTGAAAGGCAATACAGCAGCTGTTCAGAACAGTTACAAATACCTTAAGACATCAGAAGCAAATGAAAACTATAATAGTAAGACAGATCCTGAAGGAGTAAGAACAAAGCCCAGGCCATCAACATGTACAGTTTGCCCTGTGTATAATCAGATACCTCACTGGTACAAGTAACCATCCAAGGATGGAACAAAAAAGATCAAGAAGTACATTCAGAAGAGGACCTCGACAATGAACTGCTAAATCAATGTGTCTCAGAGCATAAACCTGTTGAGGTTGAAGAGAAGGAACCATCATGGAAAGACAAGCCCCTGAGCTAAATGGCTTGTAAAATACCAAGGGGTGAAAGAGGAAGTATAAGAGATATAAAAGATGTATGTGCCTACATACACCATCCAGTTGTTACAATGTGTAGATTAGCTATCTCATACCTCTCTGAGAAAATGCCATTCTGGTAAGAGGCAATGTAGTGTTTCCGCTTGTCCACTGGCATCACGTCGATGTAACCACCAATATTGTTCCTGATGACTCCAGCATGGACCGCTGCATGACATATGCTGGACCTCTACATGAGCACATGGAGGCAGGAGGAGAGGTTGATTCATTTCTCTCTCTAAATTTGTGAAAATGTTTCTTTAATCACCTCAAAAGTAGGAACTTACATCAGAGTATATTCTTGTACCGATTACTTTGGAGGTGTGAGAATTCTCTTCTAAACAGTTGCTCGGACAGTACAACCTAAAAATATACAACAAGTTGACAATTCAATGAATATGAAGTTGGTGATCATAGATTTAGAAAGGGACAGTTTTTAGGTACATTAAGGTTTATACCGAGGGCAATGTGACGCAGGCTTTTCATATGGACACAGTTGCGCAACTGTAGTCTCACAGGTGATGGCTCTGACTGCAAAAAAGAAACACAGCCAATAATGAGTAATTACCAAATGTACAAAAGCATTTTTGTTACAGTCACATTTTCAGACTAACCTGCTACTCTGGAAACTGTGAAGGAGTTTGCACTTTGATATTTTCTGTCAAAGGGAAACACACAAAAACAACACACTTTACTTTACACACATTTACTTTAGATGTCATTATATTCTTCCACGATCGCCATCATTTATCTTTGGTAACCCATAAATACATAGTAGCATGTTAATAATGGATAAATATTGTCTCACCCGGATGACTGAACTCCATTCTTGTAGGATTTGATGAAAAAGTCCTTCCTGCCTTGTCTTGTTACATCCAACCATCCTCCATCCTTATCTATGACGCCAGCATGTAAACCTGCTCTGCACACACTTGATTGCTGCAAAAAAAGATATTTCATTTATCACATCATTGTAAATTAGAATTGAAAATAGTTATCAATTACTTTTAAAAATGTCCATATACTTTCACACTGGATGCCCCATAAGGTCCTCCCAAAAAGACTGCTCCAATTTTTTATTTTTTATTTTCAAATTTCCCTCAGTTTTTGAAAATATTTCACCTCTCATTAGAAAAGTTTTTCCAATTATATATATTGCCCTGAGACTCTTCACTTGTCAGTTAGAGCTGAACAAGGATTTTGGATTAAGAGGTGAAATGTATTAAATAAGGCCATAAATCTCTCTGGCTGGTTTATCAACATGTGTACTCACCATTTCATAGTATACTGTTCCAACTACCTTTCCAGTTGCATGAAGGCAGCCAGCTGGACACTCGTACCTATTGATTATCACAAAAAAATAACCATGTAAAAAAGGACTGTGTGTTCTTCCTTGCATCCAATTGCTTTTATTACGGTTAATTTTCACTGCACCTATTACATGATGTCCCTTTGCACCGATCCCGAAGTTTAGTGTCACAGGTCACTAGCTGAGCTGAAACACATGAACAGAGAGGTGTCTGGTTGAGAACTCTTACAGCTTAGTATGAACTTGCAGATCTGATGCAGATGAATAGAAGTGAAAAGCATGAGCTGAGTAAAACCCCGGGGAGGCCTTGTTGCAGGGCTTCCAGAACCAAAGACAAGGATTTCTGCTACAAAGTTCAGGGTGGTCAGCAACACTAGAGGAAGCGTCTCATCTTACAAGAACAGGCCCCCTTGAGCTGTCGGGAGGAAGCCATTTAAAAACCACAGCGAGCCCCCGTCAACCCTCAACCCTTCTCAGCCAGCCAAAAACAAACGCACGCTCAGGGGATCCTGCTGAAATACAGCTCCCCTCCCTCCTTCAAAGAGTGACTTGCAATATTAAGTACAGTTCACAAACTGTCAATGTTGATCATGGAGTTGACAGATAAATGCTACAGAATATCAAGGAAATTGAAGATAAAGTGCAAGAAATATAGTTCCAGTCAAGGCTTATTTTCTTTTCATTATCCATCACTGCTTCCCCAACACTAAGCAAGCGGCTTTTTTTTTCAGTTTCTTAGAATTCTGACGCAGTTTTGAACTGCTCTCTTTACAGTACATATTGTATTTTACTTTCCACTCCTTTCCAGTCCCACCCCTAAGCCCCCCCCCCACACACACACATTTGAGATGAAATTATATCCAGAATAAACAGTTAAATGGCAGCTTACACATCTGCTGTACGTTGACCACTTCATTCCTCTGCAGGTCCACTGTGGGGGGCTTGGTGGAGGCCGGGAGGCTGTGGGGCACAGGCTTGGACACCCGGGACCAGGGCTTTGTAGCGCGGGGATCCTCTGGCTCAATGAAGTTGTTTTCCTCTGTTTCCTCTTGTGGAGGGCTGAATCTGTCATCTTCAACTAAAGATACAAATACAGGGAATGATGAGGCCGTTTCCCCAGGCTTTCTGACTATGTCTTTGTCTGTGCCTCATGAATACCTTTATAGCAGAGGTTGTCCTTACATCCTCCTCCATAGCTCGGCGGACACGCAGAGCAGGGGGTGCCGTGTTTGTAGGGTGCATATCCCCACCAGTTTCCCCTAATCCGGTGACAAAATAAAAGATTTACCAACACAATCCACTTTAATAAATGACACAAGGTCATTTTTGTGTATTTAACAGTCGTTGACTTGGCAGGAAACGTATATGCTCACTTTGGTGAATAGTTGCAGACCAAGATACACGGCTTTGGCCCAAATCTGTCCCCACACGTTCATGTTGTAGCACAAGTTGATGGCACAGCCAATTCGGCTGCTGGTGGCCCAAACCAGCTACAAGAAGACAAACAATAAAACAAAATTAAATGTGACTTAAACCGTAAAGACTTAAAACACCATGATCCAGTCTCACATTACCTACCTGAGTGTAATGTGTACAAACTGAGCCGGAGCATCTGAAGGGACAGTAGGGATTACATTCCTGAGGATAAGGGAAGGAGTAGTCTTTCACTTCATCGTACCAGGCCTGCACATGGAACGTAGGTGGACGATATCTAGAGAGATCAGTAAGCATACAGGCTACATATGACATCAAAGTTTCAAACAGCATTTCTTTTGTCTTCTGTCTTTGTTGATGTGCATGTTAAGCTAGTCTCTGCTCCCTCCAAGCTCGCTAAAATTCTTCCTGCAAGAACTTTCTTAAAGGTGATGATATTTATAATGTTCAATGAGGAATATCTGAGTACCGTGAAAATGGTATCCACTGGATGGCAGCACCAGTTGAAACCGGTCCTTACCGCTGCATTTGGGGCTTTTGCGTGTCAGGTAAACTTCCAGTTTTGAAGCGACAATGCAAATTCCCACTGACTCAGAAGGCACAGGTTTTGCGCGAGCGTAAGGACAACACGGGGTGGAATATTGAGGCGCTGAACCTCACAAGAAATTCCAGGCTGTGTTCCTGTCAATTTGGCAAGGTGACAGATCAACACTGACTGCTAGACGTGGTGATCCTTCCTAGAGAAAGTCATAGTGGAGAGAAAGGCCCATATCTGCAAAGCCCCAGATGAGTGTGAATTCTGTCCCCTTACATGTCATATTCCACTGTAGTCTGGTTGCTCCTATTCAATTCTGTTCAGTCTGACACCAATTTACAACAGGCCGAATTTACTTTGGAAAAACTCACCCATCGAAATTTCCTTTGGGTAAGCACTTGAAACCGTTATAGACAGCAACAAGCTATTATGTCATATAATGATAACTGCACCAAATCCGCACCATATGGCTAACAAAAAGAAAGAAATACAACAGAAAAACACCCACAACAATGGTCTTTAATATCTAAAATTTGACAATGACTTCTCAATTCATTCTGCAGAACATCAGAAGCAAAACATCAGAGGCCAAAAAGGTTAGAAATCACTGGTTTAATTTATAAATATTTGTTGTATAATATTTTAATATTCTATTACAATAATCATTGTGCAAAATGTTAATCTTAAATGTAATTTGTAACTTCTTCTCTAGGCTTTTCCCATTGGGGTTGTTACAGTGGATCATCTGTTTCCCTCTTACCCTCTCGTCTGCATCTTCCTCTGTCATACGAACCAGCTGCATATTTTTAAATGTAATTTTCACAGTTATCGGATACATACAGTTGGTGTAAAAGTCTACACACCCTTATGAAATTGCAGGTTTGAAAAAAATAAGAGAGAGAAATAAAAACAACATACATGTGAGATTTGTTACATCTTCAATGCAATGCAACAGCAAACATAAATCCAGAGAAAAATATATTTATTTATTTGGAATATTTTAAATAAAAGGAAAACCTACCACAGCTTAACTGCATAAATACGAACACACCCATGGTACATCCGGCGCCTTCAATGTTCCTCCCTCTCCTCAACAATTAAGTCCCTTCAGTTTCTTTGTAGCCATACTGCATAGTTTTTTTTTTCTTTTTTGTTTGAGGGGGGGGGGTGTCTTTTTAATGTCCCTAATTATTCTGTTTACTTTGTGAATTTTGGTTTCTTGGAAGATCAGATTAGAGATGTGACAATTCTAACATTTATGTTGTTATTTCAATCTTTATATTTTAAAAACTTCATAAGGGTGTGTAGACTTTTTTTTATATCTACATTAACATAAAAAAACATAGTATTTCTCCCTGAAATTCGACCTGGAATCATATTAAGCAGCATAAAACAGAAAAGTATGAAATGTATTCCAGTGCAATAAACGACATCCTTCCATACCTAGTTAAACCGTATGCTAACTTCTGCAGATAACAAGCACACACCACCGTGATGCTGCGTTTCCATATGTCCCCTGTAACTCAGTATGAAAAACAGAGAAGCAATATTGTTTACAATAACTTATATTTGTAGTCTATGCAATTTCACTACATACTCAAATAACTGAAGAATCTCCTAGCTATTCAGTTTTCCACTGCTAGCTAGCATGGTGCATATGTTCCCCCTGAAATCAACGGCACAAATTCAAATTCAGCTAAAAAAAAAAAAACCTACATAAAGTCTGAGTTTCACAAATGCGAAAGAGATCATGTGGGTTCTTAGAGGAACAAATGGACTCTCAGACGTCTTGCATGAGTGCACAGAAGCATCAGTCAGGACTACGCTAGCTGACAGTCACTGCTCAGTAACCAGGGACACTGGGATCAAGTGTTGCTGTTTAATCAGATTAAATTCCAGCAGACATCTTTACTGTTAGGTGATGTGATAAGATGTAGAGGAAGAGCTATTTATGTGAAGAGTGCTAATGTTTTCAGGGACTTTATTTCGGGGCAGAATGAACAAACAGGGGAACAAAAGCTGTATGAATCTATATTGTGTGTGAATCCACTTGCCTTATGTGGTGTTGTATGGGTTTACTGGATCGCTCACAACAGGCAAATACGACTTAAAGCTGTGTTGTATATGTGCTCAGGGCTGTTTCTTTTATCAGTATATGAACATCTTCGTGTCACAATCTGAGTGAAATGTCTTGAGGGGTATAAAGCATTTATCAGAGCCGCAAAACAGAAACTGATAAAATGTGTAAGAAAATGATGCTGTCTGCAAAATCAGATGAAATGTATTACCATTTCATCCATACTTTAAAACAAATTTAAAAAGTGGAAAGAATGAATGTAATGCATTTCTAGGAATTTATCTATGAATTTGGCAAACATGTTCTGACTTCTTATCCAACTCTGATAAGATGCATTAACTGCGTTTAGTGATAGATGGTTTACCTTCCCCAGTGTGCGCCCAGGTTCTGCCCGATCTGTGGCAGTAAGCTGGCAGGACCATGCTCCCACAGACACGTCTCTGCCCACTCCTGTGCTGTTCGTTCCAGTTCAGTGTCCCACTCCTGCCCAGGAGGCGAGAGAGAGAACGACAGGATGAAAGATGGTTATTAACTGACACATAGCTGCAAATAGGATGTAAGATACACCAAAGTCAGTTTGCATAGGTTTTGTTCTGTATGCAATGTATATAAGATATAAGATATAAGATGGCAGGCTAACTTAACGCACAGTGAACAACATCCTGTTAAATCTAGCAATGGAGACAAAAACTGTTTTTTTAAATTGGACATTTTAACAAGGGGGTCAGTGGAGATCGGATCGCTTTTGGAGCCAGCCCCCAAAGGTCAGTCGAGGAACTGCAACTAAATCTACTTCCTGGCTTCAAACTAGCAAGGGAGACGCAGCCCCTTGTTTCAAAGACAACCTCACCGAATGGTTTTCCAATCATCTTGCTGCTCTCTGAATTAACATTCTCTGTCGGGCTGGATACCAAAGAATTATAGTCACATACCTCAGCTTTTCTGGAAGTGTCCTACCTTACAGCTGACCTACATCCTACTAAAAAAAAAATGTTAGAATAACACAGCTGCCATTTGTCTGAAGGACAATGTATATTACTTTAATTGCACACCTTTTCATTCACCTTCATTCACTGTGGGATAACTAATATAACAGGCTCCTGTTGGAAGAATCAATTAGTGTGTGTTTGACATGAATGTACTACAGAAAGGTGTCAGGAGTTTGAACATTTTACACGCTGGGTAAAAGACACTGAAATGACTCCCCCATTTTCACCGCCACCTCCTCCATCGTCCATCACCCACTTTCAGTCCCACCACAGCAATCCCCCCCAAAACACATCCCTACCTAACAAACAGGATGTCTGGCGGCGCTACAAATGAACTCTTAACTCATAGCAGTTTCTTCAGCTGCTTCTGGGATTGCTGTTGGCTGTTGGCTGTTGAGTTGACATATTTGTTTAAACCAACAAGACCAGCAGGATGTTGTCGGACACGGCAAGGAGTGTCAGATGTTAATACCAAGCCTCGCAATAATGTTACATAACTAGCAGATGGAGAAAATACATGATAATTCATCTCTTGCACACCCACAAAGGCAGAGCATATCAGAGTTAGAGCAATGTACGATGCCCTTACAATGAGGCTGTATGATGACTGACGGGGCCAAGACTGAAAGAGACTGGTGTTGGCAGCGAAATGAATTAAATGATAGTTTTGTCACATCTGTTTTGTGTTCCTTTTTGCCGTAGCTAACAGTTCTGGTTACAGACTTTTTAATGAATTTACCAGGGTTGGCAGATTCATATTTTAACATGTAAACAATGGTTTTCCAGTGGAAAAATGAGCACCTCGTGCCAACTGAGGATTAGCAGATCCGCTCCATGGATCATTATCAATCTGTGGGCCAAAACAGTGATATTTTAGGAAGAAAGTGCTTGATTTATTTATTTATTTTTTTTAACCACACACCAAGGAATGCCCATTTAAATACAACTGAAAGGACATTCTGAGCTACACATTAATGTCACCTTTAAATTACAATAAATTCAAATGGGTACATTGGTCTCATGTGATAATTTACAAAAAATGAACCAACAACAAAACCAATAAACATTCTGAAACGTTGATGCTTGGGTCTGATATCTGCCAGGAAACACTGAAGAAACAATCATGCTCATCATCCTCATCCTGCTAAACAAAGAACTCAGTTTTAACCTTCATTTATATCTACACCATTTTCACCTTTAGCTTTGTCAGCAGAAGTCCTTGCACAAAAATTAATCTTTGTTTACCCCAATAAGCAGATGGGGACTTGTGCCAAATGATTTGCAAACTGCAGTACAAAAGAAATTTTGTATTTAAGCGTTGCCAACACTGTTCTTCCCACTTGCAGAATGATTATGGACCTGGACACCACTAACTGGGAACTCTAATAAAATAGACTTTTAGTCAATATGATTAAAAATAATAATAATAATTGAAACTACTTGAAGAACTGGATGTTAAGGTTTGCATCAAAAGACATGATGATCTCAAAGCAGGACACAAGCAGCAGCTACAAATTCAGGAATTTCGCTGTCCTGTGGAGTTGTGTGGCAGCCTGGACGTATATTTTTCAGATGTTGAATCTGTACAGGGTATAAGCTGGCTTGTCAAGCAGCTGTTGTTTGCACAGTTACTCCAGCAGGGGAGGCCTTACAACCGCGAGCCACCCCACCCACGACCCACTTGACCACTTTTCTGAGGGGCCCGTAAAGAAAAACACCTCCATTGCTGAAGTCTTTCAGCACTGTGCACATGGCATTGTTTATTTCGCTTAACACTTCATTTGTGGCCTGGATTTTTTTTTTTTTTCTTTCTTGGTCATCTGGTTACATTCCAAGGTCACAGAGGGCTACATCCTGTGCAAGTATGGGTTTCCTGCTCATAATCAATGGTGCATGCTCAGAAATACTCAGACCCAGAGGGGAGATATGGGAACTGGGAAAGTAAAGAAGAAAAAGCAGCAGAGGAGGTGAAACTATTGTGTAAGAGAGAACGCAGATATGTAAATAAGTGATTAAGGAATGGAAGTACTGGGGATTTTTAATGCAGATCATTTTAAGCCACATAAATTAATATAAATAGTCCCTGAGCTGATCACTGTATACGTTTTGCCACCAAGCAAAAAACTGTCAATCTAATTAACATGAGGTTTGACTAAAAAAAGCTAAGGGAAATTATTGTAGGATTGTGTCAGCAAAACTGCTGATGCAGATCTGTTGAGTCAAAGACGGGTTTAGCCTCCAACATCAGGTCAAGAGGGGTTGCATCTGTCCATTCAGCCAGAGGTAGCTCACGAGTCAGTTGTGTTCTGCCTAATGATCGCTGGAGGTATTTACTGAAGATACCAGTGTATCCTTTTCACAGTAAGGGCATAGAGAGGAAGAGCTATGTTCACAGTCTTTGTATTTTATCACATGCGCTCAGTGTAGGCTTTTAGACTTCCACAAGTTATAAGATTAAAGCAGTGCCGACGAGGCCCAACAAATATATTTTTAGGCTTTTAAAGAGGTTGACATCTGGACTGCAGCTCCTGCATAATAAGTTGTTTGGGGGGAATTCTTGGAAAGCAGGGCATCCAGTTTCTACCATATAGAAGCCAATGGCCACCTGTTTTTGATCCTCTGCAAGCACTGAGCTGGTAAAATTTTGTGGCCAAAATCAGCTCACCAAACTATGCAAAAGACTGATCACAACACATCTCGCAGCTGACCTGTAAGCAACGATGCTTTTTAAAATTATTTGCTCAGAAACTAGGACTACAAAAATTCCATGAATTTTTCAAAGCTGGAAACTTCCCATGAGGAATTAAGGGGAATATATGGAAATTGGTGGGAATAATGAGGAAATTAGGTTAGCCTATAACAGGGAAAGTAAATGTTGTTAAAAAGAATCTTTTAACTGAAGTCATAATATATGAGTTCAAGAACAACATCGAGTTAAATGAAGGTTCAGTGATATTACTACTTTATATGCTACAGTAACTATCTACCCAGTAATTCAGATATGGCAAATTTAAGCAGGCTAATGCTATTTCATTGACTGCTGAAGAGGCTAGCTCATAGTTAGTTACTGTGGAAAATGTTTCTTCTGCTGTCCACTAACCAGCTACTACTGAAGCCACTCTGTCTGAGTCCAAGAACTACGTTCAGTTAAATAAGGTTTGGTCATGTGGCTTTTTTATCACATTATAAATTAGTTTATACAGTTTTGCTATCTGCCTTCTGCTGACCAATTTTCTCTTATCATACAAGACCACAGGTTATAGTTTGATTTAGTGCCAGTTGTTAATTTTAACCACTCAAGAATACTCCATTTGTTTAGCAAAATGCGCGTGTGGCATTGCATTAGTGTTTTTAAGAGCTTTTTTCTTTTTTTAAAAAAATAATTTTCTGCAGAACAATGTCATGTCCACCACTTTGATTGCAAATTGGAATATTTCCTAAATCCCCCTGCTTACCATGGAAAGTTTACGGAAACTTTTCCACTCATTTCAGCAATGCCGTTTCAGGTGCTCGCCCACGTGATCGTAATCAGATTATTTTGATTAAACTTATTCAAGACACATTTACTAGCCTAGAACCTTAATTATACTCACTGGGCTTTCTAGGTTTTACCACCAGAAGCCAGATTATCCACTTAAAAAAACAAATGCTCAAAGGCTGGAGCACAGCATGGGTTCATCCTGGGCAGAAAAATATCCAAAGAACTTTATCATAAATCACTAACATAACCGTCAACTTAGACCCAAGTGTAGGCTGGCAAAGCCAAGTTAAATCATCAAGGCAGGAAGGCCCCTTTTTCCCAAGATGCCATCTGTTTGTTCTGCAAGGCTTCAAAATGCTGACACTGCTCTGCTTATACCTGTGGGTCAACATATGAGTGAGAGGCAGAGCTGCTGTCCCTCGACTGGAGCCATTTTGAAACTTTGCAGATCACTACAGAGTGTGAATGCTTATCCAGAGACTTTTTTTTTTTGTGGGGGGGGGGGTTATTGGATGATGACAGAATGGGAGCGGGGCCACAGGGATAAAGGAGAAGGAGGAAGAGAAGAAAAGGAAACAGATGAAGGGGGGGAGCGAGGGGTATTTGAACCGATGCTATCTCGGAGTCTCTGTGATGATTGCCACAGAGGGTCACTGAGGTTGCGGTTTAATACAATAGCAGACAGTAACAGAGCCGACATGCAGATGGTTCTGTATGTGCACCGAGTTTGTGTGAATGCATCTGCATGCATGAGTGTGCGTCTGGAGTGCAGGCGAGCGTGTCTATGGAGTCTTCCAGCAGACTGAAGCCGTGAGGTTTCTGAAAGGTGACAGCAGTTCAACACAGACAGAAGGAAAAACAGAAAAGTACAAAATAAAGTGCTAAACAGTCACTGAAAATGGATACTATATTTTCTTTTTTTCTTTTTCTAATTTCTTTGTGCCTCAGTCTCATTCTTGCTTTTTTTTACATTCCTTTTTTTCTAGGCTTTCTCTCCCCCCATCTATTTGGAAAGCTCCTTTTATTGTTTTACACCCATACTTCTATTTATCCTGCATTCCCAGTAAATTTTCACCTCTCTTTCTCTCACCTCACATCCTCTTGTTGCATGCCTCGCCGTACTTCACCCCTGGTTGCCCCAGAAGCAAAGAAAAAAAAAAAAAACAACAGCCAACTGTAACAGGAGACAGTAGGAAAGAACTGCCTGCTGCTGGCTCAGCGTTTCTCCATATGTGTGTGCCTCAACTAGAGGCCTGCACACAATACATACGCACACACACACACACACACACAAGGGGTCCTCAAGCCCAACCCCGCAATTATACAATTACACAGTCCACCAACTGCCCCCAGCAGGAACTGTTTATTTGCTTTCAGCACTGAATAAAACCGCCTTTTGTTCTGCCGTTCTTTAAATGAAGATAAAAGACCGATAAAGCCTCATTACCGTCTGCATGCGCAATTGATTTTTAACCCGTTTTTAAGTCCCGTTGGTGGTCACACACCGTAGTGGTCAAGCTGTGCCGAGGCGTGTAGCACGTCTTACAAAGGGTGCGGTGTGCACGTGTGTTTAGCAGGGGGTTAGACAGCTGGTAAAACAAGCCCCGGTGCTGTGCTCTGATTCTAATTGGACTGTGAAAAGTGATATGGTGCTGCACATTCATGTGATGGCTCGGATAAAGTCAAACAAATCTCTTAGCGTGAGCTAAAGGGGGAAAAAAAAAAAAAGAATACTGTATAAATGTGATCATTGGCAAGTTGGAGGAATTCTTCTCCTCTGGCAAAACAACCAAAGTCACAAGAGTACAAAGTTATGTGTGTGTGCGGGTACTTAGTGGCTGGCATGCTGGGAGTGTGAGCCAAACGGGATGAGTGCCAAGTGGCCTGGTGACTGGGTCACCTCACAAAGCTGTGTGACTTACAAGTGTACAAGACGCATGCGGAGTTACTCGTGGAGGGTCAAGTGGACTAGATGTATACTTTTTTCACAGGGATGGATCACAACGTTTCACCTCCGGTTCTTCCCGTCCACCTACCATGTACTCCATGTTGGAAGCAGGGGGGTAAACCTGCCCTCTGAGCCTGTTGTGGAGGTCCAGGATGAGCTGAGCGTCGCCGTCGGTGATGGCTCTCTTCCCCCTCTGTTTGGCCTCCCACCAGTCCCCGTCCTCGTCCAGGTACTTGTCCAGTATCTGCTCCCAGCCCGTGGCGTTGGGAATCATCACCATGGATGTGGTAGTGTGGAGCAGCAGGAGCAGGGACACGCCTCTCAGGCGGTGTGGCTGATACTCGGCTCATCCTGAAGACAGGGATGTTGGCAATCCTCTCAAACTCAAGTGGGATGGATGAGAAGGATTTTTTTTTTTTTTCCTTGGGTCTATGATGTGAACTGGCAAAAGATGAAGGAGAAAAAGAGCAAACAGAATAACTGGAAGGGCTGGAATTAGTGTTCTCTATCTGATTTGTTGAATAACTTGTGTCAATATTGAACTTGGTAAGGACAGTGCTTTGGCTTGCAGACACTTGGTGCAGAGCCATGGGTAAGCTAATGGGGTTCACTGAGGGTAAACTGGCAGGCTGGGAATGACTGGATCAGAGAAATCCTACCTATTATTTAATGTCACTTGAAGTTTTTACAACTATCATCTCAAATGAAAAAAAAAAAAAAAATTAAATTCTGCATTTTACATCACAATCAGGCAGTCATACAGACAGCAGTCATAAGAGGAAATAATAACGCCAAAAGAAGCTCCTGCATTCACAAACCTATCATCACCTGAAGCCTGTGGGAGGCGGGAAGCTTTGCTGGCATATAAACTGATATAACGAGCCAACATCTAATGGAAAATGTGGAAACTAATGCACAGTGAGGAAAAGGTGTGATTTAATGCAGACTGCGTTACCTTGAATAAATTGGAATGGAGCCTGCTTCTTGAGATCTTCACGCGGATCTGGCTGAGAGGAAACTTCAGCAGCAGGAAGAAGAAGAAGAAGAAGAAAAAAAAATCCTTCAGAGTTGCAGATCTCAGGTGCAGCAGGGATGACTGTCGCTGGGCGCCTTTTTCACTCACACCAAAGGTGTCATGCGGTCGCTTTTTTCTCGGTTCCCACCAGTTTAAAAAAGTCTTTATTCTTTCTGGATTTTTCGACACCAAAGCCGCTAAAGCATCACTTATCCACATTTTATCCTCAACTTGGCTGCTCTTGGAGAGAGCCGCCCCTGGCCACTCCCCTGCAAAGGTTGCAGCCCTGTCGCGCGCGCCAAGACCTCTGTGCGTGTCTGCAGTGGCGCGGTTTCATACATGCGGAGTCTCTTCTTTTTTCTTTTTTTTTTTTTTACTTCCAAAGTTTTAAACTTAAGGCTTAAATTCCACATTTCCATGTCTTATAAATCATTGAAGTAGTTTTTTTTTATTGTATTTGTAATATTTATATACCATAAATATTGCTTAATGCTACTCTCTTGACGTCATGACCGACTTAATCAAAACTGTACTGACTTAAATGAGATGTGCTTTGTGAGTCCTGACTCTTGACAGCACCATTCTCCCCACTTTAACTGTTCACAGGTGACTCCTTGGGAGGCGAGGGAGGGAGGGAGGGGGGGTAAAATAAACACAAAGCAACTTTCTGGTAATTCCAGGACCTCAACCTGTCGTCACTTTTTCCCCTCTGGGCTGTAACACAGAGGGATTTCCACTATGGAAACAGGCAGGTTTTGTCTTTTGTCATCTGGTCGTTTTCACTGGTTGCTATGGCACATGTGGAAACAGGACCAAAGCACCAGGCTTCCAGTGTTTGCCCCCCGTAGATGTAGTTTTTTTTAATATGACAATGGGCCAAATAATGTTCAAACTGGCCATGTTGTTCTTCTGTTTCCATTACTTCTTGACATTGTCTTTCTTTCTTGTTTTCTTCTTCGTCTTGGCTTATTGAACATTAAACATGTGGACTACTTCTCTTGAAGGCTCTTCCTCTCTCTGAAATCTGAAACAAGTGCTGCCAGAGCTGCAATGGGAAGTGGCAGAGGTCCTCTGAGACCCACGAGTCACCGTGCCACTGATTTCGTTTGTCATATGGCTGGCAACATCTGAAATGAAGATTTAATGAAAATGCATATGTAGTCATATTAATTAGCATCAGAGGTTATGACAAGCTAACAGAGCCAAGTTAATATAGATGACTTTCAGTGACCAAAATAAGGTGGCCGTGTTCCAGCCGGCTTCCCAGGCCTGTCCGTTCTGCCCGTCTGCAACGTGGTGTTGTGCAGCGTGACGGAGGTAAGAGGTTCTGAAAGCACTCTTCAGAAAACCTGTGGGTGACTGCAAAGGGTTTGTCTTTTTATTCCCTTATGCAGCTCAGTTAGCATCATCTCAGTCAAGGGTCTTCAGGTGTCTCCCTAATTGGTCAGATTCTTGCAGGAATGCTCACTGCCTGGAGACGATGATCTTCTGAGGATGTTCTGCTCTATCTTACCTAAGTAAAGCCAGCAATACTCTCAAAGTTCTCTGAATCTAGGGCCTGCGACTCTTGCAGATCCCATTTCTGGTCCGTTCCATAAACTCTGCTCTGCTACAATATCCATCCATCCATCCATTTTCTATACCCGTTTTATCCTTGAAGGGTCACGGGGTGCTACAATATGTGTACAGTGAATTGTTTGAGTCAGGTATAAGATTCTCATTCATCATTATTATTGATATTAAAGATAGGTGAGAAAATGCACAAAAGCATACAATATACCCCTGAAGAATCCTGTTATTTGTGGAAGAAGAACTTTCATCATTTAAGTAAAACTATCAGTTAGACAGACGTACAGAGGCTGCAGTCCATGTACAAAGCAAAGCAAAGCAAAGCAAGTTTATTTGTATAGCACATTTCGTGTACAAGACAATCCAAGGTGCTTTACATAAAACATTTGAAGCCTTACAGAAAACAGGAGGAAATAAAAAGAAGATAAAATAATGAATACATTAAAACATATAAAGAAAGAAAGGAAAAAAAACAATAAAATAAATCATAATAAGGTGATATAAAATACCTAAATAAATCAAAATGATCAAAAGAAGCTAGCTGAAAAGAAGCAGGAGCGTTCTAGCACACGTTTTGATTCCCGGCCCGGATGACCCCCTGCTGCGTGTCTTCCCCACTCTCTCTGTCTCTCTCCACTACAAATAAAGGCCACTAGTGCCAAAAAATTGTAAAAAAAAAAAAAGAAAAAAAAGAAAGAAAGAAATAAAAATGATAATAATATATATATATATATAGGGGTTTATAGCAGCCAATTTTTTTTTTTCAGAAATGTCACTTTTTTAGCTTGTATTGTGTAAGTATCTTTTCATTGTAGCTTACCCAGGTGTCTGCTTTGAGCTTCATTTAACCAACTTTAAGTGAAAAAGAGAAACATTCGGTGGGTTATATTTTTCAAAAAAAAGAGGTAACTAGTACATTTTGTTACAAAATACGAGCATAAAGAAGCACGTAAAAGCAAAACCTTTATTTACTTTTGGTACTTGAGCAAATTCACTCAGTTACTTTCCACCAAAACCACAAACAATCCTGATGATTGCAGACTTTCAAAATAAAAGCTGCTCTTTCGGGGTGCCTCTGCTGTCTGACCTCTCTCTGTGGTGAACAAAGGCTTTCACACTGGGGACCCACTGCATCGAGAATGTCCATAAACCCTGAGTTTACTGTCTGCTCCCTGGGTCAGTAGCGGGGGCCTCAGCCACCCCCCCCCCTCTCTCTGCGGTCAGAGCCCGCTGGACAACCCCCCCCCACCACAGCTGAAAAAGCAAGCACTTTCCCTTTGCTCACAATACCCATGAGCAAATTAGAAACAAACACACTCGTTCATCTGCTGTAGAGTTAATGCTGTAACTATGTTTATATAATGTGTACTAGACAGTGTGAGCGGGAGTGCTTGTGTGTCAAGGGTGAGAGGTCAGGGAGCGAAAAGATGCATGTCTCTGTGCCTTGGAACATGTGGTTTTACAACATGAATCTAATGTATCATTTACATACAATGAGTCTGATGGGCTAAGGATATAACAGGATGGCTGAAATACAAAAAACAAAATAAAATAAAATAAATACCTGACAGAGGAGGATGCCTTTGACCCAAAGTATATGTGAATAAACGAAGTGTTTGGCAACTGCTCAGGGATTTTTATGAATTACAATGTGATGATTTATGTGAGAACATCTGTAATAAACAGCATGTTCTTTGATGGATGTTTATAACGGTGCCTGCCAGTAAATACACACTATTTGCCCCAGAAGCATAGCAAAGTAAATGATTTCATGTCTGACTTTCTTTAGTTAGAAGTCTTGCATGAGATGTGTCTCTATAACTCCTTCTTTGTTAGATCTGTTGTTTTATATTACTCACAGATGTTCTGTTTGCTTTAATGTTTCTGCCTGACATTTACACACACCCTTTCCTGGGTTTGTTCTATGCTTTTTGTCTCACATAGAAACATTCAGGTTCCAGTCTTCTTCTTCTTCTTTTCTGCACTCTGTCTGAATGCCGCTCTCCCTCTTGCCCTCACTATCTTACCAACACAGTTGCTGTGAAGCCAAGCGCCCAGATGCTCCATTCTGAACCTCCTCCATTCAGCACGTGATCTTGCTAGAAACCCCATGAACCCAACAGAATGCGAAAACCGTGCCAGGCCCCACATCCACACAACAGTAGCCTCTGGAGACAGCAGTGAATCACACAAACACTTGAAGAACACTTTTTGTTGGCCTGTCTCATATCTGGCGCATTGCTCCCTAATGGTTCTGGTTGAGCTGGACTGAGGTCAGATTGTTGGATCAGCGTCGGGGTGATGGGACTAAAGAGCATCAAGGTCATTTGGCAAATGTTGTGGATCATTGTTTTTGTGGCATTATCAGCAGCTTTCAACCAGAAGGCAGTCTCAGATATCTAGCTCAAGTTAGCACGAGCTTAGGCTGCCCACGTCTGCCCCCTTGTGGAGGAGCGATAACAGTGCACCTGCCAAAAATCTGAACTGTCAGGTGTGTTGTTGCATATTACAGGTTTATAATCATGTTTCCAACCGAAACAAAAAACAGCTGACATTTACCTGCTGAATAGTACCTTTTAAGGCTCTTAGTTGTTTGTTGTGAAAGTCTTTTCCTCTTGTTTTTCTGGACATGAAGTGTGTCCCATTCCACCCCTTCTTCCTTTTCACTTTCCATTTTTAGAAAGAAAGAACAAGTAAACCCTTGAAGTTAATAGGAGTTAATATCAGCCTCCTCTGGCAGCAATAACTTCAAGCAAGCACTTTCAGTAGCTCTGGATCTGACCTACACAGCAATCAGGAAGATTTTTTTTTCTTCACCACTCTGACATTATCCATCCATCATCTATCCCCGCTTATTCATATTTAGGGTCACAGGGATCTGCTGGAGCAGCCATGCTCTCTGGACCGGTCGTCAGTCCAACACAGGACCCATGAGAATAGGAAAAAAAAAAAAAAAAGATGTCTTTCAGTCCAACTCAAATTATAGTTTTAAATTACAGTTTTAAAATGCATGTAAACATCTGCATGCAAACAGTCCAACTGAAAATTGAATTAAATCAATGTTCTCATAGTCAGATAATGCAGTTGTTCATCCAGCTACTTTCAGCTGGACTGTAACTGGTCTGTGTGTTGAGCAAGGAGGCCTAAGGAGCAGACTCCAGGGCATACAGCATGTTTAAAATGTACAGTCTGTCCAGTTTGCCATTGTTCCAACTTGCAGCCTCCAGCCAAACCAGAGGTTTATCTGTTGCTGTGATATGTGGCTTAATATATTCATCCTATCGTGGCAGGGTCTAAAATACTTTGGTTGATTCCCCGAGCCAGCATATACATCAGAGCAGAGATAAAAGTCAATGTAAAGGACCTAACTTGACTAAACCGTGCGAGTAAACAACTGAATGATGGCTAGCGGCGCAGGCCAGGAGGCAGCTGAGCAAATTCAAATCATGATGCCCCCTCCGCCATGCTTCACCACGGATGATGCTTTGATGTTGGTAAACTGTTCCCTTTTATAGCGCTGAGCATTCTTTCCAAACAATTTAACTTTTGTTTAATCAATCCACAAAATGAGGTGCAAGGTTGTTTATCAAGGTGCTCTTTGACCATCTTCAGGCATGCGGGCAATGCAGTTTTTCTTTTTGGAGAGGAGCGCCATCCACTGCAGGTGTAATCTGTAAAATAAACTACAATGCATAAGGAGAACGTATCCTTGGCCAAGGCCAATGACCTGTTTCACAGCGTAAAGAAAGGGATCTGGATCTGCACCAAAAACTAAGTAGTCTGGTTTACTGTCAGTCCTCCAACTGATTTCATTAATCCAACTGACAGACAGCCACACAAACAGACAGGTAAACCAAATGGCTGCACCTTTGCCTTTAATGTCATAGTCTGCAGCCCAAAAAATCAGTGTAAAGCAAGTTTTTAATGGAGACAGCTCTGATATTCCTCTGCCCCGGTGCTTTAGCACGTTATTTTCAAGGAGATTTCTCAGGGAACATCTGGACTTGTTGGTACAGTCGGAGGAAATGTGAACCGTTCCCATAACCACCAGGTGTCAGCGTCCTTTCACATACAATCAGCATGTAAAATCAATTTGTGTATCTCAATCAGCTGCTCAGGTTGGAGGAAAAAAAATTAAAAGAAAAGAAAGAAAAAAAAATAAAAATAGCTCTTGATGACAAACAAAAACGTTTCAGCTCCCCCATTTTTCTCACCATAAAAGGAGCTCTGGGTAAAGGCACTCTGCCATCTCCCAGACTATTAGGGTGAGATCCTGAGAAAACAAAAATGGCTAAGACTTCAGTAAAGTGATAATGTGGTGAAAATGGGAGCCAGGGAGTTGTGGGATGTATCTAAACATCCCATTGTTTTATGTTAGGAATTGGAAAACTACTGATTAAGTAATTCTAGCAGAAATTCCCGTTATATGGTTTCACAGTGTGTTTTTGTTTCACTAAACTGTGTATTGAATGGATTATTGCTTGTGGTGAAAACCAATACAAACCAAGTCATTTCACAATGATTCCAAATACATTCTGGTTTAAAGTCACCTTTTATCATCGGCCATGCATTTGCTTGAATTTGATATGAAGGTTTATTTGATTTTTATGAATCGAGTTGGTAAAGAGTTCATTTTTAGGATTTTCTTGTTGGTATATTTGTATGAATTATAAGAATTTACAACAGATCATGGGTGCAAAGAGGTCAGTGGTCAGCGTAAAAGCCTCACTGAGCTTGTTAGCTGTGGATATAAAGGAGAGAAGGAGGACGCCAATCTGATTAAGCAGCACTTTCCCAGCACTGTGCTTCTGGGAGGACATTGATTTTGGCCCATGTTTTGCAGCTGATGGACGCTGCTTGTCTGAAGTCCCTGCAAGGAGGCTAACAAGGGCTTGTCCAAGACAAAGACTGCAGTAGGATATGGAAGGCAAACACAGAACTTGGGCCACCTTCGCCTCAGTTTGTGTTCTCAGACTAAACCACAGGGGTCAAGTCTAGTTTGTCTCAGCATTAGACATAGAATAAATTTACTCTTATATCCCCGTGGGTTTAACATTTTGGCTCGACAACATGTGATTACTTTCACATATTCACATATGAGTCTGATTATAGACTACACAGTCAGTTTTATGACATAACACCAGCTTGTGTCCTCTGCTTTATTATGCTATAGCTATACTGAAGTATTCCAAAAATGCTTTATTTTTATTTTACTAGACCATGTTAGATGTCACTAGACAAAAAAAGAGTGACCGTAACACAGAAAATGGTGTCTTATTGTGGATAAGAGTACCTCTAAATCCAGCCATGAAACCTCTGAGAAATTATCCTTTTCCCCATATATTATGACGACATTGGCTTAAATAAACAGCATTATAGACAAAAATTATAGACATCGGATAGTCTGGGACACCACAAATGGTCTGTATACCTGTAAAGCTTTATTTTTGACTTAATGTTTAAAGCTTCCAGCTTTTAAGAGAAGAAAGAAAAAGCAGGAGTTAACTTGTTGCTGAGAGATTAAAAGTAAAAGGGTCTTAACTTGAGCATGCCAGCATTCAAGAAAATCTTAAAACGAGAAAAAGGGAAAAAAAAAGGTCAACGGGCTCTCACCTGGCTAACACTTATGCATAAGATGCATTACAACCAGTTTGCTTCACATTAAAAGCCATTAAAGAGACCAAAAACACTTTAGAAGGTACACATATTTTTCTAGTTAAATACTGTACTGGGTCTGAGTCAAAAACCCTAAATCTGTGGTGTATTAGGGTACATCCATCCATTATCTACGCTGGTTACTTCCTATGCAGGATCATGGGGGTCTGCTGAAGCCTACCCCAGCTCTCTTCTTACAAAAGGCTGGGACACACACTCACAGTCCCATAGATTGTATGAGAAGAACTGGACAAACCCCCTGTAACATCACCCATGGGTTTTCTGAGGAATGTTTCTGAAGTTTCTTTCCCCTTTCTACTGCACAGCGACATGTTGCAAATGAATGAAACGAACAGGGGTCGAGGCCGGCAGCAACATGCCCACCTTATTTCAGTTATCAAGTTTTTAGCTTGTCTGGCTAATATGCTAACTATAATGCTATATTATACTATTATACTATATTATTACTTTACAGTTATTCTGATCAAATCTGTTTAACGATACTCAAAATGAGTGCTGGCAGAGCTGAAACAAGGACTAGCTAAACTCCACCAGGATCCCCCGGATAACCCCGCTACTTTCAGGGTTATGTCCATTGCAGTCACCTGTGGGTTGGGCAGGCATACCAGGTCGGTCCGTGAGTCGCAAGCTGACTAGCTGCGGCTGCCAGTGGACTTCTGCTTAAATGGGTCTTGAAATCTCAGGTGGTAATATACATCCATCCATCGATTATTTATGGCCATTTAATCCTATGTAGGGTCACAGGGATCTGCTGGAGTCTATCCCAGCTCTCTTTGGGCGAAAGGCAGGGATACACCCTGGACAGTTCGACAGTCCATCACAGGGCTACATGTAAATGAACAACCACACACACTCACAATCACTCCGATGGGCATTTTAGAAGCACCAGTTAGCTCGGGGAAAAACATGCAAACTCCACATTCATGATCCATATAATATTACTTTTTTTTTTTGGTTTGTTTGTTTCTCTCTGTCTCTCTCTCTTTTTCCGTCACTTTGGATACTGTAAATCCACCCTGACGTTCTCAATGTGCTGCTTTGCCAGTAAGGATTGATTTGTGTATTTCCGATGGCTAAGCTGCAAGGGGAGCTAAATAAGCACAGTTGTTGTGCTTACAAGCGGGACTGAAATACTAGAGAGAGAGAGAAAAAAAACATGATGAATTAAAAAGAAATCTCTCCCAAAAAAGGCCCTTGAGGCATAGCGAAGCCAAATTTTCATGCAGTCTGTGAAGTCAGGGAGGGCAGAGAGGTTGCAGAGTACAGAGACGATCAAGGAGTCTTTCTGCAGCTGTGCAACAAAAATTCCCAAATCTTTGAAAACTTACCAAGTTCCTTCCAAGCAAATGTGCTTTCCTTTGTTGTCATTAATATACTGACTTAAACAAGTACAAACTCTTTCTCATGCTTCTCACCGGTGTTGAGGTTGGATATGTACTTGCACATTTGGAAATGCACTCACTCAAACTCGCCCACTGCCATCTATCAAGCTGCCATGCTCCCTATGAAGTCTTGGTCTTCTTTGGGAATAAATATTTCAGCACCTACCTACTTAAGAGGGACTAAAGTGTTCCAACAGTAACCGTTTGTCTTAAAGGGCAGTAATTCAAACGCGCTATTAGGGAAGGAGGTGTGTCTTCAGATGTGCTTACACATATGTCATTGTTGCTCCAGTAGACGCTGGCTCTGGCTGATGGCATTATCTGCTTGACTTAGATTTATTGATGCAACAGCTGTAGCCTAAAAAGATATTTTAGTGTGTTTAACATATTACACTTGTCTTGAACTGAGCTCTTATTAATATGAGCAGCTACTTGCATCAGACCAGGGGAAGGTGAGGCAAATAGGAGGAACTTTAAAAGTTGGAGAAAGTAAAAAATTAGCCAAAGTGCAAGTCCAGAGAGGGGTTTGAGACTAAGCTAAAGACCATGCCAGTTTAAAAGTTTGTATGTAATGAAGAACAGAAAGCTGTGTTTTGTTGTTGGTGGAGTGGAAATGGTAATATCAAAAGTGTTGGATGCATCGGTGTATATCTATACCCACTTCCTCCTATTTAGGGTCACAGGCAAACCAAGTATTAAAAAAATCTATTTAAAGCTTAAGATAGATGTAAATTTGTTAATTAATTAAACTAGATTAACTGTTATATGAAGAGTAATAGATGCAACTTAGGTGTCAAACAACTGAAAATTACAAATCAGAACCATTATGGGCTTTCACAACACGATCAGTAAACACCACAGCACTTTAGAACCCATTATTTCTCAAAGGCTTCCCACGATAATTCATTGATGTGCTTTTCGGCAAGCTTGTATACCTCTGCTGCTGACAGGAATGAGACAAATGTAGAAGGCAAAATGATGGAATAGCTGATATTGTGTGTGTTAGCATTTTAGTGCATTCAAACTAAGATCTCAGTCTTAGAAAGTCTTTTTTTGGAAACAGGCTAACAATCACATGAGTAAGTCGGGTGTGCCTTCTCAGTCAGGTAATCTCATCAGAAGTTACATTTTCTGTGTCTGCTCCTATGATCCTGAAGAGTGTACTGTAATGAGTAACTGGCACGGAATACGAGGGTTAAAACTACCATTTAAACCCTTTGTTTTAACAGTAATTTAAATTTGGTTAGAGAATTGTGTCCCCAACTATAATGAATATTGTTCACATCTGAATTGATGCTGGCACCTGAACCAAAATTAGAATATTCCAAGTTATTACAACAATTCTGATGCTGGGAGGAAGCTGAAGTACCTGAGGAAAGCCCACACAATCATGTGGACACTAACATGCAAATGCTACACAGAAAGCCCCCAGCCAGAGTTTAAACCAGGATCTTGCTGTCAGGCAGCAGTGCTAACCACCAAGCCACCATGCTTTTCATGGCCTGGGTCGGCCATAGCAGGAGTCCTGTGTATGTGTGTGTCAAGTTGGCGTCTCTCCCTGTCTTTAGTGGTTCCTGTTTTACCTTGAAAGGTCTGTCTTATCCGCATTGTTTTCTGCTTTGCTTCCTCCCTCTCATTATCCTGATCGTCTGCACCTGCCTCTCATTTGTTCCCCTGTGTATTTAAGTCTTGTCATTTCCCCCTGTCTGTACATCCAGGGTAGTTGTTTTGCGTTTGCAGTCTTGCCTGTCACCCTTCTCGTCACCCTGGTTTGGACGTTAAGTTAAGTTTGTATTTTTGGACTTTTGGATTTTGTGTTTTTTGTGAAATAAACCCTTTCTTTTTAAACTCCTGCTCCTGGGTCCTCCCTCAACTGTCTCTGCAAACCATGACAATGCTGCCCACAGACTCTTCAGAAGAGTCATTTTTGGCCACCCAAAATTACTCAGCAAAAAATATAACTACTTCTTTTTTGCCTCCAAAAGTCATCCCTGTGACCTTACTGCTTCTGAGTTTTGAGCCAACTGTTATCGTCAAGTGGAAAAAAAAAAGAATGAAATTCAAAATTCTGAAGAGACACGAATGGATGGACATTGTATATTTATTTGTCTCATACATATTGACCCATCTTATACATGTCGGATTGACAATGCATTATGTTTTGAGGTTTATCTCAATACAAACTGAATCAAATTCTGGGAGAACGTCTTCTTAGATGATCCCTTTAAATCAGTTTCTGATTTTTATTGGTTTATGCTTAAAACCTGGTTTATTCTTAATGAGTCTGAAAGATGTGCAGTTACTTCGTAGAAGCATAAATCAGGTTTTACACCCCAAGAAAAAAAAGACCTGCGTAATTACTTGAAGATGTTTTGACAGTGTACGATCTCAGAGAACCAGTGGGCTCCTGAGCAACAGCTACCACACTAAAACTATAAGCCAAAACTGAAAATGAAAGTAAATATGGAGCAATTAGGGCAGCTCTTAGATTTCTTGATCTCATATTCAATCAGATTCTGATTTTAATCCTTCTCTTTTTTTGAGTCTTTTTAGCTGAAGAACGTGGCTTATTCAGTTCAGTTATTCTGTAATTTGGAGCACATGCAGGAATACAGTTCCAAACAGGAGTTTACATACAGTTTAGACCATAAGTAAATATCTGTATCTGTAAATATCTGTAAATATTTGAATAATGAGATTATTCAAAACAGTTTTGCTTTTTTTGCTCATGGATTACAGTGAAAGAACCAAACCAAAGCTTCCAGTCAATGGAGCGTTGGAGATATCAGCCTGGTCATTGCTTTCTTGCAGGTATGCTCATTTCACTTCACAGCACAACCTCCAGTCTGATTAACTTGACAGTTGAGACAAGACAATAAATAACAAAAAAATCAAAATAGAGCATTTTATTACAAGTACAAACAAAATGAAAAACACAACTTAATGCATAAATATTTCATTGTTGATTTAAATACTGTCAGTGCTGAAAATGTTGTCTTCCTGTTTTTATATAGTTGTTCTCTTGAATATGTTGAAAATGGTTTAATATACTGCAACACTTTTATAAAACAATAAAAATGAATATCATTTAAATTTTTTTTTCAATATAAAATGAATAACTTACAGTATACTCGTCAAGGCAGTCAAGGTATGAGTATTTACACAAACAAGAAATAATAATTTCCTGGTATTTTAGAAATTTACAAATAATTAAGGTGCACTTGAGTGCCTGATTCCAAGAACCAAATCAGTGATCATTACAAAATATAAGCAATATCAACATACACAAAGGTATATAACATACCAGTAAACTAACATACCTGTATATGTATGTAACTATGACTATAGAGTAGATATGTGGGTCAGATTTACTGTATGTGCGCTGTCTAGCTTAAATATGTGAAATATGAAGAAAACCGGTGAAATGCCCAGAAAGATGAATTGTCAGTATGACACACAAGTTAATAAGTGCACATTAAAACTGAAAATTCACTGTGTAATTGTTTAAAAACCTTTGACATCAGAGGTATATCTGTGCGGTGAGACCTCCCAGTCACTCCCATTTCTAGTTGGGAGAGTTTCTAAAATGCAACAAAGCTTTACGGATTTGTAATTTAGTAGTTTATTTTAACCTTTATGTAAGACACAAGTACAAAGGAAATGCTCTTTGTTGGCTTCACTGACAAACTTTATAATGTTTGAAAAATTTAATAACTGCAGAATTTCATGCCAGCAAACCACCAATCCATCCATTATCGACATATACCTGCTTCTTCCCATTCAGGCTTACTGGGGTCTGTTGAAACTTATCCCAGCTACTTTTTGGGTAAAAGGCAGGTTACACCCTCAACAAGTCACCAGTCCATCAGAGACCCACTGAGGCTACAATCAGAGGATTATTTAGTGACAGCTAAGGGGGTCAAATTAAGAGAAAAAAAAGGAGCATCCACTCAAGCCTTTGTTTTTCCAATCGTATGGATTATGGCTCACAACTTTGTGCCTAACTCCGTAACAGAGTGACTTAAGAAAAAATATTTCTTCATGGAAAATTGCAAATCACATAAGTCTTTCAGCATCTAAGAGTGAAGAATATTGTGGAAAAATTCTAGGAAAGGCCACAAACCACTGCGTATCCTTGAGCCCAAAGGCAGCACCGGATGAGAAACCATCATCTCACCATGATCAATATAGCCACATGGGCTTGAGAGCACCTTTTAAAAAACTGTTCTAACAGGAGTAGCTTTCAAAAGTTACTAAAAGCAGTCCAACATGCTGAAACTGTAAGAGGCAATAAGCCTAATATCAACTCAGAAACACTGTTGAGTTCTCTGGGAGCAAGCTGACAATCAGATGGACATGAGCTTTGTGGTTAAATGAGTTCAGTTGCTTTTGGGACAAACAACTGGACACAGGAGCGGGTGTTGGGCTCTACATGGCAAAAATGAGGCAGAGAGAGGGATAAAACATGTAAACAAGAAAGGGTCACAGGCCAGGAGCTGAACCTGCAACCACTGCTCGAGGACTAAAGCCTCTTTATATGGGCCACTTGCTCAACCAGGTGAGGTGTCTGGTGGTCCAACCACAAGCCGGGGGTTATTATTCAGTAGAACAATGCCACTGCCAAACCTCCTTCTGTACAGCTTACAGCAGCATGGGTTCATTGTCACAGACTGTATGTGCTTGACTGGTGTGCTTGTAGTCCGTGTATTTATATATCTGAATATGTACAGCACATCAGAGAAGGACAACAATCACAGAGTGCTGAACAGTCTTGCATCAAGTAAGAATGGACACATTTTTTTGCCCCTCCCAAAAGATTAAAAAAAAACAAAAAAAAAAACAATTGTTGATGTAAGACATTTTCTTTAGTGTGTTGCTAACATCAAAGTCATGTACTTGTGTCCATTAATTAAAAGTGCAAATAAAATTAACAAATTACAGATGAATGTTTTTGTTACAATTTTAAAGGCCTGTCCACATTTTCTGGCGATGTGGTTGGTATGTTTGGCCCTTTTGCTGCAGGATACTTAATACAGAACTTGTTAACCTAATCAAGTCTAAGGTTTGAAAATTTGAATAGAAAAAAAAAACTTTGCTGGTCCCTCCCCCTCCCTCTCTGTTGTGCTTTAGCTCTGTCTCCATGTGTGTGTGTGTGAAGCGCCTAGTGCAGTAGTGTAGAGGTGCTCCAAAACACCTCCCTGCAGGCAACGCAAGTAACAGAAGTAGCCGTGCTAGAAAGCCCTGTCAGTCAGCTGGTGGGAACCAAGAATATGGAGCTATGGTCTGAATGCCTCTGAAACAGTAAAGGGGGAACAACTCACCACCCAGGAACCCCCTAGTATGAGGCACCGTGATCCTTTAAAGCGTATTGAGCCTTAAACAAAGCAGGTGGTTTGGTGTAATGTGACTGGTTGTGACGGCGACAGTTAAGATACTTTTTTACTTTATATCATTGACACGTAACCTTCTGCCCACCCTGTGTGACAAAATAAGAAAAAGGAAAATGGCTGTTTGAGTTGGGCTGGTTGGCTCATTGATTATACCTGGCCTATTATCTGGCCTTGCCTGTTTTACAAGTCCTTAGCATTGGTTCATGCTGTATCCTGTTTCGTACGAACGAGTCTGAAAGATGACTAGCATTTCAGCAGTCACATTTTCTCTCTCCTGCTGTGTGGAAAACTACCAAATACATGGGATTCGCCACTACAACACGGGCTTCCTTGGTCTAGGCTGATGTCGTCACTTAGACGTGGTAGATTCATGCAAGTTGCATTAGCACTAGGATTGCGTGGTGTATTACTGTTCAGCATTAGCAGCAGTTTCACCAAATATGACCAAAAAAAAAAAAAGAAAAGGGTTTTATTCAAGTTACCAAGTTCTGCTTTAAGTGTAAAGTTTGTAAATCACTTTTGGCACAAAAGCAACAGCGAAGCTGACACTGCCAGGGTAGGCTTCCCTCTGAGGTCTAAAGCTTTGATCCTTCTGATCCTGTTTGATCCCAACATTCTTGTGAAGGCAAAGGCACACAGCATGAAGGTGTGATGCCCATAGCACCAAAGTGAGCAGGTATGAGGAGCTGTGACGGTTGTAATGTCCTAAATTACCACAGTGTCAACGGCAAACGAATGTGTTTGCAGCACCTTGTAGTACACACTGTTAAAAGACCCATTTTTCATATAAATATTTTTAAAAATGTCACCATTTCATTGCATTAACAATCTGACAGCTTCATAGTCATAGGAATCCAGTAAAAATATGACAAAATTAATATACAGAATATTTACAACATATCAAATTGCCCGATGCCTTCAAATGTATGTTTCTCTCATTAAATAAGCCCATATATACAAAACAATGTGGTCCACGACTGTTGTGCAAATCCTTACTTGATAAAATAACGTCTCTGTGGTAGAGTAGGTTGTCAGCTTATGTTGAGAGGAAACCTGTGTTTATTTGAACCAGTGCAGGTAGTTTGTCTTGAGAGCTGGGAAGCACATGTTGTTGCTGCATGAGCCCCCATAACTGGGCGGGCAGGCAGAGCAGGGCACCCCGACTTTGTAGGGAGCCTCTCCGATCCAGTTACCCCTGTAAGATAGCAAACAGTTACAATAAATGAAAGGGGCGATGACCACTGAACTTTCTGTTAGGTAAAAGTGAAATAGGAACTTCAATCTGTTATTAATTAAATAGTCCACATATAGTGTTGTCACATTTAAAGAGCCATCTCATTTTTTAACAGTCATTTTCAAGGCTGATTTTAGGAGGTTTCAGTCATGTACTGCTGTTCTCACAGTATTCAGAAAAAGAAAAAGGAAGTCTAAGCAACTATCAACACCGGACACCACGTAATACGTTTAAGACTGGAAATGCTCAGGTGAGATTCCCTTGAAAAGAGTAAAAATACAAAATCAGGAATCGGTGCATGCCAAAGACAACTCAGGTGGAAATAAGCCACTTGATTCAAAATGAATTTTGCCTTGACATTACTCAAATTCGCCATATTCCCGCCAGCTGGCATCCTGCACAGACTGTCCCTTTGTAGACAGTGACAACGGGGACCTGTCTCAGGTGGAAAGCAGGATTACTGCATGTCCAAGCTCAGAACCTTGTCCCTCAAAGAGTGGTGATCGCTATTGCAGTCATGAGTGTCCTTAGGCTGTTACTGTGTCATACAGTATGTTTCAATCTAGTGGGATTAAAGAACCAAGGTCACAAGTGAGTCACATGTCTGGGGTAGCTTTGATTCTCTTTTAGAAACTTTTTCTTTGCTTTGGTAACATGGTACCGGTTCACAGGCTCCGATCGGAGTATATCTTGAATCCTCCACCAACATGGGTGGCATTCCACAACTCAGCACAAACCAGAGAGGACTGTGCCAGGATTAGGCCTGTCATCAGCATATCGTCATCATGTTAACAAGTTCACTCGAATTAAAAGCCCTCTCTAAAGCATGAAATGACCACAAAATCAGCTTATGCAGTGTAAACCGCACAGTTAACTCTAAGGTTACCGCACATACTTACTTGGGTGAATAGTTGCAGACTAAATACGTCGCCCTTTTCCACACCGAGCCCCACACATTCATATTGGTGCACGTGTGCACAGCACAGCCGACTTTGTTAGATGTCGCCCACACCATCTGCAAAAACGGAATGTACATTCACAGCTTAATTTCTGCAGCAGCTCACCCACTTTTAATAAAAATGTCCAATAACTCTCTGCCCACCTGTGTGTAGTGGGTGCACATGGGCCCATAGCATCTGAGAGGGCATCGGGGGTTGCAGTCACGGGGGTACGGGAACGCGTAATCTTTCACCTCATCGTACCAAGGCTTCACCAGCTGAAGAATGGATCGATAGCTGTGAGCAAAATACAGACAAATTCAGTGAATTCATCTTTCATTTTCCATTGGCTAATAACATAATAGACGGTGCCTGTTCTCAACATTAATGATGCAGACTGTCCTGGTCAACGGGTGGTTAAATTTTAACTGCTTTTGACGGCAGTCATTGTATTCAAAGAAAACACAGCCAGCATGACCACGTGGGTTTAAAGAGGGCGACGTGGATACGGAGTGGGACTGAGACTGAAATGGTCAAATGGCATGAGTCCCTTTATGGTTTCAGTTTTATGGGCCCCAAATGGGAAGCCCATGTGGGCCAAATATATGGACCCCATGAGGGATACAAATATACTTAATGGGCATGGGCTAAAAAGGTCTGGGTCGCATATAGTTTCTGTAACACATGCCCCGCATCAGAATATTAACCAGCTTGAACCCCACCTAAAATCCAGGTAGATCCCATTCAGACTCCATACGGGTAAGCATAGACAACCGTGGATGTGGGACCCATTTTGCAGGCCACTTTTAGCTCATATGGGCCCCACATAGAAATGCTGGCTGGGAAATCACTGATCTTTTTGCATAAAAGGGCCTAATTTAAAATAAAATTACCACCACAAACATCTATCTGACGATGTTTTACCACTAGTCCAAATCTTTTTTTTCCCTTTTTTTTCAGCATACCTGATTAGATCTTTCTGACTGACCTTTTACATTATATATCGCAAGTGATCAGATCTCTTTTGTGTGTCCTTGCTGCTGTTCACTACTCCACATGGTTCCAACGGTAGCCCATGTGCATAAAACAGATATAAACTTGATATGAACTTGCTCTGATACTGTTGCAAATGGTTACGTGGAGCTGTGGCACAAATTTTCTACAAGTTAGAAGAACGTGCCAGAGGAGGCTTCTGTGTACTATTTTATTTTGGGAAGCTGTCTCTGCCAGTAAGAAAGTAAGACGGGGCGTACGGTCTCGCATATCATGTGGGTTTTTTTGCCTTTTCAGACTGTCAGAAACTGTATCTAGATACATTATTGATGTGCTAAAAAAAAAAAAAAGATTTTGACTGGCAGTGTGAACATAGCCTAGCTTGATTCCTTTGTTTCCGCTGATGTTTTACACACAAAAGATAAACATTATAAGAACACTTTTAGTATTATTACGCTGTCTCATATAGTTCTTCAATAAAATCTATAAGTTTAGGAAACGCATGAAGAGTTCCTGTTTTCCAAATGGAAAGTCAAGACTCATTAAAGGGATAGGTATTTGTCCTCAAGGGTCATGGCTCAAAGCACAACTTTTGTTTATAGAAAAGGTCACAGGAGCATTCCTCAAGCAGTCCCCAGGTCACACTGCAGTAACTTTTAGGAGAAATAAGAAGGGGGCTGCAAGGGAACAACAACTACCGCTGAGAATGAGTCATCCTTGAGGGGAGCAGCAGATGTTGTGGAGCGGGGAAGCGGTGTCAAAGGTCACTCACCGTCCTGTCCTCACGGAGAGGTTTTGACCCAGGAACCTGAGGAGGTTGGGCGGCCCGTGCTCCCACAGGCAGGCGTGAGCCCAGTCCTCGGCCGTCTTTGCTAATGTGTCGTCCCACACCTAAACACACGTTGACACGGCAGGAAGAAGTCTATTACATAAGCGATATAAAAAAAACGCAACGTCTTAATTTAGCAGCGAGATGTGAGCTCATAGCACTGTTACAGTTGCAAAACACTGACAAGACGCAAAAGCCATCCATCAGGGTGGTTGCGTAACAGGAGAGAGAAGGGAGAGGCTTCACATCCAGGAGAACCTGTCAGTGAATTATATTTTTTTTTCTGATGGAAGAAGGTGAAATGGGTTATATCTGAACATGTCAACAGTGATGCTCATGCACATGGTTTTCCTGGGAATGGACTATTTTTATAAACACTTTAACCAGAAAAGATGCATTTTATTATTATTGTTACACTGACAACTTGACAACTTGTGTAATTTTCAAATGAAACCTTGTCAATCTCAGTAGTTATGGTTTCAATGACAGCATTTTCAGTTGTTGAAAATACAAGCAGCAGGTTTATAAGGTTTACATTAGCAGCTTTGGCCAAATGGCAACAACCTCTTCCTTCAGAAAAGACTGCTTTGTTCTGCCATGTTGACGTATAATTGCAGTTCAGTGTGCAGAACATCTTACTTCAGCTGTGTATTTAATTGTTGAATGTGAGAACATCTTATTAGATAAAACAGTGGAAAACATGCATCTTTGCAAAAATAAATCAGACTTTCAATTGAGGATCTCACTTACCATGTATTCCATGTTGGAGGCTGGAGGAAAGACTTTCCCTCTAACTTTGTTATGGTAGTCAAGAATGGCAAGCATGTCGTTCTGACTAATATAACGCTTCCTCCTGGTCTTAGACTGGGTCGGAGCGGCTGTTTCATAGCTGCGCGCTGCGCCAAGATTGGTGATGTTGGCAGCTGGCGGGAACGCGGACACACCAGGAATACTCGTTGCCAGTGCACTTGCTCCACAAGATATCCCCAAAAGTAATAGGTCTATGGCAAATAGCTGAAGTTTCATGTTTGATTTGGGGGAATGCCGACAGAATGTCCCGAATCCTCGATGGTTCTGAAAATAAACCAAAAAAAAAAAAACAGCACTTCAGGTTGTGTCCTGATGCGCACGGGTGAGGCACAATTTTCAGACATGCTTAAGCTTCAGATCTACCGTCCTGTAGACAGTACTGTACAGGAAAAAAGGAAAAAAATAAAAAAAAATGAAGCCGACTTTCCAACTCACAATCCTTGCTCCTACCTTTTTCTTGTGCGGTGGGACCCTCTGCGTGCGGTGCCAGAACAGTATCACCCTTAAAGTCTGGAGGATCTGAGAGGAAGGAGGGCTGCGGGGAAGTGAGAGTGGAGTTTTTGCGCTTTGCAAGTTTTTGTGAGTGTTTCAGGAGAAGCCCGTTGTTGTGGGTTTATATATGGCAGTGGACGCAGCAGGAAGTGCGTCTGCCTCAGAGGTAGACGCAACGCACTGCCCCTATTTGTCACCTGAGACAAAACATCATTTGGATGCGTGGCGTCCGACTCCTCCTGACTAATTCATGACAGATGATATATTATTTCATCAAGACATTTGATTTACGTTTAGGGCTGTAATTAAGACTTTCGGTTCTTTAAGTGGGAGACTGGAACGTATAAAATGGACTTAAAATCCTCTTTTTTGAGGGGGTTATACAATGTAAAAATGTATACAGTATTCATGTTGCAAGTCTTTCTGTTTTTGTGTGATTCATGCTCATATTTAATCACATTAAGCTGAATGTCTGCTCTCAATTGTGTTGTGAAACAGTTCTTAACCATCCTCATCCAGGTGACATCTTTGTGCTTAACACATGCTCCACTGAAAGCCAGCAGTTTTATGACTGAATTTGGTACAGTGAGTGAAATCACTGTACCTTTGTCACATTTAGTACACTGTAAAGATTACACTTGTTCAAAGTGTGGCTCCAGCTGTGTGTCTTGCCAGGACGAGGATTGGAGAGCCAAGAAAGGAAAAAAAAAAAAAAAAAATCCTCCTGCAGGTCATCATTTTCATTGGCAGCTGGTGAACAAATTAAAGCAACGTGACGCAGGAACACTTTTTCTCCCCCCGTCTTTCGTCTCCCTCCTTCTCTTTTTCTCCTCCTTTCCTGTAGCAGACAACTGGTGCTTTCCCAAAAATCTTCTTGGATGTGATGGACTTTTCAGGTGCTGGAACTGCGGTGGAGGGGGATATATCACTCAAGGGTGGTGCAGAGCGAGGTTTTTCTACCCCGTTTCACTCTGTCCATACATTTCAGCTCCTACTCTAAACTTTCTTAGTAAAGCTTCACTTCACTGAGGGCTTCGTGGTGTTGGAAAGTGGTCAGAGCGGTAGCATAAATCCAGATGAATTGGGTAAACATTTCTACATCCAGGACTGAAACCCATACTTGATTTAATATTAGGCAGAAATGTCTGTTGAAGAAAACAAAATAGAAAAGGAGATTGTGTCCATAAGAGATTTGGCTTCATTTCTTTGTGCATAGGTAGTAATGAGCAGACTCAGTTTTTCCCCAAACTGATATCAGTTCCAACAGCCTTTAATATTGTTTTCCCAGAGATCCTGACGCTAGAGATCCAATCCACATGTTTATGACGACATTAAAAGCATTGTCACAAGATTTCCTTAACACAAACCTGTTATACTCTATTTCTAACTATCAAAATGTTTTAATCTGCATAGATTTCTAATCCCAGAAAAAGAATTGCAGCAAAAGTCAATTGTCCTTGTTGAGAAGTTGTAAGCAGAGCTGATTAGAATACTGTCTTTCTATAGTATCTCTTTCTCTCTGCTGCACACCCAGACACACACACACACCCAGACACACACACATATCTTCACGTGCAGTTTCCTCAAGGCCCCAGTTGATATTCCCTCAGTCTCAGAGTGCTGGTCCTTGTTTGCACAGTGAACCCAGTGACTTTGAAAGGGGCTGAAGCGTTATTATCATATTATCAGAGGAGTAATTAGAGCATTATTTGGGGGCACATGATTCTCGGAGAGCGTTTGAGTTTGTTTTCAAAAGGCATTCTTTTTCAGACAGAGCATTTATTTACCTACAATATATTGTTCCAAGTTTCCCCCGTGCTTTCCCCCCTCTCCAGAGGCCTCCTGAAACCCAGCGCCGATGCCAGTACAGCAGAGGGAATGAGGTGCAGTGGTGAGCGAAAGGGAAAGCTGAAAGACACAGACCATAGGCAGACTCAACAAGTGTTAGGTTTCTGGATGGCAAAAGCATGCAGAACTTAAGTGCAGGAAAGGTTTGAAGTAAATATAATTTATAAGTTTTTAATAGTACATAGCATCTTGTGTAATAAATGTCCAATATATCCACTTTTCTCTATTTCAGGCAAGTGTAGGGAAATAAGTCTAACTGGACAGTTTTCAACCCAAGTCTGGATTACAGCATACTGACCTGGACAGTTCAATAAGTAATAAAATCTCTCGAGGTTGGCTCCTTGCTCTGTCCATGATTCAAGCAATCAAAGCACATGTTGCAGACTGTAGCACAGCTGTGCACTCCACCTAGGCTATTGTTACTGCACTGGCCGAATCCCATGAATATGGAAAAGTCACTAAGAGATCGGCAGTGTCTTCACGGACAGTTGAAAAAGCGGTCTAATGACTTAAAAGACCAAACCCTTTATAATTTGCATTTTGATGAGCATTTAGATTGTTACTTTTTAAAAAATCTTATTCATGGGAAAAACTTGTCCAGGGCGTTGCCCAATAACAGCTGGGATAGGCTGAATCCCTTGTGAGATCCCGAACAGGATGAACCTGATATACATCGAATGGAAAAGCTAAAAGCTTACTTGTATTTTACTTGAGTGTGAAATAAGACAACATTCAATCATATCTGTTACATTATATATATATATATACATATATATGTATATATATATATATATATATATATATATATATATATATATATACATATATATATATATATATATATATATATATATAGTGGTACCTCTACTTACAAACGTCTCTACATATGAAATTTTGAGGTTACGATACGCCTCAACAGAAAAATATTGCTCGCAGCTCCCAGAGTCCCCGAGCTGCTCTGCCATTGGCTATAGCTTAGCATCTTCCTGACATCCCATTGGCTAGGAGGGCCTCTTGTCTGTATGAGCGTAACCCAGCAACCCAGGTAAATGAACAATTTTTACCTCCTAACGAGGTTATGTTTTTGCGGCGTTTATCTGTCTGTCTGTGTTCCAGAAAACTCAAAAAGTTATGGATGGATTTTGATGAAATTTTCAGGAGTTGTCGGAAATGTGAAAAGGAAGAACGGATTTCATTTTGGGTGTGATCTGGAAGAAATCCTGGATTCTGGATCACTTTCAAATTTTCGATAATTGTTGCGCTTGGCGGATGTCTGCGCTCTCCGAGTGCTTTTCTAGTTCTAACATGTATTTCTTACAGGTTTTTATGTAATTTCATGTATTATTTATAATTCATTAAAAAAATTATGTTCGGATTTTGGGGGCTTGGAACAGATTAGGGCATTTACATGGAAAACGCGTCTCTACTTACGAAAATTTCAGGTTACGAAACTACATCCAGAACCAATTAATTTCGTAAGTAGAGGTATCACTGTATGTATGTATGTATATATATATATATATATATATATATATATATATATATATATATATATATCTATATATATATATATATATATATATATATATTAATATATATATATACAGTCATGGAAAAATAATTAGACCACCCTTGTTTTTCTTCAGTTTCTTGTTCATTTAATGCCTGGTACAACTAAAGGTACATTTGTTTGGACAAACATAATGATAACCACAAAGATTGCTCATAAGAGTTTTTTTAAGAGCTGATATCTTACATTTCCTTTTCCATGGTTTTCTTGATTATAACCTAAATCACTTAAGTTTTTACATCAATAGCTATGGCGTTGTACTGCCAAAAACACTGCTTTTATGCATTCAGTGTTTTCTTTTCTGTCTGTTTTAGTCACATGATGACATTTAGTGGTACCAGGTATTAAAATGAACAAGAAAGTGAAGAAAAAATGGTGGTCTCATAATTTTTTTCATGACTGTATATATACACATACATATATAAATATATGTATGTATCGCGTTAACGCATTAATTTATCAACGCCGATATTTATTTTATCGCGCGTTAACGCATGTTGCTCACATGCTGTCGCGCTATTCTCTTACTGGTTACTTCAGTGCGGCTCCATCTAGTGGCACAGATGTGTAATGACAACAGAAAGTCCAGTCCTCGATTATAAAACAAATTCAGTTCTGTGGCTTGTTTTTTAATTTCATATTTTTGATCCAAGTCTAAAATTGGAATATATAAAAAAAAACCAAGCATTTTTTTCTTTTTTGTGTGTTAAATTAAAAAACGAAAACGTAATAAAATGTCACTTTTTTTTTTTTTTTGATTGACAATTGAAAATAGAAAGAATGAGTGATACACGGATTGGTAAAGTTACTGAGCTTTAACGTGGACATTTTCATTTCAAAGGTCTTCCAGACGGAGGATTTGACAGAAACAAGGTCATTTGTAACAACTGCCAAGTTGAACTCCTCGTTAAAAGTTTCTCCTGTTACCTCAGAAATTACCTGTTTTAATGTTCTGATTGTGCTGAGCCACAATTTTGTTTGTAGACTTTTTTTTAGTTTTTATAAAAACAGGATGACATTAATGCCCTGGCAGTGGCAATAAGCTTTATTTTATTTTATTTTACATTTTTTAAGATGATATCTACACCACATATTTGTTACAGACAAGTGGTGATGTTAAACGTGTTATGTTATGGCACTTTAGTTTATATGGCAGCAGAACATTTGAATAAAAGTGCATTTTACACTATTTTTGAATTAATTATTTAATTTTGCGTATACAATGCGATTGATCGTGATTAATCAGGGAAATAATGCGATTACAATTTTTAATTGTTGCCCAGCCCTAATACATATATATATATATATATATATATTATATATATATATATATATATATATATATATATATATATATATATATATATATATCTATCTATGGAAGAGAGAGAGAGAGAGAGAGAGACGACAAGCAGGAAAACATCAGTAGACAATAAGCTACAATGAGCGAGTTAGGGGAGAGAGGTTATGTGTAATTTAATGTTTCAGAAAATTCACAAACTCACATCTTATCCGTAGCTATCACCAGTTGGTCATTCATCCATGGTACAGACCACTGTCATGAGAGTGAGGTAACCCAAAATGTATTATTTTGTCACTGTTTATTGTTATGACTGTTGCACAGTTGAAACCAGAAGTTTACATTCACTGTATAAAAAGGACACTTTTTTTTCTCACTGTCTGACATTAAATTAGAACAAACTCTTCCTTTTTAAGATCAGTTGAGATCAAAGCCGGGCTGCACATTAAAGTGATCGGGAGCTTTCCCGGCCCAAACCATCGATGTGGACCACGGGGACAACTAATTTTAACTTTTTTTTTTTGTCACTTTTTTTTGTCTTATTCTTGCATTAATAGCAATTAAGTTGCAACCACCTGTTGCATCATAGTGGATTAAATAGGTCCACAGCCCCTTCCTAGAAAATCTGTGGTTCTACTACCATGTAAGCAGCATAATTCCCCCCGACCCCTCCCACGTGTTTCAGGTGGTTTGGCCCAAGGCTCGTCTTTACTGTAAATCACACTGGCGCGAAACAGAAAGAGGCTGGGCGGAACGGAGAGGGCTAAAATAAAAAAAGAAAGGAGGCGGCGGCCAAATGTGCCAAATTAACTGACACCTTCTCAAGACAAGCTGGTAGGTTACTGAAAGAGAGATGGATAATTGGCCTGGTTGTGAATTTTATCATATAACGTGGCGAGCGTTTGCAACTGTCACAACTGTCAACTTAAAAATGTCACAATGTAGGTATAGGATTATCTATGCTTAAAGTGCATTCATATTTCCATAGAAGAACCGAAAACTTGTTGCTTTAAATGCCAGTTAACCATTTTGATGAACAGAGTTGTTGTAGTTGTTTTATTTGTAGCCTGCCTGTATTAGCACCAACGCGCACAGGTTAACGCAATTAGACATATTAAACAGGTTGTGTAACAGGCTATTTGGTAGGGTATTAAATGCATGTCAAACGTGCTATTTAGGCTGCATTATTTAGAAGTGCTGTATACCAATATTGCGCTTAGTTCGTGGGCGTGGGGGCAGGTGTTATTAAAAAAAATATTCTTAATAATAATAGGCCTAATAATAAAATAGGCTACTCGAGAGTCTGCACGTTCTACATGCCTTAGCTTCTCTGCAACTGTAGCCTATTTCGTCTCTCCATTATATCGTGCATTTCCACAGGCGCGCAAACATTAACAACTCAATGTTAACTGTCTTTTTCATGGTTCTGGAATGTTTTGTAGCATCAGCGCAGGATGCCAGAACCACTGATGATCCAGATGAGGGCAGGACTGCTGAAGGGCCAGGTAGAGGAAGAGAGTTAGTCAAGATAGACGTTTAGGATGTAAAATATGGCATAGTCTACAGAAGAAAACCATGATATGTGTGGATTAAATAGTGCAGATAATTTAACAAAATCATAATTAAATATGCAAACAAATTAATAAGTGAATGAAAGGATGATTAGAGTGGCCTGAATTTGAATTAAATTCCCGGACTGAGAAAAGGGCCCACTCCGGCCCTGGTTGAGATTACCAAAATTACTTCTATTTGTTAAATGCCAGACTAATGAAAGAGATCTTTCCTTAAAGTCAGAAGTTTACATACATTTCCTTACTATTTGGTATCATATCCTTTAAAGTGTACGACTTGAATCAAACATTTTGGCTTTCCTCCCACAACCTCCCACACATTTCTCACAATAGTCTGACAGAACTGGTGTAACTGAGTCAGGATTGTAGGCCGCCTCGCTCACACATGCCTTTTCAGCTCTGCCCACAAATTTATTTTGGTTTGAGATCAAGGCTTTGTGATGGCCACTGCAAAACATAGACTTTGTTGCCCTTAAACCACTTTGTAACTAATTTGGCGGTATGCTTAGAGTCATTGTCCATTTGGAAGACCCATTTGGACCCAAGTTTTAACTTCCTGACTGATGTCTTGAGATGTTGCTTCAATATTTCTACATAATGTTCTTTCCTCGTGATGCATCTATTTCGTGAAGTGCACCAGTCAGCAAAACGTCCCCACAACATGATGCTGCCACCCCCGTACTTCACAGTTGGCATGATGTTCTCAGGCTTGCAAGCTTCCCCCTTTTTTCCTCCAGATGTAACGTTGGTCATTATGGCCAAACAGTTCCATTTTAGTTTCATCAGACCACAGGACATGTCTTCAGAAATGAAGGTCTTAATCCCTGTATTTGCAAACTGTAATCTGGCTTGTTTTATATTGATTCTGAATGACTTCTTCCTGGCTCCGTTGTCTTTCAGCCCATGTCATTACAGGTCTCCTTTCACTGTGAATAATAAAACTCTCTTACCATCTTCAGCCTGCATCTTCACAAGGTGCTTTGCTTTTGTTCTGCTGTTCATACACACTTCGCACCAAGGCCCGTTCATCTCTGGGACACAGAACCTGTCTCCGTTCTAAACACTATGATGGTTGGATATTTCTCTGGTATTTATACTGGTGTATAACTGTTTAAACAGATAAACATGAACCAGACTTGCAGAGGTCCACAATTTTCTTCCTGATATCTTGGCTGACTTCTTGGGATTTTCCCATGACGTCACACAAGGAAGCAGTGTGTCTTTATACAATGTATTGGGGGTGCAGGAGGAAGCCATCGTGTCTTGCCCTCTGGTCACTCTGCTGTTCTGGTGCTCTTGGATCCATTCTGGGTCCAATTCTTTTTGCTCTGTATTTGCTTCCTCTGGTCTCTGTCAGAAGCACAACATTGCATTTTACTATTTTGCTGATAATTTGCAAATTTATCTGTCCATACGGAGAAAAGCCGATTGTATATAACCTTTGCTGAATTGTCTTAAGGAAGCAAACTCATGGTTGGAGATAAACTTCCTCAGTTTGAATAATAACAAGACAGAAATTTTTGTTTTTGGTGAGTCAGAGATTTTAGATGGACATGACAGTGTGATTGGCACATTATCTATGAACTGTAAGCAATTTGTGAGAAATCTTGGTGTAATTGTTGACTCTGGTTTTTCAATTTGATGAACAGATAAGCTCAGTGATTAAAACTAGCTTTTTTTTCCATCTTCAGCTCTTCGGTAAGGTGAAGGCCCATCTTCCCACTAAAGACTTTGAGAGTTATTCATGCCTTGGTTACCTGTCAACTAGACTTTTGTAACTCTCGCTACTTTGGGATTGATTGAACTCAGAATGCAGCAGCTCACCTTCTGGCAGGGAAGAAATGACGCGACCACGTCACTCCTGTGCTGGCTTCCCTTCACTGACTTCCTGTCCAGTTTAAGATTTTATTGTTTCTTTTTTTAAGAGTCTTAAAAGCATGGCGCCAGCTTATTTGTCTGAGTTTTGAAACTTTCATTGTCCCGTCAGAGCACTGAGATCAACCAACCAGCTGCTTTTGACAGTTCCAAAGTCTAAATTAAAAAGTAGAAGTGATGGGACAGCTGTGTAGCCAGTGGTTTCACCAGACAGCCCATGTGAGGCTGCAGTTCTCCTGTAGTGGTCACAGGTTCAACTCCCAGCTTGTCATGGTTTGCTGGGAATAAAGGCCACAAAATAACTTTTTTTTTTTAAAGTAGATGTGATTGAGCTTTTTCTGTCGTTGCTTCCAAATTGTGAGAGGGTCTGACTTTTAATATAAGATCTACCAAGACCACTGAACATTTTAAATCATTGGTAAAAAACATGTCTTTTCTCACTGGTATTTATTCTGTATTGAGCACTATACCTTGACTTTTATTCTGTATGTATGTGTTATTCATATTTTATTTATTTTCTTACTTATTGTTGTATTATAGTACAGTTATTGTTGTTTTTTTTTTTTTTACAGTTTTTACAGTTTTAGTTTAGTCATACTTTTCTATGATTTTGGAACATGATTTTATTCTTTTTATCTTGTTTTATTAGATATGCTTGCTTATTTTTAGAGATTTTTATTTGTTTTAGCTTGAACAGCACTTTGGTCAACTGGTTTTAAATGTGCTGTAGAGATAAACCTTTCTTGACTTGACTTGAAAAAGTCCATGCAGGATGGGAAGACTATGCAAACTCCACACAGAAAGGCATCTGCCAAGATCTGACTCAGGAATCCTGTTGCTGTGAGGCCACCACAACACCACGCTGCCACAGATGAAACAGCGGTTATAAAATAAAGGTCTTATCGGAGCAGATGAGCAGCCTGGAAATGGTTTGAAAGTGGTCGTTTAGGCCTGTTTCTGGACTGCTTTTCAATTATAATTTAAGACCTGTTTCGGCTGCAGTGGAAAGAGAAAAAATATGTGGATGACAGCAGCTTTATTGGGAATTCTAACCTCTCAAACCCCTTGGAGCAGATTGTTGTAGTTTTTCCTGTCTGCAGAAAGTCAGAAAGAGTAACAGTCAATCACATCGATAGAGACTAGTTTGGAAAAAAAAAAAAAAAAAACAGGGAAAATTTTCTAATCTTTATCACAAGACCAATACATTTTGCATTATTTTACCTTTGGTTACAGTAGCCAAATGACTCTAGCACATATGTTATGGTGTGGGTTATGGTGTGTCTTTGGTTTTGGTGAGGGTTTAGTCCCGTCTCCCCTGTCTTGAGTCTCTTGATTGCTTGCACCTGTCCCTCATTTGTCCCTTTGTGTATTTAAGTCTGGTCTCTCCCTTCCATGTTCCTGTCTCGTTGTCTTGTCACCTGAGTACTGGAGTTTTAAGTTAAGTGTGGGTTTCTGCCTTTTTTGTTGAAATAAATTGATGTGTGCTGGAATCTCCTGCATTTGGGTCCTCCTTACAACTCGTAACAGAACAACATATCCTGAATGCTTATGTTTAAATTATATATTACATTTTGCTCAAGAGATTTGTCATGTAGAATTTGTTGATTTTTTTTTTTGTGTGCATTTAATTTTTTCTTTTTTGAGAGGGGCAACTGAATCTTTAGCTAAAGGATAGCAACAGTTCACGATAAGGTGTGGTGAAGGGAGGGATGACAACGGGCCCAGGCAAACGTTAAAAGCTCCAATTCACACAGCCAGTTCATTCAGCACGTGTTTACTCTGCTTTGCTATCTGAATGACAAACAAGGTGGAATGGCATCACACTTTGTTCTGGCTTGGGAGGTACTGTAGCAACAGAGGCATAATGAGGGCAAAATGAGTGCTGTTTAAATTGGCATTATGTGCATTTCCGTTAGCGGGGGTTTCAGGGTAAAACTTAGAGGCTGGAATTTCAACAGGGCCGACCTCCTCCTCAGCCCTTTCAGCCATCGTGTCTCCGCTTACCGTGACAGCGTTCGCAGTCAACCCCCAAAAAAGAAAAGAAGAAGAGGTCAGCAAAAAAACTAAGAAATAAAAGATGAAAAGCAAACTAAAATAACTGAAAAATATTGGAGGAGCTAAAGATGATTGTAACATTTCTGTTTGCTGTTTATATAATACATGATGGTGGCACTGAATGATGAAAGACAACTCGTACGCGAAGCAAACATTAGGCGGCTGATGAATCAGTGAGTCAACACCATCACCACCCCATCCAGAAGTTGATCAGAGCCTCTACAACAGCAACATCTCCCCCCAGAGGTTCCTGATAAGTCTTGCTAGCAGCGGTTCCTGGTGATGGAGATCCGGCCCTGAAAAACTAGCCTGGAACCCTCGCTAACGGGAACACACCTATTACAGAGTTACGTAACGAGGCAGGGTTCAAACAGTTTAAAAGAGAAAAAAAAACATGAAAAAGTCCTGGAATTTGAAAACGGGGCCTGGAAAGGTTTTTGAATTTTATAAAGCACAAAAAGTTCTGTAAAAAATTTGCACCATCTGGTGTAGTAGCCAAGTTATAACAATAATAATATAGGACGCAATATTGTGACTGTTTTCCTGTAAATATATATCCAGACATGTACACCGTATGATCTGGACGTAAAGTTTTATGCGTAACCACATCACCAAAAAGTCAGTGGCAGATAACAGCATCGAGTAGGCGAGAACCAACAGTTGGCTAGAGAAACGACATGGATACGATCAAATCTATGAACAGCCTTCTGCTGAGACTTCACACAGAACGTGCTCCCCCTAGTCACATAAAAGGTAAATTAGTTTGAGTAGGGAAAAAAACGACACATTACCGTAAGTGTTTATGCTCACCACTGGTGGCTAATTTCACGGGCAGGATAACTCGGAGGAACTATGGCAATGCCGATAATGGCACGCTCATTTATGGAATCTACAGTTAAAATAGCAGTGACGGTAATGTTAACCCAGCTCATCGGGCCAGAGTAAAAGTTTGCTCAGTATTGAATACAGCTTTTTTTCTGCCTTTCCCATTCGGGGTCACCACAGCGGTCTGATCCACGTGACTGATTCTGGTTCAAGTTTTATGCCGGAAGCGTTTCCTGATGCATAACGTACTGTGTAAAAGTCTAGACACGCCTCGTCTTGTTGTTTTTATCAACATTGTCATGGCAATGGAATCCAATTTAAATGATGTCAAATATCTGTATGAGACAATCTCCTTAAAAGGAATTACTGTAGATCTGTGCTTGGTTCTTAGCTCACACTAAATACTGACCTTTGCTTGTAGAATAATTTTGTTCTGAACATTGTGTGCTTTTATTTTGTGTCCATGTTATCTAGAAGTTGATCAATATGGGTTTTTCAGTGTCTGATGAAGATTATTAATAATGGCCAATAATAAGCCAATGGATTAACTAGCCAACCAAAGACATTTGCAGAGTAGCGTACCATTGTCCATAAATGTTTTTGGCAGATTCAGACTGACTGAATATGAATCTTATCTCTATAAGAACAAATGATACTATCTGGTTATCTGCTGAGTTTTATTCATACATTAGATCATGTGTATTACTATTACTCCAGTAATGGTGCAGAGTTCCTTCTTTCTTATCTTGAAACTAGAAGACAGATACACATTCTAGCAGCTGGATTTCTCAGTTTGACAGAATTATTAGGTGTCGGCAAGTAAAGTCAAGCAAACAAATGACATTTTTCATAACAAGAAAGATATGTATTTTCTTTTCATTTCTTATCCTTCTTTTAGAAAACATATTAGTTCTATATTATCTAATAACATTTTTTGTAAATATCAAAAAAAATCAAATCATCATTTTGAGTACTTGTATTCATATAAAATATATAATTTACCAAAGCTTGAGTAAAGTGCTGTTTTTTCTTTTTTTAATAAACCTTAAAAGTGCTTGAATGTGACCCAGGAAAAAGTTTACGAACCCTGTCTATCACTCCAGCTTCACTGTCATGTGACACAGAGAGGATAAAGGAATGAAGAGAACAATAACAGATCTCTTTTTTTAGGCTGGTCAGTATTTCTTAAAAGCGCTGCTGCCAAAGTACTTGACGGTGGTGGAGTTGATGATGATTTTGTGGATGTGGTTGACACACCAGCAGCAAAGAAGTTGAATAGTTCTTGCCAAGAGCAGCTGAGAAGCAGTGACTGTTATGAAACTGGTGGTATGAACTGTGTTCATTGTGAGGCCTGTGGAACGTTGTTATTTTGTGTGAAATAGATTGTCATTAATTTTGTTTCAATGTAGTAAATCACCGCAGCACGGTGGCTTAGTGGTTAGCACTGTTGCCTCACGGCGAGAAGGTTCCTGGTTCGAACCTCGGCAGGGGGGGTCCTGGATTGAACCTCGGGGCCTTTCTGTGTGGAGTTTGCATGTTCTCCTCGTGCTTGCGAGGGTTTCCTCCGGGTGCTCCGGCTTCCTCCCACAGTCCAAAGACATGCATGTTAGGTTAATTGATAATTCTAAATTGCCCGTAGGAGTGAATGTGAATGTGAGTGTGAATGGTCTATGTGTGGCCCTGCAAGGGACTGGCGACCTGTCCAGGGTGAACCCCTGCCTTTCGCCCGTAGACGGCTGGGATAGACTCCAGCAGATCCCCGTGACCCTTCAAGGATAAAACGGGTATAGATAATGGATGGTAGTAAATCTTGATTTCAGTCAGTCTTAAATTTGATGTATACAAAAAATGTCAGGACAATGTGGTGATGGAAAAATGCCAAAACATCATGGAAATATTTTTGATAAAAATGAGTACGAACCCTGCAGGAGCACGAAGATGGTTGTAAAGAGAATTAAATCAGTTCAACACGGGATGGTGAGAGACGACCATGCCTGCTGACACAATGTCGTGCCAGTTGACAAGCAAGGAAGAAACAGCAAGGGAAAAAAACAACAACTGGGTTTTCAACCACAGTGGTACTACAAACTTTGTCATTTGACTGTTGGGGACTAGCTACTGGTCGAGCTCTGATGCAATGCTTAGCTTACCTGGAGGAGCCTCCTCCTGCTGAAAGCGGCTAGTATCTCCCTCCCACAGCTGTGGTAGTGTCCCAAATGCCATCAGTGACAGAGAAATTGAGTAGGAATACAGCAGTACTGAGTGTCCCATGGGAACAACCAGGTTATTTTTCTTTAATTTCTTCAGTGCCACGTTTTATTGAGCTTTGTCTTCAGCGCTGACTGAATAAAGCAGGCAGTAACCTGAGACTTTTGGGACTTGCTACTGACTGTGGACTGCACAGTAGAGGAAAGGGACTGTCATCAGATTGTGGCATAACGTAATGCTGTGTGAAAGCAGACTGGGTCTATAAGAGCATAAGAATGTCATGGTATCATTGTGATTGCACAGCTGGAAAGTGGAGGTGGAACGAAGATCTCCATTGCATCTTCCCGTGTGAAAGTGGCTAAAGCCTCTGTGGTAAAGTCTTTGATATACACCCAACCTGGTGAGCTACAGCTACAGCTACATGTGCTCAGTCTTCCAAATTTATTGATTCTAAATTAACCGTTCATGGTGACTTCAAATTTGTTGACTCGACGTGAGAGTATCTACTCTTTCATCTCATTTTTGGTAAGAGATCAAGTTCTTTCAAAGACTTACGTTACTTCATCAGTCATGTACGGCGCATAACCGAATTATGAAAATACACTTTCCATATGTTAATGAAAAAATGTGAAACAAATAAAATGTTTCGTGGGTTTCTATGACTTTCTGAAAGTCAACCGTGTCGGGGCGGTTCTGGGGTTGTTGAAGCTGTGATGTCATTGATGGTTTTTGTTGGCAGAGGGGCAAAAAGAAATGGTGACATTTCAGGACTGGTTTACATTGGTAAGAAGCCCAGTCTCTAACATCAAGCTGTCCAGGCTGCTTTCTTCCACACACAGCTGTTAAACATTTTATCAGTGGAATATACAGTTACATAGCAAACACTGTATGTTTCACACAGTCTTCTACCTTTACAACAGGGCTTGTTGACAGTGAAAAAATCTACGAGTGAGAAAACTTTGACCCTGTGTCCCTGTCAGAAGTTCAGAAGTAGATTATTACTTCTTCCTTGTCCAAAGTGTAACAAATATCATAATTAAGTCAACAAATATCTACTGATCAAAGCCTTTCTGGGCTTCAGTTTGATTCAAAATGAAATTCCTGCTGTGTTTAGACTGTAGAAAAGGAAAGGTGCTACTATAAGATCACTGATAGCAAGCTGTTTGATTGGACATAAGATAAACTTTTCATTAAATCTGACTGGCAAATGATTTGTCACGGTTGGTCCTGTAACTACAAAACCAAATTGACCTAAACCATGTATGTTGGTCCAGTCCAGTATTTAAAGAACAGCACGGTCCACAAACAAAACTCTGGAGAATGAATTTCTAGGATGGATGTTTTCTCTCTGTTGTTGTCTAGGTACAAGACTAGCAGCCACATGAAGTAAAAGAAAGTTCTGGTTTAGCAGCTTTCCATGTAGACTTTCCTCCACTTGACACAGATGATGAATGTAAGGAACTAAATAGATGAACTTGCATGTAGTTGTAGCATCAGCTTTACACAAGGACCTGTAAAGGGATTCAGACGATAGCAACAAGCGTTATATCAATAGAACATTCATAATTAAACTGTCCTTTTCCCGCAACACTATTTAGAGTGTGGGAAAAACTTGAAGGATGAGTAAAGTAGATGGGGGAGGAGGGGGGTTATTCTTCAGGAATAAGTTACTCAGTCTGTGTATCTATTTTTGACATGTTACATTCCTTGCCCCCAGATATTCTCACCCATCTATAAGACATTTACAGCCATCTTTGATGCCCGGGCCTTTTTTCGACTGCACAGAGACGAGGCTGTGGTCACATACAGACATTTCTCAAGAGGTTCAGATGTCAGCTGAGAGAGACAGGCAAACACGAAAAATCCAGCAGGATCTGAAGTCAGAGCTAAGGCTTTTTATGATGTATCTTCATGGCATGGGCTAACAAAAACTATCACCTGGGACTCAAGAGTGAGCTGCCAAAACCAAAACAACCAATCGGGAGTTTTTTGAAGGGTTCCTGTATATGTTTATTCTGGGAAATTCTATATATTGTGAACATGTTACTTTTTTTTCTAAAACCATGACATGGAATTTTGGCCTTAATTTTATTGCAACAGCTGCTACTTTGTATGTTTGAATAATGAAATGAATATTTTAGCTATGATATGGCTTTCTTGCCAAGTTAAGTAATCTCATCTCTCATCATCTTAAAGGAAAACATGAAATGACTACATAACCTGGCAGAAGAGGGTGAAAAGTAAGCCTCGTGTTAAAATTCTGCAACCTTTTAGAACTGCGCCTTCTAGAATTGCACCAACCTAGAGGTAGTGTGCTGTAGAAGCTCGTGGGTTGACTGTGGGACCAACCCATGGGCTCAGTCTCTGGGGACTGAGAAATGGCGGTTCCATGATTATGATTATGCTCTGCTGGGTCTTTATTTACAGCTCCAAAGTCAAATCCCCCAAAAGCCCTAAGTAGCTAAAGTGACAGCTAACCACTTGACAATGCTAATAAAAAAAAAAAACACTAATTTAGCTCACATGAACTTCATTTAAATTCACATTTAGAAAAAAAACAACTTGTACTTCACTTCCTTGGTTACTGTGATGACAAGTTCTGCTTCAGAGAGTGATGATGACACACTTTGCAAGATAACTTAATTCACACAAACCTTGCAAGATCATCATCTTGCCTGGCTCTGAGCTATAGATAGTAAACAAAAAACAAAATTTGAACTGATCTGCCAGGGATATAGTTGAGTCATCAAGCTTTGAGTGCAAGTCCTGTCTCAAGTCCCCAGCGTTTGAGTCAGAGTCACGTCCAAGTCATTAAAATCAGAATCCAGTCTTGCGGCTGGTGTGGTGGCTGGTTGGGCTTGATGGTTCCTGGTAGGTCTAGAGGGTAAATACAAGCACTGGTGGAAGTCTGCAGCATGACACTGGCCCAACACACCAGTACCTATTGTGTTTCAGTCTGTAGTTCTGGTTGTGGTCACTGGTTGGTGCTGAACAATCGTTGGAGATCAACATCACTGCTTTATGATTGGCTGCTGGGCTGCTTAGGCGCCACTGTGGATACACAGGTTGGACCAAACATCACAACACAAACCACCACACATTCGTTTATATACACCACAGCACACAAACACCACATGCATCATCATACTACACACACCACAGCTATCACTGCTTGTCTTGTGTCTTTGTATGTCCTGTCCTTTCGGGCTCTGCTGTCAGTGATTTCAGTCGTCTCCGTCAGAATCAGGGTTTTGGGAGTTAATAAAATATGTTGGATCTGACTGTCGAAGAGGGCTGGTGAAGGACACACTCACTACCACTCACACATACGCACAAGAAAGCTAACATCTGCTGCGAAGATCAAATTACATATATATATGACTTTAAAAAAAAGGTTTTGTCACATTATATCACTAACCATTAACAGTCTAGTCCAAGCTGAGTCTAGTATTGATCTGAGTTGAGTTCAACCCAAGTCACACAGCTGTCAACTTTTTAAACACTTGCACAGTCTTTAAAACACATTATAGTCATCTTTATGCAGACCTGTTCTTTTAAAATAAATGCCATTTTTATTGTTATTTTCACAGCAAAATGAATGAAATTTACATTGACTTACAAATGTACAGGTTAACTGATAGGCCAACCACATGGTGAGGGCCAGTGCCCACTAACAAATTGTTTCTGCTAAGGTTCTGGGCTTTAGTTTGATTCAAAATGAATTTCCTGCTGTGTTTAGACTGTAGATAAAGGTAAGGTACTACTATAAGATCACTGATAGAAAACTGTTTGATTGGACATAAGATAACTTTTCATTAAATCTGACTGGCAAGAGACTCGTCACAGTTGGTCGTGGGTTGTTATTATTATTGTTTTATAATTTTATTACTATCCCTTCACTTCACCAGAATTATTTGTTGATCTGATAGGTTGAACGTTGCTCATTACAGCGACGGAAATATGATTCACACAATGTATATTTTTTGAAGTACCTTTCTTTCATTATTTGTAAGGAGAGCTTCCCTGGTGGTTCTTTGTAACGTACCATCTGCTGCTGGGGCGCCGAAAAGGGAGGGTAAAGGATACGGATTATAGGGGCCCATGATTGAGGGGGGCCCAGAGAGGCCCCTAATGATGATCAAAAATAGCATCAACAAATTTCGCCGCTGTGTTGGGGGGCCCGGAAAAGATACTTTTCATGGGGCCCAAAATCCCTAGCGGCGCCCCTGATCTGCTGTGCCATGTCATATAACATCAGAATATTAAAAAGGGCAGGGATTTTGCATGCACTTCACAAAACCACAAAGTTGGAGCACTGTTCATATTTCTTCAGTGATCTCTTCCTAATCCTGAGCAAAATGTTTTTGTGCCTAAAGCTAACCCAGCAGAGATGAAGAACAAAAGCCTAAAGCACAGTGAGTAAAAGGCAGCTGCATCTTATGGTCCACCAAGGAACACAAACACCTACTTTGGGTCCTTCAAATGTAGACTTTGCACACTGAACCAGGGAATTTGTGTTTCTGCCAAAACAAGGGGATTTGTTTGCCCACCTTGGGAAACTGACTTTCTACTGGCATTGTTTCCCTGGTACCAGTGTGCTGTTATGCGTGGGTGACTGGACCTGCAGCTTCAAATGCTTTCTGAATTAAAAAAAAAAAAAAATCAGAACTATTGCACCCTACATTGACTCAGAAGAGTCTGTGGATAAAGGCTACCAACCGGCCACCAGAGGCCTTTCGATGCATGTTCAGATTCCACCAGAATGAATGTGAGGTCAAATTTATTAGCATGATAGCTTAGTTGAGCTAAAATTTCCAGTTTGTGGTAACTGAGGTAAGTTGGGCACGTTCAATTGAGTGTGAGGCTTGTGCCCATTTTTACCCATTGTTCCATTAACTGGGGTTGGGCAAAAACAGTTCCTGATAAGAAAACATCCCCCATCGGTCTGAAAAAGGGGCTTCAAAGCCACTCTTTCAGAAACACATCGGTCATCTCACAGAGGGTTTATCCAGTTCATTTTATGTAGTCTGTGGGCCAAACGGACCAGATAATAATTAAAATAACATTAGAATATTTTGTCTTTTATTTGTCTAAAATAAAAGAATTAAAAACATCACAATACAATATAGAGAGTAGCACTGAGAGAAGCTAAATGTGCCTTGCTTGATTTGACATTTACATTCACCAGGGGAGACAGACTTCTTGCTCTGGTAGGATCATCATTATACCACTAAATCTTGACAGGTGCATTTGTTGGCTGATTTTATTAAGGTTTAAAATACCATTTATTGTACATTTAAGCTGTTCTACAGCTTGCTATAGCAAGGCACACGTTCAGTGAAACTAGGCAGATGTACTGTCTGAACCTTGACTAGATGCAAATTACTCTGGCAAAGGTAGATTTCTTGTCATTTTTGTAGGTCTTTTAAGTATTTTAATGTTTTAGTGTCAGGCGGAGGCAGTGTACACCTAGAGGCAGTCTAGACAGCAGATGAGCTACGAGGTAGGCCCTGACAGACCGGCCTGTGGCTGGGAGTCTTATGGGCCAGTCAGGGCCTCTGGGTCCCCCCTTTCCCTGACAATAAAAAAAACACATCCACTCTATAACTCTGGAACAGACATGTCCAAACTGTGTATGAGGATCATAATAATCTGTTTTTGTTACGGTTTCTTGGGAGGAAAACGTATAGCAGATCATAGCCAAGCTGAAACACATTTAAATAAGCTATACTAACAGATCTCTGTTTTAAAATCAGTTAAATATATCAGAATGGAACATGGGATTTTTGATTAGATCGTTTTTCTTTTTTTTTGTTCAATAATAGTACTGAAAGACCAGATATTATCAAAGATGTGTGGGGAAAAAGCCTGAAAAACTTATGTGAGTGAACTTATCCGTGCTTTTCTGGCACCTGGTCAGAGCTTTTGTGTGCCTAGGAAGCACAGGCGAGGCCTCCAGCTTGCCTGTGTCCAGAGTGCAGCGGTGACATGTGGTGAAGTGTACCATTCATTGTTAAAGAATATGCAAATTGTTATGGTGGATTATTTTTTATGACAGATTTTCTTCCTTAAGCCTATTAGAGCCCATTCAAGTAGCTACCTGCCAGCAAACTTGTGAAACAAAGTACAATGAGACAAGTAACACCATTGTTACACCGTTGCGCCTTTTATGATGAAAGCAGACACTTTTATTTATTTACTTTTTATTTTATATATTTAATCTAGTATATTCAAATATAATTTTACGTGCCCCTAGAATTAGACTCAATAACTTATTTTTGAGTTAACGGTTACAGTCTGGGGATGTTTTCGCACAGTATCAGAAATAAATGTTCTTCCAATACACAGTGTACAGGATGTGATGCTCGGCCCTACAATACAACCCCAGGTTCCAAAAATATTGGGACGCTAAGTGAAATGTGTTCAGAAAATGATGATCTGCAAATCTCATAAGTCCATACTTTATTCACAACAAAATATTTGACCACCTCATGAAAAATATTAGTTCCTTTTATTATTAGGTATGATTCTGCAGAGATCTTGCATCTTTCAGCAAGACAATGCTAAACTCCATACTGGATCCATTGCAAGAGAATGACTTTCCAATCGAAGGGTCCAGGTGCTGAACTGACCTGCCTGCAGTCCACAACCTTCACCAGATGAAAAGACTGGCACATCATGAAAGTACAACTAAGAAGACCCAGGGCTCTTAAGCAGCTTGACTCCTACAACAGACAGGAATGAGACAACACTCCTCTCCCAAAAGTCCAGAAACTGGTCCTCTAAGTAAAAAGTCATATAGCGACCGTTGTCAAAAGAAGAGGGAATGCTACACAGTGGAAAACATGCACACTGTTCCAATTTTTTAGCTGTCTTGCTGCCATCAAAAGCAAAGTTACCTTTTTTTTTCAAAACAATTTTTTCTTAAAATGGTACTTTTCTTCAGTTTAAACATCTTCTCTTTTTTCTATTTTCATTTGTGAAAATAGAATGAGATTTATGAGATTTGCAAATCATAGTGTTTTTATTTACATTTTATAATTTTCCAACTTTTTTATAGTTGGAGATGTATCATATTACATAGAATTAGACCTTAAAGTGTAAAAAAAAAAAAAAAAGGTATAATTCTTATTGTACATCCCTGTTTTCTCTGTCCTTTTACCATTTTTGCTCTCTTTGCCCTTCAGGATAAAACAAATTAAGCCTGAAAATCCAGGGAAAGTTCAGCTAAATAGAAAAAACAAAAACTAAACACTGGTATCCAAAAAAGGTTCTCAGCCTCTAAGACTCAATTTGTGAGTAACATGATTTCTTAAAAGATACGTAAGATGTTCAGTCTCAGACTGGCTTCATACGTATTCATCTCTTTTATCTCCATGTGATTTTGGGTCAGTGACGTTAAATGAAGAATCATCAATCCATCATTAGCAGGCTCTTGCCAGGACCATATTTATAATGACGTCAGTGTTTGTGTTGGACGCAGCTTGTCAGTGAGCCTCAAGCTTTCTTGTGCTCTGTTTCACACAAGTGATGGACTTTGAGTTAAGATGAAGGAAAATCTCTGAGGTTTGCTGGGAGTCCCCCTTTTAGCCTCTTGCCCTTGTTATCCCTGCATTAGGCTTTCCCAAGTTCTCCCAGGTGCATGTCATACATTATTGAGTACTGAATTTGCCATCAGTTTAGCCAGAGGTTACTTGATGTTTTTGATGAGAGGATTAGTGATGGCCCAAGTCTGCAATTGCACTCTTGCTTCTCATATTGTTTTGATCCAAATAAGGTGACCTTATTTAATTTGCACTCCATCTTTTGTCTCAAACCCAGTGCAACAGGTTGCATGCCTTGTAATAATTTACAAAGGAGTTTGTCTGGTTCAATGAGCAAGGTTTTTAATGATGCAAACACTTCCTTGTGGTTCCCATAGATGGAACAAAGAAACAGCAAAACACTGAATCATTTTTCAGGAGGTACCAAGGGACTACATCTGACTAACCCTAAGCTGTAAGTCCTAAAACCAGCAGTTACTTGAATTACCATCAGGGGCTGGCTCCAAATGTTAGTCAGTTTTCAGAACCCTCCGTGTGAAAATGTTCAACTTTACTGCTGAAATAAACATACCTACAGCCTGGTACAAAAAAATGACTTTGGTCCTCTTAGTCAAATTTCACTTGCTGACCACTGTTCAAGGGTGTTAACTTTTATGTACCTCATCAATTAAAATTATACTAAAACTACAAATTTTAGCATAATTGGTAGTGTGGTTTTCATTGAGTGAAAGCTGTAAAGTTTACGATGTCAAATGCCTAAACGTCATCACTTTCACTACTTAGCATTATCAGTGAACTTGACTGCTCAGCTGTAAATAAAGACCTAACAGAGCATAACATTTTTTGTTGTGTAAAGATGTCATAGCTTGTTGAGCTGGATTAATAGGACTTTTTGATCAGCTGTGGCTTGATCTAGAACTGTCTGGGAACAAACTTATTGAAAGAAATAGCAGAAGCTAATGTCACCACTGGCTGAAGGCTGCTAGCTGGGCTAGCCGGAGGACAGCCAGTGAGACAGCCTCTTGCTCATCAACCACTGGCTCTGGCAGCAGTCAAAACAGCTGACTCATCTAGCCTAGCAGCCCCAGCCAAGGCAACCCTCCCATGCTGGCCTGGACGCTTCCATGGATGCTTCCAGGTTAACTGACTAGACCACTAGCCAACAGCTCGCTGTGGCCAGTTAGCTGAGGGTCCCGGTGGAGCTGGATCAGAGCTCGAACGGTCATCATCTCGGCTCGTTTGTACTCTTTTCACATATTGTTTAGGTAGTAACAACTGATATGAGGAAGGATGAACAGATTAGAATGATTTTAAGGTGATGTTAGTTAGCACAAATTATCATCAGTTAAACTAAACCAAAATTTAAAAAAAAAATTCCCAAAGGAAAAGTCATCAAAAAATGGCTAAATGGTGGTGACTGAGGTAAGGTAGATGTTGGTGCTTATAAGACAATAGGCACCATTTCAGCACACAACTGTCTGCAAACAGAATTAATCTCACAGCTAGTGCCATGAGGTGCACTAACAATACAATACAATGCCAAGAAGGTAGCCAAGAATGCAGTAGAGGGGGATACATCCTCATCTTCACCAAAATGGGTAGAAAGCCCTAAAAACAAGTCCTTATAATATTAATACAAGGTCAACTGACCTTATATTGAAGATCATAACTAAGTCGAATAGTTGGAGCCTCCATGGCCTTTCACCAAGGTGAAGTGAAAAAGTGACATGTCATAGCTAAAAGGTGATATGTAAACATATCATCTAACAGTTAGACATATGTCTAACAGTGACAGAACTGATCAGAACAGAGATTTCCTGTGGCTCATTCACTCCACCATCAACTTATCAGGAGCAGGTGGCCTCTCCAGTTTCCTTTTTAAAGGCAAATTAAATCTGCTGAAGCAACTAGCGCTCCACTGACTCTTTCACTGAGACAAATTTTAGCTTTTAGCATAAAACCTCACTAAGTGCCACAATAAAAAAGCCAGCATGGTGTTTTACACTTAAACCACCATCACCTCAAAAAGTGAAAAAGGAGAAAAAGGAACTCTGTAAAATATTTGTCTGTGACTAAATGGATAAACCAGAGAGGTCTGTTAATAGTTTCCTGCCGGTGATCCAAAATCAGTGGTTTCCAACTCAGGATGTAAATCTTAGAAATCAGATCACAACTGTATTGCAGCAGTATCTTGTACTGTATTTCGTTATTTAAACAGACTGGAGAATTCTCCAAAAGAACCATGCTATGTAACTTTTATTAAACAACATTGGCATAGGTTAGGGATTATTTTCAGATGGAGATGAACACACATCTACATCTACTTATAAGTATGAGGTACAGCCACCGGCATGGAAGTAGACTAATTAATCCCATGCAACAGTGTGACGCAGTTGTATGTTGTTGGTCAACAACAGAGATATTTAATGCTTGGATAAAAAAAAAAACTTCTTGGAGAGAACATCCTTTTCATTTGCCATTTTTTCCCCTTTTTCCAGTTCTGCTGTTTACGTGTATACGGACTACAGCAGAATATAATTAACATCTCCTTGAACCCTGGTTCACATTTTCATATCAATGGGCTCTGCCAAAATTTCATTCAAACGCTGACATCACGTTTGGAGTGTTTTGTTATTCTATCCTGTTGGAATCTCTCCTCACAGTATACTTCACAGTTGTTTCTATGAACCTGTGATCCATGTGGTATAAATATGTGGACGCGTGTCGGCCTGTTGTGAATTGTTGGGGTGGTTTTAACCAGCGTTGCATCAGCAAATGTTTTGACTTTTATCTACAGCTTGGTAACTTTCCTTCTCTCCGCTGTCTGGAGGAATCCCGTCTGCCAAATAGCTTCACACCCTTGAGCTTGATTTACTAAAAGCACTGGGCTAATTCCAATTCACCTTAAGAAAGGACTTTAAACATTATCAGATGATGAACCGTCCAGTGGAAATTATTATTCTGATACTAGAAAAACACACTATTACTCCACTTCCTATCATACCTTCTTAGTTATTATATTCAGACAAATATTCTTTGGTTTCTCCATAGTAGCACTGCTCATCCAAGGTTCATCATTTCAGAAGAGGAGAATAACAAGTCAGGGAGCTGCTAGGACCATCCAGAGGTCATCATTATTGTTGACGTCACTGGTGTGTAACTGAGAGTCTACTCCCGAGTCAGCCTGACCTGAGCAAGATGTCTGGGTGCTTTATGCAATATATTTAACCTCTTATGCATGTCAGGACAAAAGTTGCACAAAAATGGTTATTTCAGGTGTTAAAGGGTGAGACTTTCTTTTTAACATCAGTCTTCTAAAGCTCCACTACTGACTGTGACAGAAATTGCTTGTTATCTAACAGGAAATTTGTCTGGGTCTTGGTAGGCCCCGGATTGGTCAGCCCTGGGCCAAAACAAATCCAAACAGCTGCTGCATGTCTGCTCAGGTTTGCTGAGCAGTGAGAGAGTGCAATGTATCTCTGCATCCCAAAGCCAATGTACATTTCCTGTCCCTGTTTCCTGTTGAATATCAAAGTGCCACAGAGAGTCATTGAGAGAGATTCCTGCTGCACAAGTGGCCTGTGTTCCCAGAAGCTGCATATGATTGGAATTAATGTCTTTTTACTTGTCTTTTTTTTTATTATTATTAAGAAAGATAAGACTGAAATTAAGGCTGCAAAATGCAAAAATCTGAAGTCACATTTAGTTCTCGGAATATACTGGAAATCCAACAGGTGTCAGTGCGTTGGAAGCAATAAAAGCGTGCTTGGGTACACTGAAATATGAAAACGCAGTTCATTCAAAGTCATGGCCATTTTTTAATCCAATAAATCAAATTGTGTCTGTCATATTGTAAGCTCCTATTTGTCCAAAGATGAAAAAGAAGAAAAAAACAACTTATGGTGATTTCATTGACAGATGTGAAACAGTGATTTCCCTTCCACCAGGCCAGATTATCCACAACTTTCCATGCAGCTCATCAGAGAGTCTGATTTTGTCCATCCCTATCCCCACCCTATAGCATGCACACGCAGACTACAACATACTTACTCTGTGCATGTCTTTGTTGTGCAATGCTGTCACTCCCAAAGAGCACGATAGCAAGAACACAAAAACCACCCGGCTCACTTTCATGAAAACTCTAATGAGCAAATGAAGAAGCAGTTACACTTGGAGTGATGCAGAACCTCTCAAGGATCAAAGATGGAGACACGCTAATGGATGAAACTTTCAAATCAATGCTATGGAGTGCAAGAGCTTCAAACTATGTTATTTCCCTTTGAAATTATTAAAGTACTTTTAAATTCAATTCAAGAACACACAAGAGCTCTCCCTCTCTCTGTCTTTCTTGCTTTTTTTTATATTCTCTTTTCTGGCATTTGAGAAGTTGGCAATTGTAAGATATTTAAATCATTATAATTTCTTGTCCTCATGGTGGGGCTTCTGTCTCGATGTCTAGAGCCCTGAGCCTCCTCAGTATTTCAAGTTTCCCTGCTTGCAGCTCCCTCAAACATCCCTTCCTGAACTCATCCGACACTTCAGACATAATTCAAGTCTCCCAGTGTGCCCTCCCTTCACTTAGATTCCTACGTCACCTACCTGGCTCCTTGGACTTACCATTTTCTGACACTAGTGAACTTCTCAGAACAGGATTTACAATATCTCTGACTAAAGCAGCTGTTCCAACCTTGGAATAACAACTCCTTTGTGCTCATTTTTACTCATGCATTTCAACTGGGATAATCCATCCAATATCCCCTTTAAGGGTGTATGCTTTTTAAGTTCACTTCCCTGAATCTTCAGAAATATCTTTGTACTTGTAAAGCCTTTTGAGTGTTTGCATGTGACTTTCAACAGCATGTAAATTCTTTTTTTTTTTAATGAGTAATTTTATTCAAATTATTATTATTATTTTACTTTTTTGAGTCACCATTCATTAATTAACTTCCACTTATTTGGGTTCAGGTTGCCTCTGGTTCTGCCTGGTAAAAAACTCTTACATTGACATCTATGCAATGTTCATCAAAAAAAAAAAAAAAAAAAAAAAAAAAAAAGGCAAAACACAAATGTCTTTCCAAAGATTTAATTGTCACAAGAGCATGCTCAAGGTAAAAGCACAACAGGCTTCATGTATCCGTACTCAGCTGTAGTTTTGCATGAAGAGGAGAATTAACACACAACCTTTCTTACCAAAAATTGAGTTTAATTAAATGTAAACAAAAGAAAAAGGTTTTGAAATCATACACATGATGACATACATCTTATGGTAAATAAAAAAATTGTTCTAACACAAAATATCAAACCTTGAAATTCTAAACCACATTCTGTTCTCATCGCAACAGCGTTGTTCCATACAAAAGAATTCAAGAGTTTAAATTAGGCAAAAGAAAAAAAAAGACCAAACCCCTAGGTTCCTGTCGTCTCTTGCGACAACTCGCTTCATGGTGCTATGTCACAACAAGGATGGAACTAGCTCATAGAGCTATAGTGGACATTATGGTAGAGGAAAATAAGAAACTTAAGACAGTAACAGAAAAGAGTGACTGAATGACAGACCAACCAGGGGTAAAATTATCCGCTGTCATAAAAGTAACTTCACTTCTGCACCTATAGGGGGCTCACTGAGTTGCTTTAACCAATATTAAAGGGGGCATATTACATTCTCTGTATTTTCTTATCTATGGTGTCATTATGATGGTTTATTATTTTAGACATGACCATAGGCTCAAAAAATGTTGGAAAAACATATTTTGTATGCAGAAATTACTTGGATTTTAGAACAATGAAGACACTTCCTTCTGGAGAATTATTTCTAAACATCGGCTCTCTATAATGTCACAGAGGACAGAATTTCCTGATAGTGTCTGAATCCACACCAGGTTTCAGGTTGCAGCCTCCAACATAATTTATCACAATTTTATATTCAGATGCTGTCTCTGTTGAAGCTGGAGTCCCACAGCATGTGGAAAGCACCGTGCTCCAGTTTTAAAGTGGCTGTGGGGCAACCTCAAGTCCCACAGAAAACAAGTGGAGCCGATGATCACTACCAGCTCGGCTGTATTCAGAACTGATGAAGAACTAGCCAAAGATTTCGAGATCATGTGACCATTGTGAGTCTGCTTGCTTAAAGAAGACACATCTAGCCATGTCTTACTCTTTCTAGAGCCATCCATTTGAAAAGGCTGAGTGTTGTCAAATAAAATGTGCTTTTTGACTTATAAATTGACCCTTTCCTCATCTGTGGTTCAAATCTCTTCTAAAACCCTCTGAATTGTTGACACGCAGCCTCCGCCGGTTAACATACCGTCGATGTATGAGTCGCAGCCTGCCTGTGGTGGTGCTTTATTTTTAAAATTTTGCCAGATTCCCTCTGCCATTTCCATGTCTGACTTCCTGCCAAGTCGATGTGCTTTGTGTTAATTGACTTGTTCAACCAGCGGCCAAGCAGCACCAGAATGGACTCGACGCGTCTCTGAAGGCAAAGCGTGGACGGACTCGTCTGGTGCGACCGCTGTCATTGACTTGAATGGAGGCGGTTCAAAGCGGCTGGCTGCATCCTGTGGGACTCCAGCTTAAAGATCTGACACTTCAGTCTGTGGCATTTTACAAACTCATCCATGCAAGTAATGAAGTAGGGTTTCATCTCCCCTCCCCCGCTGGTACCTCTTACAAAGCATTTTACTTTTGTTCCTAAGATGTCTCCAAAGAAATATGTTTTGGGTTGTGAGGGAAAGGTTGGCTGACCATGACTCAGTGAATGCAGTCTGTTTTTATGGGCCAGCAATGAAGTGAGCTGGCATGTGCGAGCAATTTTGTGCAAATATCATGGGTACTGTGACTGTAGTTGCAAGTCTCAAATTTTTATGCTCTGTCTCACACGGGCAAGAACTCAACTTTAACTTCAAAGCACCTTACGCAAAAAAAAACAAGCCTTAGTTGTTGGAAACTATGGAATTAAAGGTAGGTTCGGCAATTATATAATTTCCTTTTCTATTGCTTGGTCGCAGATATTTCCTGATTCAGTATTGTCCTGCACTTGTCACATCTACACATATTAACATAGAAAAATATCCGTAATATGTAATAAGCATCCATAATGTTATACAATAATAGGCAATGAGGACCAAACGAGACATCCCGCTGTTGTCCCGGTTCGCCACGCCGTCCATTTTCACATTCTGAATCCAAGTGTGGCTTAAACATGCATGCAAGCCTCCAGGACTTTGACCAGTCAAAAAGCACTTGAGCCAAGTATGCTAATTTTCAGGAAGAGGTTCTGCTTGTGATTGGTATATGTGCCTTTGGAGTTATAGTGATCCCTTATTTTTCGCGCTTAATGGAGACTGGCGCCCCCCCGCGTAACTCAAAATCCACGACCTGGAGCCGGAGCCCCCCGGAGCCTCAATAATGTGTTCAAAATATGTTTAAAAACCCCAAAAAAGTAGCGAGGCACTGCAGCGAAACAAGAAAAAGGCTCAACTGTGGTCTCTCTGGTACCTTCACAGCCTCTGGTCTCTGAACTGTAGTAAACAAACTGCTGGTATTGTGCTATTTTTGGCTCGTAATTAGCGGCTAACACGCTAACAACAACAAAACAAAAAGTCTGGTTTTTCTCTGCATGGCACTTTATTCTGGCACTGCAGGAACTTGTAACATCACACAGGTTGTATTGTTGGGCTCCTGTCGGTTAACAGAGAATGTAAATCTATACACGCTGGGCTGCTGTTTATGCTTTTCACTTTTCATCTAACACCGTTTTCCTCTGCTGTCCCACGACACACACACTCCATTACCCATAAGGCCACATCATTACCCATAAGGCTACCTTCTTAAAGGGGCCAGGCTGGCTCACAGCATTTCTTCACTGTGGGAGAATGCGCACAATATCCTGTGATGTTTCCGCGATTTTTAAATTTTTTTAAAATTATATTATATATTTCTGAAAAAATCCGCGAATAACTAAAACCGCTGAACTTAAACCACGAAGTGGCAAGGGATCACTGTATAATAATAATAATAATAATAAGATTATTATTATGCACAGTCAAGTTCCAACATCCAAGTGACGACAAGTCGCAAGAAAGGTTCTTTCTCTCATTTTCTCATGTTTTCCACAAATGACTACAACTCCCATCAGGTACCATTCCACCTCCCCAACTCTATCTTTTGTTAACGCTTGATGGACCATGTCTCAGCAGAATAGTCCTCATGGGATTTTTCTCAACAGTGTTTTAAAGGCAAACCTTTCTCTGCCCTCTGACCTGCACAGCTCAGTCCCCAGGCACACAGTAGCAGAATGATTCCAGATGGAGGAAAACTGCGGCTGAATCATCACCACATTTCATCTTTCAATCACATTCCATGATTTACCAACCTCAAGCACACGAGCAACTGATTATTCTGATTATTTCGTGTTAGGCCTAAATTTGCCTATTATAGCTTCTATTTAACTTTGAGTGTCAAAGCTATTTTCCACAACAGGACCAGGTGTTGTGGATAATGGCCTTAATATTATGCAAAAGAGCCTTTTTGGCATGTTTTTTTTTCAAAGGTTTCTAGCTTTTGCTAAAGTCAGTTCACATGCAATGCTTTTGTATTAATGGAAGTATACTGAGTTCAGTACTGACTTCTCACCTACTTACATTTACCCTGTGCCAATAGCACAGTCTGTGAACTTTAGACGAAATCCATCCAACAAATGTGGATATGCTAATGGTATAAACACGGCCATCAATAACAAAAACAGCTGCTGTCTCAAACGTGCACCATTCACATGTCAGATACACTTCAGCACTTCAGCTGCCATAATCACGGTCTGGATTGAGGACGATGTCACTTCAACCCTGGTGACCTATGGAGGGGGGTGTTCCAAAAAACAATTTAGTTACCATTTTAAAAAGGCGTATTTCACTTTCACTTTGGGGAAGTCACTTAGCTTTTATTCAGTGTGTTTGTGTCCGTATTTGGCTGGAAAAGTCACTGAGAAGGTTGTCTTTCCTGGACAGAGAACCCGGTGGCGTCAACTGCTGTGAGGATGCATATGCTCAACAAATTATGTAATATTACCTGTTCCTAAAATTCTACAGTGAGATCAATTGGCAAAATAGTGATTTCTTTTCCAATAGCTTAACTAATGCCAGGTAGGACTCCAAGTCACTGACACTTCCATGAATAAGACACCAGATGGACAATTCTTTGTTTCTGGACAGAGTGAGTTGAACAAAATGGTTATTAGAGATCCTCAAACAGAGAAAGAAAGAACAAACTAATAAATATACCATACGATTTACCGATTATTTTGCACAAAAATATTAGTGCAAAATCAGTTCATGCAGATTTGACAGCAGCTATAATATATTGTCAGGGTAGAATTATCAGAATTATGTAGAAAATGTCAAATATTTTGCATTGTCAAAAAAGGGGAAAACATTTAGGCACCGAAACCTGGTCTGAACCTGATGGTGAGTGAAGTCAAAAACAAAGGTTGAAAAAAACAACCCAACAAGCTAATTGGTTGCAGGGTTCACTTTGATATGTCTGCACCCTTTTCTCATTGAACTTTTCTAATGTTTTTACTGGTGTTTGTGGAGGGTGGATGAGACTCTGGATCGTGTTTGGTGGCGTGAATTAGACAAGTGAGAGGAGTCTGAGGCTCGACTCACGGTCCAGTCAAAGATCTCAATATTCCATGAATATCTTTGTCCTTCTTTTCCTCGGTTGTGGAGAAAACAAACCTGGATTTGATGATCGTGAATAAAGGAGTTCTGGAGTACGATACATATCATGATTTTACAATTGAACAATACAAAGTCTAATTAATCTTTTGAGTGCTTTTTGTGTGAACGTATGTATGTTAATGAATTTTAATGTTTTTTCGTGGTTTTGTTTGTCTGGTTTTTTTTTTTGTTTTGTTTTTTTTAGATCTTGTGATTAAATTCAATCATGTGAATAAGTTAGGGTGGCGTGGTCTGAGGCTAGACCCACGGTCCAGTCAAAGCACCAACAAAAGGAATATCCAACCAAGGACAAGCTGATGTCCGAATGTGGATCTTAGTAATCTACATGTATTTTCTTGCCTTTTAACATAGGTTGTGGACAAAACAAAAGCAAAGTCTCAAATATTAATTCAACTGATAGAACTTTTGCATTATTTCCATAACTTAATACCTTTCTAAAGCACATTGAGTTGCCTTTGTGTATGAAATGTGCTACACAAATAAACTTGCCTTGCCTGGCAGAGAACATTTCCTTCTTGAGTGCTCGGCTCTCCTGTGACTCCATAGCAGGGTGAAATTTCCTTGTATGATCATATTCTCCAGGCAGAGTGAATCCACAAGAGCTTCAGCAGTCATTTTAAAAGCAGATAGGTTAGACTTGCCCGGTTTGTTTTCCCTCTCTGTAGATCTGCTAATACTGGGCATTTTCTCTTGTTTTGTGATAACTCTAGCAGAGCAGGGTGATAAACTGATTTTTATCAATCAATTTAAATGAATAGTTTATGGCAGTGTTTAAAAATCAAACTCTTTTAATATGTATAATGATTTTACAGTATCCCCACTGCCTCACAAACTTCTGCAGTTCTTCAGAGTTCTTCTCAGATCCAGACAAAAGCGTAACATAGCAGCATGTGCTGTTAACAGTGGAGAGTTTTCCCAAAAAGTGTTACCAAAAAAGGCAGACAGTTTCTTCTGTCTTCTGCAGAGATTTTATTTTTAGGCCATATAACCTGTTCCTACTCAAAAGATATGTGTTTTTTTTTTTTTTTTTGCTGTTTTTTTTTTTTTTTTGGTTGTGAGGGAAAGACAGCAGACCATAGTTCGGTGGATGCAGTCTGTTTTTATATGCCAGCAACAGAGTAAACACATTTTTTTTGTTTGTTTGTTTTTTATGTCTTTTTTTTGCAAAGCTTAATGAAGGACAAGCCCTAGTCCAGCCCCCCTATTGGATTTGCAGAAGGATTAAAGCCAAAATTTGGTGTTGCTTCAAATCTTAATGCTCCTGATTGTCAAGTCTTAAGTAAACACAACAGTTTGTGTTGTGTTGGTTACCAGCGTGTGTGTGTGAATTTTAGTGCAAATATTGTTGGCAAAGTGAAAACAGTTGGACAAGCTCATGACTTTTACGCTCGTATTACATTTCATGACAAATAATTGTAGTGACCAATTTTACTCATTATCACAGCAAGACAGCCTTGATTGTTGGCAACTGTGGAGTCAAAAGTTGTCTGGCGACGGCATCATGAGCATTTTCATGACGTTTTCTGACTCAGTCAGCACTTTCCTGCATTTTACTCATCTACACCTATTCAAGAGACTGAATTGTTTTTTTTTTTTGTTTTTTTGTTCAGTGGGTTTCAATATAGACACTTTTATGACACTGGCTATGATTTTCTGACTGATCTCTTGACTCTTAGTTTCCATCATTATTTTCTCGAATTTCTTAGTTGCCTCTGCCATGATTTCCTTTCTAACTCTGTAAGATAGTTTCATCCTTGTTGTGTGACATAATACCGCAAAGCAATACGTAGATACGCAAGAGATGACTGGGATGGCAGTCTAAAGTTACTTGGGGTGTTTTTTGCTGATAATAGGGACGGAAAACTGCGAGAGTTACACAGTTATTGATAAAAATAGTCCTTGAAATTAACTTAGAGCATGGAAAGACTTGGGATGTTGAAATCGTTTACATGAAAAGCTAAAAACATAATGTTGATATGTTGAAAACTTGTTTGTCTGACTGACAGCAGGAGTGCACGTTCAGAAGTCATTAGTTCTGCCCGTCTGCAAGCCTCCAGGAATTTAAGCCGAGGACACTTGAGCCCAATTGTTTAACTTTCAGGAAGAACCTTTTCTTGTGATTCTTGGTTTGTTTTTTGGAGGGATTTTCGCGCTGAAATAATTACACGCCTTTGGAGTTACGCTCGGAGTAGAGGTACTCCAGAGAAACCAGAGACTGAAATTAGATGACTGAAAGAGCACGATATAAAAGGTACACTCTCTGTTCTTCTGGATGACATCTATGTGTACAGCTCCAGTCGAGTAGTCTCTGAAAGCGACTTTAAAAAATAAATCTTTTGCCACACGTCGAGACTCTGTTGAAATCACAAAGTTTGATATTTATATAAAACCATTTCCAAAATTGGAATATCTGCAACTACTCTCCACAAGAAGTGTTTTTGATTACCTATAATATTTGGAAGAGCAAATGTAGTGAAAGATTTAGAAAGTGCAGACCCACAGTATGTAAACACTGGCCAGCTGTACATAAATATCTCAATTTAGCATTTACTTGTACCCAAGTAGCATCTAAGTGAGAATCCACAGACCGCTTCAGTGTTTTAACTGGAAGACTCAGAGGTGCAGATTTGCTTCAAATCGTCTCTAGCTGGATGTACAGTAGAGAGCCTTTACACCAAGAATCCCTGGGTGTGAAATGGATTATTTAAGATTTCTTTATTTTGAGTTTGCCTCTAAACCAAGGAATTTTTAAGGTGCAGAGAGGTGAATTGTCATTGGAATGGCTTTTTCTTTTTTTTTTTTGACAGTGATTTTGATATGAAGAACATTATATTTATGATTATTAGTCTTCTGAAATTACATACTACATACTTTCTCATTCTGAGACTTTTAGTTATTGTTGCAAAGCGTAACATTATTAGTATGTGAAATGCAGACAAACACTCATCTAGCCAACAAAAGCATAGCTCAGGTATCTGGAGAATGTTGCCTGGTCTTCATCCTTCACAGCATTGTGGAAAAAACTATTTAGTCTTGTTTCACCCCAGAAACTTCAGTATTCTTATTGTCACGTTTGTTAATTTCATGGTTCAGCTTGACTAAGAATTACAGTATGTTTTTCTTTTGTTTTTTGACATCCTGCTACACTAGGCAATGACCAGTTCTAATACAGAGGTAGTTCATCAGCGATCCTCAACGAGGAAGGAAGTTAGCTTATATAATAAAATTGCATGGAAGATGCAGTATCCAAATGATGATATGTAAACTTTCTATCACCTTTAATGATTTTTCAACATTAATACTGCACTCAGCCCCAGCACACCTGGCAAGCAGCTGGTGAGCCGTGAATTCTTTTTATTTTTTTTCTTTAATTATTGCCAGAAAGCAGCTTTGCTTTAGCGGTGATCTCGACCTCGTTGTTATTGCTTCCCTCATGCCACTTACAAATTAGCCATAAAGCCTCATCTCTCACCTAGAAAGGACCTGCTCCTTGGATCTTGTCCGTTGACCATATAGGCTGTCTGACCTCACCTTTCTGAGACTGTTTGTTCATACTGCTCGTACCAACATACACTTCCTTTAAACCACTTTCATTTGACTGACAATGAAAAACTGACTTGTGTGGCAAAGTTACATTTAGCAAGCTGTTTAGACTGCACTTGGTACCAATCACAGTATAAAGCTATTTGTTTTTTTCGCGGTTCCTATGCTGTCTTCAGTAGCCGTATGTGGAAGGGGGAAGTTTCAAAGCATTAACCATAGTGGCTGAACAGGCAAAATCTGGCAAAGATTACAATGTACCTATAATCCCTAAAAGTGGCGAATGATGTCATAACTGAACACACATTTACAAGCCAAATATTTCATCACCGGAACTACATTTTTGACCGAAAAATTGTGTACATTAAAATTTCATTTTATTAATTAATTTTGGAAAATTAAAATGATCAATCTCAATCAGATTATTTCTTTTTTGTTGTAGAACCTTCCCTGCAAAGCTTATATTTAATCTAAACATTGAAGGTTTTTCCAACAAGTTATGTTCAGACTATGTCTGAGCCAAGAGCAGCAGCTTCCTCAAACTTCTACTAGTCATGGCAATGTGAAGACTTCAAACCACAAACTGCTCTTTGATGCATGCATTTTGGATTACTTAAACAGAAGGCATATACCATAACAGTGGACTTGTAATAAAAGGTGGATTTTGTTACCTTTGGACAGAGCTAGCTGTTTCTGTGTTTCTAGTATTTATGTTAAGCTAATGGCGCTGCATAACAGACTGCATGGACTGGCATTAATGGTAATGCATTACCTCCCAAGCTTTGGTAGTATACTAGGTATAAATTACAGTGTATAGCAAGGCTGTTGCTTTGTATTATTTATTATGTCTTTAAAGACAGAAAAGGTTTGAATTTCTACCCCTAAAACAAAAGTAGAAGTCAACTTCTATATGTGCCAAAGTCTACAACTTTAATCAGAAATTTGAGATAATAATTCTGCACTGAAACCAGTAGCCTTCCTTCGTGTCCTCTAAGCCTTGAGTCATTGATTCACCTCTCCTCAGCATGTGCAGTCTCAGTGACATGACCCATGTCATCAGAAACAGGCTAAGGAAACACATTCCTGGAACTCAACCATATGTGGAGGAAAAGCAGTGGGTGGTAGTGACGTAAAAGACGCTCAAAGAACATATTATTAAGACCCCCAAAACAACATCCCCTTCTTCTCTGCTTTCCCTCACATCCCAGTCCTGGACCCCTTAGCTAGCTCTTTAAGCAAGAGACATTCACGAGTATCACTAAGAAGCAATAAAAGAAAGCTGGCAAATGTTTAGCTCCCAAGATTTATACACTTTTTTGTAGAGTTCGCTAACCCGGTCTCCTTATCATTCTGTGTCAGTTTCGGGGAAATGACTCAAGAGAAACACAATGGACGTGATAGGGTGTTAAACTACTCACATCAAACTCATCATCATTTCCAGCAGAGCACATCACATGGTTTCACAAATCAACAGCAAAAGTGCTGTGTTTAGCCATGATTTGCTTTTTGTCATTTTTACAGAAGAAAAATTATTTGGTAAACTGATACAGAAAATGTTAACAATAACATCAGTGATACAGTGTGCAGTGAATAAGGTTTTTATTGAATCCAGGTGTGACCATGACTGGTTCTTTGCCCAAATCTCTATGACTGCATAAATGATGTAACTTTGTTATTACAAAGAGCCATTACAGAGTTGACGTAGCCTGGCACAAAGACTAGTGTAGTAAAATACATGCAGGAGTGCACACACTCACACACACATTCACAGGGGTACATAATGCACAGTGTGAGAGAGATTGTTAAATAGGCCAGTGGGGATTGTTGGCAGGAATTCCTTCAGCAGAGGGAACATAAAAAATGGATTAGATAGCAAAGGGATGTGTGTATTTGTGTGCTCATGCCTGTATTGGTGTGTCTCTGACTTTGTTCTGTTTAGTTTGAATGCTCTGGAGTCCTTTACAGGGACAGCCAAAATCTACATTACATGCAAGTAACCATTTTTTTTCTCCTTTGCTTCTGTATCTAAGTTTTTTTGAAGGAAAAGAGCATGCTCATGAATTCACCATGATCCTTTTTCTTTTTTTTTCCAAATCAGACTGTGTTCATGCGTACAACAGAAAAATGCTGTAGCTCATGAGAAAAAGCTCCAAGATGGGTTGGGCGTGTACTTATCTAAACCAGATTTCATGTATATGTATAAAAAAACACTGGCACTTCCTTTTAAAGTGATCTTGCAGACAACTCTTTAAAGCACTCAGTTCCTTGTTCCACATCTGTTATTTTATGTTCTCAACTTGCCCAGAGCTATACAGTACTGTGCAAAAAGCACAGTAAAGTTGTTTTGTCAAAGATTTAATGACATCTATATTAGTTTAATTTGAAAGCAACTATTTCTACCCATAATACTAAAGCTGTATTATCTGTTTGTATCTTTATAAAGAGAGTCAAAAATAAATCTCCATTGTGAGGATTTGTGGGTTGGTTTTGTGATATGGTTTTTTTTTTTTTTTGGGTTTTCTTGAATCTTTCTTGTATCTCTGTCCTTTTCTGTTGCAGTCAAACTACTTCCTGTTTTATTTTGACAGGCACGTCCTTTCTTGGTTTTGTTTTGATTTACTTCCTCTGTGTCTCAGCTCCCTGATTGTTTGCACCTGCGTCTCGTTTGTCCTTTGGTCTATGTATGTCTTGTCTATTCCCCTTTACTCTGCTGGTCTTTCTTGTTATTTCTTGTTTCTGAGCCTGTGGTCGCCTGTGGTCACCTGTTGTCACCTACTAACTACCTGTGACCTCCCCATGTCACTACCTTGCTTGTTGAGCTCCTTTGGATTATTATTTTTTTTGATGTTTTCATTCTGGTATTTTGGTTTTGGTTACTTTGTTATTTCCTGCCCTAGCAGCACTTTGTGTTTTATTAAAAGACTTTGCGAATTACTCCTGCCTCCTTAGTCACCTACATTTAGGTCCTCCACTCCATACCCTCTAAGTCTTTAAACACAACACAAACATTATTTGGTGGAAAAAGGACTTGATCATTTTAAAGTGTTTATTTTATCTATCTTGTCTACTTAGTCATTTTCTTGCTGCATCAGCCACTTTCTTTTGAGATCCCATTCACAGAGACATCCCCTGACATTTTCTTTTAGAGTTTTGTGGTTTATAACATAATTTCCACTTTCATCAATGGCCCACATGCAGCAAGACAGGCCAAAACCATAATGCTACCACCACTGTGTTTCCCAAATGGGATAAAGTTTATGCTGGAATGCAGTATTTTCCACTCTCAATACACAAAACCTCTAGTGAAATGGAGAGGTTCTATACCAGTGTTTTTGTCCACAAAATATTTGTCCAACAGCCAGTTTGCCTGTCCATACAAATTGCAAAAGACTAAAATGGATAGACTTAAAAAACATTGTTCTGGGCCGCCCCGGTATTGCAGTGGTTAGGGCAGACGGCCCATTTACAGAGGCCACAGTCCTCGTGCGGCTGGTCGTGAGTTCGACTCCCGGCTCATCGACCCGTTTGCCGCGTGTCTTCCCTGTTCTCTTTGTCCCCCTTCCTGTCTCTCTCCACTGTGAATAAAGGCCACTAGTGCCAAAAAAATCTTTAAAAAAAAAACATTGTTTTAGATAATGTGAAAGCAGCCTTTAAGTCAAGATTAATAAAAGCTTAAGCTAAAAGTTTATCTAAGATCTTGCAGGTCAACCACTAAAAGATATTGATAAACATCCATCTATGTGTTATATTTTGGGGGGGGGGGGGGGGGGGGGGGGGGGCTGATTCTCTCTGCCACTGGGTGACCAGAAGGGGTACAGCCAGTGAAATAAAAACAGAATCCAAAGATTTGCAGATTTCATGAACTCATTTTTTCCTCAACAACATGATATGGAAAGTATTCCAAAAGTTTAAAGTCAAGAAATGTACCATTTCATTAATAAAAATGTCATTTTGAATTTGACAATGCATCTCTTAAAAGTCGGGACTGAGCTATGTTTGCCACATTGTAACATCCCGTCTACTTTTAACAATAGTCAATATGTAGGGCTGTAGCGATACATTAATCTTGCGATACAATACGATACACGATATTCGGCTCATGATGCGATATATATTGATATTCATCTTAAGATACATTTACATCATTTTCTGAAAGATTTTAAAGGGACAAAGTGATTTTGGTGACATCTTGTGAGTGTTCCAATGACTTTGTTTAAATTAATTGAACTGAAAGCATCAATTACACATTATATGGCTGACAGGCAGCTTGCAAATGCTGGACAAAATGAATAAAATATGTGTTGAGAAAAATAGTTTAATTTATTTAAACAGTGCAAATTGTTGCTTGCAAGCTTTTAAAGGTAAGGGCACAATGGAGAGTTAAAGAACAGCAAGTGGCCTTCTTTGGCAGCTTTTTTGGCTTGATACTGAACATATAAGGTAGCTATTAGCCATTCAAGTAAAAACGAACCATGGCAGCCAATAATTCAAGTCCAAGCATTTGCAGACTTGATAAAAAGCCGAAAAATCGATACAAATATAATATATATCGGTCGATAAGATGGTCTGACTGGGTTTGGATAGTACGTCATAAAGTCAATTGGATGATGTTTTATGAAAAAAAAAAAGAGGAGCTACAAAAAAGAAAATCTTGAGTAAAGAATGAGCATGCAGAAAGTGGCAGTAAAAACTGTCTTCTGCTAATTGGTGGCATTCAGAACAGTAAGTTCTGTTCAGTTAAACAACGGGTTAAAGTTCAAACATGTTCAAACACCCTTATTGCACGTCTCTGAATTTCAAAGGTGTCCAAAAGTGAAAATGTTGATTCACTGTTCAAGGAGATCTTTGTTTACTTAACACAGGCTTTCTTTCAGTCTGGAGCCACATGCTCACACGCTTTCTCTATAAAAGGCTATTATGTCGTTTAAAAGATTTGGCTGCTCCGAATTTTTCATTTGGAACATGAATGCAGGAGACAGGTAATTGCTGAAGATGCAGTTATATTTGTACCACAGTAACCCATTCACTGGGTCCATATACGTAATTGAGTGGGATGGAAAAAAATATATTCAGCACAATACATCATGCAGCCCAGAATCAAAATACTGGTTAACCTCTTTTTAGGCCAAATAAAGCCCAGTGCATATTTAATTGCCTGGTACCCGATCCCCGCTTTACCTCATATTACCCATGTTCAGTTTTACATTCCTCAGGAAGATGTACATTCCCTGTGTTTAACAAAAACACTGTCCAGCTGTGTAGGTGTTTCATTTTATGTGAACCGTGTTAAGTTTCACCTTATTCAGATGACGAAGGGATTTATTTTGATTTGTCTTGTTCCCTTGTCGTTCGCTATGGGTTCTATCGTCCTGTCACAGCTGTGTTTTGGATGAACTGCAGAACAGAGGAGCTGTGGTGTCTGGCTGGAGGGATAGCGGTCGCAGCTTATGATGGGATGAGTCTAGTCTGGATTGGGTTCGGTATGGACGGAGTAGGGCAGGGCAGGGACAAGTAGCGGTTAAACACAGTATCTGAGTGCATGACTCTGCTTATAAAGGTAAAACCATGAGGTCTGGCTGAGAATGCTGTCAGAGTTCAATGTTCCTCTGTCTACCTGCCTTTAAGCACATTGTGATTTAGTTTGCCCAAAAAAGTTGAGACACAATGTAAAATGTCAATAAAAGTAAGATTGTAAATCATTTAAATCCAATGTTTAATTTAAAAACATTACAAGGACAACATATTAAATTTGGCTTCACAGTTATTACCTCCACCAAGGAGATTATGTTTTTGCCTGCGTTTATCTGTCTGTTTGTTTGTCTGTGTGCAAGATAACTCAAAAAGTTATGGGCGGATTTTGATGAAATTTTCAGGAGTTGTCAGAAATGGGAAAAGGAAGAACTGATTTCATTTTGGGTGTGATCCGGAAGAAATCCTAGATTCTGGATCACTTTCAAATTTTCGATAACATTGAGGTCAATGGGGCCAAATATTTTGTTTCTCAATATTTCCATTAATTATTGCCCAAAACTCATGAAATTTGACTCAGGGATTGACAATGGGAACCTCTATCAAATTTCAAAGGCTGATCCGGATCTGATTCACAAAGGCGGATTTTATAGCAAACTGTAAATCGCTATATGAGGAAATTGAGGTATGCGCTCTCTGAGTGCTTTCTAGTCTAATAATGTATTGATCTCACAGTCTACCTCCATCTGACCTCTTTCTTTTGAGGAACCAAAGGTTAGAACAAGGTAATATTTAGCACTGTGTTGCATCATCTCTGCTTTTAATAGCACTCAGTTAGTGTTTAGGAACTGATGAGACCAGTGGTTGTAATTCTGAAAGTGTAATGGGTTTTCCGATTCATGTTTAATTTTAGTTTTTTTTTTTGATTCTTCTAAGGAATTGTGTGAGCATTTAATCACCGTCAACTTTCTCAACCTTACCAATGTAACGGACATTCCTGAGTTTGGTTGCAAAATTGACCATGACAAAGTCACCCGGTGACAGATCTGTGCTTCCACATTGAGCTCTCTCAGGCTCAGATCTTTCATCATCATCACATGCTTCATCAAGTGCAGTGTTGTACCTGAACGCGTTCATTGAACGAAAGTTCACGAACTAGTTAATATTTTGTGCGAAAGTGAACTGAGCATGCTCTCTTTCCCCTTGACGAGCGTCGGGTATGAACGAGTTCATTTGGGCAGTTGTGAACGACGCTCATTCAAAGTTCACACACGGTCAAAACCGTGCCAGGTTTCCAGCGAACCCCATTTAAAATACACCACAAACGAGCCTGATATAATAATCTCTGGAAAGCAATCGAACATGGCAACATGAGCTGTCGCTTCTGTCACACTAACAATTGCGTCATCAAATGTTTAAAATGAGCATGAAGGAAGATGAGAGCTACAGTTACCCAGAGCTGGAGGAGCGGCCCGACTCCCGGGGGGGATGGAGATATTGAAATGGGGGAAAATACATTTGCACCTTAAGGACCTGCTTCTGTCTTATAATAAAAACCATTTGAAAGCAAGTTTTTCCCCATATTTTTAATGTATTTTTAATGAGAGAAGCTGAAACGGAAATTACTGTTTTACATGGGCTGTCCCTTCAATGCTAATGTGAACCCTGGTTGGATAAAGATTTTGAATTGGACACATAGTTTTCGACAGATAAAATGGATAAAATAATTGCCGTTGTGGTGGTGTAGCATACAGGCAGTGGCAATCATTTTGACGAATAATTGCTTGTACCAACATTAAAAAACGAATAAGAAAAAAGAACTAAAAATGAACAATTTAGTTCAATTTTTTTGAAATGGTGAACTGAACTAGTTCATTTTAATCTCTGTGAACTATGAACTTAAATAGTTGGTGTAGAAAGTGAACTTGCCCAACACTGCTCAAGTGGCACAGGAACGTCACTCTCCTGCTATTTGTGATTTTCTTCTCGAAGAAAATCTTCTTCTTCTCTTCTTTTTTGTTTGCTGTTTTATATTTTCTCTTCCAGTTTCTTTCTTCTTTCTTCAAAAGCTTTTTCAAATGCCTGCATCTCAGGAGTATCAGTGAGGATGGTTGTCTTCACACACTTCCGTGTGATTTGTTTTCTGGGGGGACAATGGGAAGTGCAATGATTTCCTGAGGAGACACATATCCTGAACAAAAAAAAAAAAAAACAAAACAAAACAAAACATGTACAAAGGTTTCCTCAAGAAAATAAAAAGAAGAAAATTAAAATGAATACAAGAGTGAGAGAGAGAGGTAAAAAAAAAAACTGTGTGGCTCCACTCCATATTGCCTGATTTGGACATGGGTAGGTTACAGTAGCATCTATTAGCTAGTGGACCTTTATAAACTTTAATATCTCTCACTCCCTGCATACTACAGAAGTAACTCCTTTTGTTCTTTAAAGAGGACATTTAGGACTTAATTTTGATACCACATTTGTAGGGGTGGGGCTTTGCAAACTTCCTCTTTCTCATCAAAGAAAATGGCATCCATCAGCAGAAACACATTTTATGGAAAGAAGAAAAATAAGTTCACAATAATATTCATTAATCAAATTCCCTCTCAAAATATTGTTGTTTTATTTTATGTGAACCTCTTTAGAATACTTTAAATCATTTTCTAAAATAATTTAACAATATGTTACTGGAGTATTTTGTTCTTTAAAAAAAATGTCCTCCAAAGTGGACATTTGTAGTTATTTACTACAGTTTTTTGCTGTACTTTGTTTCAAATAAGATGGAAGAGATTTAATGACAGCAACTCTAAACATCACTCCTGAAGAGTTGAAGACAGTCTTTGGGAATTATGTCCACATGTCCTGTCTATCCAAACATTCAGATGTATTGGGCCTTAAATACCAGAGTTCAAATAGTGGCAGAATCCATGACCAGAAATCAGTTCTACAAACTAAGAAAGTCCTTTAAGACTGTCAATAATCTTGTGTCAGATGAGGATAAAAGCAAAGACTTCCTGTGGAAAGTCATGCCACTCCTAGAAAAAGTGAGGCATGGATGTCTAGGTCTGGTCTAAAACAGGAAAATTGCCCATTGATGAGCAAATGATTCCATTTATTGGTCACTGCCCCGTTCGCTAGTATGTAAAGGGAAAACCATACCGGACTGGACTCATGGTGTTTGTCTTGGCCACACCAACTGGTATGGTGTTAGATTTTGTGCTCTACCAATGCCCAAGACCACCTTCAGAGTCACAGAGGGATGGGGGTATTGAAGAACAAGCTGTTCTTCATTTGGTGAAATTGGTTCCCAGAGGAACCCACCTGTTGTTTGACAGGTTATTTGTGACTGTCAACCTCCCGGGTACCCTGAGAGTAAAGGGACTGACAGGAACCGGAACCCTTATGAGGAACTGAATTCCAAAGGATTGTAGCATTACAGGGGATAAGGCCCTCAAAAAGAAAGGAAGAGGGGCATCCAAGATGATGTCAGATGATGTCCTCCTGAACTTCCTGTCATTAGGTGGTCTGACAGCAAGCCAGTGGTTATGGCGTCCTCTGCCTGTGACATTGAGCCTCAAGACACAGGAAGTAGATGGTCTAAGAAAGACAAAAGGTTTGTCCAGGTGTCAAGGCCACTGGCAATTGCAGAGTACAACAGCAACCATGGGTGGCATAGACATGGCTGACCCAATGCTAAGTTTCTACAGGATGGCCTCTCACACTCAGAAATGGGGACTGCATGCAATTCTCCACTTTTTTGATTTAGGAATCATTAATTAAGTCTTCATGTTCTGTTTTGTTGCAGAAACAGTCTTAGTTCTTATCTTGATAGATATTTTCTTTGAGATTGATTGATTGTATTCGTGGTTTAGTTTCACATTTATGGCATTCCGATGTCCACCGTAATGGACACATAATATCTTTAAAATAAAAATTAAAAAAAAAATATTTGCAGTATACTCAATGCCTCCTGAATAATTGGGGAAATTAAAAGAAATATAGGGCAATATTTTTTTCCCTGGTAGTCAGGAGGATTGAACACAACAAGGTGTTCCTGAAGCATCAACAGAATCTGAAGCATAAATACTCACAGCAGTGTAAGGTATCATCACGCTGGTGGACTCGTTTTTGGTGTCATATTAAATTCTGGGGGAACAGTGAACATAAGGCGTATTGACATAAGGGGCCACCACCAAGAAAACACAATGACAGAACTTTTTTTTTTTCATTTTAATGTTTGAGAGACTTGCAAAATCAAGACTGACTGGAGATGGCACAGGTGGTAGCGCAACATACCGTACCGTACCGTCTTCTTCCGCTTATCCGAAGTCGGGTCGCGGGGGCATCAGCCGGAGTAAGGAAGCCCAACCCCCCTCTCCCCGTCCACTTTCTCCCAGCTCCTCTGGGGGGATCCAAGGCGTTCCCAGGCCAGCCGAGAGACATAGTCCCTCCAGCGTTCCTGGGTCTTCCCCGGGGTCTCCCCCCAGTGGGCCGTGCCCGGAACACCTCACCAGGGAGGCGCCCAGGAGGCATCCTAACCAGATGCCCGACCACCTCATCTGGCTCCTCTCGTGCAGAGGAGCAGCGGTCTACTCTGAGCCCCTCCCGATGACCGAGCTTCTCACCCTATCTCTAAGGGAGAGCCCGGCCACCCTGCGAAGGAAGCTATTTCAGCCGCTTGTATCCGCGATCTTGTTCTTTCGGTCACTACCCAAAGCTCATGACCATAGGTGAGGGTGGGAACGTAGATCGCCGGTAAATCGAGAGCTTCGCCTTCCGACTCAGCTCCTTCTTCACCACAACAGACCGGCGCAGCACCCGCATCACTGCAGATGCCGCACCGATCCGTCTGTCGATCTCCCGCTCCATCCTTCCCTCCACTCGTGAACAAGATCCCGAGATACTTAAACTCCTCCATTGGGGAAGGACCTCATCCCGGAGAAGGCACTCCACCCTTTTTCCGTCTGAGGACCATGGTCTCGGATTTGGAGGTGCCGATTCTCATCCCAGCCGCTTCACAACCGGCTGCGATCGCTCCAGCGAGAGCTGTAGATCACGGCTCGTGAAGCAACAAAACCACATCATCTGCAAATAGCAGAGACCCAATCCTGAGGCCACCGAACCGGATCCCCTCGACACCTCGACTGCGCCTAGAAATTCTGTCCATAAAAGTAATGAACAGAATCGGTGACAAAGGGCAGCCTTAGCGGAGTCCAACCCTCACTGGAAACGAATCCGACTTACTGCCGGCAATGCGGACCAAACTCTGGCACCGGTCGTACAGGGACCGGACAGCCCGTACAAGGGAGTCCGGCACCCCATACTCCCGAAGCACCCCCCACAGGAATCCCCGGGGAACACGGTCGAACGCCTTCTCCAAGTCCACAAAACACATGTAGACTGGTTGGGCGAACTCCCATGCCCCCTCCAAGACCCTGAAGAGGGTGTAGAGCTGGTCCACCGTTCCACGGCCGGGACGAAAACCACACTGCTCCTCCTCAATCCGAGATTCGACTATCCGACGGACCCTCCTCTCCAGGACCCCTGAATAGACCTTCCCAGGGAGGCTGAGGAGTGTGATCCCCCTGTAGTTGGAACACACCCTCCGGTCCCCCTTTTTAAAGAGGGGGACCAGAGGGTGTGATCACGGGTGTGATCACACCCGTGTGATCAAGGGTGTGATCTTGTAACATGTTGTAGCCCAACATGTTACAAGAAATCCGTTTTATGTTGTTCTTTCTTTTAAATGTCACCTTTTTGTATCTCTGAGGAAGCATTAGACATAACTAGCAACTTATAACTCCAATCATTGTTGGATATGGAATTGGTTCGTCCCTGACCGAGACTCTGGAGAAAACAGTGCAATCAAGAAAACTGTCAACATGATGTCAAACAATATCTTGAAGGAAGACTGGTTCCAACTCTTAATTTCTTGAAATGGCTCAGGAGGAATAGGGTCCAGTAAACCGAGGTTAATTCACAAATATCAATGGGAGAAAAGCAATCTAGGTCACAACCAATTGGTACAGATGATTCCAATGTCTCTATGCTGTATAATATAATTCTCATAGTTGGTAGGGGAGGATAATGTTCCTAATATTTAGCATTTTATTAATAAACAAATTGATAAAATTATCACCAGTTATGTTTAATGGAATGCATGGCTCAGTGGGGCAACAGAATCAAGGGTTTAACTAGGAACTCTGTAGAGCTGTTGGTAGTGTCCATTACGCAGCACACAGATCCCATTCAGTGTCTACGGAAAGCAAGGAGACGTGTTCATCACCCATGCAAGAGATCTCAGGAAGACAGAGCATTCTGGCAGCTCATCAAACAGTTGCTCTACTTTCAGCAAGTGAAGGTGTCCAGGCGTCAAATTAGACACTCCTCTCTATGTTGCTGCATTCGATGGAAAGTTTCTTCTTATGTCCATTGCATTAGTGGTAGAGTCAGAAAGGAGTACATGAAAACTTTGCGTCCTTATTAAAAGCCACAGAGGAGAAGCTGATGGTAATTACTGTGAAGCTCCAAAAAACTAAAATTATATTAATGAATAGTCAGAAAACCATCAACACAGGCTGCCGGGTAGGTCAGTGGTTTAAGCAGGTGGCCTATGTATAGAGGCACAGTCCTCCTGCAGTTGGTTGAAGGTTCATTTGGCAGTCTGTGACCTTTTGCTGCATGTCTTCCCCGTTCTCTCTCCTCCTCAAGTCTCTCTCACTATGAATAAAGGCCACGAGAGTTTCAAAAAAGAAGACCATTAATACCATAAATTTAAACCAGGTCAAGCGTATGTTTGCAGCAGTGCATGGTTACACAAGCTCTACACATGTCCGGAGACAGGAATAGATTTTGTTCATGCCTACAAAAAGTTCAGAATTAACTAACATTTTCATGAAAACATGCATAAGTTTAGCTCTGCTCAGTTTATGCACAAATCTATTCTGCTCACATTTCATGAATGAGGCCCATTCTCCATTGGCGACAGGTAAGGGACCTCATTCATGAAATTTTCATAAATCCACGAGCAGATTTGCACTCCTTACTAAAAACCTACTCCTGATTCACAAACAGTGCATAATCTTGGATTTGATCATAAGAGTGTCTGTTCTTGTGATCAATGTTGTGATCATGTTTATTAATGCCAACTGACTGCAAGCTAGCAGTGCAATTACTGCTTGTTAATTAGCATAAATCCACCATAAACGTGCACCTTCATCTTGCAGGTTTACCTGTGAATGTGGCACACGTTGAAAAAGAGAGAAAAAAAAAAGGTAACTGGAGGTAATCTGTTACTGAAGTGGAACAATGAAAAAATATTTCATTTTTACTGTTAGTAGGCTAACAGCAATCCCTGCCATGTGCTCCTTCACTTGCTGCTGCTGGAGTTTTGGACTTGTTACTGATAACAGTCTGGATGGTCCTTTTTATCTTTGTCCCGGGGGACACTACATTCCTGTCTTCTAAATTCTATCTGAGCGCAGCACACGTTTCCAGTCGGGAGTGGCCAGAGTTAAACATGGGAGGCAGTGTGCTAGTTGTAGTGTGCCACGAGTGACTTGATTCTTCACTTTTAGCACTTTGTCTGCTCCCTTATCTGTTTGAAGCCTGTGAAAACCTAAGACGTTTCTTTGCTTCTGATCCATGTGCCCTCTGTGTACAGTTATATGACTTACAAGAGTTCATCATTCCTGGTCACCGCTCCATTCCTTTTGGAGCAAAATGAGAAGCAAGTGTAATATTTGCCCACATCTCTCTTTTTCTAACCACAGTAAATGAAACATGATCATGTTAACTTCACGGTTCATGGATTAATGGTCCCCCCACCACCCTTTTTAAAAAAAAAAAAAAAAAAAAAGCCACTGTAGTGATTCATGATTGAAGACTGTGGTCCATTACAAACCCACCATGTACATTGGCCAGTAAGTATCATAGTTTCAACTGCAAACATTCACTGTAATACAAGTTCTAGCTGACCCTTGTTTTCCCTGCGGCAGAAAGTTATCATTTGACCATGACTTAACATGCACACCCTGAATGTACCTGATAGGAAGAATTTCTGTTGACAGAAACAACTTCTAATCCTTTTTCAGGGTCTTTCCCAAGCTGCAATTTTATAACTCCAAATAGTGAGGGGGGGGGGGGAAAAAATAAAAATAAAAGATGTCTTTCTCCACTTGATTGGTGTCAAAGGGTTCAGGCTACTCAGAGAAAACAGACCATCTAATCCTTCATGGATATATCCGTATCAATAAAACCCTCTGCCATTTAATACCTCCCTTTGTAGCAGTGAAATACTGCTAAGATGCACAGTCAAACAAGACACTTTAGAGCCCATTTTATTTTCAGTTAAAATGGCTTTTCTATGTCTCTGTTTTATTAGTTAACAGAAATTAAATTTACTTAAATATAAGCAAACACAAAGGGATTCTGTACAGATCAATTTGATTCTGGCTGAAGAGTCAATAACATTAGGTTTTTCTCATCTGTCCTCTGTTGTTGTATTAACTTTGAAATCCCTGGAATATGGAGGTAGATAATTGACCCCTGGATTTACACAAACGATTTCAGCCTTTCTTAAATGTGTCGTCTTATTGAACACAGAGGAATTGGTGCCCTGGAAGTTGCAGACATGACTACTCTATATAAACCAGTAGTTCTCAAACTTTTAATACTGCGTACCACCTGAGAAACTGTTCAGCTCTCTGAGTACCACCATGATGACCAATTTTAAAATATAGCCATATATGCCTTCTCAATTAGCTTTAAACAAACAGAGATGTTTATTACCTCCGCCAAGGAGGTAATGTTTTTGTTGGCGAATATCTGTCTGTTTGTCTGTCTGTGTTCAAGATAACTCAAAAAGTTATGGATGGATTTTGATGAAATTATCAGGAGTTGTCAGAAATGTGAAAAGGAAGAACTGATTTCATTTTGGGTGTGATCCGGAAGAAATCCTGGATTCTGGATCACTTTCAAATTATCGATAACATTGCGGCCAATGGGGCCAGAAATTTTGTTTTCTCAATATCTCCGTTAATCATTGCCCAAAATTCATGAAATTTGACTCAGGGATTGACATTGGGAATCTCTATCAAATTTCAAAGGCTGATCCGGATCTGATCCAGAAGGCGGATTTTATCGCAATCTGTAAATCGCTATATGGGGGAATTGTTGCACTTGGCAGAGGTCTGCGCTCTCCGAGTGCTTTTCTAGTTCCTTATTGTGGTTATTTATTGTTACCTGAATTGTTGCTTTACTGAATCAGACATTTACAACTCTGTCCAGCAATTCTCACATACCGTATTTTCCGGACTATAAATCACACTTTTTTTCATAGGTTGGCTGTTCCTGCGACTTAACTCCACAGCGACTTTTGCATGAAAAAAAAAAAAAATCTCACAGTCACAAGAGGGCACTCTAGACTTACTCACCAATATCTTCTACTCCTTAACAATTAAAAATTTAAACTGTAAACGTTAGCTTACAAAGACAACTGAGAACAACTATACACAAATGACCCCCAAAAGAAAATCACATTCTGCAGACTACAAGCTGCAAGTTGTGAAATTTGCAGCCGAAAACAGTAATCGAGCAGCAGAGAGAAAGTTTGGAGTAAGTGAAAAACTGGTTAGGGACTGGCATGAAGCGGAGGCAAGTCTTAGTGTGATGAAAAAAACAAAAAAAGCTAATTGCAAGCTCAAAGCTAGGTGGCCACAGCTAGAGGAGGTCGCAGAAACAGGGAGGCTGCGCCACGCAACTTTTCTCCAGGCTATGGAAAGGATTGACCAATGATGAATCCTGTCTGGATTCAGAAAGGCTGGAATAATTGGAACTGGAACTGGAACTGATTCTGAGTCTGAAGACAGCCACACAGAAGAGGAAGCTCCACTTCGTCTTCCTCCGGAGTTGGCAGAGTTATTCAGAAGTGACACCGAGGACGAAGAATTCAACGGATTTAGTGATGTGGAGTGAGATTGCTTGTTATTAATTACAGTAAAGGCACATTTGTTTTGTTCTTTACGCTATAGTTACGTAAAACTGTTTATGTTACATAAACACATGTTCATTTTTCGTGTAGCTAAATAATCTTCATTGTGTTAGCATATCTTACACCTTTTCAGCCTGTTCTCTATTCTTTTATTAATGTTTTAAATTTTCCTTCCAAGATAAGATAATGTCTGTTTTTGGTCAAGTAGTTCGTAAAATAAATTACCCACAAAAATGCGACTTATGTATGTTTTTTTCTACCTAATTATACATTTTTAGCCTAGTGCGACTTATACTCCGGAAAATACGGTAGTCACTCAGAGCAAAAATAGCACACTCAAAGATTGTTACATCTGCACTGCAAGTGAATATGCAACAAATATTTTTTTTAAAGACAGTTTTAATTATCTTAACATGGCAAGGGACACTACGGAGGGCCCAGGCGGGATTTGATCCCCAGACTCCCGGGTGAGAGTCACGTGTGCTTGCCAGTCAGCCAAAGGGATATCCTGTTGGCCAAGTAGCCAGGACACGTGATCAGTCGGAGGTATGGTGACAGGACCCCACACTGTCACATTAAGCTACACATTTCATTTAAAAACATTGTATTTAAAATGCATTGTATGTTTCCAATTTTTTTATTATTATTATTAAAATGTGGAAAAAATGTGGAAAGTCATGACGTTCCCCCGCGTACCACCAGAGAGCACTCGCGTACCACTGGTGGTACACGTACCATAGTTTGCGCAACCCTGATATAAACGATTCATTCGTTCTCAGACAGCATTTGTTCACACAGAAACACGCCTGTTTATTCAATTGTTCTTTCTGCAGCAGTATCTCATGTTGGATGAAGAGGAATCCAGAAGAGAACATGCACACTATAAGACAGCAATAAAGCAAGAGTCTGGTTTCCTGGGAAGCAGCTAAGAATATGGCTTATATTGCAGTCTTCTCTCTTCATTTCCCTTGAAATGTTTTGTTTCCTACACAGTTCTCTCCACTTATGAGCTACACCTCTCAGGCATTTATAAAACCGACAGACTAGAAATGTTTATAGGATGTGTTGTATGGAAATATTTCCATGGCTGTGAGCCAAATCCACTAAATATAATGAGTGTTAATGATATACAGTAAAATTTGAACTCCCATGGTTTCTTTTGAATTCTGTGTGGCTTGTTGGATTGCTCATTTTGAAGCAAGTGTTTCTCATTATGTCAAGTATTGTGCTTGGCAAGGAGGCTACAAAAATCCTGCCAATGCATAATCTGCTATCCAGGGCCTGCTTAGAATACCATATATAGTTTCACCTGTTATCCTACTCACTTCTTAGAGATAATCCACATGCATTTTCATCTCTTTGTTAAATTTGTTGAAGTACAATAAGTCTGATGTCATTTGAAAGTGTTGCATGCATGTATAAGTCATTTAATCTTAATGTGGATTGCATGTGTGTTTGTTTTGAAAGCACATTTTGAGTTAAATCCCCTGAAATCCTCCAGTTAGCTGTCCTAATAATGCAAAGACCCATGTTTGCAAAACAGTTGGGATGCTGTACATGATTAGAGAATGTGATGAAATTCAAAGCAATTAAACCTTTATATTCCACTAAAAATAGTACAACATACCAATTTCTGACACTGAAAAGTTATTGTTCATTTTTAAAAATGCCTTTTTTGATTTGAATGACATCATTTTCAAGGAGCAAAAGAAGACTTAGAAGGTTATGCTTTGATTTAAAAAAAAAAGAAAAGAAAAGAAAGTGGAGGGAAAAGGAAAAAAACATTGGAATCTGTCATAACTAATTAAGTTTAATAGTAACATAGCAGTACCATGTGTACAAAAAGTGTAGCCCAGTCTCTAGGAATATAACTTGTTGTTTCTTGAAACCAGAAAGACCATACAAGTCATTCTCAGGACAAACTGTATATGTGGATCCTTGATGGTGGAATGAACCAACTACAGTGCTGTAAAAAAGGTCTTTACCCCCTCACAGATTTCTCCTGTTGTTGCTGTTTTGTTACCCGTTTAGATCTTCAGACAAATTGTAAGTATCAGACAAAGATGACCTGAGTAAATACAAAATCCAGTTTTGAAATTTATTAGACTAAGAGAGAAAAGCTAACCAAACCAATCTGGTCTCATGTGAAGAAGTGATTTCACCCTGAACCTAAGTGATTGTGCCACCATTGGCGGCAACAACGGCAATCAACCGTTTGCCATAACTAGTAATGAGCCTTTTACATCGCCGTGCCAAAATTTTGGTCTGCTTTTCTTTGCAGTTTTTTTTTTTTAATTAAGCCACATTGAAGACTTTTTGAGCATGAACAACCAGTTCAAGGTCCTATAACAGCATCTTAGTTGAATTTAGGCCTGGTCTTTTATGAGAGCACTCCAAAACCTTCATTGTGTTTTCTGGTAGAGAGCAGAATTCGTTGGTAAGTTCATCCAGAACCTGAAGCAGCAAAGAAGCCCAGACCAACAACACTATCCATGGTTGACTGTCAGCATGATTATCATTGCTTGTGTTAGATTTTCAAAAAATTCCACGTTTGTCCTGTTTATCCACAAAATATTTTTCTCAAAAGTCTTGGGGATCATCAAGATGTCTTTTGACAAATGTGAGACAAATGTGCTCTTTTTGGCCAGCAGTATTCTGGCCTTGAAACGCTTGTGGATGCCATTATTTGCCCAGTCTCATTGCTCAATCATGAACACTGACCTTAACTGAGGCAAGTGAGGCCTGCAGTGTGGCCTCCTGGATGAGCCATCGATGCACTCTTGGAGTAATTTTGGGAAATACTCCTGGGAAGATTCACCACTTCTCCATGTTTTCTCCATTTGTGGATAATGTCTCTCACTGTGGTTCACTGGAGTCCCAAAGCTTTAGAAGGAGCTTTGTAACCCCTCTTGACTGATAGATGTCAGTGACTTTGTGTTGCTTTTTGAGAGCTTTTATCCGACTTCATGTTGTCAGACAGGTTCTATTAAAACAAAAAAAACTGTTTTTTTTTTATTTACTCAGGTTATCTTTGTCATTAGATTGAGATCTGAAACGTTGTGTGACAAAAAGCAAAAACATAAAGAAATCTGTGAGAGGGCAAATACTTTTTCACAGCACTGTATCTCTGACCTCAACTATCAAAATCCTTATGTTATTGCACTATGACACAGTCTTGTTGAAGCCCTCCACATCTGTATTTACTGTGACGCTGCTTTCATTTAACATTTCGTTTGCCTGTCTTAATAATTTGTTGTCGTTTTTTTTTTGTCTTGGTCCCATTGACGCAAAAACGAAAATTATTTCCATTTTTTCCATATTTTCCATTTGATTTTGTTAATGCCATTTTGGATTAAATAGGTGGTTTAAATGTTTTTAAAATACTGAATATTTTTTTCCACCCATGGAAAGTTTGGTGGACATGCTGAACATGACTTGTATTACAGTGATAAAAATGATTAGTAGCATTAAAACAAAAGGATTTTAGCTCAAAAATGCTTTTTTTTTTTTTTTACACAACAGTGATAATTGCAGTTGCAAGATATGCACTCACTGATCTTTTTTTATTTCGTCAAGCTAAATAAGCTTCCAGTAAAGCTTATTTTCTGTCTTGAAAATAGCATGTTGGTTTGTGAAAGAGATGTGGAATTTGTGACACACCAATGAGAATACTTCGGCTTTGACCCATCTGTAAATAGACCGTCTCTCTGAAGATAAGTGTACATTTAAAGAACCATACCACCATCACTGAGAGCAATGATCAAAGCCATCCAGGCATCTCATTTGCTTACACAGGCCACATACAGAACCATCTCAGCGAGGATCCGAACTCAACACAAACGTGCACACATACAAAGCACAACCCCCTTCTGAGAGGATTTGTTTCAAATCTTCGCATTGTCACAGAGAATTCCCCTCAGGAAAATATTTTTGCAGCTAACAATAGTCAGATTGTTGTATTGTTTTCAGCTATTGCTTTTAACCAGGTCAGAGAGGACAAGTTACTTTTGGAGCACAAACTGAAGAACTCAGCTGATTTTCATCACTTTATATCCTGACTTTAATTTGGTCTGCAGTAATTAGGCTGTTGTATATCATAGAAAATAAAAAAATCATTACAATCACATTAAAAGGAGACAATTACATTCCCTTTCTAATAGAATTATAATATCATTCAAACAGAAACAACCCCATCTGCCAGAGAAATCAAACAAAGATCAATGTGTAATAGAACAGTGTGCTTGTGTTTGCATGTGTGCAAAATGTTTATGACTGGCTTTAACTAAATGATCTTTGATTTAGGAGAGAGCCTGTTTGTGCAGGACTCACAAAAACAATAAATCAGTCTTTTTTTTCCTTTTCCATGTTTGGGTCCATTTTGCCTACACTGCAACATTGTATCACATTGGCCTCGCTGGATTTGAACCCCTTACAATTGCATTATCCCATATTTCTATGTTTTTCCTTCAGTAACTGGTAACACAAGCTTTTTCAAGGAAATGAAAAACAAAACAACACAGGGGCTTTACCTCAGCAGTAACTTCACTGACAATGATGAAGGCACATGTCTCATGTTTTTACAGTCAGATTGAGCCCTATTTTCTCACCAAACCTCTGAGCATGAAAACAGTGTGTTCTGTGTTGTGGTCATAACTACTCATGCAGAATTGTTCGACTTAGCAGAAGTTTTTGCTGGTTGCTGCCAATCAAAGTAACTACCTGGGATAATCATTTTCACTTTGATTTATGTCTCTCCATTGCCATTAAACTCCCATTAAATTCTGGGGCAAGCTGGACTGTTGGCTTATACAAATGAACATTCAGGAGGTCTATTAGTAGACTGGGTGGAGGTCTAATGTTCATTAGGGACCAAAGGGATATGAATCAAAGCAGTCTTGAGGCAGAATGGATTACATGTTTCCAGCTAAATGACAGTCAGTTATAGCATAAGAGCCTCTGAAAAGACTCAAAATGTCCTTTCACTTAAGTGATAGGGTGAATAGGTTCCCTACAAGAGCTACACAATATCATCCATCCATTATCTATGCCCGCTTAATCCTATGCAGGGTCACGGGGATCTGCTGGAGTCTATCCCAGCTCTCCTCGGGCAAAAGGCATCCTGGACAGGTCAGACAGGTCACCAGTCCATCGCAGGGCCACATGTAGGCAAACAACCATGCACACTCACAATCACTTGGCCAATTTAAACCACCGATTAACCTGACATGCATGTCTTTGGACTGTGGGAGGAAGCCAGAGTACGCAGAGCAACAAGCTGCACAATATATAGAAACTTTATCATTCTAGTGCAGTCTTTCTTAACCTTTTTTCAGTCACGACACCTTACTAAAGTGAAAAAAACCTCACGACACCCCAGAAAAAAATTAATTAAAAACCACACTGCATCGTTCTGGCTGTAAATGCATATCCCCCGTTTATTTTGTATAAATAACCTGAACACCATAAATGCACCAGAGAAGGGCCTTAGCAGGAAAAGTTTCTTTTCATCCGTGTCTCTGTAGCCTACATACACACGCACACGCACACACAATAATCAGCGATTGAGAGAAGTGAGATTGAGAAAAGGGGAGGTGCCTCACCATCAACGGGGGAACTGAGCGCGGTGCGATGCACGCAACCGCTTTATCCTGGCTGGGATTGGATGAGAGGCAGTCACGGAGCTCCTGGACCACAGTCCTTAGTCGCTCTCCTGTACTTGTTCTTGATGTATGTCAGGCTTGAAAAGCTCAGCTCACACAGCTCAACTGCTCTGTCAAGTACGTCCGAAAAATCTTTTGTTAGCATCTTTGCAATAAGTGCCTTGTCTGTGACATTTATATATGAAATGTCAGAATAGGCGATTTTTGACAACACCCCTAAAGTAGTCAGACGACAAACCAGTGTGCCGCGACACCCCGGTTGAAAAACGCTATTCTAGTGATATTGACATGTGCAATCATTAATATTGCTGCAATATCGCTGAAGTTTGCCAAGACTCCACTAATTAGTACTCAGATTTCCAAGTCCCATGCAAGTAAAACTCTGTATACCAATAATACTTTCTATTATTTAATAGTTAGGGTATATAATATATATATTGCCAGTCAGATGGACTATTGCTGCTTGTGCTAATTTAGCTGCAAGTGCAGATGTTACTGGTGAGAGTGAATGTGTCAAGGGAATTTAGGGAACTGAGAGAAGGAGATGTGCAATGAAAATATGGAGGACAAAGAAACTGTGGCAAAGAAGAACAGTATGTCTTTTAAATGGAAATATATAAAAACTTCCATTTCAAGTGCTCTCTGTTCAGGATCACCACAGCACAGTGACCAGCATGATTGGTTTGGCAACATATTTACCCAGTTGCCCTTCCTGACACAACCAGGATTCAAACTAGAGTTGTTCCGATTCCGATACCAGTATCGGAAATTTCTCCGATACTGCCAAAAATGACCGGTATCGGCATCGGTGAGTACGAGAGTCAAGGCACCAACCAATACCAAGTAACTTAGATTTAATGATTTATTTACTGGTTATTTCCGTTACACTACCAGCAAAAAGAAATACTTTTTAAGTTTGCGATTGTCATAATGTGAGAGGTAGAGGTGGAAGTGGTGGATGGTGGTGGACTCAAAAAAAGGGCAGGAGAGAGGAAAGGTTGCAAACAAAAACATCCTATATTGTAGCTTACCAAAAATAACTCAAAAAAACTAACTAAACTAAAACAAGGTAAGTCCTAGGAGAAAACAACACAGGAGGAACGGGTAACACATAAAGCCAGGATTGAGTGGCAGCAGAAAAAGACAACAGTACGATTCTGGCAACGAAAGAGGGGAAGACAAGACCTAAATACACAGAGGGACAAACGAGAGGCAGGTGCAAACACTCAGGGTAATTACAGAGGAAAGTAAAGCGGAAAACCATGAAGACAAGACAGACCTTCAACGTAAAACAGGAACAAGATCAACTAACGACAAGGGAGACGAGACGAGACACTGACAAAACTCAGGAACAGAGGGAAACCCCAAAAACGTGCACAACTCAAACCCACACCATAACAGCAATATTGTTTTATATACATAAATGGCTTGGATTTGCTGTATTTATTCATGTTTTACAACAATGATAATTATAGTATAGTCAGGGAATTTTTTTAAATATCATACTTGGATCGGTAGTTGGTATCGGCTGATACCTACAGCTCAAGAATCAGAATCGGTGTCGGGAGGGAAAAAATGGTATCGGAGCATCATTGGTATCTCTAAATAAAACCCAGGAACCTCTCACATGATGGCAACAGCACCACCACTAAGCACATGAGAGACCTCAGCTTCTGTTTGGAAATATTTTACATTTAATTATCGATAATCTGTGAGTCATGCCAAGGATTTGTGGCTACACATTATCTCCACAATTATCTCACAGCACTGCCACAAATAACTATACGAAGAGTTTTAAAATAATAATAATAATAATAATAATAATCCTGTGTTGGTAAAAGCAACACTACTAAAGTTTGCTAAAGTAGTGGCACATCAGTACTGAAAACACGAGGTCTAGAGATGCTGTATTTCCCAGAGTCACACATCAGTGCAAACATTGCTGTTGGATTACGTGAGGTGCTAGCTAGCCAGCTGGGGACCGCATGAAGACCAGCAAGCAGGGACAACGGCGCCAATGCTGTGGAGGCCACTGAACTCAACAGCCGTGTCAGACTTTGGCGTTTTGGTCACAGGCTGCATCTCACTGTTGGGAAGTGTTCAAGTAACTTGGAGAATAAAATGATCAATGTTTCAGTGCAACGGCAGTCTGTTGTTTAGTATGTAATATGCAATATGGTTATTAGTTGGCATGCTGAAACATAGTATAGAATAACATTGATATAATATGCCAATTTGTTTTCTAATTTTACATTTTACTTTAATTTGTTTCAAGTGTGAAAGGAGAGGATAAGAAAGGTGGGGAGGTGTGGTAACAAAACAGTGTGATGGATGGTTTAAATTGCTAATCAATTGCTAACAAAGCATTTAAATATTGCATTTAAATCTTTTTTGTTTATTATATTGTTACTCTTTGTTGTGTTTCCATTAACTCCCCCCCTCATAAAAAGACATAAGTACCATATATAGTACTGACTTTATCAGTACTATATTGATATGTTTTCCTGATATCCCGCAGCATCAGTCCCCTCTCAGAGAAACTGAGTTAATTTTAACTTTGTGTGCATATAAATAGGACTATTTTTTACAAATACAACTTGTCACAAGTCTGTGCAAGTTGACAACCAAATGTTGTTATGTAGAATGTTATGTCTATAACTTCTGTTCCTCTCTGAAGGAGAGGAACGAGGTACAGCACATGTAGTATGGGATATCGCACCCTCACGTTGTCCTGGCTGAAGACATCTCTAATCACGGCTATAGGCAAAAGACTCATGATGACAAGTGGGAGGCCCCGCCTGCACTTAAATACCACCGTCATCACGGTCATACTTCAGTTCAATAGTCGCTCTTCACCGAGCCCAACTGTACTGTGGGGCAGTCAAGTATTGTAGCTCGTTCTTCTCCTTCAGGGAACAGAAGTTATAGACATAACATTTCTTTTCCTTTCACTCGATTCACTCAGTACAACACATGTAGTATGGGACATATATACACGCCTCACAGAGCAGCCACGAAACCGAGGTCCACCCCAGCACTTCAGTGCTGCACGGATCCAGCAGAAAGAACAGAGTGAGCCACAGAAGAGGCTGTCACATCCAATCGGTTGAACCAAACAAAAGTGTGTTTTGACAACCAGCTGGCCGCATTACATATATCCCCCACAGAAACATACTTAGACAGTGTCCATGACGTCACCACCCCTCTGGTTGAGTAAGCCCTCACAAAACAAGGCAAAGGAAGACCCCTGCTTCTGTAAGACCAGGGAAATTGCTTCCACAATCCAGTGAGAGAGCCTCTGCTTGGATAGGGCTCCTGAAGAAATATTAAAACATCCACAACAGAACACTGAATGGAACAGCATTTCGGTTCTGACACCACTTTTTAAATACCCGCCATTTATTGGCATAACAAGCCTCTCGTGGAAGTTGCACTCCTTGCACTCAGGATTGTTGCCACCACAGCTGGGGGAAGGCCCCTACCCATCAAGTTGGACCTTTCAACAAGTAAGCATGAAGCTCCCACAGGGTGGGTGTAGATGAACTATCTGTCCTCCTGCCTGAGAAAGGAGGTCTGGGCATAAAGGAAGCTGCAAGGGCCTTGCTGTTAACAGACTGATCATTTCGGCATACCATGACTTCGCTGGCCACCAAAATCAGGGACAGGCCCTGTTGGCGTACCCTCTCCAGAAGTGGCAGAAACATCTCCACAGGGGGAAATGCATACAGGAGCACATCGGGCCATGGATGAGCAAGAGCATCCATCCCCAATGGAGCAACCCAATCTGTTATGGAAAAGAACAGAGGGCAGTGAGTGTTGGCTGAAATGGCAGAGATCCACTGCAGCTCTGCCGAATTGATCCCATATCTGAGCTACCACCGCTGGGTGCAGCCTCCATTCTCTCTAAAGAGGCCCTCCACTGGAGAGCAGGTCTGCCCCCAGATTCAAATGACCTGGGATGTGGGTGGCTCTGATTGACAGGAGAGGAGCACCGCACCACACCAACAGAGAGTGAGACAGTTTTAAGAGTCGAAGCAACCGGGTTCCTCCCTGTCTGTTTATGTAGTCTAATCTATAGTGTGTAGATTAGACTACAAAATACTATTTTATTTTTACACTATAGTGTGTAGGGGCTAATAGTTATAACTATAGTTGTAGTAGCTCAGACTAGAGTAGCTCGTCTTAATCACAGCTTCGTCATAGCTATGCTGCTATAGGCCTACGCTACAGGGGGACACCAACATGATCTGCTGAGTGGTGTCTCCACTGCTTTTCTCCTTTGTCTTCCCTTTCCTCCTCCCTTCCTCCTCCTCCAGCTCATAATTATTTGGGAGCACCTTGTTACTGAAACTGTGCCCCATATTCTTTGCTTTCCTCTGGTTTGTTGTGCTGGTTTTGCCTCCTTTTTCTTTCTGTGTATTTGCAGGCCAGAGTGTCCTGGGTTTCATGCTGACTTGCAGTTCCATCCTCTGTCCATCCCGGGGTTCACCTCCACTTGTGTTTGGGTGCCGACTGACGTGGTGATCGGCGACCTGGTCCTCTGGCCATCTCATCCCACTGCTACCTCCATCTGTTTATGTTTATATGGCCATTGTATTTAGTCATTTGTGTGCTCTCCTCTTTCTGTCCTCCATCTTCTCTCTCTCCGTCCTCCTCTCTCTCTGTCCTGTCTCCCTCTTTTCTTTCTCTAACCCGGCTGGCCTTCGGCAGGAGGGTCCCCCCATATGAGCCAGGTCCTGCTCAAGGTTTCTTCCTCTTAAAGTGGAGTTTTTCCTTGCCATTGTTTGGCATTAAGGTTTTTTTTCTCCCTACGTGGGAGGTTTTTTACCTGCCATTATCACTGATTGGATTTAATATTATAATCTTAGTTAATGATATTTGCTCGGGGGTCATGCTCTGGGTCTCTGTAAAGCGCCTAGAGACAATTGTCATTGTAACAGACGCTATACAAATAAAATTGAATTGAATTGAATTGAATGTAGGAAACCACTGCTGTGTCGTCCATTCTGACCAAAACATGCTGACACACCAGAACATGACAAAAGTGCTTCAAAGCCAGAAATGTGGCTAGCAACTCTGGGTAGTTAATGTGGTACTCTTACAACATCGCTGTCCACATCCCTCTCACAGTCATACCGTTGCATAGAGTCCCCCCACCCCCTCAGAGAGGCATCTTCACCACCTTGTGAAAAGATGCCCTCCCTATTGGAGCACCTTGGCGTAATAAGCTGGCCTCTCTCCAGAGGAGAGAGCTAACATGCAAGAGGCTGTTATTGTCGCCTTTTTGTGAAGGTGGCGCAATGCGCACAACCACTGAGAGCAAGTCCAGCGCTGGAAGGGTCGCATCTGTAGTAAGCTGAGTGGCACTACAGTGGCCATTGAGGCCATCATGCCCATCAGTTGTAAAATTGACCAATAACTCAGTCTGCATCCTAACTGAAACCGAAAGCAAGGCAACAGTGAAAAGCCGCCTCTCTGTGTTGCGAAATCAGACACAGTTGTTCTGTGACCTGTTCTCTGGAGCTTCCTATCAACGCCCAATCATCCAGATAGGGTAAAACTTAGCTACCCCTCTCTCTGAGGGGTGTCAGCGCTGCCTTGACACATTTGGTAAAGGTGCGAGGAGCGAGCAAAAGCCAGAACGGCAAGACCAGATACTTGTAGGCTATGCCTTTGAATGCAAACCCCAGTAACTGCCGGTGGTTTGGATGTATTGCTATATGAAAGTAAGCAACTGTCAGATTGAATTGTGGCAAATCAGTCTCCTGGGCTGACTGTGCTCAAAAGTTGTTTTAGCTTTAACATTTTGAACTTGTATGTTCAAAGGTGTTTACCACTCGGAGGTCCAGGATAGGACGAAGTCCTCCCCCTTCTGTATCATCTGTATCAGTCCTCTGTTTGTTTCCGAATTGGAATGACTCTTATTGCTCCCTTGTTCAATAACGTATTTATTTCATCCCTTAGGACATTTGCTGCCTCTTCTACTCGCACAACCGTGTTTACGACTTGAGAGAAAACGGGGTCGTCAGAGCCTGAACTGCAACCAGTAACCCAGAGTAACCGTATTCTCTACCCACAGCGTCGTCAGGGTGCATGGACGGCACTGATGGAGACATGACACCAGCCGACTGACCTCCAGCACTGAAGGTGAAGTGCTGCTCCGCTGCATTCGGGATGCAGTATTTCGACTTTGTTTTTTGTTTTGTTTTTTAACACAAAGTGCAGACTTGATTGAACATTCTGGAACATTCGGAAAAAACACATGCATTTGTGTGTGGGGGGATGTTGTGCTTAGGGAGGCTGTGTTAAGGAAAGACCACACAATTTTAGACTGACTCCCTGAACAAAACAATGTTGGCACTTTCTGTGCGGCATCAGATTAGGGACAGTCATGGCTCCCTGCTGCTGGAGCCCCCCTTCACTCAGTCCTACAGCTAGGAGGACTGAGTCTTCTTTCTCCTTGGCATCAGGTCTCTGTGGAGACCAGGAGGTCGGACCTTTGCTCCAGGCTGACTAGCGAGGAGCCTGGGTAAGAGTTTGAGGCTTCATCGTCTGCCAGCCCAAACCATGGGAGACCGCCACTCTCTTTTGGGGAGGCGGTGGTCCTGTAGGTTTGCAAGTGCTCACACTGGGATTGACTCTGACATCCCGCGTGGGGATTATGCTGTGTAGAGCTTCAGTCTGCTTCTTCTTGAGCTCAAATTTTGACTGAGTGGCTTCCAGCGACGGCCCAAACAGACCATCAGCAAACATCGGCTCATCCAAGTAAATGGCCCTGTTCCTGTCCGGTATGTCTGAAAGTGTCAGGCATAGGTGCCTCTTTGCTACCACAGTGGACGCTATTCCTCTGCCAAGTGAGAGAGCTGCACAGCGGGACATACAGAGGATGTAATCCGTAGCGATCCTGGTCTCATTCAGGAGAGGAGTCAGAGGACTGTCAAAGGGTAGCTGTGCTCCCAGCTCTGCCAGGCACATGGCTTGATAAGTCAGAAGCATGGTCATGGAACTCAGTGTGCAAGCGGTGCTCGCTTGAGCATGGTATATCTTGTCCAGCTGTGACGCTGAAAACCTGCAGTGCTTGGATTGTAGCGTAGTAGGTCCGCTTACACCATGGTTGTGGGAAGGAGCCAAATACGCTGCCAAGGATGGCTCCATGGGCGGAGGATTCACCAGCTCAGTTTTCTCAGTACCATCCAAGTCCAAGTACTGTCCATAGCCAGGCACTGTGGCGCAGATAGACAGGGGCTTACACCACGATTAAGTCAGCTCCGAGAAAAGGTCTGCGTACATGGACAAGTGGGTCTTTACTCTAATGGGCTCTGGTGGGAGGCAAAATCTGTGATCTGCAAACCGTGACAGCTTCTGAGCAGGAGGTGGAGAGGGCCAATCTATTTGCAGCTTTTCAGCTGCACGGTGGAACAACGTGAGGAAGGATGCATCCTAGATAGATAGATAGATAGATATATGTTTATTGTCCCCGTGGGGAAATTTGTTTGCAGCAAAAGGTACACATGGCAATTTGACAACCATAACATAAAAAAACAAGGACACAGAACCGAAACACAGACAGACACGGTGCTACCACTCATACATGGTATTCCCAGCCAGCTGGGGTGCTATTTCCTAGAAATATTTAAAAGTTTAATGGCTTGGGGTATAAAAGACTTGTTTGCCCTGTTTTTAGTAAACAAGGGGGGGCAATAATGCCGAGCTGATGGCAACAGTTTAAAACAGGAGGTAAGTGGATGCCTCTCATCAGCCACAATGGCCTTTGCCTTGCTTGTTACTCGGTCTCTGTATATGCTCTCGAGGCTGGGTAAGGTGGTTCCTAACAGTTTGCTGGCTGTTGTTACTGTCCTCCTAACAGAACTCTTTTGTTGCCTCAGAGGCATTCCCAAACCAACAGATGATGCAGAAGGTTAAAACACTTTCAATAAAAGCACAATAAAACATGTGGACCATTTTGCCATTAACGTTAAAAGACAACAGTTTCTTTAAAAAGTACAGTCTTTGTTGGGCCTTAGTGCACAGACAATGGCCCTCCTGACCCACCAACGCAACAGCGGCAGTGGCGACACACTGACCTGAAGATAAGTCATTCTGGTCATCTTGGGACACACCATGCATATCAAGGCCGATGTCGAGAACATCGTTCTCTTGCTGGCTGTTCTGTTGGACCTGTAGTTGCCCAGAACTCTCACAGCCCTCCTGCTTGTTCTCCATTAGCCCCTCGACATACTGCATCTGGTCAGCCCAGCTATATGCGGGGACTCCGACCAAAAACGTCTTCTCTTCGGACTCGGATGAAGCTGGGTCCCTAGACTCTGAGAGTAGGGGGTCGGAGCAGGCAATGAGACTCTGGCCCAGCACCTTCTCCACATATGTGACCCGCTTTTCCAGGGTTGAGTGTCAACGCAGGTGGCAAAACGCCACAAGCCTAGGGCTCCGTCAACGCTTCTCCTGGTGTGGACGATCCCCAGACAGATAGGGTGCACTTCATGCTAGTCTTCATCATGGAGCGAGAAGCCTCAACCCTTAGGACATGGACAAACAGAAGACTTTCGCTTTGTTTTTTTGGTGCTCATGACGAAACATGAGCTGGGACCCAAAGAAGACTCAAAAATAGCGCTCCCCAGGCAGACACGCTAACTGTGCACCAGTGACAAACACCAACAAGAGCAGTTAAACTAAATTTGAACTTCTTCGTTGAAGGTTTTGGAAAAAATAGCAGCTAGCTAGCAGCACCTAGTTAGCCTGACTGGGTTGAGGGGTTCTTCGCAAGGTGAAGAGCGTAAGAACTGAAGTATGACCGTGATGATGGTGGCATTTCATGATAAGAAGTGCAGGCGGGGCCTCCCACTTCTTATCATGAGTCATTTGCCTAAAGACGTGATTAGAGGAGTCTTCAGCCAGGACACGTGAGGGCATGATATCCTAATGCTACATGTGTTGTACTAAGTGAATCGACTAAAAGGGAACTACTGTCAATAGACACAAAAGGAGGAGAGTGTATGGCCTCTGCTTCCATATAACCGGATCGTTACTTTTACATTTATGACAAAAATAGACGAGTGTTAGAGGCAGGGACTATGAACTCTCCTCCTTTTGGATCTATTGACATAAGTTTTCACATCAATGGTAGTTGATTATTTCCTGGTGACCCATACCTGTGTAAGGGACACAGTGCTCTTTGATCTAATTGTTCCATATGAGTTGAAATACTCGTCACACGACTCTGTGAGCCTTCTTATGTCTTTATAGATGAGATAGTAGCACTAAAACAATATCATGTTAGTTGCTATACATACATATGTGTATGAAGTGTGTGTGTGCGCGCTTCCGTCTAGACAACCTTTTTACCTTTGCGCAATGGAAAGTCATCTGATCTAGGAGCGGAAGTGTTTTTCTCCAAATGATCGATGGGTTCACACTCAGATATTTATGTACTGTACGAGGCGTCTCCAGCAACCCCTCAGAGGGCTGGTTCACATTGACATACAAGGCAGAAGGTCAACTTCACTGACCTTTGGACCTCTGGAATCCGCATCCGTTTGATTCTTGGATACAGTATTGTACATCATGACTTCAGTTCAACAACACCTGCTAAACATGCAGTTTTCTCAAACACGGACACACATCATGGCTGAAAACTTTAGAAAAACAATTCCTACCATAACTTCAAATCCCTTCAGGAATCACTGCTTAATTTGCATTGCATTGGCAAACACATCATACACAGAAAATTAACACAATAAAAAAACTGATGTGTATTTAACTTGGCCACATCTGGCCAATTGAGCAGAGATTTATAAAGCAGTGTTAGGTATCATCAGTCCTGCATGGCAGTGTTTGTACAGACCAAGGTTAAATATTTGAGAAGCGCATGTGGAGATGAATGGTGGCACAGGATTTCATCATAAAGCTGGGAAGGATGAGCCAGTGGGGGGTCATTTTAACAGTCGTGTCAACGCCATGAGATCCCACCTCCGTCAACTCAGCAAACACTATATCGCAGACACTCTGAAAGGCGGTGATGGCTGCTTTCTAGAAAGGGCTGGTGCTTTTCTCGGAACAACTTTTAGACAGTGCCAGCAGACTTTGGACATCTTCCCGTGGTGGTTCTATACGGTGTATCCAAAGTAACCGTCGGAGGAGAAATGCAACAGTGCAAACCAACTGATGCGACGACAGCGCTGAGTGGACGGCACAGAAAGGGCGCAGCAGCTGCTGTCCATTCACAGAGGCAATATATCTGCTCATGTCGTCTTGTGTCTACTGTGTCATTATGTAATGTGCAACATCTTTTCCATTTATTTTGGCCAGTCAGAAGACCCTGCACTATTAGTTTTGCAGATGAGATGAAGAATTTGATGATTAGTGCGACAGTAACAATGTTCCTTTTTTCTGGTTTCTGAATTGTTCGTCTGATTCATATCACTGGTTTCCTTCTCAAACTGCAAAAGGCCTGTGGAAGATTCCATTAACCCACACACGCAGTGGACCGGGCAAAAGCCACATCAACTCAACTGTTAGCCGACTGGTGCGTGGGTTTTATTTACTCAGCCTGCCTGTCTGTGGACATCCAACACAAGTCAAACACCATCACCCCACAGTCCACCTGTGCTGCTTTCTGCACACAAAGTTTAAATCCGGCGAGAAATCCCTGCTCTAATAAAATTCTACTGAAAAGCAATCACAGCGAGCAGTGTAAATTTCAGATTGTAGCCCTATTTATACAGATGATTGGAGTTCAGCCTGGTGTTTTAACTCACTCTCAATGACAAAAGTGTATTTTATTGCCTTCTTTTGTTACAGCCCCAGGTCGAGCTGTTCCAGTTGCACTCCAGCAGGTCGTTCTGCACGTCTCAGACCAGCATGCTCTTTTCTCCCAGTCGTTTCTACACCATAGTCAGCTTTGTCCCCAGCACCTCCCCTCGCACTTGCATCACCAAGCAGCTCATTTCCAACCTTCGCTCACTCAGCTGCCCAAACACACTGTACTGCACGTCTCCTTCTCCCTCGTTTCTCTTCCCTGCGCGTCTGCTGGGGGTTTCCATGCAACTGACCATCTCCAAAACAGACACCTGCCCTTCACCCAGCACTTCTGACGTAGACACTCTGCCGGGAGGAGCGAGAAAAAAAAAAAGAACTGTTTTCGGGGAAAAGCAGATTCTTGGAAGACAGAGTGAGGGAGAAAAAGTGGGAGTCGAGGATGCCTTGAGACACATTGATTTTGTTTATTTTAACGGCAGAGAAGAGACTGCGTACAGTTCTGTCTTAGTGGTCTGACTAGATGGCAGTACACCTTTTATTAGTACACCAAAGAGGCTTAATGATGCTCCAAGTGGGAATATAAATAATCTGTCAGTTGGCCAGCATGATGTAGCACAAGAGAATCCTTAGTGCAGATGTGCTTCGAACTCTCATGCCACATCATGAGTGATGTCAGCCACAGCATGGAGTCCTCATTTTTCAGTCTGCTCTGTTCACCGGAGGACCTTTGACCCTGCTTTAACCTAAGCCAGAAGCAGACAATCCCTCACCTGATGACACCCCACATCAGGTGGCCAAAGTGTAATTAAAGGCAGCTTTCCTTTAAAGGAAATAAGATGTTTATTTGTATTTTTTAATATGGGAATCTGTACTGGATTTCAGTTCCCACTCAGTCTTTACTTTTCACGCACCTTGCTTGGATCGGGATTTTGAGAAGACAAAATTAGAAATTCATCAGCCGTCTTTTAGATTCTTTTTTTTTAATTAACATTCGTGGATTTAACTGAAAAAGATTGAGTCTGGCATCCACATATATCAAAAATAAATACCAGATACATGTTGTTTTTTTTTAATTTTAAATATTTCAGATATTTTAAATATTAATCTGTGTGCAGATGACAAATGTTCAGAATGATTCAATTACACAATTTTAATTTGACCTCATTTCCTGATAATGTATTCAATGTTATGACAGTAATTTATTTCTTTATTCTTCTTGTGAACCATTTGTTGGGCTTTAAAAAGATGAATTACAAGATTAAATATCTGACTAACATTGTCACACCCAGCTATAGCAAGAGATTTATTTTGTCTGCTCATTAAATCATATCATAACTGCATCCAAAGCATTTAAATGCAATAAATATCACTGCATTAAAAAAAGTGTTGATTTTCTGAAAATACTTGGAACACAAAGAGGTTTACTGAGCATGCTCTACTTCTCTTTGATTTATGAGTTAAATGTGACTCAGGGAGAAAAGACTTGTTTGGGGAAACATTTCCCTCTACTGGAATAAATATGCATTTACTTCTTATTAAATAATGGAAATCATGGATTTTCAAGCTTTAATTGTATTGCGGAACTGGGGTTAAATGTCGTATTTGTTAATTATTTTTTTTTTTAATTAATTATCCATTATTGATGTTGGATATATTCTGGCAACTGCTTTGAGATATATAGTTTTTTTGTTTGCTTTTTTTTTACACTCTCCAGTTTCTTGAAACCCTGAATTCATAAATACATACATTGTATGCAGCCCTAAATCAGAAAGAGTCTGGATGGTATGAAAAAAATTAAATAAAACATAAGCACAGATATTGTTGTATTTACTTTGACTTTATTTCTTTCCACATTATGAATTCAAGATGTTTAATATTTTTTCTCATGAATTTTAAATTCATTTCTTAATACACATCCATTTCTGCATTTCAGGGCTACAGTGCATACAAACAAGTTGGCTGTGTAAAGTTCTAACCTCTCTTTAATGTCATTCCTTCTTACAAATGTTTAGAAGATGTTCTGGCACTGAAGACACCAAAGGGATATAGCATTTCAGGTGTAATATTTTTTCCTTAATGTTTTGGGGAAATTACAATGAATAAATTGTGCATTTATTATTTGAAGGATTCTCCCCATAGTGGAGGACTCTGTTGGGGAACAGGTCAGAGCTGCAGACAGACCAGTCCGGTACCCAAACGGTCTTCTTCTATGGCCATGCCTTTGTAATCTGTGCAGAATGTGGTACTTCACTTTCTTGTTGAAAAAGTGATTTACATACATGGAGACAATGTCATCTTTAAGGCAGAGCTCCTTTCATATTAATGTTGCCATCACAGTAGCGCACATGATCTTTGCCAAGGCCACTGATACAACCCCATACCATCACAGAGCCTGGTTTTTGGACTTGTTGTAGATAAAAGTCTGGATGGTTGTTTTTGTCTTTCTTCCCAAGAAAGTCTTTCTTGTCTATCCATCTTTCTTGTCTATCCATCCATCCAACCAACCTTGACTGGCAACTGGCTTTGTTGGACAGTAAAGTTTCATGTGTATTTACAGTACCCCATGAATGGAGCTCCTTTTTACATTGCTTGCCACAGTTTTCCTGCACTGGTCCCTTACCTGTGGGATTATATCAGCTATTGATAACAATAAAACTTATCTGATATAATTTTGGATGAAACATGACATTATTTTTGATTTGCATAATTTTCTAAAGCTAGTATGGGACTTCTGATCTAATAGTCTTTTGACATGTTCACAGCATGTACCCAGTCTTTTGGACACTGACAACAAAGGCCTGACTTTGTTGAAAAGTCCCTGTGTCTGTTTTACATGAGGCTGAGCTCACATGAGGAGGAATTTAAAACAATACGAGCGTATGTTAAGTGTCAGTGCTGGCCTGGTGCCTCTGATTGGGCTAACCTATTACTGTAGATGTTGACTTACATCCAGGGTCTGGGGAATGTAAGTAATTCTTCTCTGGTTTTTCTCCGGAATCTTGTTTAAAATCTTGTAATGGCTTCTAAAATGATACTTTCCAATCCCTAATGCCTTTCACAATTGCGTCTGAAGGTCAGTCAAAGCTTCATTTCAGAACTATAAGGGTGTATGATGGTCTGCAAATATAAAAGAATGTCAAGGTATTAATTCATGAATTGCACCATCAGTTATGCAGAAGACCATATTTTATGACTGGAGGTTTTTTTGTGATTTGTACAGCCAGTTTGTTCAGTTTAACTGACTTGAAATGTTCAGTTTTGGCAAACTTGGTTACAGAAAGCAGACCTTGCGCTTTAACTTATTTTTAATATTCTAACATGCAAATATCGATTTCAATAACCCAACAAACAAAAGCAAACATTAGTTAAAGCATGTTTGACTCTTTGTGACAATTTGAGCACACATCAAGATGTCTGTTATTTTATACATTTAGTGAGTTTAACCTGAAACATGCCACCCTATTCTTTCAGATTCTTTTCCTTGCTGTCAGTAAAGTGTGAAAGTCTCCTTGAATTTGTTGGCGTTCATGTCAGTTTTATGTTATTATTGCAGGTCCAGATTATTGTAGTTTGAGATTTGCCAGACACACGTGGTAGATTTACGTGCAGCCACAGGGACTGCAAAAACAACCTGCTCGTTTAAATAGCCAGAAGAACTCACATAGCACCTCTAATGCCAGAAGCAATCATATGTCTATTATCTATTTCAGGCCACCCATGTTTGCATACATTAAAACTGGCATGCTGTTCAACAAAAGCACTGCATGTATGAGTACTGTTCAGATGCTGAATCAGCAGCCGTGGATATACTGTAGGAGACTGAAAAGAATGCAGAACATGCCACAAGCACAGGTGTGGGCCTGCAGCAGACCCTCAAGATGGACAATAGTGCATTGTGTCCCGAACGCAACACAGGAAACAATGAATTCTCGTTCAGTTACATATTATTGATGTTTATTCAGGTTTCACGCTAACGTAGTCCCAAACCACCTCAATCTCCCTCAGCTGAAGGAAGTCAGCCTCCTCTTCATGTAGAGAAAACCAAGGTATGCAGCTCCCCCCAGAATCCCTATCAGCAGAGTGCTACCGACAATAACAGGTGCATTCTTCCTGGCCAAGCGAAACGCCACAGGAAGGACGGCAGAGATGAGGATGTTGTTGACGTGGCCCAGCACTTTCCTGAAAGCCGGCCGCTCCACCACCCTCTCATAATACGTCTCCACGTTGGTGCGGTTACCGTTGCCCCAGTAGCGACGGGAGAGGCCGAGGAACTTCAGGCGGTGTAAAGTGACTGCCAGAGAGACGTCAGCCATGCTGAAGAAGTCACCGCACAACCAAGGAGGGGCTCCCTTCCTCTAAGAGTGGAGGAGGACAGAGAAGGAACTGTCACACTTTAAATGAAAACAATATTTATTTCCTTTTATATCTCAGTAGTAGCTCAAAGTGGCTACCAGGTTACAAGCGCTCGCAGATACCTGGTGTTTCTTCCACCCTTCTCTGCAACTCTGTCTCCACTTGGTCCATCACACTTTCCAGCTCATCCAGAAGCTTCTTCAGGTACTTCATGTTGTCATGGTCAAACAACTTGGACTACAAAGACATTTGCATAGAAAATTCACATAACCCAAATAAAAGTTCACCTAGGGGGATAGGTCCCAACTGGACCTGTGAGGCCCCTGAAGTGCCCCCATCCTGTCACTTGTTTGTCCTATAATGCACAATTATAGGTCGATGCAAGTTCATGCCTAAAGTTATTGCGAACATTGTGAGACAATGTTAATGTCAATTAATGTGGAAAACAAGATGTTTTCACTGTCACTCAGGTCAAGTCTGACAAACATTAACTTAAGAAGCCTCAGCTTGGTATTACTTAACAGATACTTACTTGTATTTTGACATCAATGTTAATATTTCACTGTTGCTGTGTGTATTTGAAAGTATTTTGTCTCTGCACTGTAAAAATAAATCTAAAACTGGCAAGGAGTTTTACTGTTCAGGATCAGCATCTTCTGTGAGAGAGGAAAAACTTTTAGCTTTGTAAATCTATAGAGCTTTTTCATGTTCAAAAAGATATTCAGTAATTTGTAGGACAAATGAATAAATAAACAAGTAAAAATAAAGCACACATCCTTTATTCTGTTCCAACTGAACTATTAAATTCAATTAAAAAACAAAAAAAAACAATTAAGAGTAATTCTGGCTCTTACTGATGACCCTTATAATAGTGGCAGGAGTTTAGAATTTTACTTAATATCTTGACTGGAATTTGCTTATTTTCTCACTTATGTTGAATTAAAAAAAAAAAAAACTGCTTAGCCAAGGTTTAGAAAAAATAGAACATATAAGAAAATAGGGGAAAATGACTAATAAATCCAAAATCTAAAAAGTTGGAACAATATGGAAAATGAAAATAAAAACAAAATGCAGTGATGACTTAAAATGACTTTTATTTCTTTGCGGAGAGTATAAACCCAAGATATTTAATGTTTTTACATGTCAGCTTAATTTAATATCTAGCAAGTTTTGCATTTCAGGCCTGCAACAAATATCACAACAAATGAGCATGAGTAAAAAAGCAGTATGAATAAAATCTTGAGTCTCTGTAGAAAATCATTTAAATGCAAAAATAAAATAATAATAATAATGAAACTAAGACGAATACCCTCAGTTTTCCATCTATACAGGGCACTACATCAAGAACTATCATTCCTCAATAACTTATGTAACCACATGGGCAAGTAATTACTTTGAGAATCCTTGTGCCTTTGTCAGGCACTACAGTACAGAGCTAAATGTCATTTAGCTCATGTTAACTTCATCCAAAGGCAGGGATCAACATCTCTGAGCTTGGAGGCATCTGGACTATCACATAGTATCTAGTGGCCAGACTAATCAGTTTTTCAGAACTTTTTTGGAAGAAAAAGGCTTGCCATGTGCTCTGGAGCAAAAAAGAAAAGGACCATCCTGACTGTTAATAGCAAGAGCCTAAAACCAGGCTCTTTGAGGGCGTAAGGTTGTCGCTGAGAGCAGTGATATGTAAACTTCTGTGAAGGCAGCATTTATATGGAAAAATACAATTGACATTTTAGAGCAACATACTCTGACCTTAAGACAGCATCTTTTGCCAGGGATGATCACATTTTTTTTTTTCGGCAAGACAATTCAAAGCCACATTCTGCACACATTACTAAGACATGGCTCAGGAAGGAAAAGGTGAAGAAACTGGACTCTTCGCTTTTAATTTTGAAATGAACACAAAGATTACAAAGTGGTCAAAGATTTTCTTTACAACTTTTATTTATTTTTTTCTTCTTTTTTTTTTTTTTTGAGTATGGAGTGAAGGCCTGAACCGCAAAATTAGATTATGTTAACGAATTAAATTAAGCTGATGAGAAAAAAAACATGAAATATCCTAGATTCATGCTGTCAAAAAGGAAACAAAAGTAAAAATGAATATGTTGTTGTTTTTTGTTTGTTTTATATATACTTTTTAAAATCACATTTCCATGTTGTTCCATCTCTCTTCTAATTTAGTGGTTGTAGTTTAGCTTCTACCTTGGTCAACCAGAACTGTGGGATCTCTCCAGTTAGTGGCCACTTATTCTTTAGCGAGTGTGAAAGATTTATCCCAGTTCCTCTTCTCTGGGAGCATTCCCCATTTACAGGCTGCCTATCCTGAACTAGAACTACTGCTGAATACATCTCAGCTTTTTAAATGTGTTTAAAAGTAATGAAAAAATGATCCAATACTCTATAAGGCATGACCAGGTACCAGAACAACAAAGAAATGTATTGTGGATTTTGGAAAGATTCAACTCTGTAGTCGGTTGCAAAAAACACACACAAAAAAAAACATTTTTGTTCATTCCGTATTCTGCTGCCATAAAAGACTTACTTTCAAGCGCCTCTGTTTTGCTATATAAGCATCTTTAAGGTCAGGATTCTGCTCAGCCAGTTTCTCCAGCTCCGACTGTGTGTTTCCAATCTGTGCTGTCAACAAAAAAAGAGAGGGGGGAAAAAAAGATACAAAAGCTCGTCATACATAATGAGCCATACATATGGTTTTTGTAATACAAATATCAAATCTGTGATTTCATTCAGAAAAAAAGACCCAAGATAATGACTATGTTATGTTTGTTATGACTTTTTTTGCACATAAAATAAATGTTATCAACTAACTTTCCATAACCTTTAACATCAGTAGAAATTATAAAATACTACGAAGACAAGAGGTTTTCAACTAAATATCAAAAAGGATCAACAACGTTAATTTGACAGCCCTTAAAATTTTTATGTCCTCCATTTTTATGATGTCGTGCAGAAAAACTAAGTGAGTAGGAAAATATCTTAGATAAGCATCAGCAGTTGTGAACAGCCCCTGTAATATTCAGTGCAAGGAGAAACTGAGTGCATGCTGCTGCTGCAAGACCTCAGACTTGTACGGCTGCCTCTCTCAGCCTGGCTTACTTCTTATAGATGTGGCAGCGTATGCTGGTATGTGGGAGTCCACAGTGATCTCAGGATGGAGGATACAGCCATGTGTGTAGGCATCCATGGGTAGTGAGTCCAACAGCTCTCTGTAGTGCTGCACTCTGAGATAGAACCTGCTGGCCTCTTCAGGAACCAGCTTAGGGAGTGCCCTCTTAAACACACGAGTGAATAAAATGAGAAAGGGTTTGTGTAAATTGCAGCTTCTTTTTCTTTTTCCATGTTTGTCTCTCTCTCTCTTTCTTTCAAGAAAAAAAAAACTTTAAAAAAAAAATCAAATTCACAACACACTTGGTTTAGGGAAAACAGATAAGGTAATCCTTTTTATACGTAAAAGAGCAAGTATTTCAAAGATTTTCAAGTATCAGCGCAAGGAACTCCATGCTTACCGGATTAAGTTGTTTGGAAGCAGAATCTTAGACATAGCTACCATGGATCAATGAAAACCAAGAAAAATTAAAAACAAATAAAATCAATTGACATGCAGCACACACAAAAAAAATGCACCAATGTAAAAAGAGTCAAATCTGCTCAAAGGAGGCCACCACCAGCCTTACTTCAGTGAACCTCTAATAAGATGCTGGGAATTAAAACTACAGTCCAACAGTTCATTTAGTCTCACCGTCACTAAAGCTCTGCTCCAGGTAGTCCATTATCTGTATGGGATCACATATGACACTGTCACCGTGGACGAGGACCGGCACCTCACCAGCAGGATTCAGATGCATGAACCATGGTTCGTTGTGTTCACTGAGCGGAAGGCTTACATCATATTCTTCACACTGCAAACCCTTCTCTGCTATGGCCAGACGTACCTGAAAAAGAAGAAAAAAACAGTTACTGTCAGTAACAGTCAGAAGCAGTAACAGTGCTTCCACAACAATCACAATTAAGCAGTGTTATTTGCCTCTCTGTTATGAAATATGGATCCTTATTGACTTAATGAGAGGGTTTATGATTCAGCTTTTGAAGGAACATCAGTAAGACAGGTGATAGACAAATAATCAATTAAAAAATGGGCGTGAAAACGTTATTTTACTGTTTACAGAGTGAATATTGAAGCCAGAGGAAGCGAGAACGTCACGTTGCAGTTTTCTGATTGAACCTTTAATGGGGAGCTGTCCACGAAGCTGTGGTGCTGAAACGCGTTGACGTCTACTCACCTTCTGAGAATTGAAGGACTGCGTCCAGTGGTAGAGTGTCAGTTTTGACTCGCGTCTGTTTGCAACTGTGTCGCACTGTTGATCTACTTCTTGTTCGGAGTTCGTCTCTACGAGCGCCGCCTTCTCATCTTGGGATTCAGAGCCGTTTTCGGACGCCATTTTAGCTGTTAGTGCTTCAATGGCTCAAGTGAAGGCAGAGCACTGTGTGACTGTAGGCTTGGCTGCTCCACCTACTGGTTCGGAGTGATACTTTGAATGTAAAATTGTTAATTTATACTTCCTTTTTTTTTTTTTTTTTTTTTTTTTTTTTTGTTCATTGAAATATGTCACCATGGGCTTACATCTTCATGGTAGCAGGCTGGTGTTAAGATTAAGTTTAAACCTACAGTGTTCTTATTTATGCTGTCTTCTTCTGCTCCTTCCAATTTCCCTTCTTCACACTGTCTTTCTTTTCAATGTTATCCTTCTTGTTTTCAAGCATACATACATTTAACTCCAAATTCTGTTACTCCAAATGCTGTGAAATTCAGATGTACAGATTTGCCCAAACATTATGGGCAAACACTGCTTATTTTGTTCTAATGCAATGTTCTGATGGGAAGATTATGTATCCTGGCATTTACATTAATGTTATTTTGGCACCTGCCATCCACCTAATTTTTTTTGTAGACCCATCACACCCCCAACATGGCAACACCATCCCCCTACTGTAGCCGACTCCTCCAGCAGGTCAGCAGTTAGTCCTTCTTCAGTTTTATTTTGGAAGTGCTCAGAGAACACAACAAAGAATCTGAGTTGTTATTTCATCTTCAAACTCCCCAGAAACTAATCTGATGGATCCTGATAGCACCTGTGGGAACTAGCTCCAATTCCCAGAGACCCCACCCTACTAACACACAGGGCCCAAAGGATCTATTGCCAATATTTCAGTGCTAGGCACTTCATGACACCCTCACATGTTCAATGTCCAGACTGTGACTGCTCAGAGCTCTTTTAGGAAGCACAGGGAGGGTTTTCTAAATACTCAGTGGTTGGGCATGATGTTATGGTTGATCGATGTGTCTTCATGCAGTCGTTTGAGCTATAAAAGTCTATTTTTCATTAAGTATGAGACAGATTTAATGTAAAAATAACAGTGAGTTTTATATGCTCTCAGATTGTGATAGTTGTCACTTTACAGTGACGATAACAAATAAGCTGTACTTGTCTTTCTGTACAGAACTAATACATTTATTTTTCATATGGTTTTCTGTTGAATGTGACAGGCTTCAGATGACCCAAATGTAGCTTTAAGATTCGAGATTGAATACCTTATTTCCATGCTGACATGGCAATAAAGTATTGAATCGGTGGCGATTCAACAACAAAATACAAAATATAGAGTACAGAATTAGATAAATTCCATACAAAAAGATAAAACCCATAAAGGTGGAATAAAATCCAAATGAATAAGGAAATCTTTTGAAAAGAAATCATATAATTCCAAAACCTGCAGGTGAGATCATCAATTATTAGCACATAAATAAATAATTATTGCTATACACTTAATGCTTTTTAGTCTTTTTTAAGATGGAAGAAAGTAAAAAAAAAAAAGGTGAGACTGGCAAAAAGGGTATGATCATCTATAATGTAAAAATAGCTATCATAAATATTGTTGCCCCACCAAATTTCATACAGATGAAGAGAATGAATGCACACCCTTATAAAAAAAATAGAAAGTGAATGTGGAATGAGTGACCATTTTAAAGTGTAGCTTGTTATACCTGTGGTTCATGTTTACTCATAGATCATAGATGTTTTAAATTATTTTCAGGCTAATGTAGTCCCAAAGCACCTCAATCTCCCTCAGCTGAGGCTTTTGTTTGTTTGTTTGTTTGTTTTTTGTTTTTGTTGTTGTTGTTTTCGTACTACTTGAGACCACCGCTTGAGGACGAAGACCCAGCCCCAGCTAACAAAAGAATAATAACACAATTAATCTCTAAAACCAAAGTATGATCACTAACAAAATATTGTGCAAGGTATATTATGCAAAAGTTTTTCACATAACACACTTTAACGCGTTCCAGAGGGGTATACTACGAAGCGAGATTAGAGGGTTAGCGAGGTATGTTGAGTCTAAAGCCAGGATTTCCGGTACCACGAAGGTGGCTCTCTTTCAACCTGGCTAGATCACCATGGTAACTTACTCTGCAAACTTATCCTGGTCCGGAGCAGGTTATGTGCAGAGTTTAGGCTCAAATCGGCTCTAAAAAGCGCCGCCCTTTCACTTTCACCCAATCCCGTTGACCTGAGCGCCAGGATTGTGCAATGGAGGGAGAGTATTCAGAGACCGGACTGATCCGCTGGCTTCCCATGACCATATTCTCTATGAACGCTAGAGATTTCTGAGGTATTGCGTTACATTTGTAATCTGCTAGAGTCATATATTGGCAGCGCCACCAAACGCAGCCGTGCGCTCACAGTAGCGCAAACGGTGTGCGTTTCTTTGCGTTTCTTTGCCGCGGGAACCTACATGCATTCAGTTGGTGATGCAGAAAATCTGAGCCAGAATACTGGAATACTGTACTTGCTCTTACTGAACTGCTGAATATGTTTGTAGTATTCTCTGGCCATCTGCCCACGCTTCAAATAAAAGAAGCGTTTTACTAAATCGCCGGTAACATAAATGAATAGTCCATTATATTGATAATCAGTGTGACGTGGAATTTCATGTGAAATGTTGTAATATAATTCATAGATTCCCCAGGGTGATAGGGTACCTATTAAAGTGGCCGGTGAGCGTATATTGGTATCACAGATAATATTAAATCTTAAATTAATTTCACATAGATTTAGCAAAAAACTAAAGTGATTTTCATTTATCATCCATAATGAGACAGTCAGACCTACATAATGTTTAAATATGCTGCATTAAGTTTAAAGTTTAAGCGCTCTAAAAGAGGGAGGGAGATTAATTAAGGTGTACTAAGTGGTGAAATAAATATAATTTACTGTGGCAAGAGACACTACAGATAGCCCGGGCGGGGTTTGATCCCCAGACTCCCGGGTGAAAGTCACGCATAATTGCCATTCAGCCAAAGGTATATCCCCTGAACCGTGTAGCCAGGACACGTGATCAATCGGAGGTCAGTGACAGGACCTCACACTGTCACATTACGAATTTACACGATCTGCAGTTTTTTGCCAGCACTCCTCTCTGGCTTTATTCGCACCAACAGTGTTGCTTTTGGCCGTAAAGATTTCTTTGAAATCCTCATAGCCCTGCATTATTAAAACCTGTTCCTACTGACTGAAATATATACGGACCGCCATCTATCCATTTTATCCGGAAGAGGCGTCAAATCACGCGTCAAACGCCCCCTTTCGTGTGAACGCGCACAGAGCAGAAAGCAGAAAGCCGCGGTTAACAAAGATAGTTGATAACCACCGTCGTGGTACCGGTTATCTCTGATCGCGAGTTTCAGGTTTGTTAAGCCAGCTCACCCAAAGAAAGCCTGGCTGTGTTGAACTTGCTTCGTAGTACACCCCTCTGATCTCTTTTATGTAATGTTTGTATTAGAACAGCAGAGGGCGCTGTTGTCTCTTCAATTTCGTAGCTTCAGTTCGCCAACTCAGGCCTTTCTATCAGCGCTCTATAAAAGATGAACGTATTAAATGTTTCTAGTGTTCCCACGAAATAAATAAGGTAGATTTATTGACTGAAGCGTTATCTTTTCTGTATTTTTAGGTTTTAATTCACGTCTACGTCTACGGATCGTTTTCAGGGTGGTTGGAAACTGGAGCCTAGTTGTAATGGGGTACAGTTTTGTTTTTTGTTTTTTTTTTGGTTTGGGTTTTTTTTTTCATAAAATTAGAATGTGAGTGAAACTATTAGGACTTAATTGGATGTGCTTACATGGATCCTATGTAAATTATAAGTTGAAATACTGACAATCAAACGTGTAAGCCAGCTGAATCACAGAAACAAAGATAAGAATACCACTGAAATAATATAATTAATCGAACATTGATTGGTAATGTGGGCAACCAGATTAACATAATATAATCTCTTTATTGATTATCACAGGCTAGTATAGTTGTGTGAGGAGGCTACTGTTGGTATTTCCACCTGTAGAGAGTGAGGCGCGTCTTTCAAACACGAAGCGGAGTTTGGCATAAATATAGAGGTGCCTTATTTTGGTGGGGATCAGGCGTCAAGGCTCTTTGCGGGGGGTGGGGGGGGGGGGGGGGGGTGCAGGAGGGAGGGGAGAGTGGGAGGTCCCTGTGGCGTGACGTTGGTCCAGTGCCTTTCTTCAGCAGGGTCTCCATACCTCTCTCTCTCTCCCTCTCTGATCAGTGGGTGAGAGGGGGGAGACGCGCAGCACACAGCGGAGAATCCAGCGTGCGCCTCCGGTAAATGACGCCCACCATTCATACCTTTACTCTTACCATTACGCATGCCTTTTGTATTACATGTTGGTGTCTGGAAGTACCAGCGCACTGTCCTTACCCTCCCTTTTTTTCTCCCCCCCCCCACCCCCCCTCCTCCCCCCCACCCCCCCCATTCCTCTAGTCATCATCTCGCTGGCTCGTCCGTTCATCACTCCACCGGTCCCGGATCACCAAACCCTCGGTCCTGGAGACGCCTGAGTCTGTTTTTTTTATTTCTAGCCTTCATCTGAATGACGGGCGGAAGGTTTGACTTCGACGACGGTGGCACTTACTGCGGGGGGTGGGAGGATGGCAAAGCCCACGGACACGGCATCTGCACCGGACCCAAGGGCCAAGGCGAATACGCCGGGTCCTGGTCGCACGGCTTTGAGATAGTAGGGGTGTACACCTGGCCCAGCGGGAATACCTACAAGGGCTACTGGTCCCAGGGGAAGCGGCACGGGCTCGGCGTGGAGAATAAAGGAAAGTGGATCTATCGAGGAGAGTGGAGTCATGGTTTTAAGGGTCGGTACGGGGTCCGGCAAAGCCACAACACACCTGCTAGATACGAGGGTACCTGGAGCAACGGGTTGCAGGACGGATACGGGGTCGAGACCTACGGCGATGGCGGTAAGGACTCGAGTTTTAGGGATATGGCACGGCTTTTATTTTTATTTTTGACGTGTGTGTCGCTTTAACTGATGATGCAGCTTGTGTGTAGGATGCTCAGACTTAAACTGAGGTGCGTGAATCTTCATCTGATAAGAGCCGAGCTGCAGCCGAGATTGCGCACTGTGCGCTGTCGTCAAGTGCGCCGTAATTTTGACCCTGAAAACTGACTTTAACCCCAGGAAAAATAACTTTTTAAGTTATTTTTCTCTGAAGCTCCTCTTTCATGCTGAGGGGCATCTCACTTTGAAACTACCGGTTGCTCACGGCAGAGGGGGGGTTGAGGCTCTTCTTTAATGGCACCATGCCTTATGAAGGAGTTTGGAAATCAAAGAAAATATGTTCAGAATATCTCCAACCTTTCCTCTCATTATCATAGTTGAATACTTATAATAGACATATTATGAAAAAAAACTTTTTCTGTGCTTTTTTTTTTTTAAACCATTTATTTATTTAAAGTTACTGCCAAGTCAAAATCTGATAAAAACATAGCCTTGTCTTTTGTATAGAGGAGCTTATGGAGGTCCCATCAAGTCAGAACTGACTCAGAAATACTCCTTACTTCATAAAAACACTGTTTCCTAGTACATACGGACAGCAACACTTCCACTGACAAAACGCAAACAGTACTGTGTCTATGTCTAATTTAATGTCAATGAAATAAGACTGTTGGCACATCCATTAAGGGAATGCAGAAATTGTGACTCCCGAGTACAAATAGAATGCAGTATTAGGTCTGAAAAACTTGCCAGACATTTGTGAGCCATTCAGATTTACGGAGCACTGTGACATCACAGACCCAAATCAGAGTAGAGTAGGAGCCTGCTGGAGAACTGAAAGAGTGCTGCTATTTTTACCCAAGGTGGCAGCACCAGTCGTATTGCGTTGCATTTGGGGCATTTTTGCCGACCACTGCGACCACTTGCAGTAAATAAAGCAACAAGCCAAAACAAGCAACACAGATCATTCATTTTATGTCATATTCTGCCTTCGAACAACCATGGTGTACTACTGTGATGCTGCACATCGCATCACTACAAATCAGAAAAGCTACACATCTATCCCTGCATGGCTGACGCGACTTCCATCCTCTCTCTGCGCAGAGAAGATGGAAGGCGCCGATTTGACATTAGGGAATGAACAAGACAGGAAAAATATTGATGTGCCGGACGTCGCAAGAAATTTCAGGCTATATTCCCATTATTTCGAACAAGGAACGGATCAGCACCGATGGCTATGTGAGTGGTGATCCTGTCTAATTTGCCTGAAATAACTGGAGGAAGCTGCTAGCGTGGTGGAAAAGACCAGAAAAACAAAGACTTGGCAAAGCCCTGAATGAATGTGCGTGCTGCCACCTTACACACCATGTTTCACAGTACTTGCGTAGACTCTATTATCCAGCTTCTCCATTTTAATCTCCACCCATCTTCCCATCATCCTGTACTTTCCGTATCTCAGAAATTATTAGAAAAAAGCTCTAACATCAATTTTAAAAGAGACACACCCCATGGAATAGGGAGGGGGGGGGGGGCAGAGTATCTGATTCCACCTCCTTAAAACCAGCTGACATCAACACAGCTGTAAAGACACGGCAGACAAGGGAGATGTTGTACCGTTTCTCTGGTGTTTTCATCAAAGCATGTCATTGACATTTAATACCTCAGGAATTCATAATAGGTCTGCTTTAATATTGAAGGTACACAGGCCTCTATTTTAAATTAAATAAAACTTCCTTAATACAGGAAAGGCATAAATAACTTAATGAAGACATCTCTGCAGAGCTGAATACACACTAAAATCTAAGCATTCATCCATTTTAAGTCATTGTGCAGGTCCAGCCGTCTTAGAGTTGTTGAAAGTGGGGGGTGAGTGATATCCCTGAAAGAAGCAATTGCTTGCCAGTGCTTCAGCAGGCCTGTGGTGTTGCATGTGGTCCTAAAACATCCAAGTCTCTGGGTTATTTGTGAGCATCACATCCTCTAACCAAGGCCTTATGGTGCAGAATAAATGCCTCACATATGATGGTTACAGATTGCTGTGCTTGGGAAATCAGCTGATCTAGAGGATCTACACAACATCTGGTTGTCTGGCCCTGATGCATCCTGATAACTTGATCTGCAGGGTCACCGAACTGAACTGCAGCACAGAGTCAGCCTCTTAATCTCACCCTGTTTATCCATCTGACTTCCTGCCCAGGCTAGTCTGTCTTTTTTTTTCTTTTTTTTTTTTTAGACTGTAACCATTGGGGCTTATTTCATTGTGTTACTAAATGAGATTCAAGCAACGGATTAACAAACCCTCCTTATTATTGTGATCGGATTGTAATATGATGCTTTGAAGAGACTACAGTAGGCCAGCACATGCTCACTGGGCCCAGCAGCACAAAATGGGATTAATGAAGTATTCTCCTCATTATATGGGACATAGAAATTCCCTGCTGTCTGAAACAAAGAGAGGTGAATTTCCCTACTGTCAGTGAGGGAATTAGTGGCAGCCTGAAAAAAAAAAAGGCTTCGAGCTAAATGATTCACATTCCTCCCAAGTGGTCCTCGATATCACCTTAATCAAACCTCTGATTGAGTTAGTTATGCTCAGAGTGGATGATCTGAATGGAAGGAAAGAAAACATTTCATTAGCTGACGTACTCTCGCACCCCTTCAACAAGGCTCCTCTGTGGTTCCATGCGTGTTTCAAGGTCTTAGTGATGATATGGGAATGTATGGCTAAATTAAGCAGTACAACAAATGAAACCAAAATATGTGATCTAAAGCACCAAAAAAAGTCCCTGCAAGAAATGATATCCCACAAGTCCTGATAGCGCAGGTACAGTAAGATAAACCTTTCAGACCTGCATTTAGTCAGACTGTGTCATCAGCATCAGTGGAAGAGCTCCCATTCAGGATGTCACAGTTCACAGGAGCCCTTGATTCTTTTAGATCATTTGAAGAAAATTGCTCTCAAAGAATCTGTACTTTTTGACTCTTTTTTTTGGTTATATAGACTTTCAAAAAACTTTTTTTTAAAAGGGAGCCAAGTGAGGTTTTACTTCAACAAGACATATTTTCATCAAATGCAATTTGTTTCTTAAGTTACTGTAAGACCATCTCATGTATGTATGTGTGCCTCTTCCTGGAATTGACATGTAACAGAAAGATGCTTCTCAGATGTTGAGAGCCACTTTAGTTTGCTCAGGTTACTGCTCTTATATTCTCACTCTTTCGGTCCCAAGACACGTCAATGTAGAACTTGTTTCAGTTTTTAATTTGGTACGCTATCACAATTTTCTCACAGAATCCTTGCTACTATCTGAAAATTGTATTTTCACCATGCCACCACATAGTCTTTTGTGTTCTTGTGTTTTAATGTGTTAAACATGGTACTTACCGATTTTGAAGACTATAAAAAGAAACAGTTGTCACAAAAAAACCAAATTGTGTTATGTTAAGATCCAGTATATTTTCACCAGTGTGTATTTTCCATCCTGTCTTGCTATTTTATGCTAAGTTTTGTCTTTTTCAATCTTTTCCAATGAGTTACAAGAAACTATGTGTTGGGATATTGAAAATAAAACATCTATCTGCTCTAAATAATTTGACAAAAAACTTTATTCTAATTAAACAAACGGAGGAGAAGAACTCTCAGTCGTTAGCCATATGTGTAAAGGAGTAATGAGTGGACATATCAAGTCTTTGCGAGCCTCTCTGGTGGCTTAGTGGTATTTCTGTTCCCCTAACATGTGAGAGGTTTAGGTTCGAGTCTCGGTTGCATCAGGATGGACATCTGTTCTAAAACTGGTGCCACATCAATCACTCTGCTATCGGAACACTGAGCGGCTAAAATGGAAGCAAGCGTGGTGTAAAGTCTCTACTTTTGGATTATTGCACATACGGTATTGGTTATTTGTGCAAATTGCTGATTAATGTCTACCTGTTTCTCAGGCACTTATCAAGGCCAGTGGATGGGTGGGATGCGCCACGGCTACGGGGTTCGTCAGAGCGTTCCCTATGGCATGGCCACCGTCATCCGCTCTCCCCTTCGTACATCCATGGCTTCCCTGCGCTCCGAGCAAAGCAACGGCACAGTGCTCCACGACCTCTCCTCCCCCGCGGACACGCCGACAGGCAGCCGCGGTGGCTTCGTCCTCAACTTCCACTCAGACAGTGAAGTCGTCACCGGCAAGAAGAAAGGCCTGTTCCGCCGGGGCTCGCTGTTCGGCAGCCTCCGGCAGTTGCGTAAGTCTGACTCTCGGACCTCCATCTCCAGCAAACGCAGCTCCGCTAGAAGTGACGCCACCATGAGCCGCATCAGCTCCAGCGACGCCAACTCTACCATATCCATCGGTGATGGCGAGCTGGGAGATGAGGACCTACTTCTGGAGGACCATGTGGACGCCACCACTAACTGAGACCTACATGGGAGAGTGGAAGAATGACAAGCGGAATGGATTTGGTGTTTCGGAGAGATCCAACGGGATGAAATATGAGGGAGAATGGCTTAACAACAAGCGCCATGGTTATGGGTGCACAGTTTTCCCAGATGGCACCAAAGAAGAAGGGAAGTACAAAAATAACGTGCTGGTTCGTGGAATACGAAAGCAGTTGATTCCTCTTAAGAACCCCAAAACCAAAGAGAAGGTAGACCGGGCTGTGGAGGGGGCGCAGAGGGCTGCAGCCATCGCCAGGAGTAAGGTGGAAATAGCAGCTTCCAGGTAGTGTGGAGTTTATGTGCATGTGTGCGTGTTGATTCATGCTTCTGTATGTGCACGTGGGTGTAAAGTGTGTCTACAAACAACAAAGATAGGGAAAACATCCTCAAGCTTTTTTGTTTTCCATCATCACTGAGTGGCCTGTTCCACAAAGATCTGCTGGTCTGATTGAAGTCTCGGTCTCGTGTAAAAGGTGTCCCATGGCTACAACTCCGACCTTTATTTCATCAGCAGTCAAGGCTTTTGTGTTGCTAGTGTGATCATCCCTGGAAAAGGTTCTGTTTCTATTCTCTGCACGTGTTTTTCATTCCCACGGAGAGGGGTTAGGCAACGTGTGTGCTTTGTATGCCTGCTATGACTTGTGTATCGGTGAGTTCATGTGCATGAGCCGTACAGCCATACCTGCGCCCGTGCCAAGTCTTGCTCTGATGTGGCATCTGCTCTTTAACAGGTGGATGAGATGTGACCTTTTCATTTAAAGCCTCCCTCCTGCTGGGGCACACAGCATTGCTGTGACATCCTCTGGTTTCATTGCATCAGGGATTGGTTTGAAGGATGATTAAGGGAGTTTGTACAAGCTGTTTTGTCCCCGCTTTCGGAAGAGGCATACGCAAATTTGCAAGTGCGAACACACGATCAAGCATTTATAAAACCTCAAAAGGACAGACGTGTGCGAGAAAGATTGAAATAATGAATCATGAATTGATTTTTCAACCTGATGCACCTGTCAGTCACAGCTTCAGACGTGGGGTATCATCTGTATCAGTTTTGGGGAAGGTTGGTTTAAAAAAAAAAAAAAAAAAGAAAGGAAAAAATGCTGCCTGTAATGTACATCATGGGGGTTTTTTGAGCTTGTACTGATCAAAGGAATCCATTCACACTTCATTTGTCTGATCGGGCATATAGTTCAAAAGCTGCCTGCGTAAATACACCTCCAAGTTTGGTGCATTGTTTGTGCTGGAGGGCTCAAGGCAGAAAGAGACAGAAAAATGTAAAGGCTTTCTCTGCTGGCAATGTTCCACAACAATACCGCCATTCATGGCAAACATTACTACTGTTGGCCTAATCCTGCCAAAAGATAAACAAATCGCACTGAAAGCGTAACCTCCTTAACCAGAAAAGTAAATGCGCATTATCAGTATTAAATACACAATGACAATGTTTACTTAAAGCTAAGCCAAGTTATTTGGAGCAATGCAATAACAGACTGTCTGATTAGCAGGCTTGACTTTTTTTTGTAACCAAATAAATAGAAATGCTTAGCTTTGCTGAGAATATAACACAGAGGTTACATAAGGAAGATTTAACATATTAAACCACTGCATATTGTTTTGGTTTGTTTTTTTTCCCCCCTCAGATAAGACCTACAATATGAAAAGTCCCAGGTCCTGTCAGTAGAAATCAGGGAAGTTCAGCTAATCCTACAAGGGAAAGAGGAAAAATGGATAATGTTTTGAAAGAAAGAGGCATCAGATATCCTCTTTGGTTGTTGTAGGAGAGCGACAGTTTACAGGAGGTGGCTTATGACCTCGTGTCGCTGCAGAGGAACAACAGTAAAAGCATTCAGTTGATAAAAAAAAAAAGACTGTCTGCGGCAGCAAACAAGGTATCCTTTTCTAAAGTAAGTGATCAAATTACTAAATGGGACGTGCCCTGCATCATGAGGTGCTGGAAATCTTAAAACAAACTCCTGACTACAATTAAGGGGTCTTTTTCTTTTTCTTTAAAGAGTGTGTTTGTGTTCTAAACACCCGGGATGGCAGGTTGTACTCCGGTTATGTAAGTATCACTGTACAGTAAAGTGCATGCAGAAAGATGCACTCCTATTGATCCACTTCTAGTCACATGACTCCCTGTCTTTTGAATGTGGAGCGTTCCCAGCAGATCCACAGGGAATCAGGGGATGGGAACGAGAGAGATAGATGGATAGAGAGAGAGAGAGAGAGACTAATGGATTGAAGTGAGAAAGCCACAGGATAAATGGTGATTGAAAACGACTGAAGATGCAGCGAATCTGATGAGCCAGAGCTTTCTGGAGAATCTGGAGTTGATAGAAAAGCAGAATAAAGAGGGCATGGAGAGGACACGCCCGCCCCTCCCCTGTGGATTACTGTACAGAAGAGCTATCCCATCAGCCTCTGGGGTGGAGCTGATGACCTCATGGCACGAGGAGCCAATCAATAGACAGCTGGTGCGATGCAGCAGAGTGGAGTTCTGTGGTCCTCATCTATGGGTTTTGGGCCACCCTTATCTATGTAAAATGGGCGCACGGCTTTTTCAGTACGTCCATGTGGATGTGGGTGTGTGGTGTGGTTAAGTGAGGCCTGTGAACTGAGATAAGTGACTCTGGCACTGTTTACGGAGCTGCGATGCTCCTCCCATAAATCGTTTTTGTTAAGCATTTTAGTAACTCAGCAGTGTGTCAGTGTACAAGCTCTGTAATGTACTCTGATGCCCTTTGCTACCTATCAGCTCCCTGGCTTAACTTACTCCCCATGTGCAATCTCATAAAGAAGAGGCGCTCAAGTGACCTTACAAAAAATGAAAAAGACTGTGGATACAGTAATTGTTTAACTAGGCAAAATCTAAAATGCTGAGAATTAAAAGTCAGAAAAGACGAACTGTAAGCCGATCTAGGAGAAGAAATCCAACAATAGGATGTGTGTGCTGTGTTTGATAGCACTGTTTGTTCTGCAGTTAAAGGTTAACTGACAATTAACATGGAGGGTAGCTTATCTCTCTCTCTCTCTCTCTCTCTCTCTCTCTCTCTCTCTGCAGCAGTCAAAAAAGTTCAGGTTAATGTCCTCAAAGTGTCCACTACCTCTGTCGTCCTAACTCTGTTTGGTTTGTAGTTATACTGTATGTGCACTACAAAAAATGTGTGAAATTTTTACAATTCAAGTTGCAATTTCAAATTTATTGGTGATTTAGATCAATATTTTCTAGTATTAGATCATTTAAAGAGGGCATTTTAAAGCATTTTAAACTTTGGAATGTTTTCATTTTACTCTATGGTGCTATATAGGTTTTTGGTGTGCTAAAGGGTCTGTATCGTTGCAGTCCACAACAGAGAGATTCATGATGTCAAGCAGAAAATACTGCTCCTGAACTGTTTGAAATGCCTCATTTTTGTCTGACATAGAAGACAAAAGTGCTAAAACAAACCCTAAACCTTTTACTCACAGTTGATGCTCTGGGCAGCTGTTTTGATAACTGAACTAGAGATTTTCCCAGTTGAATCTGAACATCAAAGTTCCATTTGTCGTTTCTGATGTTGGAACTCGGAGCACAACAAGAACAGATTCTGTGTGCAAATGAAATGCAAATAGAATTGAGTAGTGGAAGGGGTTGGGGATAGAGCTAACCTGGCCAGTCATATCCATTCACTTTATTCATACTTAAGAACATATTACAATTTGTATATCAAGCGGGCGTGGCCGGGCTTTATACGCTGAATCATGCAGAAGCGTCCGAGAGCCACTATTGAAAACAACGGAGACGGCTGTGGAAATGCTAATAACAACTCGGATCAGCAAGTCTTTACTGTAAACCTGACAACGGTTATTCACTGACGGTCCTACTCCACTTCGTGCCATTTTGGATCTCTTTTGTTAATAGTAGTCTGGCCGGTCCTTCGTCACATGGTTCGATTCTCTGATTGGTTCTATCTCTATCCATTCGGTGTCCAGAGGAAGTTTCTTCTGTGTCTGTTGGGCTAAATCTCAGTATCAAAGAGGAAAAAAATTACAATGCTTTGGTGAGGGTGGGGTGGGGGTGGTGTTTAAGAAATAGGGCTGGAATGGATCACCATCAGGTGTGAATTGAATTTTGATATAATATCTACGACATAGAGCTTGATAACAACGACTCTTATTCCAAATCCTTCAAAACATGTGCTCCGAAATCACACTTTTAATTTGAACATGGGGTTTATTTAATTTTGTGGCAGCTGAAGTTTGATATTTTTCATCTCGTGAATAAAATAATCCAAAAGTAAAGAATATTTTGAGGTTTTAGCTGAAGCTATTTCTCAAGACCATAGGTTCAAATGATCAGGAGTGAACCTTAGACACACGTGAGCACTTGTGTCTATATGCATTTACTGTTTAAGAGCCCAACTATTTCCGCTCAGGAGCACCTTACACACACACACACACATGCCTACACGCACTCACACACTCCTGAACAAACACATACAGGGCACATGCAGTGTGTGCTGCTCTGCTAGTGTGTCAGCAGTGAGCACTGCCTAAATAAGGCAAGGCATCAGTTGGCTTATCAGCACCAGCCAGGAATATATACCCATCCCCACACTGATATAGTCGCCCGCCATCTCACTCACACTATCATCTCTCCCAAAAGTGTGTATCTGTGTGTGTTTGTGTGCGTTTTATGCATGAGGAGAAGATTAAAAGGGAATGGGAAAACCTGTCTGTGTGAGAGAAGAGATGGGGAAAAACTGTGAAATGTGAGTGGTGCATTTGTGTCCATGGATGTTTGTTTATCACCTGCTGTGTGGGATGACCTCAGCCACTCACCACCTGTCCTTTTTTGGAGAGAGTTATTTATTAGCATGCAAGAAAATAATCCCAACTCTTTGTACATCATGTGGGGCTCCATCTCCACTCGTCAGAAGCAGCAGTGCAGTTTCACGTCGGCTGTTAGAGTATAAATTTACACGTGCATCATTAATCCTGGTGCTGATTCCACCTCTGTTGGAGCTCTGAAAGGTGGCTTTCAAAGGTAAAACGCGTAACAGTAGCAATGAGCCACGGAGCGTACGTTAACTGTAACTGTGGCAACGATATCAAGCGCGCCCCTCCCAATGGTGATGCGATCAAGTGAGGTAGCCCCGACACTTCTTTACTGATCCGAGTCAAACTCTCCTGCCTGCACACATATACACACACACACACATAAAATATGGAGCCACAAGTGCCTCATATATCTTTGCTATTAACGACCAAAGTCAGTGCCAGCTAGTACGTACGAAAGAGCTATAAATAATACTGCTGATGCAACGGCACATGCATCATGGGTTAGTTGAGCAGTTTTCAAATGATCCAAGGTACAATCAGATTACACCGTGCAATATAATCTCATTCTATACTTCATCAGATTGCTATAATATGAAGTCATAGTTAGCAGTCTGACATGAGTTTAAGGAGTGATAAAAGAGACGTTTCTGTCTCAGATGGCGTGGCCGTATGACATAGTTGAAATAATTATGGTCAGCAATTAATTATGATATGTCCTTTATATTTATATTTGAATTCACTTATTTATTTTCTTGAGCTATTCAGGGTCTGCAGGGGTTCTGGATGGTCTCCCAGCTGTCAGCAAAAATGTGTAGGTAAACCGATTTAAAAATCTAGCTTTTTTTTATTTGGTCTACTCAGCTGCCTCTCAGCTTGTTACAACAGTTGTGTAAAATCTGAAAGATATAGTTGTTTTGAACTACAAGAATGTGACAGTTGAAAGATATTTTCTCTCTGCTTGCCTCTCAAATATATTTATCCTCCCTGGTGGGAGACTGTATGAGGGCGAGAAAGAAAGACTCTTGGCAGAAATCAACGCACGGCCTCCAGGAATATGATTTTGGACCATTTCCCAGCACCGTGAAAATACTTATTAACAAGTAAAGGAGGGAGCCTTTACATTGTATGTGTAAATCAAGACAAGGATGGGCTTTTTTTTTTTTTTTTGCTGATTTATAGGCATGCTGTTTGCACGTTTTGTTCTTGATTGAGTAGAGCACTGTGGGAAACGGCTGAGGGTGAATGTGAGCGGAGTGCTGGTTTCTGTCGACGGCAGTGCGATAGAGTTGGGTTTCACCTACATGCCAGAACTGTGTATCTGTGGCTTTTAATCTCTCTGAGAATGGCACATATTTCTGAGGCTTCTTGAGAAAGACCGGGATGAGTCAGCTGGGCCTGAGGGCAAGCAGAGAGGCAGCGGGGAGAGTCATGCGCAAGTTGTGGTTCACCTGTCATCATTAAGAGTTTCACAGCAGTTTTTCTATATTGGGTTCTTTTTAACCTTCAGTTTCCTCAACAGTCTGTCCGTTGTTTGCATTAAGATGAGTTTGATTAATGAACAGCACATGGATGCGGAGCGTTCCTTGTGCCACATCTTCCTGTCGCTGTTGCTTCTGTATTTGGTAGAGGTTAATTAGAGTAAGGGCTCAGTGGAGTGGGTTAAGCATTCAATTAGAGCCCCTGATGTGCAGAAATAAACAGCATTTCTGTTCAATAAGCATGTAACATCTCCAAGGATTTTCCTCTCTGTGTGGTCGTGTGAATGTGCCATCCTCCTGAGAATTTCTAAGAGACTGCACAAAATATTGGAGAGAAATCTCAAGTGACTGCGCTCAGTGGTTGTGTAACTCCTCGCATCTTTTTAACGGTGTCATTTCATGCTGAGATGTACGTACATTACTACTCAAACACATGTTCAAGAAGTTATACCACTGAGGTGAGTCTTTTACATCTTTTAAAATAACACTGTAATTGGATCTGTTTAGGGTTCTTCAGCTCAATGTCAGGAAATGATTGTAGACTGTGACACTTTCTACTTAATACATTTGCAACCAAATTACACAGCATAAAAATCAACCCACATGCTTTTTCTCTTTTCATTTATGCACTTTCTGCTTTATGCTGGATTCTGGTGACCTGTTGGGATGTTTGACACAAAATATCATACAAAAAAAAACCCCAACCTTGTAATACAGGACCAAGTTGTGGTGCATAATATGTTAAAATTACATCGGCAGTTCCTGTAATTCACTGATGCCACCATGTCCATGAAATCAAACTGAATAGTTTTTGGGTCCAAATCTGAACAGACAGAGGCTGCTTTCAAAACCAACATACTATGTACTGTACATACTATGTCCTATGTACTTCATACTTGTCCGGTGGTTGTTGTTATACGTAGTATGCCACCGTAAATACAACTACCCTATGGCATGAGTGGAAGCAAGTCACATGACTGTTCTGACTGGCTTTCATTTTTGTGGCACATTGCATCCTGGAATGTAGTATCCTGGTCAGACCGGTCAGTTGTACCGGACACCTGCAGTTTTCCCCGAACTAGATAACCACACGGTTATCTATTTCTTTTACATGCTGCGCATTGTACCATTTAGGGCTGGCCCCAATACCATTTTATAGGGCTCCAACTCTTCTGTAGTAGATTTCAGTAAATAGCTTCCCGGGGTGGTGGGGCTTGACAAGCGGAACCAGTGCAGCCTGCACGCTTGTGACTGAGCAAGAAGGATGCACACGGGCGAAACTGAACAAGTACCGAATGATGCTGAGAGGACCGTGAGTAACCGTGACCGCTAGTAATTAATGTCTGACTAAGACTGACTGAGGACTGTGCAACACAGGTGTGATACGTGGAACATAACTTGAATGCCCATGGGGGGAAAAAAATTCTTATTGTCTCAGGATAAATTTGATCCAGGAGTAAATTATATTCTGCCAACTTGTCACCATCAAGCTGAGATCTATGGTTTGTGACTGTGTGACAACATTTAATCCTCAGTAAAAAAAAAAAAAAAAAAAAAGGGGAAAAAATCAGCTTTTAGAATGGCGCCACTCCAGGACTATTTCTTTGAGTCTTCTTCTAATTTTTCTTTACCTTTTTTCAAAACCACAAACTCTGTACAACTTATTCACCATTCTTAAATTACAGCAGCATATGCAGTATGCCACATTTTTTGGTACACTAGAAGTAAGCAACAGCTTAGAGCATGACTGTCAGGCCATTTTTCACCATTACTGTGACAACTGTGGATGTGGCATTGCATTATGGGATACTCTATATGATGTAACCTGGTCAGCTTTACATTGTAAAGCTTTCCTAAAGTAGGACACCATCTGAGTATTTTTCACATATTGCAGATTGTGCACTTGATAGCATATTCCCACTGTGCACTTGATTTTGCTGAACTCTACTAACTAGTAATATATTTTGTAAAAAGTCTTTGCTTCTCAACTGATTGAAAAAGGTTGTCTGCCCATAACAAAAACTTTCCATCAGCACTGACCTTGCTCATTTCATTTTTCTGTGACACAAGTATCTCATAGGTTTGTATGACATTATGATCCAATTATAAGGGACACAACTGCTAAAACAGGCAATGAGTACATCTTACCTATAAATCAGAGATGGAAAAGATTTTTATTTATTACAGGGGATGTAACTTCATTCTATCCAGCTACTTGTTAGGGTGACAACAGATGAATATGTTCAGACAGCCAGAGTTTCACACACTGCAAACTTAAGAAACCAATTCTGTCCAGTTGAGTGGAGCTCAACAGACCTGGCGATTGGGAACAAGGTTTATCTAACATTAGCAATACATTATTAGCTTTTGCTGGCGTAGTCAAGTCGAGGAGTTGAGTGTTTGAGCAGAGTTGGGGCTGAGCAGCTGCAGTCAGGCTGAGTAGTGGAGAGGTGGGGCTAATTTTCATATTCGTTGATCTGAACATTTTAAATGAGGCAAATACAGAATTAGGTCAAAGCCATTTTGAAGCATGAATAGAGGAGTTTTATCTAGAAGCTCATTACATATGCATTTTTAATGTACAGGCGTGAATTATTAGGGATTTTAAAAGCCTGGAGAGACTTCAACCCAACATGCATGTGTTTGGACTGAGGTGGAAATCTGAGTTCGAATCAATCAAAAAATAAAGGCTCCAACCAACCAGCAGATCTAAACTCACTCTACCTGTGAGGGAACTGTGCTGTCCAACCCTCAATATCATCAAACCAAATACTTATTTATTCTTTTTCCATATGGTTTCTCTTATTTGTCTGTCCATCACAGGGCCATGCATACTCACACTTGGGCCACGTGTCCGCTATACCATGAGAAATCTCATATGTAGATGCATCGCTTAGCATATTTAGTTTGGTGACAGCATGTACTGGAGGGGTGTAGTTCTAGCAAACGAGGGTACCTCTGCCCTCCACCTCTGTCTCCTTCCTGCAAGCCTTATTCCTCCACTCACTGTCCCGATAGGAAGGCAGCAAGGGATCATAGAGAAAAAGTAAAGTGGCCACAGTCATTTTCAGCTTCTCCTTCACGGTATTTAATGGGGAATGAAGTTTCTGCATATTCCGTTCCAACACTGACCTAAGAAGAAACTTCCTTTCAAATCCAGTGATCTCTTTGACTGGATTACGCCCTCTAATTGAACACTTTCATTTGGGGAAAGTTGAGCCAAGCTCAGCTTTTTGACACTTCCTGGATGTGCTGCCTTCCCAAGGTGCTTTGCATACGCGTTGCACACACCTACTGGCTTTCCACAGAAAAAGTAAAGGAATCTGTGCAATCCAAACAATTCATTGCATGTATTGGACACCAGCCATCACTCCCACAGACAGCTTAGAAGCACCTGACATCCATGTTGTTGGACTGTGGGAGGAAGCTGGACTACCAGGAGAAAATCGATGCAGGCAACGGTCAAAATTCCTCAGCCAGGATTTGAACCAGGAAGCTTCACCACCACTGTTGCCTTTTCCACAATTCTCTATCATTTCAGTGACGTAGAACCACTTGACCCATTTGTTACTGTATAAATATTTACCGTGAAAGTTGACTTTTTGTGTCGTTGTAGCTTATTGTTTAGCCTGTGTCTTCTCGTAAGACCGTGACGAAGCCATAATGAATGGATTGTGTGAAGCTCTGGGCAGATGTAACTTAATACTAATGCTCCTCTTGGCTTTGCGCTGAAAAGGAAATTGACGGTTGTGTGTTTGTATGTGTATTTGTGTGCGTGTGTGTGCGAGAAGAGACAGTAGGGCGGATGGTGGTAGGAGATTGGAGGAGAGAGCACAAACGATAATTAAAACTATTCCTTAAGCTCAAGTGGTTGCCAGGCAATGTGACCTTTGTTCGCACAGGTTCAGCTTTGGATGTTGCGGCTTGTAGTGAAATGAGATATGCCACAGAGAGCTTGTTTGTGTGTGAACTTTTTGTTTTGTTTTGTTTTGTTTTGGAGTCAAGTTACCAACACGCACATTGTATCATTTTATTAAGATGCATTAAATCAAATTTGAAAATCTCTTCATTGTGTGTCAATGATGTGTGCATCATGTGTGTCTATGCTTCACCCAAATAGTAAGCTGTAATCTGTTTGTTCATTTGCAAATTCATTAATACACACCAGATGCCCAGTTGGACAGCTTGTTCAAGTATCTCTGGTGGTTACCACGGTTACTGCCTTACTGTCGTCATCACCGTGTCAGCCATTTGTTGATTTTCTTTTTTTGAAAAAAAGTAGCTGAGTGAAGTGGCGCCGTTAGTTTAGCGCTGTGTTTATTATTTCTTGAAGACATTAGCTTTATTGACTCTTACCTACAGAGAACACCATGATGCAATTTGATGTAATGATGCAAGAGCCCTTCGTGGACTTGTTAACGCTGGTACCCTGACTGGCAGTAAGCTTCATTATGTCACATCTCAGTAATGGTTCTTTGAACCTCTCGTGCAGATTTGATGCATGTCTGAGTTTGAGTCATTCGCATGAGAGACAGCTTGATTATCTAAGGCACTTGTCAAAAGGGTTTGCATATGCCAGTGTGTTTTTGCATGTTTATGTAGTCATGAACCTCCATATTCTGATTTTGAGCATGCGGGCCTTTCATGTGTGAGTGTACGTGCATGTGCATGTGGTACACACCCAAACTGTGCAACTTATTTGCTCTTTGGAATTAGCAACACAAAAAAAATGGAGAATTAAAAATGATTAAGAGTAATATTTAGAGATTAATAATTTTAAGAGGAACTGACACAGTCATGTGTTGTTTTCTATATAACTTTAAAGTGATACCTTCAAAATTATAGTAATTTAAAAATGTTTTTCTCTCTTAATCTTTCCATTAGCAATTGGCTTTATGGGATCTGATGTCTAATTACATACTACTGTTCAAATTGTCAGTTTTTTTTTATATAATTATACATATAATTATAGGTAAGTCGGGTTTGCAAGTGATTCAAGTGTTTATAATTATTTATGAGTGGACTGTGTGAAACCTTCAAAGTAGACCAGAGTTGCTTGTTCTGCAGATGTTTGTTGAGACGTAAGAATATTAAAATTTCATGGTACAATAATATCTCTGTAACATCCATAGTGTGGTATTTATTGTGATAAAATGAAAACTTGAGGTGAAAAATGTTTATTTATTACCTCCTCCAAGGAGATAATAAATGAGGTAATGTGTTCAAGATAACTCAAAAGTTATGGATGTATTTTGGTGAAACTTTCAGGAGTTGTCGGAAATGTGAAAAGGAAGAACTGATTTGATTTTGGGTGTGATCCGGAAGAAATCCTGGATTCTGGATCACTTTCAAATTTTCGATAACGTTGCGGTAAATGGGGCCAAAAATGTTGTTTCTCAATATCTCCATTAATTACAGTATTGCCCAAAATTCATGAAATTTGACTCAGGGATTGACAATGGGAACCTCTATCAAATTTCAGAGGCTGATCCGGATCTGATCCAGAAGGCGGATTTTGTCGCAATCTGTAAATCGCTATATGGGGGAATTGTTGAGCTTGGCGGAGGTCTGCGCTCTTCCAAGTGCTTTTCTAGTTATTAATGTTTATGTCAGTTTATTAAATGACAAACTATCAAAACAGAACAGAACCATTTTCAGATCTCATATTTAAGAAAAAAGGGAAACTATAATCAAGCCTTGCAATAATCCACTTCATAGGTTATCGTTTAGTGATATAATTTTGATATAATTTCCTGACAGTGTCAGAAATCCTACCACTCCATCTACTTACTAGCTGATTAAAATGCAACTTGAAATGACCAAACAAAGAAATTCACCAAAACATCTAGGGATCTCTTGAGCTCTTGCCTTGCTGTGGCCAAGGTGGAGTCGGAAACACTTCCCTTAAAGGTTTTTGGTCTCGTGGGCGTTTTTATTCCGACAGCCTCTTCAGGGTGATGATTTGCCAGGTACTTTCCCTGCCACGCAGGTCACAGTCGTCCGGCATTGTCTGCACATAGCTTGATGCAAGTCTGCTGCAGGGAGACCAAAATGCTAAAACAGAACTTCATCTTTTGCTTGGAAGACGAATCATTTGATTCGTCACAGTTCATAGCAATATCAAGACAATTCTGTTATTGCAATATCTTAACACTGACAAAACCATTACGTCCATAGTGGTTTGCCATCTTTTACCAGTTGTCATTTTTTTCATTTGTTTTCACATGTTTAAGACAGCTAACAAATAGTTAATTCACTGCAAACTTCAAGACTTTACACTCTGCATTGCTGTTTTGCTGCTCTGACAGCTTGAGCCACTGTGGCTCCCTCCCTGTTTGTGTCGTCAGCTGCATCAGCTGTGGCCATGTTTCACTGGCAGTGTTGACATGAACAGTACAGAACAGAGGTCTGAATCCCCACCAGTGCCCTTTACCAAAACCAGAGGGATCAACTCAGTGAGGGATTCTGTGTCACCCAAGGACTCAGATCAGCAATAAGTGCTTGTAGACAGTTGGCATAACGGGGCTCTAAATGTCTTTGAGACAGTACAACTGCACATTTGCAGCACTGTGAAAAGCATCTTATTCTCATTAGCACATTCAAATCTTGATGCAATGGCACACCTGAAAGCTACCGTATGTGTGTTTCTGGGTAAAAAAAGAAATGAAATGTCTCGGAAGAGGGCTCAGTGCAGGCCTGAGTTTAAAAAAAAAAAAACCACCAGTGGAAGGTCTGTTTGTAATCCACAGCCACAAATGTCAGCAGAGTTATGGGAATTTCCTGTTTAATCAAAACTGATTCTACTCATTTTTCTTCCTAGAAATGAAGTCTGGGGACAGGTTTTTAATCTGTCTCTACCTGCTAGTTCAGCCTCTGTATGATGAGTAAACATGAGAAATGCAATACCAGAGAGAAAAATGAAAAAATATGCTGAAGTAATGATGGTGCAGATCAAACATTATTAAATTATTACATAACTGTAACAATGCTGCTTAAATCCCATGGTTACAGTAATGCATGCCAGAATATTGTTTAACTAGTTTAAAAAATATTATTTAATTTTCCCTCAGCACCTCTCTCATTTGTAGTCTGGTTTCAAAGAAAGTTTTAAAAGGACCACAAACACTAAGCGCTGCATATGTAGTGGATACGTTTAATTTGTTGGCACACGGGAAATAAACATGGAACATAAGAAGCATTTCTTCCATTGTCTTGATTGACATGGTGATAAATCTTGTCCATAGACTGAAAATATAAAGTGAACATGGCCACTGTGACATCAACCACTGGTTTGACTGTTTTGACCTAATATCCATCCATCCATCCATCCATTAACTTCCATTTTTCTGAGTTCGGCTCGCTGGGGCACCAGCCGAAGCAAAGAGGCCAACAGCTCCCTCTTCCCTGCCATCTCTTCCAGCTCTTCCAAGAGAACACCAAGGCGTTCCCAGGCCAGTCGAGAAATATGAGACCCAGCATGTCCTGGGTCTTCGTCAGGGTTAGATATACCCTAAACACCTCTCCACGAAGGTTTCAGGAGGCATTCTGACGAGATACCCAGACAACCTCACTTTATAGAGGAAACTAATTTCAGCCGCTTGCATTTGTGATCCCGCTATTTGTGGCTGCACTGACCACAAAGAGTATGTTAGTTTAAAGACATGGCCCAAGACAACTGGAACAACACGCCATTTATGCTGTGAGGAAGTTTACATGCACTTCAATCACACATTTGTAATAAGAGTTACTGTCTTCTTTCTGATGCGGTCTGCCTGTCCGACTCCTGGCTTTTTCCAAAACCTAACCAGCCAGGGCTGTTGCCTAAAACAAGCACATTTACATATCAGAAAAACACTGAAGAGGACAAAGAAAAGAATAGTGTGGAAATGTGTGGTGCTGGCACAGAAATTAACTACCAGTCCAACAAAATGAGCATTAGATGACATGTCAGATTGCACAGTCATGTTTTATCACTGTTCATCGTCCCCTACACTCACGAAGATTATTTGCACTAATCACATTGTTTGAATAATGAAGCCTGCAGCTATAACTGGCTTCACTTGCATCAGAAAATGTTCTTTTTTGCATAACAGGAGTTGAGGAGGCCTTTTCAGATACATTACAATAAGGAAAATATTTAACAGCTCAACTGATCAGGTGCCTCCTCCTCCAGAAAGGACACATGATCTATAGATCAATGTCCCTGTTGAATGAATATAAGTACATCTGCTCAAATGAAAAATAAAAGTTCCTGAAAACTCTGAGGGTTTCATTTTTGTCATCTTCGACCAAGGTAGCCCATTAATGTTACTTTCATTCATAGCTTTGTTTTAATGTTTAGTTAAAAACTACCACCCATAACATAGCTAATACTACCACCATCGTATTTCCTCTGAACTCAGCCAGTTCACTTATTTGTTTATTTTGCAACATTTCAGAAGTCTTGTTTTGACAATATTAAGGAAAGGCAGCTATTTATTTTTATTTATGCAGTAAAAGGATGTTTTAAAGAGACATGCTTGTGAACGCTGATCTCACATATAACAGTAAAGAAACCATATAGTATACCTGGTCCTTTTTAGTCTGCCTGTCTTTATTATTACTGACAAGGGTAATGGGATATGTATGAGAAAAAAAAGAAAGAAAGAAAGAAAAGGGTTTAAACAGAGAATCCAATGATGTCCTGAGACATAAAAGGCTTCTTGAAAATTTGTTAAACATGACTTTGCACCGGTATTCCCATCATACATATTCTACAGCACAAAATTAGCTTATCTTATTATAACAGCCACTCTCTTTCCTATTTAAAATCTAATTTAATGTAATTTTTCCCCCCACCACCTCTGCAGCCCCTGGTAATGTGAGCCTAAACCTCAGCCCAGGAATAATTCCTGAATAATTTCAGAGCCGTTTTTCAGCTAACCACTAATGGTGTTAGTCACGCTTGAGTAATCCTGAATTAGCAACAGCCAGGAACTCAATAGCGGGGCTGCATGAGTATATGCGTAGGGTAAGCTAAGTGCTAATTTACGCAGACTGTTTGTGCTGCTGCTGCTTTTGACCTGGGGATTGTTTTTTGGGCATGGGCAATTTCTGATGAAGCACTGCAAGTAGGAAATCAAATACACTCACTGCTTCAATTATCTTTATTTTTAATGGCTAAGGGGAATTAAAGATAGTAATGGAGTTTAAAGGGGGATTGTTGTGCTGATGTCTAGCGTAGACAAGGTCAGAACTCATCTTCTATCTTATTATGTGCTGTGCCAGTCAGCACTCCAGTTCCAAAGCTGGGACTGAGGGGGAAGGGAGTGGGAGAGCATATGGGAAGAAGCAAAAGGGGGGTGGAGACGACCAAAGTGAGGTCCAAAACTGTGTCAGCATATGTGAAAGAGATTCTTCAAATAGGCCATAGCCTCGGCAGTGATGGACAGAGGCTTCACTCCGGGGAATTTCTGAACACCCATAACAGAATTACAATCACATAATACAGATACTCTCATGTTGTATTAAGCAGGAGACAGAGCTTTGAAAAACTTTAAAACAGTATGCACCAGGCTGCAGGGGAACTGTAGTGTGAAATTTAACCCTACAGTAAAATTAGAGAGGCTGAGATGCATACCTCAGCGTTTCTAAATGTTCGAGAGTCTTCTCAGGGGCCGTCCATGTCTCTATCTTAGTCTGTTTCTCAAATTCTGCATATCTTTCTTTGTCTATTCTGACTCTCATGGGTATATTTACATTTTCCTCCTTATTTTTCACCAGCATCCTTAGTCACAAATTCCACAGAGAGAAAGAGCACCCACCACACTAACTGCCAAATAGACTCAACACACTTAATCTCTCAAATGAAAAACCAAACCTAAAAGGAGTTACTTCAAAGTTTTTGCGCCTGTCTAAACACTGCCCAGATTGTACGTGTGTTATTTTGCATTTATGCCAGCGGGTCCAAACACCTTGCCTGGTCCATTCCCCAGACCAGAGTCCTTGAAGAGTCCTAAGCGAGACGTGAACAGGTGTTGCTTTATATTCAGAAGCAGACGGGTTTCAAGTAAGGGGAGGCCACTTCCCGACAACTCAAAGAACCTTAAACTTTTTTTTACAGGTCAACAATGAGCTCGCACTTTGCTGTTTGCTTAGAATCTGTGATCAACAAAACAACGCAATTATTTAATTATTTTCTCCCACACAGTCCAAATGCATTTCTATTAGGCTAATTGGTAATTCTAAATTGCCCATCGGGAGGGAGTGTGAGGATGTGCGGTTGTTTGTCTGCGTGGCCCTGGAATTTACTGGCGACCTGTCAAAGGTGTACCCCTGCTTTTGTCCTAAAGAGAGCAGCGATAGACCTTGAACTGGAGGAAGCAGGTTTAGATGATGGATGGATGGATGGATGGATGTTTGTCTTTTCAACTTGAGCTCATTAAAGAGCTAATATACGTATAAACACGGTGTTTGTTGCACTGCTCCCACAGACACAGCAATAATTAAAAAAAAACTTTAAACTGTGGAGTATGAAGCAAGTTTAATGAAAAGAATCTATAGCCGATTTAACGCGTTACAGGAAGAAAACCAACTTTCCTCCTGTCCTTGCACATTTTGTCACCTTCCATTTCACTCTCCTCTTGTCCTGGTGCTGTGTCACACCTCTACTCCCATGGTTTTCTGCCTGTCACCTCCCACCTCCAGACATCCTGTGTGGGAACAGTCTGCAACACTTCTCGTGTCTGCCCATGACTTCACTCTGCTAAGATCCTTAGGTTGTGCCACTGGCACGCAATATACAGCCATTCCCTGTTCCGCATGGCAGCACATTTCACACGTTTCATAAATAGAAGCCTATATGGCCCTCTGGCAGCATGTGTGCCAAGTGGATGTCTGCAGTATGCATGTCAATAGTGTGATGTAACTGGCACGCCTTAACGCAAGTTTTTAGCTGTTCATGTAAAGATTATGGAGCTGTACTGAGCTCGGTATGAGCTGGACCAATGAAGGTTCTGTTACATGTCCAAAAAGCATGGTGTATCCTGCTCTGTGACTTTTCAAAAAATATGTAAAACTGAAGTTGTAATCTGCAGCTGGTTTCCAGGCGTTTGTGGCTAATAAACACAGCTTCAGTGTGTTCTTTGTCTGTGGATGATCCACAGACTTATTTCTAGGTCCATCGCGGCTTCTCATGCATTTTAATATCTTACTGTCCCGGTTGTCAAAAACAGGACAGCTCACAGTCAGAGGACAGAGAAGTAGTCTGAAATAGAGACATCTGTCCGTTGGGGTCACTCTGGCAGAAATATACTGAGGGAGGGGAGGAGTACGGATGCAGGCGGATGAGAGCATGCATCAAAGCCAGATGAAGAAGGATCCAGAAAAAGAAAAAAAAGAAAAAAAGCAAGATCATTGATTGGAAGAGTGAAGGGATGTTAAAGGAAAGAGGGAGAGTAAGATGGATGAGCAGGGTTAAGTAGGGCAGCGGGCACAGCTGTCAATACTTACAGTGATGCTTGAACTTTGCATCTGGATCCTTTCATTCCTGGTTTTACTCTCATGAATTGTTTGAGCGTTCACTCTCACTATCTGTTCAAACATAAATGAAACATTCAGCTTCAGCTGATATTTTTTTTTATTGTCATTTGTTTTAGTCTTTTTTTGAAGGGAGGTAAAAAAGAGGCACATCTTCTTTCCCCAGTGCCCAGATGCTGTCTATGGTAGTCGTTTTCAGTATTTGCATGTTTGCAAGCATAGGTACATGTACGGGGGGTTTGGGGGGGTTTGACCGCCCCAATACAACTTCGAGTGGAGTTTTCATCTTCGACCCCCCTAGGATTTCATTTTTGCATCTCTAGAAAATGTTGACCCCCCCCCCCCAATTGTCATTGTATAATTTGCACTCTGCATGTACAATACATGAGTGGAGTTTTCAAAGGATTTGCTCAGCACGTTACCTCTGGTTTCTCTCTTTCTCACTGTGGCACACTCCCATAATACCTCTCAGTGCTAATGCTAAGCTCACACTGGTCCCAAAACACATTACTCTTCTGCCTTTTGGAGTTTTGAGCATTCCTCTAATAGAGAAGGCGTGAATGCGTGATTTACTTGATTAACAATGCAGGAGTTTTGGTACTGCTTTCTACTGTAGCCATTGCAGGATTTGCCTCTTAATTATTTTTGTTTTTCATGTACGTTATAGTATTTTTATGTTTTTAAAAATGCAACATATATCAACATTCAGAGAGGGCTTTGAACAGACACTTTCGCAGCAATCTGAAAGACTTTTTTTTTTATTTTTAATGCTTTTTTCCTCTGTATTTCTTGTTTTGTGTGTATCTTCTGGGCAGCATTCCTGGTGGTCTAGCGATAGTGTAGTACTCTAGACTGGATTAAGGTCTTGCTTGGATGTGGCTGTGCTCCATTTGGAAAATCAGGATTTGGATTTGAGACAGAAACACAAGGGGAGGTGGGTGTTATATTATCCAAGAGGGAGAGGCTCACTGATACAGCTCGATGATGAGATGAGCGAGGCTGGCATGGAAGAGAGACAAGAAGTTGATTATAGAGGGAAGCCATTGTGCCAAATCTGATGATGGGAAAGTGTCAATAGGTGCTTTCAGACAGAATTAACCTTTTTATAGTTTACATAACTACTGAAGAAAGCTCCCTATATTTCTTTAGGTGACCACTGCAGTAACTCCGTTGAAACTGACATCCATAGAACTGGAGTCTGTTTAAACTCCTGTTTCAGAGATGGGAGCTTTTCTACCATGAAAGGAAACCATTTGTGGCACAACTGGTGTAAATGATGCCACTGTGTGACACGGTCTAGACAAGTTAGTGCACTGGGATTGGCTGAATGTAAAATTGCAATGTCCAGGACTCTCCAGAAAAGCTTGTAAATGGTGGTAAAACATCAGCCGCGTGAACAATGGTTGTCACAGCAGTCTCTAAAAACCGAAACAATATACATAGCAATGGCATGAACGTCGAAGTCCGGGGTTTATTGAGCCGTTAGAGAACAGAGGAACTATTGTGAGACTACCAATATTCAGAAAACTTGCAATATCATTGGTAAAAATTGCAACGTGGATATTGACTTGCGGAGATATAAACAAATACTTTAGTACAGTGATTACCCAAAGTGTGGGCCGCGGCCCCCTGGTGGGCCGTCGCGGTACTGCAAGGTGGACTGTGAGAGGTCATTAAAATTAAACAAATATGTTTTAAATCCTCAATATTTTTTAAATATGTTTTTAATTACTGCAAAATATTAATAACATTATTTAAAAATATTAAGAAGTAACAAAACAAACCAGTTAAGTGTTAAGTGACAAGTGTCACCTTAGTTGACCCCTTACATTAAGTCAGAACATAGCTTCTAGTCCTGAATGTTGATCACAGTTGTGATTAAAGGTTTCGGTGGGCCGTGGAGATTTTTCACATTTCAAATTGGGCCTTGGAATTCTGAAGTTTGGGAACGGCTGCTTTAGTGTAAGATATTAATGTCTTTTTTCTCTACTACGTATGTATTATTTTCTACACAGGGATAAAAGTAGATTTAATTCCTTAATTTTCTTTCTGGAATTACCACAACTGCTTGTCTCAGCTTCATGCCTCTTTACGAAAAAAAAAAAAAGAAAAGCTTCAATACACAGGGCACTCGCACCTTAACCATTGAAATGTTTGAGGCTATGCTGTGTAAGTTTATTCACATTGATCCTGAATTCATCTGTTGAATATCCAATATAAAATTATGTCTACCCCAGTAAAAGCAGCTGTTCATTCCTTTTTAGAGGCTGGTGCTCACTTTAAAGAGTTCTGATAAAAAATAAAAACACAACACGGGCAGTTCAGACACAATGTGTAATGACTTAGAAGCAGTTAATAAGTAGACAAGGTGATGTGTAATATGACATTAGGTTATTAGCTGTGTTTTGGACTGTTTTTTCCTGCTGTCACCCATGTTTGTACCACACCTACTTGATTTTTTTTTTTTTTTTTTAAAGCATGGGCCTGGCAACAAATTAACCCTGGTAATGAACCAGCTTAATTGCATGGAAATTTTTTGAGGAACAAATTCATGCTCCCTTAAAACATTTTCTGCAGAAATTGGAGGATTTTAAGTAAGATTGCCAAAAAGAGGAATAAAATTCACTGCCCATCTTATTGACCAAATATACTGTTGACAGTCAGACCGTGAATGCGTGAGACTTAGAAATACAGAGTACCACTTAGAGCACAGGTGTCAGACTCCAGGCCTTGAGGGCCGCTGTCCAGCATGTCTTGGATATTTTCCTGCTTTAGCACACCTGATTCAAATGAATCGATCACCACCACCTTGTCATCCAGGTCTGCACAGGTCTGTTAACGACCCATTCATTTGAATCCGGTGTGTTAAGCAGGAAAACATCTAAGACTTGCAGGACAGCGACCCTTGAGGCCTCGAGTCCAACACCCCTGACTTGGAGTAACATTTATGGCTTTTTTTTTTTTTTTGCTTTGTAATATTGATATCATGGATGTTGATGTTGCAATGACAATACGTTTTCGATATATTGTGCATTCTGAGGATGTCGTATCTGCAGTGTGAATGCAACCACAATGCAACTCCATTAAGGCATTTTGTGCTGGGTCATCCCTATTGCGCCCATGCAGAGGGCCCTTAGCACTTTTTGGTCTGAATGCATCATATTTCATGCAGAATCACATTACCATGGCATTTTGTGCTGAGATAAAACTGTAAATTTATGTTTGTAACTGTTCCTATAAAGTTCATACCATTATTATCACTTCTCATTTTATATAAAGCTTCGGTAATACTTCTGTCATTCATAGTTTCCAGTTTCTAATGTTTTTTTCTGATTTATGTGTCTTCAGAACGGCCCATGCCAGGACAAAAAGCGAGGCTGCAGACCAGGCTGCAGTCTCAGCTGTGCATGACTCTGAAATCGCCAGAGCGGTTGCCAGGGAGCTCTCCCCCAACTTCTACCAACCAGGTAAAACATCTATGTCAATGATACTGGTAAAACTTTAATGTACAATAAATTTGTTTCTTTTTTTTTTTACATAATACTTTTCTGTTTAAACAAGAAACATTTAAACTGCAGGTGCACTGAGGGGTTAAGGAGGTCAGTTCTTTGGAAATCCAATACCTTTCCCAAAGCTAAATTTGTCTGAGCATTTGCTTAGCTATGTAAGCAAGGATGGTTTTAGACCAGATTTTCAGTCATTTTAGACATCACAGGCCCAGAGATTAAGTTGCAGTCATTTTTTTTAACTGCTACAGGATCATGGATGGGAACTTTTACACATGAGCGATTTGACACCCAGCTCTGGGGTGTTTTTCTAAAATCTCCCCTTACTCACAGGGTCCCTATTTAGGCCACAGCATCTACAAGAAACCAATTTGCTTATAAAGGCAGTGTTTTGAGAGATTGAATAACATGTGGGAGGTTGGGTAACGTGTATGAATAATGTTGTGTGCACAGGTTTGAAGCTGTTTACACTGACTGTGTCAGGCTCGGTAATGAGCTTATTCTGGGTGCACAAATGCACAGAGATTTGTGTTCCTGTTCTGTGATCGAAGACCAGAGATACTGAAGATGAGTTGTAACACCACAATGGAGGACTGTGTTTATGGTTAGACAAAGCCGAGTCTGCTTGAAGCAGGCCACTGTATTCTGGATCGAAGGCTTTTCTTTGTTCTCAAAGGTCTGTTGTAACAAAAATACTTGCTAAAATCAGATAAACTCTGCCACCCCAAATAAAGAGTGTAAGTATTTTTTAATGGTTTTCATACTCAGGATTATGTAGCTAATAATGCTACATAAATGTTCAGGTGGGTAAGTTTTTTTTTTTTTTATTTAATCTTCCCAGATAGCAGACATTTGAACCTAATCTGGGCTACTTTTGGCACTTATGGTTCAGCTGCAGAACTCAAAAATGCTATAGGGCCATACCTTGTCCCATAGTTCATGAACTGAAAAAAAAAATTGGGTTTTGGCATATGTTGTGAGAGCCAGGTGTGGTCCAAAGGCCCAAAGAAAATAAAGAATTGGGCCATGTATGCGTGGCCAAGTTTAGGCAGCCACTCTCACCTTGAGTCAATGGCGTCAGTCAAAGAAAACTGCAGATATGGGCTGAGATTGGGCCAAACATTCTTTGGCTACCTGGATTGTGAGGTAGGTGGGGTCAGTAGCAGAGCGTTAGGGCACAAAGATAACAATATTCCATTCACTTCACTTTACATCCTTTTTGGTTCTCTTTTCAGAAATACTCTTTCTACCAAAAAATCTGTTATATTTTTGACAAAGCCAACCCCGTGAATACGTAAACGTTTTTTTTACTGGTATCTTTGAAAAGGCCAGAATATTCAGTGAGGCAATGTCACACCTGTATTTGTTTATTTTTATTTGCAGTGTAAGATTATCCCTAGCACTTCCATTTGGTGTAATATATTTAGGCCTGTGAGCAAGCGACCTTGGGCCCTTGCCAAAAGCCACTACAAAATAGTGAGTGACAAATAGATTGACAATGGTGTCCATTCAAGCATGTCCCTCACTAAGCCACAGAAATGGCCAGCCGGGTTCAGAGACATCTTGCGGCTTGTTTGTGTTGTGGAAAACAGTGGTCATGGCTGGCAGGCTGTGTGATGGCCAGGTTTACAAGTCTGTGCAGGAGAGTGTCCTTGCCTTATAAGTAAGATTATGAATGAGAGTGGCTGATGTCATTATAATGTGCAGCACAGGGTGACATCTGAGACGAAGGGTTTAAACCTTCAATTACGTAAGCTTGTCTGTTAAGTTCTGCTCAAAGCCAGACAAGCACCTGCATACAGCCAAACGAATTTTAAAAAATGGTCATTTCTAGTTTGTCTTTATTTAAAGGCATTATTTCATGTGGTTTAAGTCAGATGTTTCTTGGTTCATAGCTGATTAATTGTCTGTCCTTTGGCTGGTTTTTCATGTTTGAGCCTAAGAGCAAAATGATGTATTACCTTCAAACAAAAAGATAGTGTCATGATAACAATAATAGAAGCACGGTTCTGTGGTAACCTTGTCTGTGCTATAGTTGATGCTAACACAAAGCTGGTCAAACTGAGTACATTTCTAGAGAAAGCACTTCTGACTTTTGCAAAGTCTCAGAAGTTTGCTTTGCTTCCTCAATCTGTACCTCTCCATCCTGCAGCTTCTAATAAACCCACCAGGGTAACAACCAGGGACCTAAACCCCTTGTTGTTTGTAATTAGCATTTCAGACTCATAGCAGATTATCGCCAAGATTGGGAGTGCGTGTGCTTCAAAAGGGAAGAGAGGGTCACAGCGAACAGGACCCTGACCTTTACGGCCGATTCACAAACAGCACCCTGGAGGGGGAACAGTGAGGGTTTGCTAGGCGTGGCCTGTGGCGTGACGTTAATTGGGATATATTTGGTGCCGATGTGTGCTCACTGGGGTCCAGTGGAGGCATAGCTGAAATCTTTATGCACTGACAGGACCTCACTCCGGCACTCACAGAGCAGCTGTCCCTTCCTTCAGCCGGTCGCAAGAGGAGGGGGGGGCATGTGGGGATCCTACTCCGCCCTGTTCGACCCAGTCAAGGTGCACTTGAACCAGGTGGAGCCATAAAAGCCAGGACCTGTCACAGCTGAAAAGCAGACATGAGCAGGTGTTGCTGTATATTCATAGCAGCGGGTGCAGAGCAAGTTTTTCTCTCAGTAGTTTCCCGCAGTTTCACCAATGCGGAAACATCTCGTGACTTTCAAGAATACACAATATAAACAGCCTCAAGGCAGCTTGCCTAATCTTTTTCCAGATTTCAAAAGCATTTTCCATCTGTGTCACTGTTGAAATAGTAGCCTCACATTCATGTAATGACATATTAGTGTGTGAGGCCTCCGGTAATATATTGTAAGATTGTGACTGAAAACAGTAAACAGATGTCCTTCTGCTTTGTAGCCATTTCCTCATGATTAGGCTGTTTGACTCTTTTAATGAAGCATAAAACACTCCCATCAATGGCACATCAGTGCATATAACCATGAAGCCTTCCAGGTTCTTTACAAATAAAGCGCAGGAAGAAAGCGATCCAACCAGTAGCCACAAACAATGGGTGTTAGTTAATTTACATTTCTGAGTTTAAATGTAGGGGATATATGCCTGTGTGTGACTGTAAGGAGTGTGTAAGTAGCAGTAGTTCATGTGGCTACTGTTGCCCATCTGGTAGTGTGAGTAGGATGATGAAAGCTGCGATTTCAGTCATTAATCTCAAATCTAACACAACATACTAAAACTATACACACCACAGAATAGACTAATACAGGAACAATACAATAAAATTAATAGTTTCCAAGGCTGAAAAATGAAGTTAAAAACTGCTATTTTGAATTTGCACCATGGGGCTGGCTCCAAACCACAGACTGTATAAAAAGGAACTGGACAAATCCCCCTGTGACATCACCCCTATGTTTTTCTGAAGAGTGCTTTTGGAGCCTCTTTTGCTGCAAGAAGTAGAAGCTGATGAGCTAGAAGCAGCCTGGCTGGCTGGTCTAGTTTGGTCTGGCTTGCAGCCTTCAGTGAGGAGAAAAGATAGCTGCTTCAGACTGCTTTGCTAAACTTTGTCCCCGAACCATTCCAGGCCAAACCAGAACTGGTCACAGGAGTGAATCCTTATGCTCCGTTAGATGTTTGTTCACAGGTCAGAAGTCATGTAGCTAAACTGACAGCAAGCCGTTTTACATTTCACTTCAAAGACCACACCCCTAATTCTACAAAAATTTGCAGCTTTATATACCTGATGAGGCACAAGCAACAGTTATTGTGGATGTGAACTCTAATGATGCAGACCAAAACCATTTTTTGTACCAGGCTGCGAACATGTTTATTTCTGCTGAAAATGAATACATTTTTTTTTTTTTTTTTTTTTTTTTTTAAGTTTTTGGCACTAGTGGCCTTTATTCATAGTGGAGAGTAGGAAAGAGGGTCATCTGGGCCGGGAGTCAAACCTGCCACGCCCACGTTTCCCTATTAAAACACCCAACTTTATACCAGGAGTTCAAAGAACAGTTTTTGTCCCTTTATGTCAACTTCATGACAGCTTTTAAAATTCACTGTGTTGCTACTCGTCTATACTTTGCCGTTGCAACACAATGCAATTTCTATTGTGGGATGAATAAAGGCTCTTCTTATCTCTCTTATCTCAAGTTTAAAATTTATGCATGATTTTGACACCTAATACTCACTATGTGTCTTCAAAACAGCACAATCCAGGGGTTGACCTCAGAGATGTCTATCCAGAATATAAACTGTGCATGTGAATATTAATAAAATTAAGCATAAGCAAACAAAAAAAACCGGTCAAAAGTACTAAAATTCCCTAATATATTTGCTTTATTTTGCTATTTAAAAGGAAAATATTGAGATCCATTCCCAACTATTACCCCTTCCCTGAGTTTTGACAGACAAAATACAAAAATAGCACCTAAAACACATCTCCACTTCGGCAGATGGTAATTTAATTATCAAAGAGCACAAACCTGGACAATACAACTAGATTCCACTATCAGTTTTAAGACTTTGTATTATTAAATTTAAACAGTATTTATTATGTGGGGATTTGGCATGTGGACCTAGTAAAACAACTAAGTCAAACGCTTGCCAATGGAAAATATATATTTCTCTCCCTGGTGCATCTGACCTGGCTTCGAGTTGAGACCTGCCGTCATTCATGTCGCAACAGCAGCCTTGAGTCAGTGTTCGATTGTCAGCTCTCCATGAAAAAAACAAGATTCAAGCGGTAAAAATATGTCCACGCCCTATTTGGCCAAACATTCCCTTTCAACTCTGTGGTTTATAACACTGGATTATAAGGCTCTGCCTCCCTCAGCTGAGTCTAGTCTGATGTGCAGTAGCAACAGATGTGATAACCACGCATACTGTACTCTACCACCCCCCTGCCCCCCGCCCAGCGTGCATGTACACACGCACGTAAACCTCTGTGCACACACCCAGGTTTCAGAAAAGCTTTCCTCTTGTTGCTGCTGTTCATCTCATATTAAGGTCAAAAGGAGTTAGGCTGGGTCATGAAGAGCCGATCCGTTGTGTTTTGTATGGGTATTTAATTGTATGCACGTGATTGTGTATGAGAGAGAGAGGGGGAATGTGTATTGCTAAGAGTGCACTGAAGCGGAAAATGTACCGCGGATTAACATGAGAAGAACAGGCAATCTGCAGATTAAACAAAAGCTAGTATTCCAATAACCACAAAAAGACAACAGCGATATTAGAAGAAGCATATTACACTTGAGCTTACAGTTGAACTCAGGGAACACATCCCCATTTAAATGACACACATAATTCTCAAAATCCTGAAGCTCATCTCTTTATTCATGTTTGTTTTCAGTCATTATGTCTTGGTCGTGTCCAGTACTATGGCCTACTTTAATGTCCCTCCATAGAAGGCTGCAGACTCAGCCCACTTAGTCAGTGCTCAGATGAAAGAAACACCACAGCCACTTGGGTAACTGAGTCCCAGAACATGTTCCAGCTGACCTGGCAAGATTCTGTGGTTGATTACATCTAATAAATTGCTCACTTGTCAAGAGGTTCTACACGTTGTCAGATATCCATAAAAAACACACATAACTCCCATTCCAATGTATCTCCTGTAGTTGTTTCTCTTGATGAAACAATATGGAATTTAACAAGGCTGCAGAAGTAAAGGGAACACAAGAGTGAGGCTGGAGGTCATTTAAGTGTCCAGAACCATTCAGAAAATGCCTGGAACTCCTTGCAGGAATCTGTCCCCAAACAGAGTGAAATTACTCAGGCTCACCCATGGAGCCCTAACTCTTATGGAGCTATGGTGTGAAATTAAGCTTGGCAGATACGTTAAGTCCCACTGAGGTTTAGATATCCTCCTGTCTCTTTGCAGTGGGTCTTATTGATCGTAGTGGTTATGAAACAAATTAAGAACGCCATGCGGATGAAAAATACTTGGGGCTTATGAGTTCTGAGGCCCCAAAGATTCCACTATAAGGCTGTTCCCAGTGGAAGAGGCTACACTTGTCCCCTTTGTATGAAACTTTCCAAAAGGCCTTCAGATTGACTCCCTGATTAAGACTGAAAACTGATTAATCTCAGAGATCAAAGAATGGTGAGATTTAAAAAAAAAATAATAATAATAATGAAGAGTATAAAGTTAAGGTACAGTAATGGGTCTTGAAACAAAATGAATGTTGCAACTGAGATTTAATTTGGTTTTTATTTAAATATAGTCTTCCTTTACCTAATAATGTCAGTGACACACTTGAAACCATGTAGGCATTTCAGTTGGATACAGAAAACTGATGACAGGAGCTTTTTATCTTATCTTTCCATGAAAACAATGTGAAAAGTTAATGTTTCATACTGAAGACCACCCTGACCAGAAACTTTCTTTGTGAATTCTTTTGTTTTTGTGATCCTCCATTCTTTCTTCTGCCTCTCTTTTCTACGATATTTGCTGAATGCATTTATAATGGTGGAACACAATGGCTATGAATTTCTTATTCTTATTATCTTGACAGTAGCTGGACCAATGAAATTTCAGATTAGCTTTTACTGATAGTTTTGATATTTGAATGATAATTCAAATAGTGATGAGGCAGATGTCCAGGTCTATGTTTTTTCCATTATTATCTGCCATATTAATGTATTTTATCTCTCTTACCTCTTCAGGACCTGACTATGTGAAGCAACAGTTTAAGGAGCCTGTGGAGATTAAAGAGGTCCCTGTTGAGAAGAAGGATAACTCCCCAAAAGATTCTCCCCACTTTTACCGCAAAGGCACCACTCCTCCCCACTCTCCTGTGGCCAGTCCTGAAGCCACGCCTCCCCCCTCACCTGAGTCCAGCAAGAAGAAAGGCCAGATCGCCAACAGCATCAACCGCAAAACCAGTAAAGAAGAAAAACCATCCCGCAAGATTAGTAAAGAAGAGAAGTCAATTTTTAAGGCCAGCAAGGAGGAGCGGTCTAGTAGGAAGCTGAGTAAAGAAGAAAGACTGCCTGTCACTGATGGCCCCAAGAGTTCTTATGCATACACCGAAGCTCCACCTAAACCCTCTAAAGCTCAGCAGCCTACTCCAGCACCTGCACCTCTTCCACAGCCACCTGCAGTTCCAGTCAATGGCCAGCTCCACACCCAGTACCACAGTTACTATGTCAAAGCTCCTACAAGGGTCCCTCCTCCCCCAGAACCTGAGGAGGTTGAAGAAGAGCCTAGTGCCCTGGCCCTAGCACGTATGCCCCCTCAACCCAGGTCCTTCAGCTCCCTTACCCCCACTCCTAAACCAGGCTCCATACGGGAGAGTAAGAGCGACCCAAAACTCAGGAAGCAGGATTCCCTTAAGCCAAAGAGCCTTGCTGAAACAAAGAAAGCTAGCATGGAGATTTCAGAAAGTATTGAAGAAACAGTAAGTATCAGCGGAGTCTTACTTGCTGAGAGGACGTTCAGGCCCAATGTGAAGCAAACTTTATGGGAAGTACAATACCCACACATGCTACAGCCAATCAGCGTTGAGCTTCTTTCAGCATCCTTTTATACATGAGGAGGTTTTTCTGTTTAACGGATTCAGCTTAAATATCAGTTTAAATTCCAGAAGCCAACTAAGACAACAGATGTAATACGCTTGCAGAGAAAGAAGAGCAACACATGCAATGAAATGAAATTGCCCAGAGGCAGGGATCAAAGAAAATTTTCAGTGAAATGAATGTAAGTTCATAAAGAGTTTGATTGGGAGCAGCATACTTTTATTTTGCAATTACATGATCTACTCCAAACCAGAATGCATTTTATATCACTTCAAACACATACTAAATAGACGCTGTTGCTCAGATAAAGGTGTTCTCAGCGAGATAAATGAGCACTGACGCTTGTCGGCTTCATCTGCCAGCGATGTTTGCCATCCGCCACTGGTGGGGCCTTGCTACTCTCAAAATGGAGCAAATTTTTCAAGTAGGCCCAATCTCATTAAACTGTCCACACACTCCATATGAGGTTTTGAGATCTATATATTCTTGGCTCAAGAGTCAAATATCAAAAATTTCCACAGCAGGGCACAGGGCAGAAAGAGAATTAAAGGGCTAATATTTGCTTGTTGCGAGAAGATTAAAAAAAAAAAAAAAATTGGGCTAAGGCTGCACAATCAAATATCTTCCTGTGAGGTACAGGAAGGCAGGTCCTTGAACTCAGTTCTGCCCCCATGTACAGTTTCATTGACCAGCTGTAGGTGTGTAGAAGAATTTTAACTGGCGGACTCTTGGGTCGAAGCCTATAAAGTTGAACTTTTCTCAGCTTATGGTGGAAACAACGTAAGTTTTGATGGAAACAACGTTAATGGGCAGCAACGTTGTTGACGCTGACAACGCCTACATGTGAGGGGGAGGTTATTATATTACTACATGATCTCTCTACAATGTCCTGATTCGTTTTTTTTTTTTTTTTTTTTTTTTAATCTTTTGGTGTGTCAGAGAAACAAAAATGGTTAGCAATGATATACCCATACCCAGAGTCTATGGGTTGAATCACTAATCCTAAAGACAATTTTTTTTCCATCATCTGAGTCATGTCCAATTGACTTTTACTGATTCTGTTTAGATTTTGTTTAGACATACAATTACTAAAAAGTATCCAATGCAGTACTATGATTGTTTCGTGATAACTGATTTTTTATATATTTTTCTTGATTTTGCAGGGTCCTAACTCAATCCTTGTTGCTATGGTAATGCTGTTGAATATTGGGCTTGCAATTATATTTGTCCACTTTTTGACATGATGATGCAGTTTCTCAGGTAAGTGAATTTCATGTACATACACAGTATATATACTGTTCTGCATAGATTTACATTTACATCTCCAGCAAACCCAGCGGCATGAGCTAACAAACTTGTCATTTTCTTCGCATCTTATGTCCTTGGTGTGTCACAACACATACGTAAAATGAAACAAAGGCCCAGTTAAATCTAAACTGTTCTATTTTACAGTGAAACCATAGCAACTGGTAAAGTTGCATCGCTGGCCTTGAAAAGGGAAAATGGTGCCAGTGAGACACGGGGGCGGCTGGAGGTGTTTAGGAATCAGCATGACACCGAAGAGAATCAGGAGGATGGCATCACTACTATCAATCTATCTTTGGCCTTCTTTTAGGGCCAGCCCTGTGAATTAGCACTCCTTTGGTTTCTCTCGAAGCTGAAGTGAAAAGTCGTGTCTAGTGAGATGGTACACAGAAAAAAAAAAAAAAGTTTAAAATATAACCAAACATACACAGTCTGGAAAAAAAAAAGAAGTTATTGAAACCCACACTGTGCTGATCCAAGCACAGGTCTCTGTAGCCCACTTCCTCTGCCTCGGCATGGATAGCAGTGGGCTGACGGACCTTGCTGGAGAAGTGTGGAGATGCACTTTTAGATGATGGGAGCAAACAGCTGCCTTTCTATTTTGCCATCTGACGTTTTGATGGGGAGATGTGAGCCCAGCCCCGGGGCGGCCAGGGATGAGGGGGGGTGGGAGGGTGGCTTGGGGCTCGGGTGTTTGGTAGGTTTTTCTGGGGTTCATGCCCCTCTTGAAAGAAGAAACTGGGCACAGCCGTTGCCAGCAGTCAGTGCTAGCACGGTCACTACCCAGTCTTACTTTGTTAACCCAAACATCACTTCAGCTTTCTCAAGCTCCGTCCATTGTAATCCAGGATACACTGCTTTGAAACACTCCCCGTGCATGGTACAGTTTTAACATTTTGTTTTTGTTTGTTTGTTGTTCAGTGTAGCTTTTTGTTCACTGTTGTTCTCTGAATGTTGGTTACCTGCAGTCATTTGCCTATTGATATCTCTCTGCAAAATGAGTTAATAAATTTTTCCCTTCTTATTTGAATTTTACTCATTTCTGACAATTGAGCTGTAATTTGATATTACACATCCATGGAACTGAAAGTGCAATATGTTTTTCTTTTCAAAGGCTTATTATTTATTTTGCCAAAAAAAAAGGGCCTTGATTCTAGTCTAAAGAAGCTTTTCTTCCATATTTCTTTGTCAGACACATAATTTTAATAGCTTGGTTTTGAGAAAAGACTTTAATTGATGTCAGGTATTGTGGTGACAAGCTTGGTTCATTCTTTAAAAGTCAGTGAGAGTGAAATAGGAAATGTTTTATGTTATTTATGAAATCAGATGTAAAATTATTTCATTGTACATGCCCCTTTTGCTTGAATTTCTTCACTCCATTCTTTGCTTTAATTCTTTCTCTAAACCACTAAGAAGCAAAACTGCAGTTCACGCAGCCACTTGAGTAGGCCCGGCAGCGCTTGCATGCGAATGAGACTGGATCTTGTGGACAGTGGAAAGTTTATTCAGGTTGAGACCATGGGGAATGTGGCTCCGGGAAGAAAGGAGAGATGCCTTTAGAAGTCTTTAACAGTGCTACTGTTTACCTCAAAAAAAAAAAAGAAAAAAAAGATGAGGAGGGGAAGGGAGGGGTGGGGGGAGAGATGCCATCCTTGTCTTAACTCTGTTGTGTGCGGGATATTCTGACTGTTGTCATCATTTGAATCATGCTTTTAACTTGCCTCATCCTAGCTGCTTGTAGTCTTTGTTGCAAGTATGGCATGAGTTTCTTTAATTTTCAAAGTGGTTATTTATATGGTAGACATTTACTGTCACCTTTACCAAGATTAATTATTTATTCATTGTACTACTAACGTGTATGTGAACATCGGTCATCATGAAAAGGGCTTCAATATGTCTAAGTTTTCTTTGCTGCAATTCTATTTTGAAAGATTGCTTGATTATGTTGTTGCTTATGAAATGAGCAGCACATTAAATTTAGACAATTCTTCAGCCAGTTTGATGTTTGCAAACTGTTCTCTAAACTACTGGGAAACTAACTACTGAAATTTACTAAAAAAAAAAAAATTGTATAGACTATAAAAAGGTAAAGACTGGCATTTTAGAAGGTTTAACAGAACAGCCTGTTTGTGGATTATTTTTTTGAAATGCAGCATTGCATGTTGGAGACATTTATATATAGATTATTATATACTATTTGTAAGGATTTTTACAGAGCACAATTCAGAATCTGGTATGAGTCGGTATTTTTCTAACAATTTGCACACCTGTATTTTGACAATGAATATAACTTGTTTGTAATCAGTAATGTAATGCACATATGATAATGTTTGACAGTGGAAAAAAAATTGTTTATTTCTAATTGGTCATACTGTATGTACCATTTGGGGATGTGAAAGGCAGATGTACTTGTTTGAGGATTTTAGGAAATAACAAGGAACTGTGGGAGACTTTTGATATCTCATGGCTCATGTTACCCCACTGATTTGTGCAAAGTCTTTGGAGATGAAGTTATGTGTATAACAATAAAGATATTATGCCTTGTTAAACAAAATTATGCTTTCTAGTGGTATTTTTATACTTTTATGCACTACCATAAAGATCATAATTTCATGTGGTTGTCAAGGTTGTTGATTTTATTTCCTTATGGCAATCATCACTGAACTGCAACCAAAAAAACAATAGAAATATTAAAACCTCAAAGATAAAGTGACATGCATAGGTTTGGGCACCCTATTCAAAACTTTATTAAATTGTTATTTTCAGTGAAAGAGGATTTGACTCATACAAGCCATAGTAATTTATTACTTGCATAAATTACTTTCACTTTTCTGCTGTTGTGTCAGGGCTCATTACCTCCCTGTTTGTTAAGTATCACAGCTTTTAAAAACTTTTTGTTCCAGCTAGAACAGATGTCTGAACCATTTTTCAAAGACTAGCCTATGTTTAGCCAGGCCAGTCATACCCATTCACTTCATGTAACTGGTCATTTCTACTGGTACAGAATAAGCCGAACCAACTGCAACGGGGCGGGGGCAAGCTTTAAGCAATAATTCATACAGGAGCATCCAAGGGATACTATTCAAAACAACCAATATGGCTACAGAATTGCATTCCTACTCCATTGCATAATGTTTTAAATGTCTTTTGTTGATATTTGGCTAGTTGTTGCTCTGCCGATGTGGGATACTTCATTTCTCTGATTGGTTGTATGGTTGTATCCATACGAAGTTTCTTTCCATTGATAATCCCTCATTGAAATTAACATCAAATCCAGAGGAACCAGACCAACTGAACCAGACCAAAATGAGAATGGCTAAAGACCACAAAGCCAGAGTTTTAAGTCACAAACTTAAAATTTGGGGATTTTGCAGAGTCACTAGTTAAAATGACTATATCCAGATTCCACCACTTGTACTTCAAGAAATTGTGTCATGGAATGACACAAACTGCATGAGACAAGACTAAAGACTTGCGATAATATTAAACATGTTTGATTTTGTAGTAATGATAAGATGTGGAAAAGACTGCCTCAAATTTTCTGCGACTGCCACCTTTCACCAGACATCTAACTCCAAAAAAGACTCTTTGTAATTTTCTTCCGACTGTGGAAACCTGTCAGCAACCTTGAAATCAATTATTAGGTCAGCATAACTTAATTTGAGAATTTCAGAAGATTGTGTGAGCCAAGACTCTAAAAGCCTGTGCCTCTTGAGGTAGTTCAGTATAGATTTTGATTATTTTTTTGGAAGCCTTCAGTATATTTTACAGATAATGTGATATTTTGTCAGACTTCCACATGCTCTCTATCACTCCGTTTACCTGCTGTTTATCCCGATATATACTCCCTATACTGAACTACCTGGGTGCCTGAAAAGGCCTCTGCCTTCTTATAACCCCCTCCTGCTTTGTGAGTGTCAGTTTATTAAAAAAAACCTAAAAAGTTGATTGTACTAGCAAAGAATATATGAACACAAAGAGCTGACTGCTGGTTGTTGGGAAGCAGTATTTAAGGACTTTTATAAAGCTTTGAAGCTGGCATCACCTACCTTTTTTAAACAATGACTGTGAACAAACCATAGTCAAAGCTATCCAACAAGTCGATCTGAAACAACAAAAGAAAAAAAATACACAAGCCAAACGTTAGCATGCCACACACCAGACAACAAATATACTTTAAAGAAAATTCTTACATAAGAGGCATTTATAGCCATAAAATCCACAGATGGATTTGAATTGATGGATACAAGGATTTCCACTAGTCTTATGTTAGAATCCTGCCTTGTGTTCGCTTTCATGTATCTCCAAGGAAATGGTGGCCTCATTTTAACCTTCTCATAATGAGATCCGCTGGGGAAAGACCAGGCATGGAATCAAAGCATCTCTGTCGGTGTCTCGTATAAGTGGTGCAAGTGCATGCAGGTACCCTAGTTTGTTTCAGGTCAGTACGTACTGTTACCACTGCCGACCTGCCTTGGATTAGCGTAGTGTTACATCAGCAGCCGTACCTGTCTAGAATGACCAAAAAATGAACAAAAACCCACGGTGAGGCAGCATTTAGCCACTATGGCCCCCACCTGTGGAACAGCCTGCCGGAGGGCCTCAGGACAGCAGAGACTGTTGATATTTTTAAAGGAAGACTAAAGACACACCTTTTTAATCAGGCTTTTAATTAATATTTTAAACTCTTCTTACATTTTTATCTGGTGCTATCCTGTTTTATGTTGCTCCTTTTAACTTGCTTTTTAGGATGATGCTTTTATCTGCTTTTAGCTGCTTTTATCTTGCTATTTTATGCTTTTAGTCATTATCTTTTAACTCCAGTGTTTCCTCAGGGGGGTCCTCCACACTGGGAGCTGTGTCAGGTGACTGGGGGTGCTGTCCTTGGGTCCCTCTGGCCTGGCTGGCTGGGGGCTCCTCCTACTGATCTGGGGGTCCGCCTGTCAGTTGGAGTCGGGGGGCCCAGGTGCCGGTCACCCTGATAAGGCCTGCGGCTCCTCCCAGTGTGGATGGCCCAAAAGGTGGCGTTTTTCTTTGATCCTCAGTGCCATGCCATGTCGCCCTATTGGTTGTGATTGTGTGTGTATATTTGTTTAGTATGGAGGGTGGGAGGGAAGGGGTTTTATTGTGATTATTTGTTTTTAATTCTGTAAAGCACTTTGTGTTGCATGTTTTTGCATGAAAAGCGCTATACAAATAAAGATTGATTGATTGATTGACCAAAGTCATGCTATTTCTAACTCTGGGAGACACCACAAAACCAGGGAATCCTCTCAGAACACTGTAAACTGTAATCAGGCTTGTATATGTTACTTTTGGAGTAATTACTTTTTCCTTGCCGTGTGGCCTTTCAGCTCATGTCAGCTCATTCACTCGTTTCAGTGTGAATAATGACACTCTGTTACCAGCTTCAGCCAGGTAACAAGCTGAAGGTAACACAAGGTGTTTTGCTTTTGTTCTGGGGTTGATATACACATTTCACACTGAATCACGTTCACCTCTGGGACATAAAACCTGTCTCCTTTCTGAGTGGTATGATGGCTGCACATTCCCATGGTCTTCATACTTGTGTAGAATTGCTTAAGAAGATGAAGGTGGCACCTTCATGTATCTGGAAATTGTACCCAAGGATGAACCAGACTTGTGGAGGTCCACGATTTTCTTCCTGATATCTTGGCTGATTTCTTTTGATTTTCCCATGATGCCACACAAGGAAGCAGTGTCTGAGGTGTATTTTAAAATACATACACAGGTGTAGCTCTAGTCAACTCTAATGTTGCAAATAAACCTATCAGAAGCTTCTAAAATCATGACATTATCATCTGTAATTTCCCAAACTGTTTAAAGGCATAGTTATCTTAGTGATTTTGAAGAAAGTAATACAAACTTATCGACACCATTCTCTCTCAATATTCTGGCATTAAGCAAATAGAAATAATTTTTGTAATCCTAACTGACCTAAAACAGTAAAAGTTTAGTCTGATTAATGTCAGACAATAAGGAAAAATAAAGATTATGTGCCTTTTTATACAGTGTATGTCAGCTTCTGGTTTTAACTGTATATACTAGGGAGAGGGAGAGAGGGGGAGAGAGAGAGGGAGAAGAGGAGAGGGAGAGGGGGCTGGCTCTCAAAGCAATATTCTGGAGACCACTTAAAACCTACTATGTTGAGCTGAACTTGTCAGTAATAGTATAGAATATCTCTGTTACTATTCTTACGTGGCATAGCGAAGTGGACAAGATTTGGTTGCGCCAGCCATCTCGGACAAATATAAACTAGACCTCTTTAACTGTACGTTCCTTTTTTACTGGACCCAGAGTGTTTTACAAGCTTAACTTAAACAGATTTACAGTTTTATTTTCAAGGTGCACAACAGATAGCCCAACAGACACAGACATGTACAAGGTTAGCATTTTATTTTGGTTGTCTGGCATCTATAGTTTCTCCTTTTTCCAACCTAAAGAACTGATCAGATACTCGTCGGGCAACCAATGTAAAGCCAAATCAATCATGTGGGACTCAATGATCCTCTGTGGCAGCATTAAAAGGGATAGGTCAGAAGGAGACAAAAATGGCTGTTTTTCCTGAGGAAAGTAAATCAGATTTAAAGACGTATTAGGAAGGAACTCAGTACTAAATCAGTGAAATGTTTATTAAACAACCCTTTACATGACTAGAAAATAAAAACATCAATAAAATAGTTTAAAATGTATATTCTCAGCTAAAATATGAGTTGTATCAGATAAATCTCTATTAACAGAAGGACTGGTAGGATTAGAAAAGAATCTTACTTTGATGTGGAATAGAAATATATTCAACCAATCTGTCCACATCAGACACACTTCACTAAAACTAATGTTTGATAATAAAGAGAAAGAATATTAAATTATATCAATTTATAGTTTGGTTTTTTTTATTTCATTACACTGACCCTGTTACATGCAATCTCTTACCACCCAAACCAGCACAGTGTACCATTCATGCACTTCTTATGATAAGATCAGATAAGTTAAGATACACTTTATTGATCCCCAAAGGGGGAAATCCAGGTTTTACAGAATTTCCTATCCATGGTTCTGGTTGATTCTCATCAGAAATAAATTAGTGTTGTTTTAAGTACAATATATATTTTTTATTCTGCCCAGCGAAGATTGTCTTGGGCATGTAGACCTGTTATGACTGCCTTACATTCACTACAGTGAACACAAGTCTTTCTCATGAGTATATTTATCTTCCCCTTGGAGTAAAATGCAACTTGGTTGTACTTCTAAAATTGGATGAAGGCTTGTAGGCAGTGAGGGGATATCAGTGGCTAGCGTTTTTCAAAACTGTCGCTAAGACATCAGTATTAAGTAGATCCTCTTTCCGTGCCTTGCATAGCTAGCTTAGCATCAAATCATCTGTTACACAGATGGAGTCAAATGTATGTTATAAAAGTATAAACCTGTCATTCTATCATTTAAACCAAATTGTTATCTGGGTCTCACTGTTTAAACAAGGAGCACAGTCTTTAGTCGTCATGTACTGTAATACGGTTGTTCCCACATGCTCTTTTTTTTGTCAACGTTAAAAGACAAACACAATTCAACTATGAGCCATTTAAGCACAATGCTATCTACATCCTGTTTATTTAGTGACATGTGAGTGATGTTAAAGATGTTTTCATAGGGGTGTGTGTGGTGAGTCATTAAGGTTCAAACAAGCAAAGCCTCAACATAATGCATTAGCCTCAAGCTACTGGGAGTAAATGGTTGTCACATCTACTTATCAGCCCATTGAGGCTTTCACTGAAAGTGGAATAGAGGCCTGCCCAAGAACGAACAGACTTCTCAGATGATTTGCATCTTGTTTTACTCTGCGCTTGTAAGCAGGTCATGAGCAAATTCCTTCGTCTTCATGGCTAAACAAGTCATTAATCTTGAAGCATTTCTGCATTGCAGGGTGTGTCACCCCGTAATAACGAATAAAAAACACAGGCTTTTTCCAAAACTTTTCAGCATCTTCACAGAAAAAGTCAGCCCCTATTTCTTTATAGTACGAGTTTGATAAACAGTTCTATTTATCCAAGAAACATGTGAAGAAACTCCACCGCTGTGCTGGCTACATGAGGGTCAGAGATGAAAATGCTCTGGCCATACCTCTTCATTGTGTGAATGGCCATTTGTAATGCCAGAGCAGGGGTGGGAAAATCCAGTCCTCGGGGGCCGGTGTAATGCAAGTCTTAGAAGTTTCCCTGCTTCAGCACACCTGATTCATGGGTGAATGGGTCGTTAACAGTCTTGTGCAGACCTTGATGACAAGCTGGTGGTGATCCATTCATTTAAATCAGGTGTGTTGTGGCAGGAAAACATCTAAGACATGCAGGACAGCGGCCCTCGAGGATAGCGACTGCCCGCCCCTGTGCCAGAGTAACACCTGAAATTTGTCATTGCTTGGTATCTTTAATAACAGAACATATTTTAAGTTGGCATGAGAAGAAACGTCAACATTATGAAGTGGTAAAAGTATTGGCATCACAGTTTTCTTTATATCTTTTGCAGGCCTTAAACGCAAGATTTAACGTACATAAACAATGAAAATAAAACTGATGTGAAAAAATGTCAAATAATCTGGATTAACTCTGCCTGATTTTAAATAGGTAACATGACTTTTCATCCAATGACCCGATATATTGATGGTACATTATGGTTGAGTGGTCCTTCTTCCCAGTAGAGATTATTAAGATTAAAACAAAAATGAGAATTGCAGGGCACTGTGACTGGCTGCAGGCTAAAGGAACAAGACCCTCAAATTCATAGTGACAGGCTTTTCCTTCTTTTCAGAGAATAAATGCCTAAAGACATTCCTCCCCCATTGTTCTATATCATGACTAAAATTGTGACCTGGTTTTATTCAAGCACAGTTCATAAACGATCCTATGCGATCACATTTGACCCATTTGATAGCTTAGAAACTGGGGATATTCATAATTTGAAAATGAGAAGTGTTGTTTAGATGAGGAGCATATTTCAGCCATAAATCCCTTCATCCATTCATCATAAATGATGAGTTAAAAGCAGAGAAATGTTTGAACTGCACATGAGTTCAAACTGACATCACAATATCTACACATCTGCCATCCTATAAAATTGTGGACTGGGTTTAAAATAGCACATTTAAACTCCTAGACTCCTAGGGTGTCACACAAGTATTTAAAGAGCATATGGATGCACAAGCGTTTTTTTTCTGCCAAGGTCATTTCATCCATACTTTCCAAAGCGGCATAAACAAGCACAAGGAGGTGTGATCTCACAAAACATAGAGTTGAACTGTCAAAGGGATCTGGGTTGTTGATGTTACTTGCCACGATGAGAGGGTTTGCATTTACTTTGTGTTAAGGAAGTCCTGCTCTGAGGGCCCACAGCAGCCTCCCCAAAATAGAGCTGAGAGCAGCTGCAGCCGAGTGGGTCATATCAGAGAGACATCAAAGCGGGTGCCGCCACCCGCCCACTCTGATCATAAGTACTAATGGTGTAATGGGGAACTGGAAGGTCAGTGATTGTTTTTCATTGGACGTTACTAGAACTTTCTGAAGCACAAACTGTTATAGCTAAATCTAGTATTAATATAAGACAAGCATCAGGTCAGATGTCACTTCTGCATATGACCTGGCTTACATCTGTGTTTGCAGAAAATGCAGGCAATGATTAAAAAAGAAAAAAAAAAACATTGCCAGAGAAATTGGGGAAAATATATAGAAAATATTCAAGCGTATATGAGCAACAGTATAGTGGGAAATACAATTAAAATTCATCGGCGTTACCATCAAGAACATTACACTCCATCAGAAAGCACCTCTGGGTGAAAAGGCACAATTTACAGGCACGCTCAGTATTCTACTCTCAGTGTCATGGCTCAGATAACTCTGCGTCCATTTGGAAGCCTCAGATTTCAACAGTCATCACTTTTCCTGCATGAGAGAACTCCAGGCAGGATCAGGGCAAAGTGACATTCTGAACCTGACCATGGCTACAGTATGGCTCCACTTTTCAACTGTTTCTAAACTGTGACAAACACCACTTAATTTGTTTGAAGGGACTTTATGTGGTGACACTTAGGGTTAGGTGTTATACAAAAATAAAGTAAACTATCTAGTGTTAAAATGTAGGTGTTTAAGCAACCTTTGCAGTGGTATGAGACACGTGCCAATGCCATTGTAATTATTATTCTTACAGTTGTACCAAATTATCTAAAATCAAAACAATGAAAAATATATTGAACTGCTAATTTTTACTGAGTGGACCTTGGAGAATGTATAAGGGTGCAGGGTACATGCCTTCTCTGGTCAATCTAGATTTACGGCTCAGCTAAATGTCTCTGTCATGTCTTAAAAGCACCTGCTCGAGCTCATCACTGTAAGAGGAGCCTAACCTTAAACGCAGGCGCCACCTATGGAAGCAACAGCGCAATGCCCTGTAAGTCACTTAATTTGAAGAGTCATCTCGAAATAAATAAATAAATAAATACTATGCTTACTCACTACACTCGTGCCTTGTATAGTTAATAGGTAAAAATCTAGTTTCTACACTGAGAATATGTTTTCAACACTGACTTTTTAAATTCTTATTATTATTTACTTAACGATGGCGCTGGGTGATATTGTCAAAATATATTCCTTTTACGTATAATCTAACCGTGATAGTTCCATAATATTTTAAAAGTTCAAAATCAGAAATCAATTTGCAATGAGAGAATAAATGACCAGGGGGGCAGTTTCTTTCTTCCAGTTAAATTCCACGGAACGAATTTATCGCGGACCGGTTTACGTACAGACAGGTTCCGGGGGTGACATTCGAAGCTGCTGGCTAACGTTAGCTGAAAATAAAATCTCCGCAACAAATTCAACCTCATACCGGTAAAGAATGCTGTTATGTGTTATCACTTATGCGTTTTAAACAATGATTAACCTCTTAATGAAATGTATCGATTGTTTGGAAAATCTGTGGCTCGTTAGCGAAGTCACTAAACAGTATTTTATTCTTGGAATGAATGCGCAGCAGACGCACAGGAGTTACCGCGACAGATAACTGGATTTCATTAAAATATTAATCTTCTGAAATATTTCAGTTATAAATTTTATCTAGTTGACAGTAAACATAGCGCGGTGGTAGTCGTAGTAAGTTAAAGACGTGAAGGCCTGGTTTAGGGTTGCATTAATCCAGAGTTTTAACTGATTGCTAAACGAAACGACTTTATCTGTTGTGTATTGTGTGTGTTTCTATTTTACTCAAAGATTTTAATACAAATGCTATTTTGTGTGTTGTCGTTGTACGTTCACTTCTAGATTTGACAGAAATCCCGGGACAGGATGGGTGAGACAATTAAGTTACTTATTTAACTAATTTGTTTATCCTTCCTATGAGTCCAAACTCACTATTTAAAGCTACTCCAGGCTTTTTTTGTGGGGGTACTGCGGGTTTTGACTTGCACCTGCTTGAGAATGTCAGTTTATGTTCCTACACAGATGGTGAGGAGAGAACCTACGGTGGCTGTGAGGGTCCAGATGCCATGTACGTTAAGTTGATCTCCTCAGATGGCCATGAATTCATTGTGAAAAGAGAACATGCCTTGACATCTGGGACGATCAAAGCCATGTTAAGTGGCCCAGGTGAGAATTCAAGCAAATTTCTTAGAAATTCAACATTTTTAGTTTGCTTATTTTATTTTTTTATTAGTACACCTAACCTGAATAACTAGCTCATTTGGGTTTTCCATAAGAATTACCAAAGATTGGATTTAAAAGTTAAATAAGGAAAGAATCAAATTGAAGTGTTCTTAGAGTATCCATCCTCATCCTTATATAAATGAACCTGCACTTTCTGTCCTCCTTTTCCTTTCAGCTGTTGCCTTCAGGTGTTGTCACAGCGAATCATCAACCTCCATCTAACTATCCTCTGCATCTTTACACCAACCAACTTCATGTCGTCTTTCACTACATCCATAATTCTCCTCTTTTGGTCTTCCTCCAGGCCTCCTGCCTGGCAGTTCTAACTTCATCATCCTTCTACTGATATATTCACTATCCCTCCTCTGTACATGTCCAAACATCTCAGTCTGGCCTCTCTGATTTTCTTTCCAAAACATCTAACATGCACTGTCCCTCTGATGCACTCATTCTTGATCCTATCCTTCCTTGTCACTCCCAAAGAGAGTCCATGGAAAGTCCTGTCTAAACTCATTTATCAGTCTGTCCATCACCATAGGAAACAAGAAGGGGCTCAGAACTGATCCTTGATTCATTCTCACCTCCACCTTGAACTCTTCTGTCACATCTACAGCACACCTCACCATTGTCTTACAGCTCTCACACATGTCCTGCACCACTAAAATATACTTCTTTGCTGCTCCAGACTTCCTCATACAGTACCATGGCTCTTCTCTGCCTCATACCCCTCTGCCTCACCAACCCGTATAAGTCAGTCTCCCTCCTCACTGTACAACCAAGAATACAAATGATCATATACTCTTTGTTTGGCCTTTGCTGCCTGCACCTTCACTTTACGCTGCATCTCCCTGTGCTCCTGTCTACTCTCTTCAGTCCTCTGTGTCCCACTTCTTCTTGGCTAATATTTCTTTGCATATATTTCTGCACATCCTCATTTCAAAACCAAGTTTCCTTGTCCATTTTTCTGCCAGATGACACACCAAGTACTCTCTTCCCTGTCTCCCTGATAGCATTAGATGTAGTGGTCCAGTCATCATCCTCACCACCTAGAGCCTGTCTTATCTTTTCTCTGACAGCCACAAGACACTTTTCTTTTTTCAGCTTCCACCACTTCATCCTCTGCTCTGCCTTTATCCTCTTCACTACCTGTCATCCTACACACCACCATCATATGCTGTCTGGCTACACTCTCACCTACCACTTCTTTGCAGTCACTGATCTCCTTCAGGTTACATAATCTACACAAGATATAGTCCATCTGTGTGCTCCTACCTATAAGTCACCCTAAGTCCCTACTTTCAGCCATGGTCTCTTGCTTTTCCTCTTTTCTCCCTGTCTGCAAACATGCCTTCCTCCTCCCCTTGTTCGACCAACAGTAGCCCAATTTCCATCGGCTGCATTTTCATTTCATTCTTATTGATACTCTTATCACTTATAGTCACAGTACTTGGAACTTAAATAACTGGGTTCCTCTGGGTCCTCCTTAACAGTCACCAAGTAATGTATCACACTGGATTAAAAATAAATAAATACAACAACCCCAATTCCAAAAAAGTTGGGACCCTGTGTAAAATATCATTAAAAACAGAATGGAATGATTTTCTAATCTCATAAACCCATAATTTAATTCCCAATAGAAAATTAAAAACATCAGATATTGAAACTGAGACATTTTACCATTTCATGGAATTATTAGCTCATTTTGACAGATGGCAGCAACACAAGTCAAACAATATTGGAACGGGGCAACATAAGGCTGGAAAAGTATTTGGCACAAATTAATAACAAATGGAGGAGCATTTAACAACTAGGTGGGTTACTTGCCAACAGGTCAGTAACATGACTAGCTATAACAGGAGCATTTCAGAGAGGCAGATCCTCCCTGATGTAAAGATTGGCAGAGGTTCACCAATATGCAACAAACCGTCTCAAAATTGTGGAACCATTTAAAAAAAAATTGTTCCTTAACTCATTGGCTGCCATTGACGCAATGACAGTGAGAATTTGCATTGGAATTGTCGTCAATGTCAGCCAATGAGTTAACATAAAATTGTAAAGGCTTGGAAGATCCCATCATCTACAGTACATTATATTGTCAAAAGATTCAGAGAATCAGGAGGAGTCTCTGTGCTCTTGGGACAAAGCCAAAGGGAGGGGGCATGGCCGCTGCTGCTCCAGACTAAAAAAAGAAGGGGCCATCCACTTGAACAGCAGACAGTTCAAAAGCCTGCATCACTGATGGTACGGGGATGCATTAGTTTCTGTGGACAGCTTACACATCTGGAAAATGCACCATCAATGCTGAAGAGTACAAAAAGGTTTTAGAGCAATATATGCTCCCAGCCAGGGTACAAACTTGCCAATCATTGTAGATGGAAAATCACAAAATTCTTTTTTTTTGTTTTGGTTTGTAATTTTTGAAATTCTTGATTTATTTGCCTACATTTTCTCCACATCCATTTGCCTCACATTAATGCTCTTTATAAACTCTTGTTACTGACATGTTACAAAATATTCACAGTTAGTTGGAAGATATTCCACTAGATTTTGCTCATTTTTTCAGCTCTTATTTGCCCCTTGGCCAATTATTTGCCTTTTAGAAATTATTGGCAATTGTTTGGCTTCTTATTCTAACAAATCAAATCTCCAATGAACTTGGTAAAAAAAAAAATTATAATAAATAATAATAATAATAATAATAATAATAATAATAATAATAATAATAATAAAGATAATACATTTGAATAATTTTATGGTGTACTCATATTTGTATGCCCACTGTTTCACTCACTCACTCATTAAATAGAAACTTCTTTGTTATTTAATTTGAAAAAAAAAAATCCTCTCCTTAATTCTGTTTGAGGTTGTGTAGAAAATATTTTCACTTATGCTGCTTTCTGGGTTTACATGTAATGGAGAGTTTGCCAGTCCAGTTGGTGGCACTATAATCCCTCCATCCCTGCCATTCTGTGGCTTTGCTGCTATCTGTTTAACTAGCAATACTAGGCGTTCTGTTTCATATTGTAAACCCTCTATTGTTCCTGTTCTTTAATGTTGGTGTCTAGTATGTTTCTGAACAATTTTCAAAGATTCATGCAAAATTGGAGTAAATGTTTACATTTAATTATAAAAAATAAATAAAATGTGTGTGTGCAAAATCATTTCTAAACTAGATAAGCACTAAGAGCGCAGACCTCCGCCAAGCGCAACAATTATCGAAAATTTGAAAGTGATCCAGAATCCAGGATTTCTTCTGGATCATACGCAAAATGAAATCAGTTCTTTCTTTTCACATTTCCGACAACTCCTGAAAATTTCATCAATTACTTTTTGAGTTATCTTGAACACAGACAAATGGATAAACGCCGGCAAAAACATAACCTCCTTGGTGGAGGTAAATATATGAATTCAAAGTTGTATCAGAGTTGTTTTTCAGTTTTGACTGGTTACAACCATTTATCTGCAGGGCAATTTGCTGAGAATGAAACCAACGAAGTGAACTTCAGAGAGATTCCATCTCATGTCCTGTCGAAGGTCTGCATGTATTTCACCTACAAGGTCCGTTACACCAACAGCTCCACAGAAATACCTGAATTCCCCATCGCCCCGGAGATCGCACTGGAACTGCTCATGGCTGCAAATTTTTTGGATTGCTAAAGTTACAAAGAAAATGTGAAAGCTCAGAAAACATGTAGATTTCTTTTCCCCAAGTATTTAAATTGTTTTGCAATTTACTTGAACACTTTTTTTTTTTGCTCCTTGTTTTCTTTCATAACTTCCTTAGTATTAAAAAATATTTTATTATGATCTTGAGCATTGCAAACTAAGAATGTGGTGACTGCATCCTCTTCTACAGAATATTAACTCACCACTCCATCTATCTTAATAAAGACTTATTTGGTGAGCACTATGTGTCCATTTGCTGCTTTGTACAATATTAAATACATCCAATTAAGATGTCATTAACAGTAAACATGCTTTAGACCAGTGTTTCACAATCCTGATGCCAGGATTTTCAAGAAAGTGGGGCTTGACCTATTCTGCTAAATTCACCTCTGGGTTAATCGGTTATACAAACACCAGACCATGTGAGAAGACACAGCCATGTCAAACCAGGTAAAACTAATCTTGGTCCCCATATACTGATTAGGGAAATACATGGTAATATTATTCCTTTAATATTCCCAATAATGCAGGTAATCGGTAACATTAACTGGAAATGTTCTTTTTGCTGCCATCTACTGATGGGTAAAGACATTTAAATTTAGTCATTCATAACTTGTCCAGTCAAAGCTGTTTTAATGAAGTATATGTGGAATTTGGTTTCTTGGCATTAATATTGTAAAAGAAATTAAACTGCTTTTCTCTTGCAGACTGATTAGAATCTTTACATGTCATTGTCAAGTGTAAAGCTTTTCTGAACAGTTAACAGTTTTTTTTAAATTGACCTCAAAATCTTAAATGCTGTATTGGCCTATTAATTTATTCACAATCTGCGGGAAATACCACATCCACAACTCAAAATACCAAACCTTCATGCTCCGTTAGCTTCGTTTAACATTTACATAGAAAGCATGAGATTGTATCAAAACTGTATAAGGCATTGAAAAACTACTTTAAATCCTCAAACAATTTACTTTTAATATAACAGCTGCATTTACTCAGTGCTTTCCTGGAAAAAGGAAAATATACAAAGACAAATGTCTGAGTTCAATAGCCTAAAATATCAGCCTTCAAAAAGTCTGTCACCTTTATAATGATTGTCTAAATGGAGTATGTGATGATGATCATAATACCAATTTACAATTTGTAATATTTTAATTCAGGTTAATGAAAACAAAGTAACATTCACACAGAAAATCATAAATAGCTCTTAATCAAATGTATTTCCGATAAGAGTGACAGATGACTGAAGAGATCAGAGCAGCAGGATTAAGAAAACCGGGTTGACAGCCCGGTCCCGACCAGTTAAACTGCACAGAATAACTCTCCATGGTAATTTATCCAATCCTGCATTTGTGGATGGATAAATTCAGCCAGGAAAACTGATTTATCCCAGCTTAATCCCTTATCTTGGTTTTGTGCAACAGGCCTCTGGTCCTCAAGTACCGCTGCCCCGTATGTTTTGGGTGTTTCCTTGTGCGCAACACACCTGATTCAAATTAATAGATCACCTAATTTGCTTGGCTTTAAGGTCTCCACAAGTCTGTCAATGACCCTTAATTTGAGTCAGGTGTGCTAAAGCAGGGAACTCATCTTAAACATGCAGGGCAGTGGTACTTGAGGACCAGGATTTGGAAATACTGCTGAGGAAAAAAAAAAAAGGACAGTTTGTAGAAGAATGTATACCACAATGAATTATCCAGTTTTTCATTATTTGGCCCAAATGAAGCACTATAAGCTAAAGAAATGTGCTCGTTCTCAAATAAATAAATATACTTTTTTTTTTTTTTTAAGGAGATTACAACCAAGTTCCTTTAGGTGGACTAAAGGAACTGATGCTGAAAAAATAGGTAAAAGGAAAAAAGTAATTCATTTAAATTATTTTAATATTGATTAAAGTGTGCTATTAAGTAAAATGATATAGAAATAAAAGAAACATGGAAAAATACCTGACTTTGTGGATGAGAGGCAGGTCACCCTTCCTCACGCAGAAGTCATTGACCCCCAGGCCGTGTCACGTGACCTCGGTAAATTTCAATGGCGCATTTATTTTTGTATTTTATAATAATAATCCTAAAATACAAAAAGCTGCTACATAGTATGACAACAAAACAAAACTAGTGACTTGAGGTATCTGTTGAAACGGTGCGTTATTAGCGTAAAATGTTTCCTTCTATCGAACAAGTTTTGTCACGTGACTCCCTGACGTAGCGTCCTCCACTCTGCTCTGATGCAGGGGGGTTCCATCATGGCGTCGATGCAGGTAAGAGTACAATTGACAGCGATCTCATTTTCAGAATTTTCTGGACCTCAGTTTGGGTTTCTCTCGTCTATTTGCGAGCAACATAACTTACATACTTGTGCTTATTCAACCCAGCAATGATATGGCGGTAAGAGTCACGAAATGTATCCTAGACTGCCCAGGTTTAGCACTAGTAAGACAACTAGCCCATCTTCATCAACAGCAAGCCAGAGCTAGCGTGGAAAGAGCTTTCAGGAACTACAAGCTGATGCCTGTCCGTGGATGTTCTTCGTAGAGAACAGGAGTGGTGATTCATGGAATGTGATGTTGTGATACTTAAATTCATCCACACATTGTGAACGCAGCTGTTTAGTCGTCGTTCACCACAGTCAGCTAACGAGACGGTGCGCAGATTGACGAGTTGCTGTTTCCTGCTAATCTGAACAGGTGTATGGCATTCAAAACACGGCCGTGTCAAATCAAGGTATACTTTTGTTTACCTCAGTCACCGGAAAACAAAATGGCCGTGGACGTAGTACACTTGTCGAGCCAGTTTGTTGCTTATCTCTCACAACTACTTGTTCTCAAACTAATTGACTTTAGGAGGTTTGACATGAACTATTTGTCACGTTACTTGCGAAATACTGTATCCACACTTTGTTTACAATTATTTATTTAGATTTAGATGTAGATTTAAACCCCATTACTGTCAGCCTGTTGCTGATAATTAATGATAATAAAATACACATAAAAAAAAAACAAGTAGGAAAAGATATCAATAGACCCTAAAGCAGGGCTGTTCAATTTTGAATTCAGTTGAGCTAGATTTTGAAACTTTAAGTCTTTTCTAGGCCAAACATTTTCAGTGGCTGGCAAGAGAAATGTATTTATAATTATATAATTTATAACCAACATAAGTGAATACAATGAAAAAAGTAATATGTTCTTTGTTTTCTTATTAACTTTTGGAACATTCGACAGTCACATTAAAAAAAAAAAATGTAAAATGATGCATAACAAAATTCTTAGGTAGAAGTCTCTTTTTCCATGTTTGAAACCAAATAAACATTTTAGCAATAGGCACATCTCAAAACTACACAGTATTAGCAATGCATTTGTTAACTAAAAAAAAAGATATTACCTAACCCATGTACATCACAAGTGCATGTTGCTGAAGAAAAATAAAATGTCAACACTACCAATACACAAAATCATAAGTTACACCAGCAATAAAGACATGGGAAAGTAATGTGTTGCGCGTAAACAGTTTTTTTTTTCTTTTTTCTTTTTTTTTTTTTTTTTTTTTTTACAAGTATGTGTTTTGTGACTAGTCATGGCTTTGGAACTCTTTTCTGCATTATTTTGACATGTAGGCTACATGTAGGCCGTGTTTACCACAATGTTGGCATGAAAAGTGACATTTTTTTTATCGTCTGAACAAGGGAAGTAATGTTTGGCTCCTAAGATGTCAGTGCAATCTGGAGACAGTGCTGAAGTGTACTGTCAGCCAGGGAAGGAATGATTGCTGCTTTTGATTACATTCATATGTGAAAATCTAGTTTCACACGTGTATGTTGATCCAAACATATTGAGCACAGCGATTCTCACTTTCTTAATGTGAGGAAAGGGATGCATGTTAACATCAGTCCAAAACTTCAGTCAGCTCCTGTGCCATGGTCATGAACAAGTGCATGTCAACAAGCTTGAATATGAATTTCTCCTAATCAATAAAAGGGACCACTTCCTTTGCCCTGGCAGATGAGTCCCCTCCTGTTGCCATGGTGAACAGGTCTTTGACAAAACCCATTACCTCTGTGGGCCAAAGCAAGTCTATTCAATTGACCAGCAAAGTTCTCTTTTAACCTCGTAGTGAAAATCTGTCATCACATCTGTTATTTGTGAGGGGCTCGAGGTGCATTTGTTGGAGTGTTGGAAAATTCACAATTCACCCAGTGCTCAAGTCAGTTGCAAAAAAAAAAAAAATCCAGTTTCATCTGGAAAGCACGAATGTGTTGCACAAATTCGATGATAGTTTTGTCTCTGCCCAGTAATCACATATTTAGGTCATTCAGGTGTTTGAATATGTCACTCAGAAAGCAGACATCAGCCACAAAGTTCTAGTTCAAGATGTGATTTAACTATCTGCCTTTTTTTTTTGTTTGTTTGCTGCTGTGGAGGAAACGTCTCCTCCTCTCTGAGATAACATAAATGTTCCAGAGCTTTTCCTTTTGACAGCCACCTGACATCACTGCGCAAAAGCAAGTTTTGGTGTTCAGCAGACATTTCTGACAGCGGCATGTGGAATAAGCGCTGCTGAAGGCTTGCATAGCCGTTTCATATTCAGACCATTGTCTTTGAAAAAAGCTGCTATTTTCTGAAAGATTATCTCGCCATTTGTGTGTTGTCCTATTGGAAATAAGGTGAACAGTTCCTCTCGGAAGCACGTTCCATAAAAAAATAAATAAACGAACGTGCACGGTTAATTGTGCATTATCAGTTCTGTCTGTGGACTTGTCTACTGCTATAGACATGACATCAGCTATCTTTAAATCCTCTAAAATAATTTCAAACACCTCAGTAACAAAACTCTTAACCCTGTGGATGTTGGAAGTATCTGAAAGGGGTACACTTTTAATAGCACGTAACACATACATTTTAGTTTTTTGATCATTTAACACCCCATTCACAACAGCCAACATGCAGTCTTTCACAGTTTCAGAGGCTGTGAATGGCCTTTTCTTCTTTGCCAGATCCAGAAGGCACCAGGAGAATCTCTCTCCTGGGCTGTGTATGACCACTGCAGTGCTGCTTCTGTCGTAAGATGCACTCAAACTCTGGACTTTCTTGGCTCTCTCCTGTGATCCCTCAGGAAAGTTTGTGCTGAAATTCTGGTGTTTCTTATTGTGCTCCACAGCCACTCAGGGGGTGCTTCTGGGCTACATTTGGCCCATGGGCCACTGTTTAAATAGGCCCGCCCTAAAGCTTAGGCGATCTTTTTTTCCCCCTCTAACAAATCTGTGCATGTGATTAGTCACTAACATCACTTATCAGACTTGATGCATGTACCACACTCTATGTCTCAACTTCACTTATTTGTGTCCCCAGAGGGGCAATTGGTTTTGCAGCAAACGAGATCGCATAAAATACGGCAGAGCTCAGACAACAAACTGTTCAGATCCCAGTGCCTTACTGCAGGTCTTCACTATTCACTATTGAATGAAGTTTTTTTTTTTTTCGTTGTTTTTTTGCCTTGGATGTTCAGGTTCCCATACCAGCAAATCAAAGAGAAATCTAAACAGACAGTGATAATGGTCCTGTCCACATGAAAGGTGGACAGTTTTCATAGATAGAACAAATACTGCTGACCCGTCCTACACAGCATGACAGTGTTGTTGTTATATTTCAACTTAAATCATAGTCCCAAGGTGGTTTTACCTTTCTCCACACTCCACAGTTTGACCCTCAATGACCATCATCTGGGGTGATGTAAGCTGTTGCCAAAAATCAAGAGACGTACTTTAGTTTAAACAGCATTCAATTTCAAGAATGAGCCATCACACCACTGAAGAAATTCATTGACAGCAGGACCTTGGTAATTTTCCTTGTCCTTAAGGAGTCTTGCAATGGCAGAATCATCAGCGGATTTCAAAATGAACCTTGTAGATATTTCTTGGGGTGCACGATACTTATAAAACATGTGATATGCAATATTGTCGTTGAAAATTACAATGGCAATATGACTTGCAATATATAAACCAATCTTTTGGTGCATGGTGGCAGTGTCTTTTTGCTTCGCAGCTAAACTTGACCCCTGACAGTAAATAGGCTATGCAGATACTAAAAGAATGAAATATATATTTCTGGCAGCATAGTTTTATTCAAATAAGTAAATACATAGAAACATGCACCCTCTCATGTAAATTAGCTTTTTAAATTCTAAATCGGCATCATGGGCAGTAAGTTTCCATCTGATTGGCCAAATATATCATTGACATTTTGAGTGCGCATGCTGATATTGCAGTGTTCATAAACTTTTCATACCTTGTGCAGCCCTAGATCTTCTTGAAAAAGTTAATCAAGAGGCCGGAACCCGTTCACACCTCTGCTGCGAGCATGTTAACCAAAACAAAGAATGGGGAACATGTCATAACAGTCTTTCCATCCATCCATATATATTTATTCCTAATTTAGGGACCTATGGGTTGCTATCTTCAGCAAAAGACAGGGGTACTCTCTGGAATGGTTGCTGTGTTTAGATCTTTTGTAATTAATTTTATAGCCCTTTTTCTCAACTCTCAGCAGGTCAGGAATCAAAACATTTCCTGCTCCCTAATGTCCCCCAGCATAGTCATAGATCCTCTGCTTCTGACAGCTATGCAACTACTCCCAGATTGTGCTCAAAGCATACAGATATACAAATGTATGCACTGTTTGTCATTTGAAATAAATATTGTATTAATTTAGCTTTTTCTGACTCACCGTATCAGTAGATTTAATTTATTGGTAGCTTTCTAAATCTTTGTACTGTCTTCTCTGCCTGCTTGGGGGCAGCTGTGGTTCAGTGAGTTTAGTAAATCATTGAGTAGTTTGTTCCTCAAGTAGAAAGTCGGCAGTCCAAACCGTGTCTCATGTCCAAATGTGTTTGGACTCTGAACCCCCACATTGCTCCCTGCACTACGAGTGTGTGCATGTGAATGTATGAGTGACACACACGTTGTAGAACCTTTGTGGATCACTGACAATGTGAAAATAAATAATCCGTATTATTCATTTATCACACACTGAGTTGAATGGAATAAAACCTATTAATCCCCAATAGGGAAATTCTATTGTTTTAGTGTAAATTACTTAGGAAAATATAAGAAACTAAAAATTAAAAAAAATAAAACACGGGGTCAGAAATATGTGGGTGTGGTTCAAATCTCTAGAGATCATCAGAAATGCATTGGAGTTGTTTGCTGTCTGGCAAAACCGAAGTGATGATGTCACATGCAGCATCAGCAGGAAAAACAGGTAAACTCTCTCTGTAGTCAGCATAGATGGCATAAGGCATAATCAGGCATAATCTGGGGTGCAGAGGAGCTCCTTCAGAGTCATATGTCCAGGATTACACCATCTGTTGTTAACAAGCATTGTAAGCACTCTTGCTCCACTTCTCTTGTTCTGTCTGGAGTCTTTTGTCTACCTGTATTGTCTGAAATACTTGAGGAGGGACGCTGGACTCCAGAACATGCTCCTCCAGCCATGTCTTGAAAAACACAACACTGTTTGCTGTCTCCCATCAGCGCTGCTAGCTCATACATCACACTTCCCAGGGATCTCACGCATATCGCAATGATCGAGAGGAAAAGTAGTCACAACATATTCCTTTTTGTAGAGATGTTTCGATAACATTTTTCCCCTCCTGATACCGATTCTAATTCTTAAGCTCTGGGTATCGGCCGATACCAACTACCGATCCAAGTATGATATTAAGAAAAAAATTGCACCATGCCTGACTGTAATATAATTATCATTGTTGTAAAACATGAATAAATCCAAGCCATTTATTACTATATTTATTTCCAAGTAGAACAGTAAAACAGTATTGCAAAATTAAAAAGTATTTCTTTTTGCTGGTCGTGTAACGGAAGTAACCAGTAAATGAATCATTAAATATAAACTACTTGGCATCGGTTGGTGCTTGGACTTCCGTAGTCGCCAATACCAATGCCGGCATTTTTGGCAGTATTGGAGTAATTTCCGATACTGGTATCGGAATCGGAACAACACTACCTCTTTGCTCTCCATTTTTTCCAATCTATATCTTTGACATCTTGTCTTCAGCTCATCTGTGTTTTTCTGATGGAAAGCTCAATCTGCTGTTTCCACACGTAAACAACGTTCTGTTGTCATGAATACCCATCATAACAAAAAAAAGTAACAAAAACGGCCAGAAATTGGGTGGAGAAATGGTCCATGCTACACAGCATCCAAACCAGCATAGAAAATGGTTCCAAAATCATAGTTTATGTTGAAAAAAAAAAAACTCAAGAGGATTTTTTTTACAGCAACTGCAACACATTGTAACCAGAAATTTGTTTATATGCACATTTTCTGTTTTGCATTGAATTATCTACTTTTTTCTCTTTTTTTTTTTTATATTTTCAATGTTTAAAGCGCTTTGAGTCACATGATGCATGAAAAGTACTTTTATAAAATAAAAATATTTTTATAACATGATAATTAGCAATGGAATTATCAAGTATCTCCTAATAACATGATAAAACAGATGGGCAGGACGTTCCATGCATTTTATTTAGTTTTATTTTTTTATTTATTTTTTTGTACAATGTTTGTTTTGATTTCCATATTGCTACAAAACTGTGCTATATTTCAGTATATTTGACCTGGGTAAAAACAAACACGTTCTCTCCAACAGAAAAGGCTACAAAAGGAATTGTTAGCCCTGCAAAATGATCCACCCCCAGGAATGACGCTCAATGAGAAAAGTGTACAGAACACCATCACGCAGTAAGTATTATTGTTTCCTACTATAATCATTTGATCATCATCACAGAAAACTACAGTGATCACGGGAATTGGATAAACACCAAAACCATGTGGCTTTGCAAAATGTTGCATTTCATTACCATGACTGATTACCTCCCCTGCAATGGAAGTTTCTAGTGCAATAACTGTGCTTGTAGGTGAGACAAAACTCCACCAGCAAGTAGTGAAGAGGAATCGGGGTCATTCTAGTGACTGGCAGCTCTGGCTCCTCAGTAGAGTGTCTCTAATGGAGAGTGTCACTATTCATTCTCATAAAATATTTAATGGTTGGCATGCAGAAGTTGGGCTTGGATAACAGGGAGCAGAGGCTGCTTAGCTGACCCTTCTGAATCCTTTCCCTTAAAACTCCATGAATGCAGTTCCTGCGTGAGTAAATTGTGTCTGATGAGCACTGTGACTCAGCTGTTAATGGATTGAAGGGACATCTTTGGCCGTAATTTACCATTCAGCTCCAAAAGTGACTTTTAAAGTTACTACTTTTTTTTCTGTTCAGTGGACTCTAGCATCATTGCTAGGCTCTAATGCTGTCTACAAGAGGAAATAAAAGCCACAGTGTTTAATATAAGTAAGTCTGCCAGAAAGGAGGGATCATTTACTTTGATGTCTCCTCCTTTTTGGTAACAGTTGCCTGAGAGATGAAGTGAAGGAATGTTTTGCATGACTGTCATGTGTCCCAACCAGTTCAGCTGCTTTCTGCAATCACTTTGTATTGCAGGTTTTAGATGGTTTGCATGGGTTTTTTTTGTACTCAAGTCTGAGGTTACAAGGTCTAAGTCGAGGTTGGATCTCTGTTATCATGATTGACAACAGCGGAGGTTTTCCCTTCCTGCTCTAGTCTGCAGTGAGAAACAAACATTCTGTTCCTGCTTGGCAGTGAATCTAGTCTAATCCAAATATGTTGGGAGGAGAAAAGATCTCTTTGGTGACACTACTGCTCATGTGACGGTGATAGAGAGACAAGGTGTTGTCGGTTTAGTAGCTTTCGTTTGTAGAACACTCTGTCTCTGTGTTGCTCATTAGTTTATCGTGTTTTGATAACCTTATTGCTGACATAATAAACCAGAAACTGCAAACAAGGAAACTGCTGCTTTGAAACAATGTTGTCTCTCATACAGTATATGTGCACTCTTATCTCCTCCCGACTTTGTCCAAATGGCTTATTTTGCTAGGGGTCTTTTAAACACCAGGTTTTGGAGAATTTGAGTATTTTGAGTTCCATGTCCTTTTCCTGACTGTATTGTGCGTGGATTGCACCAGGTATAACTCGGGCATTACTCACAGTGATAACATTCTATCTAAACTGTATCCTGAAGAAGGTTGAAGCTTCTATCTGACACTGTGATGTTGCAAGGAGGACTGACCTGATATATAGTTCTAATTTGTCACATGCCTCAGGCTAGATTTGAAAGGAACAGAAGCTATAAACACAGAACCCTATCACAAGTTTATTTGGTGTCCTATCTGTTTTGCTTGCAAAGAAGAAATTGGGTCAGAGATTGTGATGCCGCCATCAGTGTCCCTATTTCTTCTCCTCTGAGTTTCCTGCTGTGAGCCGGCATTTTGCATTAATGGCCTTAACTGCATGTAAACATTTACTTTGCTTGCCAGTGAAGCTGCATTTTTGTCTTGTGATTTAGAGGCAAAAGAGAAAACATAGTTAAGGTATTCCATGTTCTTCCAAAGGACCTGAGTTCTGCGATCGACTGAGCAGAATTCAGTTGATGCAAACCCTGTCAGCAGCGTCTCGTAGCTGCTGAGAAAATAGATTTTGTCCTCTAAATCAGTGGAGTATCGCATTATTACTTAACCACTGTTGAGTCCTGCTGAATACTGAATGTCACTGGAATGAGTCAGACTAAAAGCTTTTGATTTAACCCCTTTTGCAGAATCGGCAGCTCATATTGTGCTTCTTTTTCAATGGTGGTGACAATGAGTCCATACTTGTCTCGAGGTAATCTTCAAAACTATTAAAAGGAACATAGGGCCCATAATTTACCTGATTTAGGAAGTTATAACATTGCTCCATTTAACTGTTCCCTGTCTATCGCTGAATTAGTGCTGGGCGATATGGAAAAAATCATATATCACGATATGGACTATTTTATATCACGATAACGATATATATCACGATATACCATAATAAAGTAAATTTTCAGTTATTCTCTGAAAAGTTTGACAAAAATTTCATTGCTTACTTTTCAACTTTATTTTGAAAGGACATTTAGCTGAACTGTCACAAACATACATTTTAGTGAAGCAAAAACAGGTAGGTACAGAGCTACAGTAGCTTTCACTTTTTTTTTAAAGTGCACAACAGTTTCTGAGAGGAAAAACACATTTTTGCACTGAAGTTCAGCTATAAAAAATAAACACTAATTATTTTTCAACTTTCTGAAATCTGTAACCTTGTAGTGCAAAGTTTGCAAACCAATATAAAAGTGTCTAAAGTAAACATCAGGGTTGAAGAGAACTCTGTTTAAGGCATTAACCGTGAATAAAAGTGCAAACATAAAGAGCTACTTTGTAGAAGTAGATATGATTCTATCAAATTTATCGTTGCAGGTTATTTAATTACATATCTGCTGTAATAATTGATAAAATTAGGTTAGAAACGATAGAAACGATAGAAGAGAAATGGCACGATATACACTTTTATATTGTCCCCACGATATATATCGTCATATTGCCCAGCACTACGCTGAATTATGAGATAGAATACAAAAGGTATAAACTAATGACAGTTTATGAAACAATTTATAGTGTAAAAAAATAGTTTTACTCATTTGCAGCACAACAAAAATGTGTATCGTTTTATCTTTTTGAGGCTGTTTCTTATTTCACGCACTTTGTAGACCATTCTCACATACAAAACTCAGCTGGTTGGACATATGAACCAATGAAATGTTGGTGTTTATGAGATGGACATTTTGTAATTTTCTTGGTTGGTCAAGTCCCCCCCCTTAACTTTCTTAAAACTGGCAATATATGAAGTCAGCTTTGTAATCTTAGTTTGTTATAAACTTTGTGTCAAAAATTAAATGTTAAATATAAACAACTTATGCATTTTCTCTAAGACTACAATACAAGATCTCCTCTTCCTTTCCGTAGAAATCTTAAAATAAAGTGGTCCCGATTAATTGACAGAGGTATTTGTAGAAAAAATAAATCTATCTAAAGAGGGATGACGATATATCCTCCAAACAGATTTTTGGAGGATATACTGAATACCACCAACATTCTGGCAACGCAACATTGCCAGAATGTTGCGTTGCCAAAAGCTCGTTGGTGGTATGGCGTTGGTGACCTACTTGGCGTTGTGTTTGTTCTACTTAGGTGATGTATTGAGTTTCAGAAATCTTTTTTTTTTTTTTTCAAATACAGAAAACAGCTGTTGTCCAGGAATTTGCTAATTTTCCAAATAATAGTTTTACCTGTTCCATTGCGGATGCCAGTAAAAAAAAAAACAGCAGAGGTTTCTGGGGTGTAGCTGGGTTTGTGCTCTCATTGCCGTTTATCTTAGCCTTTGTGCCTTCGTTTTGACAGATTGTTGCTTGTGACACACCGCAGTCCTATAAATATGACTCGATGGGTATGAGAGAGACCAGGAAATGGCAAGGATTAGGAGAAATGTCAACAATTACAGGAAAATTCATTTTTGTTTTGAGAAGAAATGATGAAGAGCCGAGCTGGTGAGCCACTGAGTTACCAACATGAGGTTATGAATGCCATCACTTTCACAGCACTGTAAAGTTTGCCATCATATACTTGGTAATGCATATTTGATTATTAGTGAAGGCCTGGACATTTGTGGACTAATGGCATTTTTCCATTACATGGTATTTTGTTGGTAGTAACCAGTTTTCACTACAAGTAATAATATCACCTTGATGTCGGCAAAATATTTTATAGACTTTCATTGATCAGTAAAATATTGGCTTTTGTCTGCAACAAAACTAAGAGATCTTTGTATCTCCTGGACTGACTAAAGTTTCGATTTGTGAGTTTCCCCCATATGAGCCAGGTTCTGCTCAAGGTTTCTTCCTCTTAAAGTGGAGTTTTTCCTTGCCACTGTTTGGCTTAAAGGTTTCTTTTCTCCCTCTGTGGGAGTTTTTTTTACCTGCTATTATCCTTGATTGGATTTGATATTATAATTTTAGTTAATGATATTTGCTCAGGGGTCATGCTCTGGGTCTCTGTAAAGCACCTAGAGACAATTGACATTGTAACAGATGCTATACAAATAAAATTGAATTGAAATTGAATTCTGTTGTTGTTGAAAGGTATGTCTTTAGAACAGCGACATAGCTTCCACTTTAAAAAAAAAAAAGAAAGAAAAGTTAAAACAAAGATGAGATTTAGAAGGCCCTTGAGCGTATCTTGGGGTGATTCTCTCATCAATCAGAGCTCTATAGTGTCCTAATTTCACTTGGAATTCAGCTTGCGTGAAACCTCGATGGAGGTAGTAACAACAAAGTATCAGTATCAGTCAAGTGGTACTACCGACAATGGAGAAGGAGAAAAAAAAGAACCATGTTGTAACGTGATAAAGGGAAACGAAAAGGACCAAAAGTGTCCTGAGAGGCTGGAGTTTGCACAACCTGAATTTATGCCAATATTTGCAGTGACTGAAAAAATTCACTAAAAGGACCAGTTATAACTTTATCACGAACAACAAATACCTCACTATCTCCTGTGCAAACTTCACCCAGCACTGAGAAAGAGCGTCTCTCCCATCCTGCGTAACATAACTTACTCTAGCAGTTCCATAAAATCTCATGTTTACACTTTGAATAACGCAGCTTGCTTACATTTGTCATCCAGAATGGGTTTTCTTGTTTGTTTTTTGTCCCTTCATGGCTTGTTTTCATTTTACAAATATTATAAATTGCTAACTTTGTGCCTTCCTGACTCACAGTGACAAAATTAGACCACCATGACTTGTTGGTGTTTTTACAAACCCTCCCTGCTGGTCATGGGTTGTAGCCAGTCAAGCTGAACGTTGTCTGATTCTGGTTGCCTGTGTAGCGATAGGCGAGTCCCTAACTTTATTTCTAGCTTGGTGAACAGGTTACTGCAGTTGGAGAGATTGCTTCTTTTTTTTTTATCAGCTTTTGATCTGGGAACTTCTGATCTGTGCATATCATGCAGCTGATCTTAATGGAGATTTCTCCTCACTGCAGAAAGGTTGCTCTGTTGCTCTCGGTAAAGAATTAACAAATACACTGGAACAAACTGTGAACTTTGTATTGTTTTAACTAGGGATGGGAATTGATACGATTTTTCCGATTCCATTATCGATACTATTTAACGATTCCATTCTTTATCGATTCTCTTATTGATTCTAATTTGGGCAAAAAGGAGAACAGTTTTATTAGCATCCATTTTTTTTTTTTACTTGTTAACGTGTTAACTGTTGTAATATATAACTGTACAAATACACAAGAATCTGTTAACATTTTACTAACAGATTTTTCCCAATAGAAATTAAAAAAAATCTCCTTTTAAAAGGATATATGAGCTCACTAAGCACTCAAAAATAATAATAAAGAAAGATGAATACTATCAAATACAACGGAACAGTGCATAGTGCAAATCTGCAAATACTATGAAGAATTCTTTTGCAGAAATATAAGCATGTCTGCCAGCCTCTGAGGCCAGCCAGACTCTCTCTCTCATCACGGTCATCTTCTAAGTGTAATGCAGAAGGCATTCGTTTAATAGCGTAGCTTTAATGTTATAGCGTGTTTTACAAAGAAGCACATAGGCAGTAGGATAGCTACTTACCAGAGTTGCCTTCCGTAGTAACCGCAGAGGTGATCATAGCTTGGCTACTGCCGCTGCTGGTGGGTTGAGATCCATCAGTTCGAAGTGCATCAAAAACACAATACTCGTTTATCATTATCGCATGTTGTGTGCGCAAATGTTGCTGCATGTTAATCGTGTTCCCTCCCGATGCTGTTATTTCCACTTTGCAATGACTGCAAGTTGCCTTGTTGCCATCTTTCTTTGCGAAGTGAAGCCAAACTTTGGAGCGCTTGAACCTGGTGGGCGCCATTGTTGTTAACAACTCCAATGCGCGTGCTAAACCGACGTAACTTAACCACGTAAGTCCTTTCTGGAATTGACTGTGCGTAATTTCCGTAAATTACGTGAGATTCGTGCTGGTTGGAATCGATAAGAGAATCACTAGATAAACTGCCAAACGATTCCATGGAATTGAAACACATGGAACCCGTTCTCTACAGGAACCGGTTCTCAATTCCCAACCCTAGTCTTAACTGATGCTGAAGAGCTGCTACATTGACAGCATTTGTTGTCTGTGTTACTACAAACACAGTATGAAGAATCGCATACAAATAAAAATTTTTGTTTTTGTTTTTAACTTGTGAATTGAAAAAAATGACCAGTATGACCATACTCTCCTTTACTTAAAAAAAAAAAAAATATATATATATATATATATATATATATATATATATATAAAGTGCTCCAGGTTTTTTAGTATAACATTTGTACAAATAAAGTCCAACTGAAAAGAAATGCAGTATGAACCCCAAGTGCACCAGATAACAGGGTCAATCTGTTGCACTTTATTTTGAGTGAAGTAAAAAAAAAAAAATCCTGCACGTTTCATTCATTTTTTTTTTCCATTTCTTGAGGTTACGTGTTTCTGTAGATTATGTTAAGAAATGCAGTGCTTTCAGTGGACAGTTTGTGTTTAGCTCTGATAGGACACCTACCTTTGCTTACTTGTTTGACTAGCACATTGTTGTGTTCATGTCATCTGACTTAACATTTTTAAACATATTTTTGTGTTGTGCTTCCCTTTTAGGTGGATTGTAGATATGGAGGGAGCACCTGGCACACTGTATGAAGGAGAGAAATTTCAGCTGCTTTTCAAATTTAGTAGTCGATATCCTTTTGATTCACCTCAGGTAAGCACTGCCACTGTCACTGTACACGTATGTGGATTAATGTGAGGCATCACGTTGTCCTGAGCTCATATGGAAACGTTCCATATAAAATCAGTTAATATATACTGTATTGCCTTAATGAATTTAACTGTGTAAATAATCCTCTCATCTCCACTAGCTATGCAGTTGTTTGCAGAGTGAATCTTGGAAGCGCTTGAGTCCAAACAGAAACACCAGTACAGATGTCCCTTTGCAGCTATGTTTTATAAGATTAGATTTATTCACCATTTTTTTCCACCCTGTCCTCCTAAAAATAGGCAGTGCAGAGAAAATTACATGATCTGAGCTTCTTAGTCATTACCCTCTCAAACAGGAAGGCAAGACTGTCAAAGCTGTCCAACTCAGGGCCTCTGGAAACTCTTGCAGCTCATATTACGTCAAGCAGTGCATTATTGCTGCCATGTCACATCAACATGTAAATAAGTGGAGTTACTTGCTGCAGTTTCTTTAATTGTTTGCAGCTCTTTGATTTTTCTATAGACCCCTGTCATAAAAGTGCTCCTCCACTTATCCCCGTTGGAAGCTAACATCAAAAGCTACTGTACTTTCACACACTGCAAAATCTTACCATTTATAATTGTTTAAAAATTTGCACAGCCTTGTCAAGCGCCTTTCATCTCACTGACGTCAGCTGATTTTCAACAATGTCATATGATTTTGTTCTTAAGATTCTAAAATGAATATAATATTGTTGTTTACGCTGCTTTTCCAACCAACTAATTTTGTTTGATCCAGACTCCTGGCTATGTTCTGTGTAGTTGAAATGACAAACAGATTTTTGAGATGTCTTTAGCCAGGCTATTACATATTAAGTTATTTAAATCCAAATGCAGATCTCGGTTGCAGGCCAGGAATGCAATTGAGATTTATTTTCTTGATTATTCATAAACCGAGTATTTAGTCTGTAATGAATCACAACAGATTTATTTTTTTTTAGATATCTGAAAACAGTCAAAAGAATGAAGGTACATTCTATAGTGGTATAAAATGTTGTAAAAGACTAATCACAAAACAGTTTGTGTTAAAAGGCTGGAATGAGAGAATGCTCGCTCTTCCTGGTCAGAAATAAACAAATTGCGTTTCAAACTCTTTAAATAAAACTTTGAATTCCACATATGTAATTGTGTTTGGTGTATGGATGTAAATAATGAGAAATGAATAGGTGTGACAGTTGGTAGGTAATAGACAGAATGAAATAAGCCACAAGTTGATGCAGCACAGTAATGAAAGAGAAAGTATAGATTACATTTGCAAAGCCAAGAGCGTTGCTGGCTTGTATTTCCAAATTTTTGAAAGTAAAGAACTTTTGTTTCTCTTGGTGTTTGAAGCAGAGTGTTGGCTGTGCTCTCTTTTCATATCTGTGACACTCACTCTCCTATGAGGCCCCGTCTGGTGCCAGACTGCCTCAACCCATTGTTACTCTTCACTCCCCTCTTTTCTCGGTCCTCAGACTCTCTACTCAATCTCTTCAATATTGAGATCCTTTTTGTTATCTTCCTGTTTAGCCCTCTCTCTTGTCGTATTTTCAAAGGATAATATTTCCCACTCCTTTTCATAGAACAAGTCTGCTGTATTTTCTCTCTCTCCTTACAGTCTGCTGGCTCTTTCTCCCCATTCATCTCTCCCATCCCACCCTGGCCCCTTTACATTAATCCCAGAGCCTCATGTCGCTGCAGAGGGCTAAACTCAGCTTATACAGCAAGGCTCATTATTTTCTGCCATTAATGGAAAGAATGTCAACTTTTTCTAAAGAAGCAGTTTCTTTAGTTGTCTTTGACCATGAAAATGCCCCAACTTAAAAGGGTTTTGTTTTTATCTTATCTCTCAACAGATTGCCTTAATAACCACTGATTTATCTGCCTTTGTTTCACTTGTGCAGGTAATGTTCACAGGAGAGAATATACCTATCCACCCACATGTGTATAGCAACGGTCACATCTGTTTATCCATTCTGACAGAAGATTGGTCGCCAGCCCTCTCAGTGCAATCAGTTTGTCTTAGCATTATCAGCATGTTGTCCAGCTGCAAAGAAAAGGTATTTCTGTAACACAGGGGATTGAATCCAGCAGTTGATCTAACTTCCTTCTGTGTCTGTTTGGTTTAAAGTCTAAATTTCTTTTTCTTTTTTTTTGCAGAGACGACCGCCTGATAACTCTTTTTATGTAAGAACGTGTAACAAAAATCCAAAGAAAACAAAATGGTGGTATCATGGTAAGGTTTTTTTTTTCCAATTAATTAATTTTTCCAAACTTAAAACTTATTGTTTTGATTTAGGTAGCTAATCAAAGTAATTCTTCTATTTCTAAAAGTGGCATACTTAACTTTTTTTTTCCTTTTTTCTCCCCCTTTTCTCTTTACAGATGATACATGCTAATGTACAAACTTTGTAATAGTCGTAGAAGAAAGAAGCCCTACTGATCTACATAAAGCACTTTTTAATCATTCAGTCTTTGAACTCTGACTTTTGACTGGAACAATGGAAACCATGCGCTGGAGACTCTTGACTGCATTTCCCCAGTGAGCAGTTGGCTGCATGTTTTAGTCGATTGTTACTTAGAACGTGCAAATAAATGAACATTTAGATGCACCCATGATGTTTCATTTTTGCAGAACAGTCGTAATGCAACAGGGAAGAAAGACAGATTTGTAGTGAGGTACTTAAAATTCCAGTTTTAATATTATTGTTACTTTTTCGTTTGTGTGTGGGTGCATTTTAAGGTCCTTGTGTTGTGCAATAACTGATGGATGCATGCTTGGGCCTACAAAGAGATATCCAAATCTAATCATCTTCTGGAAGGGATCTTACCATCAAAACCCCAAGAAAATGCTTCATCTGTTTTTTTTTTTTTCTTTCTTTCAGATTATTATTATGCACTGTGAAAGTATTTAGTTTGAAAAGAATCTGCGTATGTTATTCCCAATTTACAGGTGTGCTGTAAGCAGCCCTCCATTTATCAGGCTGGAACGTTTTACTTTGTAATCACTGTCGCAAGAGTACACACACAACAGTTTTTTTCATCTTCCAACTCGAGAGCTGGTCGCAGTTCTTCCTGCTGAAGGACAGAATGTTGGTACAGATGAGATTAAAACAGATATGATGATAGAACTTATAGTCTTCTGATGTCCTCAGTGCACATCTCCATGTAAGGTTGGGTAGTTGTCACTAGTCCGGCCTACAGCAGCCTTCTCTTCCATTTAAAGAATGTGAGAACATTGTCAGAGGATCCATTTTTTCTTTTTTTTTTTTTAATTTCTGTGATACTTTTTTTTTTTTAAGTACATGCTTTAACTTTCTTTCCTCAGAAATATTTAATTTTAAATATGTTTTTTGTACTATTTTTCAACTTGCTAATACTTTGAGAAGAAGGGTATTGCTTTGGTGGGATGCTTGTTTAGATTTTTTTTTTTTTTTTTGTATTTGTTATTTAATTTCGATTCTTGTTTGATCTCCTGTGCAGCAATGAATGACAAAAAGGAGAGTCTTTGTAGAAGCCCTTAAGACAAGGCTTTTGGGATTCCCCCTGGTCGGAGTTTTGGCTCAGGTACTTTTTTCAATAGAGATCACCTCTAAAAAGATACCTATCAGATATTTTGAATTTAACTATATTTTCACCAAAAGAGACTGTTATGTTGTTAAGATATAACACGTCTGAAACTATTGTATATAAGTCTTAGAAATATTGGATGATGTGACAGAACTTAACAAATGATGCATTTAGTTTATAGCTAAATGATAATAGGAGTGCTTTATTTCATTGGAAATTAGTCTGCATCTTTTGCTAATTAGGATGTGTACAGTCAGCAACAAATATGTAAGATGATTAAAGAAACCAGTCAGTAGTTTTACAGTGGGGGTGCATGCCATTTTTGAACCCTACTTTTTCCCTTATTGGCATCAAACATGACGGCTTTTAGTCTTTCCATATCTAAGACAATGGTTGTTAGAAAGCTCACTTCCGGAGGCTGTGGTCATTTCAGACTCTAATCACTCCATTCCTAAACAAATGTTTGTCACCATCCAGTCAGAGATACTTGAATTTACCATCTTGGGTTGTTTGTATTTACTACTTTTTTTTCCCCCCAGGGTCTAGAGTTTTTTTTTTCTGTTATGAACTTGAGTGAATGTGATGATTCTCTAAACTGTAGAGGATTACCACAGCACATCACTATCTCAATAACTATATTGATAACTTAAATATCTATTTAACAAATGATTTAGTTTTTCTTTTCTGTTTAATTGTAATGATCTCGTCTGCTGCAAGTGAGCTGTGAGATAAAAGGCGGTAAAATGATTGTGTACATGCAGTCACAACAGCATCTGTGCAGAAACCAAAAGGCAGTAAAACATGAGATTTGAAAACCTGCGAGTGTGTTTGTTGCAAGGGTTTGAATGTGATGTTTGTTTTTTTTTCCTTGGGTTGCTTTTTTTTTTCCCCCACTCCCTTTTTCAATATGGTTTGAGATCTTAGCTTGCAGGTTGTTGTGAGTGATCAACACTAATGAGGGTGTGTTATTTATATTTGAGATGATGTTCTGGGATGTGCAAGCTTCATGTAATAGGTGCCTGTTCAGTTTCATAATCAATAATAAAAGCAAAGATTCACTTTTACTCAACTTTGGTTTGCACAGTGTATATGAATGTCTTTTTATTTCTGTAAAAGCCTCTACTCTATGTATTTTATTCTGACACCGTAAATTAGTTTAGTCTCTCTTAATGGATCAAGAATGAAATCTAGAAAATCTGATTGCAGCTCAGTGACTGGGTTTGGATTTTTAATAAATATTTCAACAATATGGAATTTGATCTATCCATACTTAGTAGTGCTTGTTTGTGGAATTTTGACCACACGTGTCCATAAATATGTATAAAGTGAAAGAGACAGCAGGGCAGAAAAGAGTTTTTCTCAGAAATTGCTGACAAGTCTTCCATGTTTGGTCACGCAGCAGTGAAGACTTCGTCTCCATGAAGCAGATTTTCCAATGAGACACAAAAGCTTCTCTACGTCAGTATGTCCATCTATACCCACCTGTTCTCCCTATTCAAGTTCACAGCAGTCTGCGGGGGGCCATGCCACCTGTCTTAATGATCAAAGGCAGGAGTACACCAGGGACAGTTTGCTACTCCATCACTGGGCAACACATACTCCTGTGGGAAATGTCAAATCAACAGTGAGCCGATCAGGCGTGTATTTGGACTGTGGGAGGAAACCCACTTGAACACAGGAAGAACACGCAAACTTCACACAGGATGCCGGTGGCCGAGATTTTTGGATCAAGGAACGAGGCAGTAGTGTTTGTGTTTTGTTTTGTTTTTATGTTTTGTGTTGTATGAAAAGGGATCATTTTTGGGCAAAAATAATTGCTTGTGAACTCCATTTGGTTTTCTGCAAACTATATGTTGGGTCAGGCTACATCTCATGTTGTTATTGGGTTTGTGTTTAAAGAACATGAAAGTGTAAAATATTGGAAAGCTTGAATGTCTTTCTGAACAGGGCAGACTGTCACTGGGTTGGGGGGCCAAAGAAAGACTGATGAAGTGGCGCCCTCTATTGGCTACTTTTAAATATTCTCAAAAATCAGAAGTGCTATAGTCCTGTGTTAATTTGTGGTTACTTGTTTCCCTAATAATAATAAAAATTTCAACATATATATTTATATATACACACACAATTAAATTCGTATGGCTCTTCTCGAGCCGTGGGACTCCAGGATCATCACTTGCTCAACTTGAAAACAGTATTGGCCCTTATGGTTTCTTGAACAAGGAGCTCGGTGTCTTGAATTTTTGTGGTTTGTGGGGCCATGCTGTGGGGCTCCTGAGCTAATCTAGCAACAAGGAAGGCTACTTTAGTGGTGCAAATAAACGATTAAAGTAAAATGTTGTCTTTCTTAATCAAAAAGCTGCTGATTTTAGAAGGTTTTAAGTTTAAAAATATTACTTAACTCTATTGATACTTGCGGCTGGTAACGCATTAGTTATAAATACAAAGCTACGACAAGTTTTTGTGACATTAAATTGAATAACTAGAAATATAAGATTGCCAAATCAAAAATAAATAGCGACATAAAACGAGTTTGCAGAGAACAATTTGGAAAAGGTTAAGTAGTATTTTGAATCAGAAAGTTACAGTGTGGCTGAAAGGAAGCACAACCAGGACTGAACCATTTTTTATCGCTGCGGGGGTGTCCGATTCATTCAGCATTCGCCTCAAACTTTTATGGCAGCGATATCATCTTTTCAAATATTTAACACTGATACGATTAACTAAATTAATAAGTTATACATGACATTATTCCACGATAAATTATTTCATCCCGTTCGGCGCGATTTTAGATTTTAACGTTAATAATGTGGTGTGTTCCCCTCTTCCAGCCAGTTCTCTTTAGTGTTTGCCAATGTTGGAGGTGTAACTGGGGTCTGGCCCTGGACAAAGGTAAAAAAATACACTTAAATGTTTGTCCCGTTGTTCTTGGACGGTTTCTGGGTTGTTCGTCACGCTGACGCCAGTCCGTATACGACGGTAGGGTAGACTGAGATCCCCTGGAGTTTTGAGAAAGATGGGGCTGTGTGGAGATGCTAGCGAGAGGGGCGCTCGGCCGATCAGCCATGATGAGCTTCAACCGGCTAAACAAGCGTAACCGGAGCAGGATTGATGAGATATGTCCATCTGGAGAGATCACAGTGACACGCCCATGACAGTTTACACGCTTGCCCCCTCTGTTAGTACGTTTTTAGGGGCTGACATTAGAAGGAAACGCCGCTTTCTTGTTGGTATCGTTAGCTTCCTGCTAAGCTGGACAGAGACGGAGCTGTGATGTGGGTTTAGGGTTTGCAGACAGTCAACCCTGACGTTTCTCCACCTCGCACTCATTCACTTGGCAGTGGCAGACAGCAGTGCTCCTTTATTTCTCGTTAGTGTGGTTGTGCAAAATGCTGTGAGACGCAGAAAAAGCTTGAGATTGTGACCCTTAACTAGAACCTTAGGGGCATGCAAGAGGCAGCAACCACATTAACAGGAAAAACTGGATTGCTTGGAGGAGTGTGGGGTGCGTTTATTCAGAAAGCAGATTTTATTTATTATTTTTGTTATGGTCTAAATAGGGAAATCCAAACCGCATTTTTATTTACCCCCAGCCCAACCATAAACTGCATGGACAGGTGACACCTGTGGTCATGAGTCCAGGGCAAAACACATAACACAAAGTAAATATCTGAAAGCATCAATGTCCTACCTGTCCACACTGATTCATGTGATTATATATATACTACTCACAAAAAGTTAGGAGTATTTGACTTTCAGGTGAAACATAAGAATGCCTGAAAATGCAGGTCAGTGAATGCACATGCCAGACTGTTCAGTGCTTCAGGACTTATTGCATAACATGCTGTTCTCAAACAAAGCGGTTAAGCGAAGAAAAATCACAAGTGTCTGATCCGACAGTCGACCACTAAAATGTTCTGCTTTAGTGACAGTTTGTATTTAAAACAGTCCTCTTCATCATGCTGTTCACATTTTGACATCATGAGACCAAGATGACACTTTACAATCGACCAACAGTACCTGGCCATACCGAGGCTTCGAAAGGGATGTTCTCAGAGGGAAGGCGCCTTTTATTGTCATCAACAGGTTGCAACAGAGGCACAAAGAGACTGGAAGAGTCAGGCGTAGCAGTGGTTGCCCATGTCGGATGGCCGCTTCATTGTCCCTGCTGCCGAACCGGATGATGAATGCCATTCAACTCCAGGCATATTCGAAGGAGATGCCGTCATGGTCTTGCATGGGCCAGGTAGCATTTGCAGTGGACCAGGAACCAGTGTCATACTGGTCAGGATCAGCGGAGTCGTCATGCACCCTAGAGCGCTTAGTGATCTGAAGGCAGTTCTTCAAGAAGACTGGAACGCCGTGTCTCAGCAGAAAATTAGTCGACGTGTGAACAGCATGAGACGTTGTTATTGAGCTTTAATTGTTGCTCATGGACACATGGCAAGTTATTGAAACATTGACAGTTTTTGCTGTGGTATACCCACCACTGTTGTTAGTTTTGTTTTCAATAAATTGTCTGAAATGCTCTTAAATGCTTAAATGCTCTACCTTCATTATACAAAATCACTTTAGTTTGAGCTTCTTACAATTTTCCATAAATTTCACCTGAATATCCCCAGCTTTTTGTGAGTAGTGTATATAAAACATCACTCTTTTAATGTATCATCTGAAGGAAGGGACTGGGAGTTTGCTATATTGCCCATCATCTGGTAGAGCCAGGTTCAAAGCTTTCATCCCATGAGATATTCAAGTAAAACACCCTGGATTATTCTAGTTTCCAAGGGTTCCATTCTTTGCCTTTTTGCTCTGAAGTATGAGACTGTGAAAAGATTTCTCAAATTTCCTGTTGGTTCCTGCCATCCATCAGTCAGTCAGAAATAGAGCTATTTAAGCATGTTTTGATTTACTTTTGTACTTTTTGAATTGAGTGGCATACGATACAACTGAAGCTTTGTTATTTGTTCATAAAAACACATGGAGCATATTTTGATATTGTACATTACTTATAGTCATATGAAAATAGAAGAAAATTAAATGCAGCCTTGACCAAACCCTAACACACGACATATTAAAGTGTGCAGTTTTTCTTTTAACAAAAGCTAATCTAAAATGTGGAAGCAAAGGAAAAATAAGAGTACTCTCTGATTCAACAGTAGTATCTTCAATTACGGCTGTGTTATGAAGCTGTCAGTTTCTCACATTGTTCTTTGGCCAGGCCTTTTTTTTTTCTTTTTTTTTTTTTTTTACAGTGTTTCTTAGTTCACTGAGGTTTGCTGTCAGTCATTTACAGTCCCACCACAGCATTTCAATCAGGATGTGGAATGAACCTTCACTGAGCCACTGCTGCACCTTGATTCTTCTTTTTTAGTTATTTTAGTTATTCAGTAGAGGGTTTTCAGAAGTCGCCATCTTGGAGGCACGCGGCAACGTAAACAAAGCGCACACACTGGAGTAAATCGGACGTCTTCATTGAAAATTGTAAATTATTTGCCGTGTTTTTGGCTGTACCAACCAGACAGACCGTGAGAGACACTTGGAGTTTTATAGACTTCCAAAGGTTATTAAAAATCAGGGAGAACAATGCCAGAAGTTGTCAAAGGAAAGGAGGCGCTTGTGGTTAGCAAAGCAAAATCTACTCATAAAAGTACAAGTACCCCAAAAAACGACTTAATTACAGTAATTTGAGTATTTGTAATTAATTACTTCCACCCCTGGATATCATACAGTTAAGATTAGGTTGATTAAAGACCTTATGGCATTACTTACTTTGGCCTTCACAACTACGCAATCGAAGGGAGGCTCTCCGACTCGTCATTGCTCCAAGACGAGGGAGCTAACTCGTACGGATCGGCACCAGCGACAAACTGTAACTTTTCAGAATATCGTTCCCTTTCCCGTGGGCCAAGTCCTCTGTATGTTTTTGCGTCTGTAACACCTTTTGAAGAGCTTTTCTGTGGTTTATCCATCCTTTATCCACGCTCGTTTGCATTGATCCAGCGGTGTGTTTACATCCGAGTACCTCCAAGATGGCCGTGCATCCGGGTCACTGACCAAAACGTGACATAGGTGAAAACCCTCTATTGTGCTTGGGATAATTTCATTATTGGGCAGATGGCCTCATATTTGACTGTAGAGTATATTACTCAGAGGAGCCAGTTATGTCCCAGAGACATTGTTGTAGAGGTCTTGTGGTTTGTTCAGATGCAACTTTGCAAAACTAAGCTATGATACTATGTTCTTTTCAGAGGTAGGGGGCTTTCCTCTGTGACAACCTTTCAATATCTCTGAGCATTTCACGGTCTGACCTTGGGGTAAATTTGCAGAGAAGTGCACTCTTGGTGTTAACACCAAGAGTGCTGTTAACACCTGTCAGCTCAATGTAGTTCTATGTACCTCTCAATACTTCAGAATAAAATGTGATTGTTATGTCTACTGTCACATGCTTTGTCCTTTTTCCAGAGAATTTTGCTGCAGTAACATGAGTAAAGCTCCTTCAAATAAAGGTTCATTGTCTGGGTGTGTTAGCGGCCAGTGGATCAGAATGTGAGATAGGCTTAGATCTGCTCAGTTTGGAGTCAGCTCTGTAGGCTTAGTGCACACAATATGACAGTAAAGAATTTTAAAGTGTTATAAAGGGAGTTATGCATGGACATTTAATGGGAAACAATGTACATTATACTTTCTGCATAATTTGTAAAGTGATTTTTATTTTCCGATTTACCAGAGCACTGGGCGCTTTAAAGTCCTCACCACTACAGTCCATATGATCAGAATGTTTCTTTGAAACTTGTCAATTACTGTGTGGTTTCAGGAATAGAGCATGGCTCAAGTGAAAGTACAGACCGCAGCACCCCTGGCTGGTCCTGGCCTCTCCCCTGAAGTTCCCCCAACGGCCATGGCCAGTCCAGGATCCCTGGGTCTGCAGCCCTCTGTCAACGGCACAGGGCCGGCCCCAACACCCGCCTGCCCTGCTCCTGTAGTCGGATATGGGGCCGCCCCTGTGTCTGCCTCACCACCAGGTAGCATGCTATTCCTTCAAAAAGAAAATATTAATTTATATCACATGTGGAGCTGTTTTTTTCATAATTATTTTACTTAACTTAATTCAAGCCATAAAGATGTCTCAAGGTTCCAACTGTAATTGTGTGCATGTCTGTGCAGTGGTTCTCATGTTAAAATGAAAGTTGACCTGATGCTGACGACTAACTGACTGAAAATAAGGCCTCCCGCTCATGTTGTCTTCACTAATGGAGCATGAAAAGTGTTTATGAATATAGTTCTGTGTGGTTCAGTTGCCATGCTGCTCAGAATGATCAATGTCTTCTGCACTTCGCACAAGGCCCGCCCCAGGAGAACATGGCAAACCCTAAAGAGAAAACTCCAATGTGTTTGGTGAATGAGTTAGCCCGTTTCAACAGGATCCAACCACAGTACAAGCTCCTCAATGAGAGAGGTCCTGCGCATGCTAAGGTGAGAAGCTGATGTGATAATTAGTAAATGGCAGTAAAAGTCTCTATTTTTGCATGCTTGGTTTGACAAAATACAGTTTGCAATGGAGGATGCGTTTTCTTGTGTCCAAATCCGACCATACTGGCTCTAGAGAGATGCTGTCATTGTCAGGTAATGCCTGCCTGTCTGTGTGTCACTAATCCAGATCTTCACGGTGCAGCTGACTCTTGGGGAGCAGGTGTGGGAGGCGGAGGGCACCAGCATTAAAAAGGCCCAGCACTCCACTGCTGCCAAAGCATTGGCTGAGAGTCTCCTTCCCAGGCCAGCGCCGCGCTCTCCTAAAGTTGACGTCAACAGCAATCCAGGTACTGGAACCCTCTCAAAATCACACGTCACTGACAACATTTACGGAGAGAACAACTGAGTAACTATTGACCTCTTTCTAAATAAGACAGCATCCTGATTAAGTTGCTTACTTAAGTTCCTTTTTAAGATGTTCATTTCATACATGTTTACATGTTAAAGGGCATCGTTGGATTAATGGCACGTTCCTTACATCCCCACGTCTGGCATTCCTCCCCCTTGTGGGAATGTGCAGAGCTAAAACAGAAACTAGCAGTTGTCCTAATGCGCTCTAAGGTATGGAATGAATATCTGGTAGCTGTTGTTCTATCTGTGAGTTTTGCTATGAGGGAGGATGCATTTCTCAGCAGCCATGCAAGAATCTGACATAACTCCTGTATTAGTGCTCCCTCATACCAAATACACGTTTGGCAGTGTTATAATGCCATGCCATGTTGAGTGTTTTATTCCTGATTATGCAAAAGCTTCAAGTACAGCTTCTTCTTCTTCTTCTTTTGTTTTGTTTGTAATTTACTTTTTATTCATTTTTCTTTCTGTATACAAAACAACATACATGTGCCAGTTGGGTTCATAACATGGGGAGGATCTCAGTATTGGAACAGCATCATATTTTTAGTGCTATTTTTTATTTTTATTTGCACTTGACATCATTACATATTTTACTGCTTAAGCTTTGTTTTATTTGTTAAATTACTTTCAGTGTTTTGAACATGTGACTGGTGAAATGTATAGCCGACACCTTACCAAGAAAAAAGAAAAGGTGTTGTGTTCAAGGCTGCCGGACAAATACTTGTCCTCTCTATGATAAATGTGGCCCCCTTGATGGTTTCTTTCTTAGAAAAATCCTAGATTTCGGCGAGACCCTCACCATATTTGTAGTCCCTCATGCAGCTGAGACTTCCTGAAGGCACCTAAACTCTGCACGGTTTTTGACCGTCGCAGACACAAGATCGCTGTCGTGAAAGAATCGTAGGGATATCTATCGCCTTTCGTGAAAATCGGCCATCCTGCGTCCTACAGTGTCACACTGGTCTTGCGACCAAGTATTCCCCAATAATTTTCTGACAGCGTCAAAAATCCCATGACTATCTATTTGTCATTCAAGTGCAACTTGACATGATGTATTTATTAATGAAACCTAGCGTAATTCCACCGTAAAATAAAATCCTAAATTGGCCTCTTTTCCCTTACCATGACCGGGACTACAATTCTTCTCTTTTTGCTACTTCTTCTTCTTTTTTTAAAGTATTTTCAGCACACATAAACACTACAACACAGCAGTTTATTTTCACGTGTTGTTTGTCTTCTGCCACCTTGTATTGATGACGGGTGTCAAGATGTTGAGGTACACGCTCTTTTGAATAAGCACAACGAAGCCTGCAACGTTGAAGACCCCAACGTTGAAGGCCACAGTGATCAGTCAGGGAAACTTTGAGCAGCAGATGGAAGACGCATTATGCTTACTAACTTTTTAAAACTGGAGGATTTCAAGCATTGGCATCAGCTTTGAGAGGGCAGAAACCAGTGGGACCCATGTACATCCATGTACTGTATGGAGATGCCTGGCCAGAAATGGTCTTCATGGGTGTAGAAAAATGGCAGTGTGTGCTCTTGACCGGTGAGTCAAAATTATGAAATATTTGTCTCTAGCGGAAGACAGTTTGTCTGTGGATGTTTTGGTAGGGCTGGAAAGCAGTAAATTAGTCTGTGCGGGAGGTTCTTTACAAGTTTTGGGCAGTATATCTGCAAATAGAGGTGGGAATTCAGTGAGTACTGATTGTGTAAAGCTTCCTCACCTCTACTTCACACCCAACAGCAGGTAACATATGCCGACTGTAGCAGTACGCTAATTTAACGCACAATATGGACCTTTTAGGGAAAGAAAGGAATGTTATATATGTTAAAGAGAGAGAAATAAATATGTAGAGTGAAGAGAAAGTATTTTGTCTTTTACTAAAAAGGATAAGCTAATTCCCACAATGTCGAAGTATCCCTTGAAGTGAGTCAACATGACTTGAATTTGCTTCTTTTTTTTTTAAGATAGACAGCAGGTTTCATTAAAATTGTTAGACATGAATACATTTCTTCTCAAACTTGGCTTTCTCTGTGGTCTTATGTTTGTCCTGTGCACAGTAGAACTTGTATTAGTGATAGGGAACTGATACTGAGGCTTCGGAGCTGGTGTCACTCTTCCTGAACCGGAAGTGCTTCAGAACACTATATCGGAGCTTCAGTCAAAAACAGCACTGTCACATGAGCGATGACGTCCGAAGCTCCGAGCGTCATCGCTGCTTCGCTTGACGCTTCAAATGTTTCGTTTCATTGGCTCTTAGTGCTACAGTGTGTTTTCGTTGGCTCAGAACATTTCAACGGTTTATAGCTTGAGCGTTTGGCGTTTTACTCTGTAAAAAGCACTGCCACTTTTCACAGTGATCATGTTCACAAGCACAACTACTGACACTTCCATCAGATCATACTTCACTAATATAGAATGAAACAAAAAAACAATTCATACCAGTGTATGTATGTACTGAACGCTATAAGAAAACATGGTTTAACTTACAAAAGATGCGTTGGTATGACTTTCCAGGTTGCAAATAAGGATTCTAACATTTCCCTCTCTGTGGGTGAAGGATCGAATTCAGCCATGATTGTGCAACTTTATATTTCTGTCTTACATTTACTTTTATTAGAGCAGCATCAGAGCCAGTGACTTGAAGAAACTGAACAAACTAATAAAGAAGGCTGGCGCTGTTCTGGGGCCCCTGGAGCTGATTGGGAAAAGAGGATACTTCATAAAATGAAAAACATCATGGACAGCCCTGAGCATCCTCTTCACAGCACTGTGATTTAGCAACATTCAGTCAGAGGCTTTTTTGGATCCGCTGCAACACAGACCGCTTCAGGAGATCCTTCCTGAATGCAGCAGAAACCATCTACAATGAATCTTTAAAGAGACTTCAATAACAACTACTGCAACAATCAGCTTCCCTTCAGGAAATTAAAATTCATTTATGAGCATGCAGCGTTGGATGAGTTTTATTATTATTAGTTTTAACCTAGATAGTATAAATTGTATATGGGTTGCTATGCTGTAGTGCAGTTGAATTCACTGATAAATAGTTCTGAATGTTGTCAGGATGCCTCAGACATAGAAGAAAAATTAACTGCAACAAGTAGACCATTAACAGGAAAGAAGCACACGTTTCAGCGATGATTCGAATGATGGCTGAACTCCAACTAGGTTGCTTCAGTTTTGTTTCCTGGTGCTGTGATCTCTCTTTCACTGTCAAAACTGCCACAACATTTTAACAAGGTATTTTTTTAGTCCTTAAATTCAGATTGACAGCTCTTTATACCAGCCTGCAAATGGTAATCAGATGGCTGCATTAAGTCTCAGACAGCTTGTTTTTTTGGAATGACTCACTTGGTCATTTATTTCTAGACCCACATGATGTATAGACATACACTTGTGATGTCCCTGCTTGACTACTCAGGGAAGAAACCTGACAGGCCTGTGGTGCCTGCATTGCCATTCTGTCAGTACCACTGAAGTTATTTAGTATTTTAACTTTTCAGATGAAGGCATTTGGCTTTCTTGCATATCTAGTCTCCAGCCATGAGTTACACTTGGATTATCCTTGATCAGGATAGCCAGGATAGACCCTCTCAATAAAGCCTAAAAGCAGGCCTATATTTTATCTACAGTGAAATGAATACCACTAGGCACGACGTACCTCCTCTGCTCTCTGTGACTTTGCAGTAATTAAAATCTCAAAGCCAACTTGTAATTAGAGTAAGAAAGACCTGTGATAAGTGAAGTAATTCCACAGGGGGCGCTGTAGGATTAGAGGTCATCCATTAGTAGGCAAGTATGCCTGACGATCTTTGGTTTCAGTCCTGACATTCCAGGTTTCAAAGGTTTTAATCGTTTAAAGTGTCCAGTTCGGCTTGTGAAATCAGTTGATGAAGTTGTATTTATTCTGACAGAATGCTTGATGCCATCTGTGTAGTTTATATTTAATCATTTATTATTTTTTTTATAATATTGTCTTTTGATACCTTCGTCTCTTCCTATGCACCCTCACAGGCAGCATAACACCCACAGTGGAGCTGAATGGTCTGGCCATGAAGAGAGGGGAGCCAGCTATCTACAGGCCTTTGGATCCCAAGCCCATGCCCAACTATAGAGCTAATTACAACTTCAGAGGAATGTTTAACCAAAGGTGAGCTCTCAAGACACCCCTTTATTTTCAAAGTAGACTGAATCTAGATGTGACTTCTTGCCAGACCTTCCACAGCTGTTTGTGTCAGCTTCATACATCCTGAAGGACAATAGAAAAATGGCTTTGATATAGTTTCCTACTATGCTCTGGACAGTGTGTTTTAGTTACCTATTGTTGTTGTTAATGCTGTTGTTTTCTTGTTTTTTTCCCCCCTGTTGATAACAGTTTTGGCATGGGTAGAGATTGTTTTGCACCATGAGTGAGAGTGCATGTACAGTTATTAACAGATGGTTCAAAAATATATATGAACAATGTGTCTGTTATTGTACCATCCAAAGATGTGCAGGGATTACAAGTAAATCTATGACTGTCTCACAATGTCCTCATTGGAGACATGGACTCAGACAATCCAGAGGTAATTTAGAATGGCTTAGGAGCTGTTGATGAAAAGACAATGTGTTGTTGAAGATGGCAGAGTTATCCAGATGCATTATTTGTTGAAAGTGCTACTATGACGGGTTCTGAATGTCGGTTTTTGGAGGGGCAGCTGCTCTCTTCTCTTACTGGAACTGTGTTCCTTGAAAGAATCTTTTAGTTCTTATTGTTTCAGTGCTGGATTGGTGATCTGTTCCTGGTCTAATGTGGGTGTAAAAAAGGAATATTTTGCTTGTGTGAGTTGCATGTAATCACAAATAATGCATTAAAACAACGCATATTTTCATTTTGCGTTCAAATAATTCGATATTAGATATAGAGGCAAGTTGACATGACCTTGCAACTTAAGAGTTATGCTGCTTGACAGAACACACCGTTCCAGAAACATGACAACTTTTATAAAGCCTGTATTCATCAAGGTTTGCTTCTCTTGCTTGGAGACACTTTTCAGGACACATTACAGGTTCCTCCAGATGGCAGTGTTTCCTCATTTTTAAAGTCCCATTAGCCTGCTCTGCCAAATGTGATGAAGCACCCATGTTAAAACTTCATGTTAAGAAATATTAGGTTAGAAATGTGTTGGATTAATACACCCTGTTCAATACTTTTGGTTTAAATTGTAACTGAGATAATTAGTTGTAACAATTTTCATGAATGCATAAGCTCATCAAGCACATACATGCTATGGATGTGTATGTGTGTACCTTTCTGTTAAATGTTACATGAGTGTAGTGCCTTCATTTTTTTCCTTTTTTTTTTTCTCACCACTTATTACATCAAGCTTGGCCTATTAAGGTCCCATGGTAAGGTATTCTGAAGCCAAATGTCTTAAGATTTATTTATAAAATGTGGACATGTTGCCAGAGAAAGTCGGTGATTCAGTGGCAGTGTTGGGTAACTAAGTGTAGTCAGCAGACAGTCTCGCATCTGGCTCGCATTTTTTACTATTTGAACCATGCATGAACAAACAGGGGGAGAAAGATAAATGTCTTTGGGGTAGAAGAGAAAATCTGTTTTCAACATCTGTCTGTCAATGTCATATGTCACAGTGATGAGTTTCTAAGAAGATATGGGCAGTCTCGATACTTCACGGTCTATTTTGTTTTATTTCACTTTGTCAGCCAGCCAGAGAGAGGGGCTTGTGTGTGTGAGTGTGTGTGTGTGTGAGAGGGAGAGAGAGAGAAAGAAAATACATATTCCCCATTACTCCAAGGTCACTTAAGTTTTCATGAGGTCTCTGTCTTTCAGTGTGGAAAAGCGCTGGATTAATGAAAGCAAGACCTTCTGAATGTGACTTCTCATAATTAGATGATTGACTATGTAGCGGAGTGACAGGCCATATTCCCAATCGGTCACCTAAATGATGCTTCAGGGAAGCGGAAGGTTTCCAAATACCCATGTCCTTACCTATTATGATGAATAAGAGTGATCCGGAGTCATGTTGATGGAAAATCTGACCATTAAAAGGGCAGCCTGGCTCTGATCCATCAGGGCTCTAATCACCACCAAGTCCTGTATTGATTCATTCAGAAAGTGCCCTGAAGAGGAAATACTGCAATAATATGAAATGTACATTTATCAGCGTCCTAATGAATCTTATTTATAGCAGAGGACCTGAACATAATTCTTTACCACCTGAGTTCATGTTTAAATCAGCGATTCATCTCTGTTATCATGCAGAAGTGACCATCTCATTGTTCATTCTCGCTGAACAATGGTGCTCTATTTGTCCAGTCAGTTGCAGGGCTGCTACGAAACATCTGGGGAAATTCAGGCCAAATTATTAACGAAAATGATCACTGAATCGAGAAAATATTTGTGTTATCAAGAAATCAGATGACATCAACCATTTTCATAGACAATCCTTAACTCCTTTGTTATCATTGGAACACCTGATTCCAATGAGTCATGCAGAGCTCCTCCATTCATTCATGGCGTTCCCAGCTCTCCTCCTGCTGCTCTGATCTCAGGGGGGGTGGGGGCGCCTGCATCCTGCATTCTGTCAGAGTTGGAATTTGGATAGGACTTTCCCTGTTAAAGCAAAGCAGAGCAGTCTGAAGCCACCCACCTCCTCCCAGCCGTCATTTGGTTATGACAGTAACATTATGTCAGCTGGAGGAACAGTGGGTTGAGTGACTGGGGGTGCTTTCCTCTGTGACATTTCCTTCTGTGATGAAGTTTAGATACTGAGCTGTCCGTTACAGCTTTCTCTGTTGGAAATGGAAAGGAAGAACAGTTAACATGTGCTGCACTTAATTCAGTACCTGAGTTTTATACCAGTAAGAGGATAAATAGAGCTTTTTTTTTTCTTTTTTTTTTTCCCCCCAACACCTGCACTGTTTGGAATTACAGCTTCCAGTGACAAATTAGCAGTTTAGGGACCCTGTTAGCACTTGATATTACATTTTTACTTATTGAATTTATAGTTACAGCTTTCACAAGTGTTAACAGCAGTGCTCAGATCTGTGAGGGAAAGCATCTTGCTACGGATGAGTTTTAGTAATTCCCTCAGCCCTATGGAGCATTTTCTCAGTTTATTAGTTTTATGAGAAGGACTGAAACATTTCTGCTTTGTTTCAGTATCTTTGCTGCTCTTCTTTTCCAAAGAAGCATGTGATCGAGGTTATGCAACAACACAGCAGGCTGACTTTTGTGGAACTTAGTGCAGAGGTGGACCATGGGCAAAACTTTGGCATAGGAATCTTTCAACGAATGTCACTTGATCTCAACATGGAAAGCCTTATTCAATGTCACTTTAGTTGACTTTGTTTTCAGATGCAATGGGCGGCTGTTCTGAGTGGAGGAGCTCTGATAAAACCACTGGAGGCTACTAGCCTGGCACCAAAATTCAGTCAGAAGTTGCTAATCAGCTTTTAAGCATACTGGGAGATGACATACTGGCTACTAATAATGCCTTTAATGAGCTACAGTATGCGTATGTGTGCAGTATGTTGAAAGAAATTTGAAGAGACGGTTGCAGTGGAAAGATCCTTGAAAAATGAATCTTATGCCTTTAGGATATCTGTAGACAGCAGCCCAGACAAAAAGCACACACAGATACTCAGGTGTACTTTGTCATCTACATCTCTAATTGGGCCAACCTAGCTCGCTGAAAAGGCAAATCTGCCCATAAGCGCTTTCCTATATTCAAGATTTCCTCTCATCTCTTCCTATGTGAAGGTATCAAATATCCTCTGAGGTCCTCTTAGCACACGCACTTATCTTTTTTTTTCCTCACCCACTCTCTCACTGTCTGGGTTGTTGTGTTTTGTTTTGTTTTTTTTCTTTCTCTTTTTTTTTTTTTATATATTGCTTCTCGGTCCTTTTGGGCTTTACGGTTTCATTCAGCCTAATCAGGTCACTGTGTGCTCTTTCGTCCATGCAGGCATTCCAAGATATGGGTTTTCTTATCCATCTTATCATCACAGCTGCTCAAAAATGAAAGGGAATAGCTGAGGCCCACGAGGCAGAAACTTCAGAAGTTATAACTTTTCATTGAATTTCTTTTTTTTTTTTTATAAATCACCATGCATCAGTGTAGATCACTAAATCAAATAAATATATTCAGGTTAGTACGTAAATCACAGTGGTTGACACACAAGAGGAGAAGATGATTTGTCCTAATTGTACAAATGGGTGTAAACTCATAAAGCAGTGTTTTATTGACGGGGGTGGAGGAGTGGAATACAGCTCCAACATAAACAAATGCTTGAAATGATTTGTGTTCAACAGACTTGGTGACACAGAAGTCTACTATCCCCTTTCATCTCTTCTCATGGAGTTCTGCACTTGTGTGTCCTTATGTGTCCTCCTTAAATCTTGCCTTGATGCCTTGTATTTAAAAGTCCAGCTGAAACCACAATGGAGCAAGCAAGTTATGTTAGCATCAGCACTTTTTGTATTGCTTTTTTTGTTTGCCCGGCAAGGTTTAATGACTTTAAATGGGGCCTATCATTCAAAAAAAAAAACCTGAAACAAAACAAAAAAGAAAACACCTGTGCTTTTGAGAGCACATACAGTCAAAACCAGAGCTTTACATATACCATATAGAGACACATCACTGTCTGACATTAAATCAGACTAAACATTTTTCTGCTTTAGGTCAGCTAAGATTACCAAAATAATGTATTTTTGCTAAATGCCTTAATAATAAGAGATAATTTTTGATTACTTTCTTCAAAGTCAGAAGTTTACATACAGTAAGATCACTATGCTTTTTAACAGTTTGGGAACGCCCACATGATGACGTCATGGCTTTGGAAGCTTCTGATTTTGTTTAATTGACAACATTTGAATTAATTGGAGGCAAATCTGTGAATGTGTTTTAAAGGCACACCTCAAACACACTGCTTCCTTGTGTGACATCATGGGAAGATCAAAAGACATTGAGACGTAGATGTGAGGAAGGAAATTGTGGACCTCCACAAGTCTAGTTCATCCTTGGGTACAATTTCCAGATGCCTGAAGATGTCACATTTATCTGTTCCAACAATTACAAACCAGTATAAACAGCATGGAAATGTCTAGCCCTTATACTACACAGGGAGGAGACAGGTTTTGTGTCCTAGAGATGAATGTTGGTTTGGTGCAAAATGTGCATATTAACTCCAGAACAAAAGCAAAACACCTAGTGAAGATGCTGATTGAAGCTGGTAAGAGTGTCATTATTCACAGTGAAACCAGTTGTGTACCAACAGTCCTGAAAGGCCATTCAGTGAGGAAGATGTCATTATTCCAAAAGCATCATATAAAAGCCAGATTACAGTTTACAAATGAACACAGGGACAAAGACCGTTCATTTTTGGAGACATGTCCTGTGGTCTGATGAAACTAAAATTGAACTGTTTGGCCATAATGACCATCATAATATTTGGAGGAAAAAGGGGGAAGCTTGCAAGCCTGAGAACTTCATCCCAACTGTGAAGTACGGGGTAGCAGCGTCATGTTATGGGGGTGTTTTGCTGCAGGACAGACTGGTGCGCCTCACAAAATAGATGGCATCGTGAGGAAAGAACAACATGTACAAAAATTGAAGCAAGCATCTCAAGACATCAGCCAGGAAGTTAGAGCTTGGGTCTTTCAAATGTATGATGACCCTAAGTATACTAGCAAATTGGCTTACAAAGTGACTCAAGGACAACAAAGTCAATGTTTTGGAGTGGGAATCACAAAGCCCTGATCTCAATCCTGTAAAATAAATTGTGGGCAGAAGCTGAGAAGCTGTGTGCGAGCAAGGCGTCCTACAATCCTGACTCATTTCACCATTTCTTTCAGGAGGAATGGGTCGGAACTTCACAAACTATTGTGAGGTTTGCGGTATTACAGTTTAAGTGCAGTGCTACCAAATACTAAGGAAATGTACATAAACTTATGACTTTGAAGAAAGTAATAAAAAAAAATTCTCTCATTTTTCAGGCATTTAGCAAATAGAAATGATTTTGGTAATCCTAACTGAAAAGAAAGAAGGAAAAGTTTAGCCTCAATTAATGCCAGACCGTAAAGAAAAAATAAGTTGGGTGCCTTTTTAAACGGTGTATGTAAACCTCTGGTTTCAACAGTATTTGTGTGTCTCAAGTGCTGCTCAATCTAAAATTCTAACAACCCAACCCTGTCAATTTGTTTAGAGTCGACGCAATCTGAAAATACGTCATTCAGTAATTGGTTCAGATTTGCATGGTACTATAACATCAGAGTCAGATTAAAATGGGATTCTCCATCCTCCTCATCTTTATCTTTACACGACTTCATCCTGCATTTCCTGGAACAGCAATCTCATAGGAGGTGCAGAGGAGTAGAGTATGATTGAGCGGGTTTGCTCCACCCCAGAAACCCAGCTGCTGCTGAACAGAGGTGTGAAGATGTGATTGAAGAAGGTGCTTTTGTACTTTTTTTTTTTTGCGGTATTTGACCGCATGTCTCAGACCTTAGAAAACTGTACCAGCTTTTTGAAAAAAGGGTGTGTTTTTAGCTCCTTTAAAGGTTATTGACAGAGAACGCTTTTTCTTGTGAAGTAATTTTTGTACATTTTCACAAAAACGCAACACTTAGTTGAGTGTCTCCCTAGAGTGTTGAACACTTGTTTTGCCATAGCACTCAAAGCAATTAGTCTAACCAGCTGGGTAGCTACGTAGCAAGTGCCAAGAGGTTGAGTTTATGCTTCTGGTTGTTATGAGTCCTTCTGGTTGCCCTCCTTTTCAGGTTGTAGACACCAGCACCCTGTTACATGCATTGGCTCCCATTGTTGGTGAGGGTTGTCACGGGGTGATGCACATCAGCTCGTCAGGCACACAGTGTCCTACTTACTAGTGTTATGTATTACCTTCACAGAAAAGCAGTAATTTCATTATAATCAGCTCTAGTGTTTGTAAAACCCGCTACTTTCCTCTGTATCACGATTCCTTGAAAGTCTCTCTAAAGAGACTCCTATTGTGATATGTCCAAAGGGCAATATTACAATTTCCGAGGCTGAATCTAATGTAGAAGTAAGTTAGTTGCAGTTCCTCGACTCAGCACAAGGGGATAGCTCCAAAAGCAGGTCAGTCTCTATTGACTCATTTGTTAAAATGTCTAAGTTTGCAGGAGAAAAGCTAAACCTCTGAGCATAATTTCTGAGCTGTGAATAAAGACCTAACAGACCTTAGTCAGCTATATTTTAAAGAGAATATGTTTTGTTTTGTTGTTCAGTGCACAAACCGTGAACACGCTGTGACTGGCCGTGGGTTGGCCTGGAAGGGATCCAAGGATGAAGCTTAGCTAAGGGACAAATAGCTTGTGCTAATTGTGCATTGCTTAAATGCAGCAGTCATTTTTGAAGTCGCCAATAAAATGACAGTTGAAGCAGGAGGTCCCTCTGCGGGCGTCTACTGGCAGCTCCATATCCCCTCATTTCAGGATCCTTCCAAATGGAGGTACGCTGAGACCCACAGTCAGTCTGTGACTTGCAGGCCTATGCCAGTAGGCTTGCCAGACCCGCAGGTGATTACAGTGGGACTAAGCTTGTTAATGGCAGGTCAGGTGACAGGGGGAATCTCTGCTGGACCTCGTTTCAGCTCTAGCTGACTCGTTACAGATGTTGTTTTGGTAGTGACACTTGAAATGAGAGGGTTGCATGATAATTATATATATTTGTCAACATGGCAGTGCCTCGCTCCCACTGAGACTCGAATGACCTGCAGTGAATGTTATGTTCAAGTGACGTCGGCATGATCAGAAAAACAATTTCTCAATAAGGAAAATCAAGAATGCCCCCTGATTCCTCAAGTTGAAGTGAGATAAATAGGTTTGTTTGATAGCTTTACGAAAAAGTTTGAGAGCCTTGCCAATAGTTTTTCATTGGAAAAAATAAATATCTGGTCATTTAAAGAGTCAAAACAGTTTTTGGTTTTTGTTCATAGTATTGATGTAATGATCTTAGGTATTTGTGTGTGTTATCGGTATCGGCCTTTAGGAAGCTGAAAGTTATCGGTATCATTTTTAAAAAACAGTTATCGTGCATCCCTACTTTGAATGTAAGGTAATTTTAATTTGCATCATAGCCAGCCAAACTAAAAAAGCTAACTTGATGATTAAAAAAAAAGGTAGCCGTGTTCCAGCTGTCTTCCAGCTTGGTTGTCCTACCCATTTGTAACACGGCGCCACACAGTATGAGCGCGAAAGAGGCTTCAACCATAATTTTCAGAAAACCTGTGGGTGTTGTTGTTCATGAGGGTTTGTCCAGTTCTTCTCATACAGTCTATGGGTATGTCATTTCTGTAGACTGCTGGGCTCATCATCAGTGTTGCCAGATTGGGCGGTTTTCCGCCCAATTGGGCTACTTTTGATTACAGCTGGCGGGGAAAAAATGCATTGTGCGGGTATACACAATTTGGGCTGCTTTTACCAACATCTGGCGGTTTTTTTAATATTGTGAAAACAGCACAACAAACTTTTATTTTATGGTTTCTATTGTATTTATGGTTTAAAAACAGTACAAATACAAAATTCAGTATATCGTGACGTCTCCTCAACAAACCTTAGTACGCCGATGCAGAAGTCTGAGGCAGAAGCTCGCTCTCTCTCTCAACTCAAAGTGGTAGGCTATTCTGTTAGAAAAATAAGTAGGCTATCATGCCAAAGTGGGGAAACTATAAGAAATGGTATTTACGTGGTTGATGTTACTGCTGCTGTGTTAACTTGGCCCTGGCACTGGGATAAACGATGTGCATTTTTGCACATTTTCTGTGACATGCACTATAATAAAATACAACTTTTTATTTAGGCTTAATTGTTTAATACTGTAAATGCATTTAAATCTGTTTTCGTATGAAAACACTTATTGGGCGGGTTTTTCCTGAAGTGGGCGGGTTTTGGAACACGATTGGGCGGAAATTGCTCAACCAAATCTGGCAACACTGCTCATCATTCATGCCACTTCAGGATAAATTGGGGGAAAGATGGCAATTTGCCTCAAAGCTCTCGTACCTCTTGTATCTTTATGAAGATAAATCCCAACTGTCCTTTTTAGGAAATAGTCCTTTTCACTTCAGTTTAGAGTCTAAAGGTACACCTAGATGTTTGTACAAGTTTATGGCCGAACTTCACTTCCCGTACTGAGACAAAAGCTTCCTTTTTCTTCTTTTAACCACTTTTGAATTCAGTCCACATCACAATCACCAGTCACTTTGCTGTGGTTGCACATGTTGGGAAGATGTGACAAGGAATATAGAAATGTCACAAATCTACTACAAATTTATACTTTGTTTGCTTTGGTTTGACTGAAACCCACAGTAGGCAATCTGTTGGAAATGTGCATCTTCCTCCTTTAGGACCTTTCATCTTGCAGCATAATAATTTTATTCACAACGGGGTTAATTCAAACCAAAAGTTTGTTCTGTTTGAGTGAGGCTACATTGTTTCTCTTTAGTGGACCAGCCTCTTCTGAGCTTTTGAAGAAATGGTGGAATCAGTGCTTGACAAGCTGTTCAGTGATTCATATTATTGGCAGACCAAACGTCTCAGCTCAAAAAAGGAAAAACACCAGTGGTGTCTTGCTTTGAACAGTGTTACTCTCACCTGTTTGAAATCAAAGAAGGGTGGGGAATAGAAATAAAGTAACCAAGGAAAATGAGATGGAGTGTGACTTTTACTGATTAATTAACCATGTAGCTGATTGGTAAATGGTTCTTTTTATTTGAAATTATATTATTCAAATAATTTATGGTATAATATCGATTTGTATTTTAGCTCTAAAATATCTCCCAATTACAATGACTCAGGAATGATGATTGAAGTTAGATAAAATGTTATTCATCCATCCATCCATTCATTATCTATACCCATTTCATCCTGTTCAGGGGTCTGGGGGGCTGGAGTCTATCCCAGCTGTTATTGGGATGGGGGGGTTACTCAGTGGACAGACCATCAGGCTTGCCCAGAGCCACAAATGAGACAGACATCAGGTTTCATGTTGATTTTGAGATGTTGGTTGAAAAAAAAAAAACAACCAAGGAAAATCCTTTTTACACGCAAATAAACTCACAGCAGCGTTGCTGAAAAGAGAGCCATAGCTCTGGAAGGTTTGGATTACCCAAGCAATTCGTTTTTCCCTCTTGATGAAAATGAACATAAAACGGCATGTCAGAATATAATATTCTTAATGAGTACCAAAGGCTCTGATTTTAGACTGATCTGTAGCCAACCATTTCTCTGTGAGACAAGTCTTAACAGTTGGCACTGTTAAGACTTGTGCCAACTGTGCCAACTTTGCTTTGCCATATACACAGGCACATGCAGTGTAACTGCTCTGCACACACTGCCAGGGGAAAGGTCAAGACGACCAGCAGGCTACTCCACTACCCATACCCTTTTCTTCTTCAAGCATGCCCTTGTAATGTGTGCAGAAAGCAGTTTTGCATTTACCTGTTGAAAGAAATGCATGAATGTCACTGGGGAAAAAAAAAAAGTCATCCTGTTGCTCTGATACAACCTCATACCATCACAGACCTTGGCTTTTGGACTCGTTGCTATGTCTGGATCGTCTTTATTGTCTTTGGTCTGAAGGACCTTGTCCTCTGGACAAGGTCAACACAAGGCTGCTTTTTTCTGTAGTACAGTTTTCAGTGGCATTTGTGAATGTAGCGCTTATTGTGACACTTGATTAAAGGTTTCCCAAAGTAAAGTCATTGTTTATGTGGTTATACCAGCAGCTCTTGAAATGCAGCAGTATATCACAATTTTTCCATTTGACACATATTGTGAGTGACCACACCAGTAAGATTCTGCTATTGGAGAGCCTAAGCCAAAGCCAGTTTGAAACAGACATTAAATAAGCACATGGATGATACTGTCTAATGAACGAAGAGAGTTGGTAGGGGAATGCACATGATGTAGATGGCATTTATATGCTCTCTTGACCAACCCTTTATATAGAACTACAGTCCACTCTGCCTATAGCACAATTGCTGCTAGTCTAGTGTTGGTGTAATCCAAGAATGGGGACTAAACTTACCCTTAGATTGAAAAGTCAAATATGCATATATATATATATAGGCATTATGTCAAAAATAACCATTTTAGTAGTATATATTTTCTTGCACCAAGAGCAAGTACAGCTAGAAGTCTTTTGGAAAGTATACACCTGAGCTTTATTTCCAGGAATCAAAACAGTGAACACAAGGTCTTTTTTTTATCTTGAGACCCAATATTAACCCACTGGCTGCCATTAACGTCAATTTGAATCTGAACGCTCACTGCCATTGAGTTAAATGCAATCTATCAACTGTGTTCTCACAGTGTTTTTCAATGTACTTGTACACACAGTGAAGAAGTACACTTCCCAGCTTCATTATTGCACTTTATACACTATTCAGATTTATTAGAATCCATTTATGTCTTAGTTGCAGAGTAATCTGCAGATGGTGCAGTAATCTAAATGGACTTTCTTTCATTCTATTGCTAACTGATGTGTTTGTTCCTGATTTCCAAAGTTGTACCCAGACTGTCTCATCAGTATTCTCTCTGAAGTCATTATTCCACTCTTTGAGCAAGAATGCAGGTTTAACCTTATCATACTGAGAAAGCACCCTATTTTTGGCTTTTTCACCAAAGCCGTTGAAGTATTAGTTCGAAGTACTACTAGTGCTGTTTTTTTGACCACTTGTCTGGTCACAAGGAAAGCACCTGTTCAGAGCCAGGAAAACCTTACTAGGGTAGATGCAAGAACCAGTTAGCTCAGGAGTGAGGGGCGGGATTACCTCACCAACCAAAAAGCTGTGATCATCATTGTTTAAAATTATATCTGTTGCAACCTAGTAAAGAAGAAATGAATGAAAGGGAATCAACAAAGAATGGACACGAAAATCTAAGCATCAGTGGTCCTCCAGGGTCCACCAGGGAGACCATCTCCCTGTGCTGTGTGTACAAGTGTACCACCCACCTGTGTTTATAGACCCCACTCATCAGGGGATAAATCATGTTTGTAACAGCTTTCCTAAATACCAGTCAACATTTGGAAGTACAGTTTATTGAACGCTGTCTGAAGCGCTTGCAGGAAGAATCTCTTACAGCAGAAGTTTCAGACTGAATTTAAAAAACTGTTTGCGTTGTCATTGGGAAGTGATGCTGGATGTTTCAGTATCACCCACTAGTGTTTATGGATCCCTCTTAAAACAGCTGGTATAAATCCTGTTTGTAGCCGGGTTCATAAATGCCAGTCGGAATTTGGAAATGGCAGTTGGTGTTTATGAACGTCATCTGGAGCGATACACAAAGCTGCATTCACAGTAGCTCTGTTAAACCGAATTTATTAGCAATGCTTGGATCTTCATTATGAAACTATTTTGTAGGTTTTTGTTACTTGCAGGCATTCAAGGATCCCACTTAAAACATCGGGTATAAATCCTGCTTTTAGCAGCGTTCTTAAATGCCGTGCAATATTTGGAAATGCTAGTTGGCACAGCAATGAGCGTTCAGAAACACCAGCTACAACAGGAAGTTGGTGTTTGTGAAGGAAAACACTGTGAACTGTGCTCTTCTATAGAGTACCGTTAAGGGAGGTTTAACATTGCATGAGACATGATGATGTAATGACATGGCTCTGTGTGTGTGGAAAAGCAAACCTCCTTTCTTTTTTTTTTTTTTTTTTTTTATTGTAAAGGTTTCAAAGTTGAACCAGTTCTCTGTCATCAGCCCAGCACCAGTTTCAAGTTGGTCAAAAAGGAATAACAGTGGCCTTCGTCTGCGTCCCAGTAGAGATTAGCTGGGGTCCGGGATAAAAACGAGGGGTGGTAGGAACTCTATCAGGGCTGACTTTCTTTCTAAGTGATCTTTTAAGCCATTGTGTCTCCCATTTGCAGTATGATATTTTTGTAGAATGTAATTATTATTTTACAGATTTGGTTATAAGCTGTTTCCCCTTTTGATACAAGTACCCAATGGTAATAATTTCTCTCGTATCCTCTGAATTAAAACTGTGGTACTTGGGGAGAAAACTACATTGCTCCATATCAATGCAAGTAGGGGATAGTTGACTCTCTCAACCTTCCAATCTTGGTATCTCCCACCAGGTTGTGAGTCATGTTTATAGTCATATTGTCCTAAATAAGCAGTGTAGCCTTTGTCTGCTCTAAAGCAAACAGTAAACCCTTCAGAGGCAGTTTTACATGAGATAATTCTAAGTTAAGGCACAGAATCATTATAATTTTTGATCCAGTCTGCAAAATAACTTAAGTTGTAAAACCAGCTGGAAATGGTCGGGGACAAAGAGAAAACCTTTTCCCAGGTTTGGGTTTTCCAACCTTCACACACTTCTTTATGCTTTCTGTCTCTTCTGTAAACTACTGAAAAGCATAGTTATTTGAAATCTTGCACTACTTTAAGCTCCATGTTCAAAACTCCCAGCCCAAAGCAAAATTTTTGTCATTGCAGTTTTTCTTGGTGTGTAAGCAATTTGTTGCCATTTAGGGGTTTAATGTTGCCAAGACCTTTGGATATTCAATTTGCAACAAAGTCCTTTTGGTACTTTGGCAAGAATAGAAAAAGATCAATATCACAAGGATGCTTCATTTGCTGATTTTTATCAAAATACACTGGCATTTTTGGGACAAAAAAAACCTTAACAATTCTTTTTGTGTTTCACAGCTGCAAAAATAATTCTTAATGAGTAATTAGACAAAGAGGTAATTTCATTTGAAAGCACTACCTTAACCACCATTCTGAGCCTGATTCTCCAGTGTGGTCTGGTGGTTTGGAACCTCACACAGGTTCCAGAGAACTTTGAATACAAACCCCAGCGCCACACAGTTGGTGTTTTGAGCACTGTGTTTACTTGACTACATGGACTGTTTTCTCACACCACCATGTATTTTCTACATGAGCAATTGCGTGAGGCTGAAGGGAAGGAGAGCAATCAATGATGGACACAGGGAATGAAGTATGGAAGTAGGGAGGGAGAGAAAACAAGTAAAAGTCTGGCAGGAGATCGGAAGAAAATGCAGCTGGTGGAGGGGTGAGCATGTCCAAGTTTTTTTTTTTTTTTCCTCCTCCGGACCTCAGTGTCACCCTTCTGTTCCAAACACAGTCCCATCCCCTTTATAGGGCTTTCTGTATGTGTGTGTGTGTGCGCGTGTGTGTGTGTATCAGCTATTTATGTTTGCATGTGTGGCCAGTAGATGTCTTGGTGGTCAAGCTCCGTGACGCTGGAAGACAAGTAGGCCGGTACACTCCCTCATTCATTTGTCTGTGTGCTATTTGTCTGTGTGTGGTTGGCCCACTTTTTCCTGTGCGCTGCTCTTTGCTGTATTGAAGTCCATATGTTTTCGTTCTCTAAACAAGAGCAACCCAAGAGAATGCCTTAAAATCTCCTCTAGTTGGAGTAAGTTGAATAGGATCTACTTTTTTTTTCCCCTTTGGTAACTTTCTGTTTTGAAGAGAAGTATAAGCTGAAGGATCTGAAAAAATAATCTAGTTACAGTTCCATTTTTTTTGGACATTAGCAAGCATTTTATGACTAGGACCATATTAATACAACATATGGTCCCTCTTTTCACCCAAAACAGACCCACTTGTTTGCGTGTTATTTCCTGGTTTTGAATCTTATCCAGGTTTTGATTGTATTCCAGATGTTTGTTTCCTTTTGTACATGATCATTAAAGCAGCCAGGATCCCTGTCATTTGTACAGTTGTCTACTTTTCTTATTATCTCTTCCACTATTATCTTTGCGAGGTGAGAATAATTGAAATTGTGGAAAAGGTTTGTATTAGAGAACTTTAAAACATCACATTTTTAAGAGCAGCATAAGATGCTTGCATGTGAAACAAACTAAGTAAGCTCATGGCAAAAGTACTGATTGGTGCGTAAATGTGGTCACAGGTTCTGCAAGAGGTTGTTCTGCCATGTCTCAAAGGTGTGTTTTTGGATTCAGATCTGGTGACTGAGGAGGCCACTGAAGTTCATGGGTTCTGATTGTCATACTGATAAAACCAATTAGGGAAAACTTGTGCTTTTGTGGCAGCTTTTCCTCAAATAGTTATTTTGGAAGAAGCCATTAGAAGGTGAGGAAATTTGGACCATAAAGGAATGCATATGACCTGCAACAATACTATTAACCTTCAGACCCTGATTGATTGGTTTTAAGGGGCCCAGCATTTGCCAGGAAAACATTCCTCACACTTTGACACCCACAACCACCAGCCTGAACTGTTGAAACAATGCAGGTTGGGTCCATTAATTCATGGTGTTGACACCAGATTTTGATCCCCCTTTTTTTTTTCCAGCCTGAGCAGAAAACATGGCTCAGGAGACCAAGTTAAGTTCTTCTGGTCTTTAACTATTCAGTTTTCATCAGCAGCTCCTCACTAAAACAACATATATTCTGTTCTTAGTTGAGACATATGGAGCTCTGTCGTCTTCTGCTTGTCACCCATTTTTGAACAACTTTAACCAGGTGCCAGGCTGGAGCTAATGGCTATTTTGATAGATGGCTAATCTTTAATATTTTAAGGCTAGTCCTTCTACTCAACGATTATTTCCTTCACATGCCTCGTCATAATGCTGGATTGACACAGCTGCATTGCAGCGACACATGGGGGGTGGGGTTTCTGACGTTTCTTCGTCATACCAAAAAAACAACCAACCAAATTTCCTCCTGCTTGCTACACAAATAACCTGCATGCTCTGAATTAGTCCCAGCTCCGTGGACGATTTCATTTGGTTGCTCTAGTTGTGTAGCCACAACTCAACTGGCTGACGGATGCGTTGAAGCGGGAATAGTTGAAAATCCCCCAACTTTTGACGGACACAACAGTATGTATGCGATGAATGGAACTCATAATTGTGTTCGGCAATGTGGATGATATCACCCCATTCAAAGTCTATGGAGACAACGCAATGCCACTTGTGTGTTTTGAATCCACCGTCATGATGCCTTGTAATGACAGCTGTTTATAAATAGAAATCCAATTCCCAGAAATTTGGGATGCTCTGTAAAAAGTAAATAAAAACAGAATTCAATCATTTCCAAACATCATAAACCCATATTTTGTTCCCAATTACACATAAAGAGCATGTCAGATGTTAGCAGCTGATGTATCAGAGCCAATTGCTAGGAGTTTTAGGAGGGAAATGTTGTCTCAATTCTTGTTTGCAGGATTCTAGCTGCTTCAACAATTCTGGGTCTTTGTTGCTGGATTTTTTACATTTCTGAGTCACCAAATGCTCAAATTCTATCATTTTTGGATACGCTATAGCTACTTTTCACAAGGTGAACCAGTTTTGATTATGCTTCCCCTTTTTTTCCTTTCTTTTTTGTACGTCATAAAAGTCGTGAATCTCCACAAGGGGGCAAGTATTTAGTGTGTGCAGCCTCCTTGGAGTCAACTCACCTCCCCACTAGAAGAGCTTAGAGGGCTAAGCACCTACTCAGAGAACCATAGTCACAGTAACTTCTACAAACAGTGCCACGCTTAGGGGATAGTTTTATGTGCAGATATGGTGATGAAGTCGAGGATCACTTCTTATCCAGGTTTTGATTGTATTCCAGAAAGACCGTTCTTATTTTTCATCTGTTAGCTTTACAAACTTACACCAGACTTGCATGAAATTGACATAAGTTTCTATAAGCTTTTACATCATGTCCAGCTACCCAGTTGTCATTTCAGTATCTCCAGCAGTGAGAATGTGTGTCACACTGACAGACTGCTGTTGCTGTGTAAATATATCAAAACTGTTTTTGTGTTGCATCTATATTGAGGTTTGTGGGCCGTAGAAACTGGCTTAAAAGATAAAGCGTAACATATGGTTGGAAAGAATTAGTATTTTCTTCCTGTAAAGAGTTTTTCATGCCGCTGAAGCAAATGACTTCCAGCTGAAATGTCTCACTCTCATTTATGGTAATAATTGCAATTCCAAAACTACTATTTCCCAGTAGGATTCTGTGTCGGGTTAAAACAAGTGGGATTTTTGAATGTGTCTGTCTCCGTGTGTTCATGCTCGAGTCTTCAGATGATGAACACGAAACATAACCTTCACTCACATGGCTCACATGAAAGAGAGCAACAGGGGAAGGTTCTGCCTTCAAAGTGAAATTCATAACTCACTTTTAAATGTTGATGTTGTATCATTTGATTGAGTTGAGTCGTGCCAAAAAGACGCTTGCGTCATCACACTGACGCATTTCTTTCTCTTTGAGCAGCCTCCACATCCTCCCTACAGGTGTCCTGGTCAGATTTCTTCTTTGTAGTAAGAATGATAACATGGATCATAACTGATAACATTGAACAGACGGACCCAGTCTGCATGTGCTGATTTTTGTACTCGTCACGGAACACTAATGTGGTTTTCTAGCTTTTTTTGTCTTTGTGATTTTGAGTGTGTGTGTTGGCCTATGTTCTTGGCTTACTTGCTTGTGTGTAAGCCACTACTTTCCCACGTTGTGGAGTCGGGTCTCCCACAGACCTCCCTACATGTCCCTTTCCCTTTTTTCCCTTCCCTTTTTTTTTTTCTCTCCTTCAGTTTCTCTGTCTGTCTTTCTTACTCTGTCTCTCTTCCTCTCTGCACCTGTACTCAGCGCTGGAGCCCCAGCTGCTCCCATCAATGGTTAGTGCTGCTGGCCCGCGCCCATGTTGCACTTGGCATGTCCTCTGAGACCCCAGGGCCACACTTGACGTGCAGGGGCCAGGCAGGCCCCGCCCAGGAAAGGCTCCTGTAGCCAGGAGTTGAGAGTAGACAGATGAGAGGAGGGCAGAATCCTGGAGAAAGACCGGCTGGAGATCTAGGGACTGATGCGCTGAGTCATTTAATTTTTTATTCAGGCTTGGTGCTGAAGAAAGATTTTTTTTAAAAGTTCAGTCTATGTTAGGTTTTTTTCACCACGTATTCTTGCTATTTCAATGAAGAATGTAAAAAATGTCCACATTTAGCTGAGGTAAAATGTGGTAAAATACGTTTATGTTGTGAACAAACCAACACCTCATTAATATCATCCAGCACTTATTGTACGATTAAACTGAATTGAAAACTGAAGTGAATCATCCTGAATTTTCACTGTGACCTTTGGTAATATTTCAAAATATACTGTGGAATAAATGATAAAATGTTCCAGATTATCACTGTGGTTCAGTCAACCACACTAGGAAACACTGAAATATCTTTTCAACGATGTGATTGATTGCCAGTAAATCTTGTGTATTTGGAGATTCGTAGACACTAGTGGATAAATACTAATAGTGATGAATCTCCATGGTTAAAATGTTGGTTTTGTGGTCAACTATGTTTATCTATGGGAACGATTGCCTTTTTATTTGATTTGGTGCAAATATCTATGAAATTAATTATTCAGTCAGTCAGTCAATTTTCCTTTAATTTAGCATTAAAAAAATTTGAGTTATGAAAAGCTCCCCAAAGGACAAAACTTTCTTTTTCCCCCCTCTGATTATATTCCATACCCATCTAGAAATGCTGAAGTGTACCTCTGTGCCAATATGCCATTTATTTTTAGAACTTAATAATATAGAGTTTTTTTAAACTGATGTTTACATAATTTTTTAAATAAAGGGTTCTGTTGTTGTGCCTTTTCAACCAATTAATGTAAAAATCTCATACTAGGAATGCTCCTACTATCTAAATGCAGTTATATGAACTACAGTTGGTCACAAAAGAAAAGGAAGTAGTTGTACCAGTTCCAGTAGTTGTGAAGTATTGAAAAGTTTCTTTGGTCCAGATGGATAAATGTTTGTATGTTATGTTTGTAAAACATTTGCGTGTAGTTGTGAGCTTTAGCTCAAAGTGTGGCTTATGCTTCTATGTGGACCGTAACAACAGTGATTGGTCTGTTTAGTAATATTGTATTTCCCGCTATCCATTTACTTCCACTTATTTATTAATGATTTATCCTTTATTTGCTCTGTTTCTATGTCTGAGCTACATGAAGGAAGTTTAAAAAAAAAAAAAAAAGAAGGAAGCACAACACTACAGGCTACAGTTCTGCAGAAAAGAATCTGCATGGCCACTCAGCTTTTGGTGGTGTAATAGCAGAGCGCAACACAAACAGCAACGGATAAGTATAAAAACCAGCCACAACGGTCTTGCATATTGATTGTGTGCATAGTTGCAATGTAGAACAATAAATTACACTTTAAGCACCACTGTTGATCCTCAGTTGGTTGCTTGACAGTTAGACTGCTTATCTAATGTCTTTTGAGACACACTACAAAATAAATATCCACATCACATAATTTAAGATGGTTCTTGGATTAGTCTTTATTTCATTGAGCCAGAATGGGCTGTGTTCTGTGCCTCCACTGTCGAGATGGCTGACCAGAGCCATGTCTGCAAAGTTGATGATGCTTGTTGTGGCGGTAATTCCTGAACCCAGTGGTAGACACATCAGGTGAGGGAGGCAATCAGGCTGAAGAACGAGTCCTGCAGGGCTTAGTTAGCATAGACTCTGGAGGCAGCTGACGAGTACAGAACAGTTCAGAGAGTTCGGGAGTTTAAAAGGGTCATCGAGAGTGACTTTCAGTTGGCTTTGTGAAGATTCTGGCAAACTGTCAGGTGGCTCAGACAGGAAAAGCAGTGCTTCACTAACAATATGCAGGGAGGATGGGGTGCTGTTGACCTCAACTGGAGATGTCGTCAGGCAGTGGAAGAAATACTTTGACGATCTTCTCAATCCCACCAGGAGTATAAATACCTTGATGTTCACCTGGACAACAGACTGGACTGGAGATGCAACACTAATGCTGTTTATAAGAAGGGACAGAGTAGACTTTATTTCCTAAGGAGGCTTCAGTCCTTCGGTGTTTTCAGCAGGATTTTGCATATCTTTTATAAGTTTGTTGTGGAGAGTGCAACCCTATCTGCAGTCATGTGGTGGGGGAGCAGCATCAGAGCCAGTTACCTAAAGAAAGTGAACAAACTGATAAAGAAGGCTGGCTCTGTTCTGGAGCTGATTATGTAAAGGAAAATACTTTATAAAATGAAGAACATCCTCTACACAACACAGTGATTTAGCAACAGAGTGTCTTCAGTCGGAGGCTTCTTCAGATCTGCTGCAACACAGACCACTACAGGAGATCCTTCCTGCCGATAGCAATAACCACCTATAATGAATCTTGGAAGAGACTTAAATCATGACAGTTACTGGAACAGTTAATTTCCCTTTTGGTATCAATAAAGTATTTCTGAATTGAACTGAATTGAACACGTCTTCCACAGAGGAAGCTGAGTTTGTAGACTTTGAGGTGGACTCACCCATTACTGGAGCTGAGGTCGGCGAGGTAGTTACGAAGCTGCATGGTGGCAGAGCTCCAGGGGTGGATGAGATCCACCCTGAATTCCTCAAAACTCTGGATTTTGCTGGCCTGTGTTGGTTGAGACGTAACTGCAACATTGCGTGAACACACGGGGGCAGTACCTCTGGACTGGGATGGTTGTCCTTTGGATGCCTCTCTCTCTTGAGAGAGAGAGAGAGAGGTGTTCGGATTGGGAGGAGTTCCCCAGGACAGACCCAGGACACATTGAAGAAATTATTGCCCTGATCGTACCCTTCGCCTTACCCATTACCACTAGCCGCTACCCTCAAATTGCGTGTATAGGAACCTTCACTAACCGCTAATGCTATCTTCCGCCCACTATAGCTGCACATTTTGCTGACTCTTTTACTCACTTTGTAGGTGTAGCAATGGGCGTGCCTTTTACAGTTTCCTCGAACTTGTTATCGTACCATCGCAGGTTTAGAAAAAAGCATTAGGGGTGGTCCGACCACCCGCAACCCATGTCGGCGTGTACAAGAGCGCGGCCAAATGGCTTCAATGCGCATCCACTTGGTCGTGCACAAACGGCCCCACCTCTCAAATGAACTCTTCTAAAAAAAAAAAGTGTGATTTGGCCTCAGTTGAACCCCTCAGAAAATGGCAAAGATTGTCTTAATCAGCTTGCTCGCCAGTTAACCCATAGACGACCACAGTACTGGCAGTGCACCAACTATTTGGAACTTTCAGGTAGCCTATAGGAATTGTTTGTGTTGAAAAAAAAAACTTTATATATATATAAGTGTATGTGTGTGTAGGCTGGTCCAAGCCGTCTTACACACTTATCACACTCTGTCTGGAAAAATAGACCTAAATGTGTCAAACAGACAGGACAGATGTTTGAAGCGTTCACGGACAGGAAGATTAAACCGATCAAACCTGAATTCAAGTTGCGACAGAAACTTTTATCAGGAAAGGTGAAAACACAGAACTGGCTGGCTTCAAACACAGCTAAACGCTGGTTTGAATGCATTGGTTTGAATGTTCCTGTCCGTTAATGCTTAGAACATCTGCAGCCTTCACCTCATATACGAGCTGCTTTATCTCATCTTCAGAGAAGCCCTGTGCTCGTCCTCCCTCCATGATGGGTTTGGGAAAGTGGATTGCAGATTGCGCAACCTGCTCTTAAAGGCAATAGTTGCTGGCACACTGATTGGTTTAACAAGCGCAGGTGGGAAAGAGGATATAGCAAGGGTGGAAGATTGCATTTTTTGGGGGGGAATGCCTGTCCCAGCACACGTTATCACTATATAGCAGCTATAGTAGATCGGGCCCTATATCTCTTGGCTGGTCTGGGAACACCTGTATTTCCCTAGAGGAGCTGGAGGAGGTGGGTGAGAGTAGGAAGGTCTGGGCCTCTCTGCTTAGGCTGCTGCCCCTGTGACCCGAATTTTTGAAGCTAATGGATGGATGGATGAAACAAAAGGCAATTTTTGATCGATGGTTAAGTTAATTCGATATCTGTCATGTAACCATGTGCATGGTTACAATTTGTTGTGAAAAGAACCACCTAATTATCCAAAGCACGTTTGCCTTTCCTACATTTCCATTCTTCTAGGGTTCCCCAAATTCCCACATGTATTTAATCAAGTATTCGCTTGACTGCAGTGCCAAACAGGATGTTGTGGTACAGAAATGTATCCACAGTGGAAAGGGATCATTGTATATCTGTAAAGCATGTGCTAATTTTCACTTATTACAGATTTTCCGACTTGCATTTCAAGCTCAGTGTTAAACATGAAAACAGTGGATACAGTTTGGGAACTAGACTCTAGTCGAGACATATTTCCATAAATCTTAGCTGGTGCTCTCCATTTGTGTCGACCACATATAGTGGCTGTATATCCTTGTGAATATAAATGTGTATTGACGGAGATTAAAGCAAATGGGGTGAAGGATATTAAAAACTTTGGACTTCTCCCTTCTCTCATTAGTTTTCCCACTATTTCTCTTTCTTGTTTTCAGTCCAGCAGACATTCTCAGCCCCTCTCCTACTGACCCAGGGGGGGAAGTATCACACACGCAGACCTTTAAATCTGCTTGGTGACAGCTCAGTCCCGCTCTGTCAAGACCCAATGAAAGAGAGTGTAATCTATGTTCCCAGCGAGAAGAAAGAGGACAGGATATATGTTCCAATGCTTTGTTTTCCATCCCTGAGCTGAGATTCAATAGCAAGACATTACTCAAGTAGTTGTTCAACAGGCTATTGTGTAGTAATTGACCCAGATGAAGTGGTGGGCCTTTAATTTGAGAACGGTGTAAACTGAGTGAATTAATAACTTGTCTCATTATGTTAAAGGCTCCTGCATTTCTTTTTTTTTCTTTTCTTTCTTTTAAAAACATATTTTTTAAGTTGTATCCAAAGCATTCAATTAATTTTTTCTTTCATTTATTCCCTCTTGCTGTCTTGTTTTGTTTATTCCAGGTACCATTATCCTGTTCCTAAGATCTTTTATGTCCAGCTCTCTGTGGGGAGTCATGAGTTTGTTGGCGAAGGACGCACTCGCCAAGCAGCAAGACATAATGCTGCCATGAAGGCCCTTCAGGCCCTGCGCAATGAACCCATTCCTGAACGGCCACCGCAGGTAAATGCAAAAACATCTGAACAGAGATGCTTTGATGATACTGGACACAGGCCAATGTTTAACATGTACATTTTGATTTTGTTAATGCTAGCACTTCCTGTTGTAATCTTCATTGCACATAATACTTACAAAAGCTTACAGTGTTCTTCTGACCATGTTACACTTGCTCATGAAAGTTGTTTATTCCTTACTTTTTGGGTTCGGGACACGGTTACTTTTTCTTTTAAATAGGGGCACCCCGACTACCGTGGAATATCACGCGTAAGGGGACTCGCACTCAGCCGGGGCTTTGCAGACAGGCCTCTTTCTCCCCCATGGCTTCCTCCAGTTATACCAGTAAAAGTAGGCAGGATCACCACTCATCTCACAGTCGGTGTTGATCTGTTCCTTTGACAAATTGACGGGAACGTAGCCTGGAATTCCACGTGGGGTTCGGTTTCTCGATATTGTTCCCCGTTTTGTCCTTACCCTCAGGCAAAATCAGCGCCTTCTGAGTCAGAGAAAGTTTGCATAGTTGCTGCAAAACTGAATGTTTTCATGGCAAACATAAGAGCCAAATTCAGCGTTAACGACCGGTTTTGACCAGTGCTGCCACCCAGTGGATACCATTTTTCATAGTACTGGAGTTTCCCCCATTCAGAGCTATGTTGTACTTTCTTTTGTGTTTTCATACATTTTTTTTAGTTTTACTATTTTATGTATTGTAATCAAAAATTTTCTGAAGTTCACCTTTAAAAAAATAAATACTATATCTTTACATATTATATTTAGTGTTGCGATGCCACATTTCCAGTGCTCCTGCCACCCGTAGAACGCTCTTTGGAAGTCTTGATTTGATAACTTTCAAGTACTTTTTTGTTGTTTTTATTGAATCTCTAACTGTTGAACTTGAATTTAAAGGGGACATGGCGTGCTTATTCGTGTTTTTGGACTTAGCTATTGTGTTGCAACGAGAAATTTTTATCTTAGATGCCATCATCTTAAAAAAAAAAAAAACTATTTTATTGGTCATGAAGATATGACATTGTCTGAACTTGTCATTGTTAAAAACATTTGAGTTCTCTCAAAGATTTGCTTTTGATAACTTGGCTTGGGGCTGGGTGTATCATCCGAGAACTGACAGCAACCATAGTTGGGCATGTTCATGAGTCACCCCAGCCCTAATAACAGATATTTGACCACTCAGAAGATGCTGAAGAGCTGCCAGACATTTGACCAATCATAAAACAATCTAGACAACATCTCATTTATAAGTAAGTTGTATTTCTTTTGATATTTTTCTTGATCATTCTAAAATAGTTTAAAACTGTTTGGAGGTATTATGGGTGCATAGCTAACTTAGAAGTGCCCTAAATAAGTCAGAAATGACCATTTGATGTCCAAAAAATAAATTAATCTGCACCTCTAAAGAAACATAAACACCAATTAGCTGGTAGTACATTAGTCAGCAAGTGCTTTGTAGTTCTTCCTGTTGCGTATTTGCTTGATAAACCCCAAGTTTTAATGTTAGTCCATTCCTCCTGATTTTGTTTTTTTCCCTGTAATGGCTGGTTTTGGTGCTGCTCGTAATGTTGCATTCAGGAACAAATGGGAAATCAGAATTACCAAATTCCAATAAGAAAAAAAATAGTAATGGTCACAAGAAGACATTCTTTGTCTCTTAGTCTCTTAGTTTCTCAGTCAAAATATTAAACATAAGACACACATCTTGTAGGAGTGTTATTAGGTTCTTTTTCCCTTTGGTGATCTGGACAACAGGTAATGAAGAATCATCAAAAAAAAAAAAAAAAAGTAATCACGTCAACACTGATACAGTGTAATTGAAGTCTCTGTAGTGGCTGAAAATGTCCTGGAAAAAGTCCTGGAAAATAATATCAAGGAAAGAGTGGGAACCCTGTTCCATTCAGAGGTACAGAGAATTTAGTATTATTTGAAGTTTTATGTGGAGATCTAACAGATCTAACAGTCTAGAAGTATTTGACACTGCAGAGTCTTTATGATTTTTGTCTTTATACACCACTGCAAGAGATTCAGAATAAAACTATCAGGACTTTCAACTTTAAGAGATTTTACAAATTTCTTTGATATTTACCATGAAGTATATACTTAAAGAAAAGAAGCTCAATTTTCATGGTCTCAAAAGTATTCGGACAAAGTAACAAACCTGTAAATATAACCATAATTTTTAATACTTGGTTCAAACTCCTTTGCAGTCAATAACTGCCAGAACTCTGAAGCCCAACGGCTTAATAAAAATTTGGAATTTCATTTCTACCTGCCTGGGAACTGCGAAACGTGACATGTAAGGTGGCAGCACACACACTCAACCCAGGGCGTTGCAGATCTGTGCTCTTATGGTCTTTTTCCTCCGCTAGCGGGTTCCCCAGTCAATTCCAGGCAATAGAGACCCTGTAGACAGGGTCACCACACGTGTAGCCTTTGGTGCTGATCTTTTCCTTATTGAAATGACTGGAACATACGCTGGAATTTCTTTGTGAGGTTCAGCACCTGGACATTCTTCCCGTCACGCTGAACCAGTGCCTTCCAACTTCTCTGTACAGGGAGATCTTTCGGCTACTTTACTCACATCAATTCAGCCATGCAGGGACAGAGGTGTAGCCTCTTTACTTTGGTCTATGTAATGTACATGTGTATGTGTATACAGTATCCCAGTAATACACCATGGTTGTTTGAAGGTAGAAAATGAATGATCTGTATCATTCGTTTTGGCTTGTTGCTGTGCATCACGACTGGTGCTGCCACCGAGCAGATGAAAATAGCATCACTCTTGTGGTACCCAGACAGGGCGAATTAAATTCCCATCCATTCTGTCTTCAGAAAGTCTTGACCTGCTTCTCGTGTGTGTTTAGGATCATTATCCTGTGAAGTGCTGTCTTATCAGTTTTGTAGCATTTGGCTGACTGTGTACAGAGAAAATAATGCTATAAACCTCAGAATTTATCTTTCTGCTTCTGTCAGAAGTCACATCATTGAGAAGCACCAGCGAGCCCGTTCCTTTGGCAGCCATGCATGTCCATGCCACGCCACCATCTCCACCGTGTTCAACAGACAATGCGTTGTGCTTTGGATCATGAGATGTTTCTTTTGCTAGTGCAGAGTGTTATTCAATTTGTCTGAAGAATAGGAAAAGGAATGAAATAAGTCAACAATTTCAATCAAAACTAGTGAGTAAAAAAGATGGATAGGTGGTATCAACCAAGCATTATTTAATCTAGATCCAATTGGTATTTACTTTCGACAGCAACACATTTGATATAAGAATTCAACATAGATCAGAAATCCTTGTATGCAATATCATAGTTCTGTGTTTGTTTTTTTTCACTATTCTATTTTGAACACTGAGTAATACTTAGCAGATGGATACATGAGATTAAAAAAGTATGTCAGGAATTCTCTAAACTGTACATAATTCATAATTATGTTCTCTTCCCACATTTCAGCCTTATGAACAACCCTTCCAACCTGAAATCTTTCCCTTAATTAAAAGTCAAAAGATTGTTGCTGTTGATGTGTTCCCCCTCTTCTTAGGACAGCTCTGTAGACTGCATTGTAGTTTTTCAGAAGTTATTAAGTAAACTTCTAGTTTTAGTCAGACTGAACCCAAATCAGCCTTCAGCTCTAATTACCCCAATGCATAGTTTAAGCCTTGCAATGCAATAGGTTACCAGATAAGGTTGTATATTCCGTTCCCCATATCTCTTTTTATAATTTCTTTTTTTTCCTTCAGTGGATGTTTTTTGACTGCTTTATACCAATGTTGTTGTAAGTTTTCAGTTTCTTTGAGGCATAGCTGTTAACTTTTGTTATCAATTTCCACCGGAAAAATGACAAATTACCCCATATCCTCACTGCCTGGCATGGTTTATGGTTATTCAAAACGCTTTGGCTCTTCTCACTTGCCTGTCTTATTGTCTTGTGGCGTCGATCACCATAAATGAACTCTTTGTTTGCTGCTGCTTCTAAGTCTTCATTTACAAATTGAGGTGCATTGTGTCTACAGTATAAGTCTGTCATTCTGTCTCTGCATGAGTGTATGTGTGTGTGTGTGCGTGTGTGTGTACAGTCTCAGCTTGGAAGTGTTTCTTTTCACGATGCGCTATCAAACATCTCTTAAGGAAGATCACCACTAGATATCAATGGAGCTGTAATTACAGCATGCATGCACAAGTCTAAACTCGGAAATGATTGACTAACTTTGCGAATTTTCCCCAGAGGTTTTAGAGGGTATCCTGCGCAGCCATTCTCATTATTTTTTCATCTTCAATACAAAGAAAAACTGCTTCTAGTCACCCTTGGATAGGCATGCAGCCAGTCAGAGAAATGAGGCATGCGACGTAGGCAGAGCAACAACCAGACTATCAACAAAAAAACATTAAAAATGGCATGCATTGGAATAAGAACACCGGTGAATGACTGCTGTCAGATTTGCAGTAAAAACTTGTTGATCCATGGTGTCATTAGTAAATCTGCATCCATCTTGACTGCTTCAAGTAGTGGCTCTTGAATGCTTCTGCGTGAGTCATTGCATCAATCACTGTGGGGATTGGTTTGGTACAGTCTGTACCGGTGGAAATGACTGTGAAGGGGAGGGGTCCCAGATTCTCCAAGAGAGAATTTACGTGAAGTGAATGGGTCTGGCTGGCCAGGCTATTTAGACTTGGTAGAATTATGTTGTTTTGTCTTCTGGTTGCTTAGTCTACTAATCCTATGCTTAGATCTACGATTCCTTTCCTATCTAAAAATGACCAAGCCTTTTTATTTTGTTTAAATTAAATGTTTTTCTGCCATCCCTTTTCATTCAAAGAGCTCCTTCAGGGTGACTCTTATGCATTATTTAAGCACTGCATGGATTATTTTACTCAACCCAAGGACTCTCTGACCATACATCTATAAATAGCAGGTGTGCCATCGTCAGATTTAGCCCCCATTTGTCTCTGTCACGGGGAGGTGGTTTGGCTGCTTGGTCATTCTGGTTTGCACAAGGTTTCACACCCAGTAACACATATAAACACTTAACTTCTGGCAGCTTCTTAAGGCAACCTTGAGGGAAGATTCACAATATTAATGACACACATTAAGGATGCATACTGAAAGGAGAAAAATTTAATGTTGAAAACCATGAATACATTTTAAAACTTAAATGATAACAAGAAAATTAGACTCAGGCCTTTCTGGCTTACGCAATCGTGTTTCTCTAATGTCCTTTTACGAGACATATAAATGGATAAAAGATGGTCCTGTACAATAGTCTACATCTTTGTTTTATTTTTAAACCAAATGTATAATTGGTTAGAAGGTTGTTAAGAGGGTAAAACAACCTAGGAGTACTTCCTGTTAAGTACCTTCTGTCATATTTGGTAAACCCAGCTTGACTTGATCCTGTGGTGTACGTGATCTTCTAGAAGCTATACTGCATGTTTGAATTTGTTGTTGTTCTGAAGAAAGAACTTTGATGCCACTCAGACATCTCTGCTGATGGTAATGCATGTTGAATTACAATCTTAACATCTAAATTCCCTAAAACATTTGCACAGTACTTTTACGTGCGTACCTCTTATCAGTGTTCGCCTGTGGTTCGGTAAGTGCAAGAAGACTGCTTCTTGTGAAATCCAAGTGATCTCATCTCACAGTATTAATCATGGGCTGTATCAGGTCACACAATGAAGCATGAGAGATGAAGGAGCTCAGAGGGAAAAACCAGAGCCATTTAAACTTAAGCAGACAAAGAACTGGACATAAGAAGATAATGATCAAGACATAACTACATTTCCTTTGACACCTGGGAGCAAAAAGCCCCTAGTTGTCTAGCTGCAGGTATGATTTCAGTGGTGTGAATGAGGGTTCATTTTTGTGAGAACTGAAAAGTATATTATAATCAAGTAAATTAGAACCTCTAAGGATTCCTGATGGTTACTCTTTTTGATCTAATTAGCCTGATCTAAATAAATACAGCCAAGATGCACAGTATCTACATTTGGCTTAAATAGTTCTTAGGGCTCTCTTAGTATTAGGGAGACTGAACATCTCCCCAGAAGACAATATGCCTTCATGGGTTTTCCTCTACACCGCAAATAGTAGTTCTGAAGTGATTCAGCAGCTAGCTGATGGGTGGCATACCACATAATTGCTCCCTTTCATATTGGGCCCATCAATCTTGGGATTTCTTAGTCAGGGTTTTACAGGCTAACTGTAAGAATCCATGTATATACAGCCAACATTTGACAGATGATCATGAAATATTTTTCTAAAGGCACATTCCAGTGTTGCACTCACATGTTCAACCAATCACTGTACACCAGTCACTTGCATCATCTGGACCAGTCACTGAACAGTTGGGTTAACAGACTGTTCCTCTCATGACAGAAAAGCTCCTACTCTGAAGTATGAGTGAAAGAAAAAAAGACTGTGGTCAGTTTTCAAAATAAAACACTACCAATGGGTATAATAATAATAATACCTGTATATCTGCATTACATTAACCCAAGGAGGCCATGGGTAAAAAAAAAAAAAAAAAAAAATGTAAAGGTATCAGAAGAAGAGCAGGACTCATCCTTTTTTATATGTAGAATAGCAGAGTAGATGGAATGTGACAGAAATAAGAAATATGCCTTAAAACGGGCTCATTTCTTCATGATTCAATTCAATTCAATTTTATTTGTATAGCATGTCAATTGTCTTTAGGCGCTTTACAGAGACCCAGAGCATGACCCTAGAGCAAATATCATAAACTAAAATTATAATATTAAATCCTAAACAAGGATAATGGCAGTAAAAAATTGATACAGTGGGAAAAAAAACCTTGAAGCCAAACAGTGGCAAGGAAAAACTCCACTTTGAGAGGAAGAAACCTTGAGCAGGACCTGGCTCATTTGGGGGGACCTTCCTGCTGAAGGCCAGCCTGGTAAAGAAAGGAAAAAAAAGATGGGAGACAGGACAGAGAGAGGATGTGGGACAGAGAGAGGAGAGCACACAAAAGACAGTGAAATGGCTACATAAACATAAACAGATGCAGGTAGCAGCACTGAGGTGAGATGGTCAGAGGACTAGATCACCGGTCACCACACCAGCCGGCACCCTGAACACCCCCCAACATATGTTAGTCTCTTGAATTTTAGTATGATGTCTGAGTATGGTGGGCTTTGTCTATGTTGAGCAGTGAGAGATACTTTTTTTCCACTTCTCTCTCTCCGCATGTCACTCCTTTCCTTATCTAATGAAAGGCTGCGCCGGCTACCTAAATGTAATTTTGTTGTGCCGGGATGCTGGTTCAATGACAATAAAGTTATCTTCCTTACTTACTTCTTACAGTCATTTAAGAACGTAGCTGTGTAATCCAGAAATGGAAAATATGAGATGGTTGTATCTGAGCAGAAAATCTAAAAGAAAAAAAAAAAAGCCACAAAATCAGTGCATGACTTTATGGTACAAGTTTGTCTCGCTGGGATGCCAGTGATCCCAATGAAGCATGATTAGGGTTGTTTTTTCTGTTTTTTTTTTTTTTTTTGTAAGCATTACAAAACATTTACTATGAAAATCATTTGATGTAACATTTAAATCATTTTCAGGTGCTTTTGTGGCCCATTTCCTCACCAAAAAAAAAAAGTTTAGTCCCAACAGAGTTTTGCTCATCAAATATAGGGTTCAACAAATGCTCATATTTACATCTTTCAAAGCTTCCAACTCTGGAAAAAGGGTGCTGGCAGCTATTTTCACGCCCAGAATGTTATGATACATAGTTAGTTCAGCCGGGTTTAAATCCAGCTGTGGTCTCATCAGCACTGTTGTTGCTCCAGTTTCATAAACAGGGATTTAAATAACATAGATTGCTTTTCCAACATCGTCTTTAGGTTTGTATTCATTCCAGTCATCGTACCTATTAGAAACAGAAATACACACTGCAAAATATCACTTGGTGGAAACTATGATTTTCAACTTTTACTGGAATCAAGGCAGATGGTAACCATATATTGCATTAAGCTGCTGATCAAGAACATCTGTAACCCTTCAATTTTACACTTTATCTGTTTGTATCGGTGTTAAAGTGATTAACACATAGTTTTAAGTGTTCTTTAGCCAGTATCTATTTTTTTTTCTTATCTTTGTCTCTTTTTTTTCAGAGCCCAGAGGAAAAAGGGGAGACTGAGGAGGGAACTGATGCAAGCAAATCAGAGATCAGCCTGGTTTATGAAATCGCTCTCAAAAGGAACTTATCTGTTAATTTTGAGGTGAGAGCAACATTTCAGAGTTGGGGAATAATGCACTGTAATACCCACAGGCATATGGCCCTGAGAGGATGATGTTACTGCTACTGCCGTGAATTGTAAGTTCTGGTCTGTCTTAACTAATTCAAAATATATGTGGAATGAAAATAAGGTCATTCAGTTAGATAACTTATAATCGGTCTTCGTTTCCAGGGTGCTAAAAATGTCATAATGGGGAATTATCGCTAAAACCAAACAGCTCATTAGCTGCATGAAAAGATAGCCCAGAGGAAATTGAAGGAGTCATGCTGATTATATTCCAAGGCATGTTTTCTCCAGTTTTACTTCATTTGTACACCTCTGAGGTCAGCTCTTTCAAAAGGAGTTATGACTTGTGGTAATTCGCGCTGTGTCAAGTTCAGCGTGGTTCTGGACTTGATGAACCACATCAGAATGAGCTTAGTTAATACCAAACATTCACATGATCCCATGAGACTGCTTTAGCAATCTTGAAAATGCATTGATTTCTTTTCTGTGACTCACAAATTTAGCATCAATTCCTGTAAGCGCGACCAGAGTAAGTTTGTATTGGTGAGCCTCATAAAGATGTGAAGGGCTTTTGACCTGGGTCGTCCAAATCTCTAAAAGGTATTTCGTGTGTTAAGAAGCAGACAAGTGAGCACACTTATACCTTGGTGCTTCTTTGGTTCAGCTTGGGCTCTCTGATGAGAAGCTTTGAGGCAATCAGGACACAGGTATTCACACAGATGTAAAGCTGATGTATATCAAACATGAAAATACCTTAATTTGATTACTTTACTACAGAAGTTCCTCCAGCGGAACGTATTCAGACTAAATTGAATAAAAATTCTCTGGTTGCCCAGATGTGCCTTTTGATCTTGTTTTGACCCGACTGCATCATACAGCCTTACACAGCAGCTAAACCAAATCTTTCATACCATGCAACGATCATGTCTTTTGGAGCTATAAGGTCTTTTGCTCTTGACATTAGGCCTCTTTTTGGTAAAATCTCCAGGTTGATTTTATTCGTTTAAAACTAGAGGAAATGAAATTGTTAAGTCTGCGGAAACAGCATGTAATCCCGAGGAGTAATGAGTACCGCATGTACAAGCCATCGTTAAAATCCCTATTGGCTCCTGTGTTTTTGACGTGATAACAGATATTCAATGAGTGAGTTGAATAGAAGTTGACAACCAGAAAATTAGTTATAGAGATGAAAATATTATTTTGTACTTTTCTTTAAACATTTACTGCCCAGTTCTGGATTTTGACAGGGAAACAAATTCAAGAGGCCATTAGAGGAACAGCAGTTTTCATTCTAGTTTATTCTTCAGCGCCAAAAGTTTAGTCTGGTCAGACATCCTGCTTATTTTCCCTGTTGATACAAACAGTTAGTTTGGTTCCTCTGGATTGAACTCTGAGAATTGTTCCGAAGTGAACGGGTATGGGTGGCCCGGCTACCAGAAGTTGTCCACTTAGGAAGAAATGCATGTTCACAGTTTTATTGTCAAGTGTATTGCCCCTGCGCGTAGATGAAATCTTTTTTTTTTTTTTTTACTTTTCCCACTTGCTTGCTTGTTTTGATACAGTGGTTTGTGTTTGCAACCAACATAATGAAGCTGCCCGGAGGATGCTTGGTGACTTTACTTTGTGAGTCAGCTAGATTCTTGCCAGATCATAATCCCACAAGGATCCACATTACAAGGCTTCAAGTCTGTGTTTAGGGGGCCCGTCCAGAGCTGTGCAGACCGAAGTGCGTTCTCCTGGAGAGGTTAGCATAGATTTTCAAATATAGTAGTATCACTTACACAGAAGTGAAAAGTATTTATTTAAAGAATATTTTAAAAGAAGAACACTATAGAGTTTTATCAGTTGACAGGATGCTTCTTTTCTTCTTCCTTGCAGCTTTGCCAAGAGTTTGACTAGCACTGCTGGGGCTTCACTATTGTGGTTGTTTGAATTTCACTCCTGTTAGACAGATGGTTCATCCAGTCATCTGCCAAGTATTTTCTGAAAGTGAAGTCTACCCTTTTCTTTGTCTATCCTCCAGTAACTGGAAACAGTTACTGGAGGATTTCATAGATTGTTCTGTGTCATAAAACCGTCAGAGACGTCAGCTTATTTAAAAACACAAACTTGGAAATATCTCACGATGTGCTTCCGTCACAGTTTCACCTTGGAATACAGCGTTTCCTCTGAACGTTACAGGAGATCCTACCATCCGTTTTCCAGCCATCAGAGACACAGATTCTAGCTTTTCTCAATTAATTTAACTTATTGTGTCCTCGTGTGACCTGCTCGGTCCGTTCTTCTCTGCTTTTTCTATATCTCAGCTGACTCATCCAGTATTCTAGCCCTCACCCGCCGCCCCTCGTCTTCTGCACTCAGCAAGGTGCCAAAAACAAGGGAAGCTCAGTTTACAGTGTGTGCCCCCTCCCTTCCTCCACAGAATCCCTCTCTTCCACCTCCATCACTCCCAAAAATCACACACGGGTCAGTTGCCTGTGGAGGCAAGGGGACTAGGCAGATGGAAAAGTCAGAGGAAAATGAAGACGAGGGAGAAGGCAGGGAAGTTAAGTATTCTCCCTGTGTTGACTTTGCCTGTTGATAAGAGTTTACACAATATTGGAAAAATAATCTAGAAAGCTGTCCAGTCCTCCCTTTTAAAACCCTTCCCTTTCTTTGTTCAAAAACAAATTTGCTCATCTGAGCATGACACGGCTGTCCTTCCTGGAAGTACTATTAATAATCTGAGCCAGCTAAATCTGGACTGATGTGATTTATTATCCGAGATCCCTCTGTCACTGTCACCAATTACACCACTTTCATTTTCAGTCCCCCAAAACTGGAAGCTGAGAGAAGCTGTTTTTAAAAGAAGACCACAGCTACATTCCTCTGAACGGCCTCTTCTGCTCACTGGAGATGGCCTGTTCATTACTGCTGCCTGACACGCAGTAAATCAGAAACCGTTCCCTGTCTTTCTTCCACATTTTGCCGTTCTTTTATGATCCATCGACATCTCTATCAACAGTTAATCTTCTTAGTATGTTTCCCCAAGTTATGATTTGTGTTCACTCAGTGACAGCAACACTAAACCCGGTTCGTTCAGTCTATATTTTTTTCACGATTTAAAGTTGAGAAAGTGAAAAGAGCCCCCATAAAGTGTTTTTCATTGTCTTGATGCTTTAAGCTTGCTTATCAGTCGTCACATTTCTCCTTCATGTCATGTCTAAATTGCCTCAGGGAAAGGCTTCATTGAGCAACAGTCAGGTTCAGGTCAGATGGAGCACACGATAACAAACAATGAGATATAAAGATAAAAACACCACTGGGATTCAGAAAAAACAGCAAAAAGAACAGACCCCGAGCACTGTGACATAAATAAAATTTTATTGTCTTGTCACGTTTTACCTCTTGTTTTATACCAACACAACACTTTCCTTTACACCCAGGTGCTTTTAGCGCTACCTAAAAACCCAGTTCACTCTTCACTCTTCTCATTCAGTTCAGCTCAAGCTAAGATGATAAAATGAGGACCTTTGATCTGTCCTTTGACTTCAGGCTGTGTGACAAAAAAAAATAAACAAAACTTTTATTAAACAAGCACAAAAGAAACATTTACGATTTGAGCTCAGCGGGTCCCACTATAGGCATAAAGGTTCAGTGCAAGTTTTACCCTTGTTTGGACTCTCGCTTGATCTTTTTTCTCATCCATCACGACTTTATCGAGTCTGTCATGTTGTCCGCTGCAGCTCTGTGAGCTAGTTTCATCATTGTTGATGCGTGACATAGTGCCATAAAGCGATACACAGTTGCCGCTGGAGATGACCCTGATGGGAGTCTAAAGTTACTTTGGCCTTTCTCGTGCCAATAGTACCACAGGACTCTGCGAGAGCTTGACTGATCTTCCTAGAAGTAAGCCAATATTCCTTCCAACGAAACTGAAACGAATATCTTAACTTAGGGGAAAAAAAAGCTGCCTTGTACTGCTTTAAGGACCATTGATGGCATTTTTTTTCTAAAGTCAATAAGAAATTATGTTAACAAGTCATGATTCTGATATTGAGCAGCTCTACACTGGCATAGAATAAAAATACAGACTCCCAAGATATAAATACAAAAATTTGTACAACTGCATTTTACTGCATTTTCTCTGAAAGGGGAACAAAGTTATTTTCCTTCTTGCCCCTCCTTTCTTTCCAAAGAAAATATGAGAAACAGAAAGAAATTAAGAAAATTAAAGGAACAAACAAGCAATGCATAGTCTGCTTTCAGACTGAAATGAGACCATCATACAATTTAGAAGGACAATTGGAGTTGTCTCCTAACAAAGACCAAGGAAAGATGTTTATACTTAGTTTTACTCAGAAGGGAGTCGATTCTGGTCACAAAACCTCTGGAGTTTGTTTTACATTGGTTTTTAGCATTAAAAGGATATTAGGAAAGTGTGCATTTACACGGAGCTTCATAAGCTATTATAGTTGAGACTAACTGAAACTAAAGAGCTAGGAAATTGGAAGTCAGTCTCCTCCTGTCTCTGGTCCCCCCCACATGTTATTTCAGCATAGTCACTTTTATCCCCAGTCAGTATGACTCAAGCGACATGCTGCTGCAATGCTGTCTGGGTCAAATGCATCTTTTTAGGTTACTTTTTGTCCTCCGTGTTCACTGTGTTAAGTCTTTACACAAACCATAGATTGGTTTCAGCTGCTTTCCTGCATTGTGATATCCTCTTTACTGTATCCTCTTCAATGTGCTGAGAAGGAATGGTAAACTCACACCCTCAGTAAAAACTCTTTAACACATGTACGTCCATAGTTAAACATCTGTGCACCCTGCACTGAAGCGGTCATCTCTCATGTGGACATCTTTCACAGCAGCCATGGTTTTACATCATTTTATCCCTACCCTCACTGGGCAATGAAATTACCCATGAGTCACTGCTTGAGTCTCTGCTTTCTTATCCCTCTGCAATGATGAGGGTCGCCGCCACCCTGAGAGCCAGTTGGCTCATTTAATCCCCCTGTCGGGCAATATCAAACAGATGTCAGCATCAAAGAGGAACCAATCTATAAATCACAGCTTGTGTGTTGGATTGGGGGCTCCCTTTCCAACTAGGACATAAGAGAAGAGGGTCCAGGCCAAGAACCACCCATCTTACAAGAAGCTTTTTCCCTCAGGGCTTGTCCATCCACCGCACATCACAAAAGGGCCTTTCTTCCCTCTACCAGTCCCCACTATTGTCCTGCCCTGCTCCCATAGCCTCCTCTTCTAGAGTACCTGAGTTCTCGCGTACACCGATCCTCAGACTTCTTAGGGTATTAATGTCTCTATGAGGAGCTGAAGAGAAGGCCTCCCATGTCTCAATAAGAAGAGATGAAGAGAACCGGATTGAAAAAAAAAAAAAAAATCAACATTGAATTACAGAAGGTTTCCTGGGTATAACCTGATCTCTCTGTCATTAGGTGGTAGACGGGTCTGTTTGTGTGTTTGTTTGCATGTATGTGTGTGTGTGTGTGGCTGTGTGGAAGTGAATGGGAGTACTGAAATCCCATCGGCGTGGTGTAGATCTCGTGTCGTCTTCCAGGAGACTGACTGCAGCTTGTCTGCCGCCGTCCTCAGCCAAGAGTATGTGACATATTGTGCGCAGATTTAGACATTGTGTTACGCTCTTGGTTTACTCTATCACATACCTGCACGGGCCAGATTTGATGCCGTGCTTATGGACGGAGAGCATAGATCGAACCTTAAAGTGGCACAATATGTCAATGTTACGTCACTCTTTATTAATTTATGACAATTTTTTTCCCCTTGAAATATTGTTGAGCTCAAAAGTATGACTGTCTACGCACTTAGTTCCTCTTATTTTTTAATATTAGAGCTTTTTGTTTGTGTAAATTGTTTTCTTGGCAGGAGTTACTGTTGATGAAAAGACAGATGCCTCTCTCACGACAATATGGTATAATATGTAGCTGGAGCCAGCAACTAGATAGCTGGATATCGGGTAAAAAAAAAAAAAAAAACTTGGCTTTGTTCAAACTGAGAAAATCTGAACACCAGTACCATCTACAATTTGCTGCTTATAGGAGTTTATGTGCCAAACTATTTCTTGGCTGGAACCAGCAACTTCCTGGAGTCTCTCTTCGTTGCCTGACAACTAAACAATGAAATGTAACAAAATCAAACTGCGAGTAGCATAATCACATGGTTGGTACATGTCACACCCACTTACCCACCAGGATGCCTAATATTCCCAAAACTTGAAAAAAAAGAGGGAGAAAAAGTGTTTATCCTTCTATGTGTTTGTGTTTGTATGTAGAAAATGAGCTTTTGTGCAAAATCCTTTCACTGATGCAATAGTGTTTATGTCTCAGTTTCCATCTTGCTCAGCCTCAAGCTGAGTGCTTACACATGTTGTCTGTAACAGACAAGAAGGCAGAGAAAGCTTGAGCAAGTAGAAAGAGAGGCAGCCACAGCGCCGAGGAAAGCTGAAGACGCCTGACTTACACTTACACCTACCTGTGTGTTTCTAGAAGCCATCTACATGTTGTTACTAGCTATTGTTATCATTTCCTCCAAGTTACATAATCCTAGTCTGAGCAGTGTACACATATGTGCAGTGTCATCGCTGAAGACTATTGGCTCAGTTAAAACATTTAGAAATGTGTCCAGTCCCAGGGAAGATTGCTATATTCAAGAAGCTGTCATGTTGCATTTCCTTTTTCTGTGGATGAGCAAGACCAAAGTGGATCCCCTGGGTTGGAGGGAGTTTGCTATTAGTGTTGACAGCTAGTGCTCCAAGACTTCCTGGAACACGCATCCTTTACATACTGTGTACTTGAACTCACTGTGCAGGAATGTAGACAGGGTAACAGGTTAACGTTGACAGCAAACATGGGGCAGCAGTCAGCTGTGTTGAGAATATCCTTCAGTTTCTTTGGGAGAAAGGATATTGGTGTATTTAAAAGAAACATGCCCTATTTTTTAAAAAAGCTGACACTTTTTTTTTTAAGTTCTTAATGAAATGTCTGAGGTAACGGTTCAAAAGCACCCTTTCATTCATCTCTTCTGAGCCCTGTTTATAGCAGCTGGTTAAATGAGGCATCTTCACCCTGCTCATCCTCCTTTTCTACAGGATGTGCCTTTTTTAAATAGGTGATGCAGCTTTGTTCTACCCACTTCAGTTGTTCAGCAGCTGTAGTAAGATGTGAAACTAGGTGGAGGGGAGAAGATGGGGAAGCTCAACAGCTCTACTCTGGTCCGAGACTGTGATGTCACGGTACCCTGAAAAATCCAAACTGCTCACTGAACACGTTCAGACCCTGGTGGGCCTGAACAAAGTGTCTTCTTCAATACAATAACAAGCTTGTGTTATCTCAGTGTTTTTGAGTTACTTGTCATTTTAGGCATCGGAATACATGCTTTCACTCACATGTTTCCATTATATTATGTCCTGTTTAATCAGATTGAAATGCACTTTAACAGAGAAGAAAAGCTGCATTAACTGCTACAACCCCTTGTGAGGAAAATGTGATCGGTTTGGAAAATGGAATATGATTATAGCAGAATATGACATGTAAGAGGGCAGAATTCAGTGCTTTACAGACCTCTGCCTTTATGGTTTCCTCCAGTTATTCCAGACAGAATCACTGCTTTCTTTTGGATTTTCTGTTTTGCCAAAACTATTACAGATTTTGAGCTGTAAAATGTACATTTTTGTATATCTTCAATAATTGAATGGATTTTACCCTTCTTCGTTTAGTTGTTGTGCTTCAGACATGCTGTGTCATTACAGTCTTTTAACTGAACTGAATCATTTCCCTCTGTGCATATAGCTGTAACAGTGCTGTGCAGAAATGCACACATTTTCCGTTTTCCTCAAGGACTGGTATTTCTGTAGATGTGTGAAGTATTCCAGGAATGCTCCTGCTTCCCCTTATCAGCTCAATCAGTTTCATCGGTCACTGAGTGCAGATCAACTGTTTTTAGATTGCAGCTGATTGCTGCAATTAGTGCCGTCTGCACTGCAAATTAAGCTCATGTAATGAAAAGCTGCAAAGCGTGGGAGGGAAATGAGAGAATCCAAAGAAACATGCACAGCGTCTACACTCTGAGCTGAAACGGCGTCCACGGTGACCCATCAAGACCTGAGGCACCCTCTAACCATGGGCACACTCGTGTTCAGACGTCAGATGAGCTGAGCGTCTACCTTTGGAATAAAGATTGTGCGAAACCTAATTCTTCCTAAAGTATGTTTTCCTAAGTAAGATTAGGGAGAACTCCACCTGCTAAACTAACACACATGCGCACACACACACATTGTTCTCGGACTTCACAGGAAGTAGATGTGATTGCAGAAGCATGACCTAACACCGGCCGGTGTTTGTTTTAGGTCTCCCAGGTGACCAGAGGCTAGAGGAAGGAAACTGAGCCTTCATCACCAGAGACTGCAGTCTAGGAACATGTTACTCTTCGTATGAGTGTTTGTGCGTCAGTGTTGTTCAGTTCAGTGTGCTTTGTATATGAATAACATGCACATATGGGTGGGTAGATGTGTGACCATGATGAGCAGATGTTTTGGACCACCTGGTGTTGCTGCTCTTAGCGTGACAAGAACATTGACCCGCGATCATATCTATTATGTCTTTTCTGTCTTTTATACCTTTATCATTATATTTCTCTTTGTTTTTGTTTTTTTTCCGGACATTCTGATCACTTTCACAGGTGTTGAAGGAGAGTGGCCCCCCACACATGAAAAGCTTCCTGACCCGCGTCACCGTGGGGGAGTTCTCTGCTGAGGGCGAGGGAAACAGCAAGAAGCTGTCCAAGAAGCGAGCTGCTCTGTCCATCCTGCAGGACCTGAAGAAGCTGCCCTTCATGCCCACTGTGGAGAAACCCAAGACACACTACAAAAAACGCACCAAGACCATCCTCAAGGTGCTGCAGCTGGGCAGGAGGGAAAAAAAAACAAAAAAACAGTTTGAGAGTAAAAGCATAATCGGAATTTTAATGTTGTGGATTTAATATGTTTTGCAATCTGGTGTGCACTTTCCATGGATTCAAAGTATTTAACTGGACCAGCTAGACTCAAAAATGCAGGGAAAATATATATTCTTTTGAATAAAGTTGTATTTTTTTGTTGTTGTTGTTGGGACTTAAATTGTGCAAATATTACAAAATGTTTCCCCTGCTTATTTCCTGTTATATCCAGCTTCGCAGTGTGACTTAGTTTTTATTTCACTATGTATATTATGATCAGTTGAGCTCCATAAAATTCTGATTATCTGAATTCTGTGATACAAGAATGTAGTCTTTTGAGCTGATCATCTCCTTCCAGACAGATCATATACAATTATTAGAAGAAGAACAGAAAATGAAAGACATTAAAACAGTGGTTCGACTGAAAAGAGAGGGGAACAAAAGGAAATGATCGTGTTCATCATGTTTTTTGTAGACGGGGCCAGATTATGGTCAGGGCATGAACCCGATCAGCCGGCTCGCCCAGATCCAGCAGGCCAAGAAGGAGAAGGAGCCCGAGTACCAGCTGCTCTCTGAGAGAGGGATGCCCCGACGTCGGGAATTCATCATGCAGGTAAACGGTGGCTTTGCTCTGTTAAATAGTGTAACCCAGGCTCTACAGGCATATCCAGAGATGGAGCCAATTTTCAAAAAAAAATAAACCCAGGAGACCAAATATATGCCTATTTGTTAAAGATAAAAATATTTAGTAATAAAAGCAAGACAAAAGAAAATGAAGGTTGCACAGAGCAGGCTTGACTCAGTGAGACGTCAGTCCCAGTCTGAAAGCTCTTCCAGCTCACATTTCTAAATCTCAGGGTCTCCGTGTCAAGACAACCTTCTTCAGTGTTTACATTCTAAATGGGCACATCTTATCTGAAGGCCACTGGGTGTCTAGTTCTAACGATAATGGGTTTGGGTCAGCTTGACCTCTTATAGACAATTAACTTTTGCCTACTTATACTAACTATTCCATAATACCACATAATGACGCACATTCACATATTTATAATTTAAAAAAAAAAAGTCAGTCTTTATTCAAGACACCTTAAATGGAATTGTGCCATGTATATTACATAGCAGATATAAGAAATAATCAGAACAACTAGTGAATGTTCCATTTAACATAAAAATGAAATGCTTTTTAAGCAGTGCTGGCTGGTGATCTCAGTATTTGTCTTTTACCCTCCAGGTAAAAGAAAACATTTGAATTTTAATGTTGTGTTTTCAAGGTGTGAAACGTGCTTGATTTTTGGATAAAGTGTTTAAAAATGCTTGAAATTACATCCTTTTCTTTCACAACAAATAGAATAGTTCACTGGATGGAGGGAAAAAAAGTGATAATTCAGAGAATTTAAAATGAAAATTGGTCTGTGTGCACCCCTGCATGACAGCATGCTGTGGAGTTAAGAGAACAGCAGAAATGGCACATTTATAGCATCCTCCTGCAATGTCTATGAAAAGTACAAGCTTTTTTCCTCCTTACATAAGTCTTTGCTCCTAACTCACACTAAATGTAAATCATGTACAGAATTTTAGTAGGTAAAACCTACACTATGATACCATTGTGCTCACTGTGAATGGTGAATTCCCAGGCTAAATGATTTCGAAGTAGCGTGTGTGATATCATGTGGCAGTGGTAGGTTTGTATGAAAATAATCACACGGTCGTTAACAGTCAGTTTAATGTCAGTTTTACATTCATGAAAGAACCCTGATCCTTGTATATAATAGCTTTTTTAAAATATTCTTTTCTCTTTTTTGTCTCTATTTACTTGTTTGTTTCGCAGCCTCATTGCCTTGAGCTTTCCTGAGTTGTTGGACATCTATTGTCCAACCTGGTGCAATGTGTAACATCTTAAATTTTATTTACATTTTAGTACTAGAAACCTTAAAAGGTTTGAGCAGGACGCTCTGCCTGCCTGTTATGTTATGTTATGTTATGTTATGTTATGTTATGTTATGTTATGTTATGTTATGTTATGTTATGTTATGTTATGTTATGTTATGTTATGTTACTGTTCCCAGCCCTCAGGGTATTGAGTGAAACAGTGATGCTGTCATGGAAACTGTTATTGATACATCCGCTGTGACAGGAAATGCTGCTACAAGGCCTAAGCTTCATGCCTGGGATTTCTGAAGTTTTAGCCAGTGCACTCTAATTTGATTTAAATAGGATTAAAAAGGGTGAAAGGATGAGGGTGTGCATGCCCAGCAAGAAAATGAGCTTAACTCTAAACGGCTGAATCTTGGACTGATATATTAATTAGAGGAGGGTTGTATAAGTTTGTGATGAAGAACCTGAGTATTAAGCAGCTTCATAACCTTGTTGGGACTAAAATTAGAAGAGGGGACAGTCCATAAGTGACAGAATGAGAATAAACCTTCAATTTTAAGCAAAAGGAAACACTTATATAGCCTATTCACTGTAGAATGCAGGTTTCTCCATTTCTTCCCTGGAATGTGATCTGTCTCAGTAACAACATACTCCCTTCACTTTGTTTAAAGAAAAGGAAAGGTTTTCAGCAGAAACTTGGCCATTCATAACATTTATAAAAACGTTTATGGCATTAAAAAACGGCAAAAAACGGCATTAAAAAAGGCAATATGCAGTAGTCTTTGATTGCTTGATGTCACATGATTAAAACAGCAGTAAGTCCTAGTGCAGTAGCATTCTGTTTTTTTTAACATATATGGAAGCTTTTCTCATGAGTTTTTATCTCTTTATTAATATTTTAACCAATATACTTTAGAGTTTAATATCTAATTCTCTTCCGTCCAATGCTACTCTCTTTTATTTCACCCCAGCTGTCTCCTTTTTCTTTTTCAATCATCTCACGCCCACTATGTCTTTCTCCCGCTCCCTGGCCTTTTCAAAATGTTCTGTTTAATATGTATTTTTATTGCTGCAGTTAAAGCTCAGAATAGACGAACATCCGTCTTTACAGGCCTGGTTTTTCTTACCCGAACAGCCAGCTGTTTTATACTATCATAGTTCAGGTTGTCTGTTGGTGCTAGTAAAAACAGCAGATCGTCTGTTTTCTGTACCATGGGAAGATACTCATTTATTCATTACTGAATAAAATGTCATGTTCTTACAGCAGCAGTAACCTTTACCCTTTAACTAAGTTACAAATTTTCTGTTTATCATTAATCCACTAAACAGAGCAGAACTCCTTGTATTTAGAGGTCCTCTGACTAGATCCCACAGTTGGCTAATTGAGAGTTTTCAGCCTACAAAAGGTCATGCATAACCATTATGTTGTTATTAGATAAGAAGTAAAAAGCATGCTGTGTTTGCAAGTTATTGCAAAGATGAATTTTGGAGTCTGAGTTTGTTTCTGTAGATGTTGTCGCTGCACTGTGTATTAGGACATCAGCCCTGTTGAGTAGTCTGTCTTTTCTTTATTACTTGTATAAGACCAGTAGCAAAAAAAAGTCTGCATAACCTAGTCCATTTTTATTGACAGTATATACACTATAGTTTTCTTTTTTTTCCTTCTGCTTCCATTCATGTTCTCTCTGTTTCTCAGTCAAACTCTCCCTCTTTGTTTCTCCTTCCGTAATCCTCTTCTTTCATAAGAACAGAGCTTCTATCAGCATCAGGCAGTAATTCAGCCTCAAACCTATTCTCCATGCCTCTTTGATACACGCATGAAGCCCTGAGAGTGTGTGCATTCCTTTGTGCAGTCCACTCACTCATCTAAAATTTCCATATTGTTTCCCTTCGTCTGCAGCGGGGCTCAAATGAGTCTCTGTCTTCACATCTTTTGTCTGAACCCATCACTTGTTAGAGAAAAAGCCTCCACCATGTGTCAAATGCCTTTGAGGTGCTGATCATCTTATGAAGGAGACATATTATGCCTTTTTTTTTTTTCCCTCCAAAGGCTGACACAATTTCCTGAGGTATTAAGGAAATGGCTCTGACATGCTTTGGTTAAAATTCCGCAGGGATACGATACAAAAGCATCTTTTTCAACAATGTCTTTACTGATTTGTTCAGAGCAGATGGTTTTAAAGGAACATTCCTGTATTAGTTGATGGTGAGGAGTGTCAACTTTCATTGAGGGACAAAATTATACAAATAAGCTTTGAGTTAGAATAGGATGTGTGTTTGTAGCAAAATCACAATTTAATGTTAGCGCTAGATATTCTGATATTTTTATTCTTCTTTCTGATACCAATTCTAATACCTGGGCCTTGATCGATGCAGAGTAAAGATGTGATATCAGTATTATTTTTCTTTCATTTTTAAAAATAACATCAAATTAAGCATATCTATTTAATAAGAAATCAAGGATTTAAACTAGTAGTGCAACCACAAATATGTAAACATGTAAAATAAAGAGGTATTTATATTTTGACATTTGAACACGTTGGGGTTCCAAATGTCTGGCAAAAAGCCGATTGCCTGGTTGAGCTTCTTTTGGCTAGTTGTTCAGTCAGTCTCATATTGTTGGGTGACGCAGTTTCAGAGATTTCTGACCTGGGAAACTGTACTCCAGATGTTCATTTTCAACCACAACAGCGGCGGGTCATCTGGGTCAATGAACTCTACAGTTGTGTACAGAGTGTACAGTTATTGCTTTGGGTTTCTGGCTTTCTCACATTTGAGAAAAGCCAACTCCAGAATTTGCTGCAGTGATGCGTCCCTCTTTCTTATTGTTACTCCCTGGCTTGTGTGGGAAAAGAGACGCAACATAAACCACATGTAATTGGTAAAAAAAAAAATGAGTTATTTAATAAACTGAGAGGTTCAGCCAATCACAGAAAATTAAAAGTAAAATAGGTACAACAAAAAACAAGCTCTCAAAAAATAAAGAGGTGAATAACCAACTAACAAACTAAAAGGAAAAATAAAGTAAGGTTGGGCTTACAACCTTCTTAATCATAACTGAAATTAGCAATTAACATGCAGACCTCTTAAGAAAAGAAAATTACACAAAATCCTCCAAAACCAAAACAGTTGAACAATAGAAACTACTACACACAAAACATAACCAAGCTAGACAGAATTCAAGTTGCAACAACGTTCAAGTGCAGCAGCACAAATGCAAAGGCGATCTGGGAGGTCAGCCACTCCGACTTCAGGAATAGACGGGGTTTTGAAACCTTCTGCTCATCCGGACTGGCAGAGTGGAGGACCGGAGCACCAATGGCGTCAGCGAGGAGACGGGACGACAACCTGTAGCATGAAAACAAACCAATCCCCAGCAGGGAACCACACAGCACAATATACATACAAATCATATAGATGCACGTGACAACTAGAGGGAGTACCTGAGTATAGGGCTGTGTAGGCCTACGGCCTCAACATCCCTCTCCTTACAGTACAACCTATAAGTTTTTACAGTTAAGTCGGTTCATTTGTATCTTATACAATGTATCTGCCAATACATTATCAGACCCCTTCTTGTGACGAATGTCTTGATAAAAATCTTGGATGGCCATAGCCCCTCACATGAGTCGCTGATTGTGGTTGTACATACGGGAAAGTAACACTGGTGTGTTGTGGTTGGTGTAAAGATAGTGGGTTCAGGCTTCACCCCAGGTAGACCTCAAAGTGCTAGTAGGAGAGCCAAGGTCTCCTTTTCAATGGCCAAATAGTTGACCTGGTATTTGGTGAATTTGTGGGAAAAGTAGGAAACTGGATTTTCAACTATGTTAGTATCCTCCTGGAGAGGCACTGCACCGGCACCCACAGATCTGGCGTCAACCTCTAACTTAAATGGTGCATGAGTTCATGGAGCCTGTATATTCTCAAAAACATGCTGACACTCGGGTGTCCACACAAAGTCTATAGCAGGGCTGAGTAGACTAGTTAGGCGACCGACCACTGTGGAAGCATTTCGGCAGTAGCCTCTGGAGTAACCAGCCATACCAAGAAAGCAACGGAGAGCTTTCCAGTTGGTTGTGGAAGGACAGTCAGTTGTTGCTGATATTTTGGCATCTGCAGGATGCACTTGACCCTGGCCGACCTCAGTCCCTAAATAAGTCTCTGTAACTTTACCAAATTCACACTTCATGCATGAGCACGTCAGAGATTCCCTGGAAGGATTTTTCAGCCTAAAATAATGGCATATTGCTAATGCTAAAAAGCTCGAAGAATAGCCTTTTTGTTGATAAACTCAGTTTAAACAATGGTGTTGGATTATGGAGCCCCGTTTGGGTCATAATTCAATTAATAAATGAGTCTATTGTTATGAAATACAGGCATTTATTATTATGAAATACGTATCCATTATTATGAAATATTTCCCATTATTATGAAATACATGTTTATTATTATGAAATATTTCCCATTATTATGAAAAAATTTAATTATTCTGAAATATATTTTTATTATTATTTAATCTTAGTTTAATGCATAATAGTTTATTTCAGAATGACTTTTTTATTTATGAATGAGTTTTCACATAATTGCTTCATAAGAATGATTTTTTACATAATAATGGCTTCGTTTTTCATAAGAATGAGCTTTTACATAATAATGACATTTTGCCACTGGGCGGGACCAGTGGTTGACCTGCACGCTCATTGGCTGATCCTTCTCCATTCTACGCTCTGACATCGACTAGTTGGTGGGGGACTCGCATCGAGCCTGTTGGCTACCTCTCAGAGTAAGTCAGAAAAGGATCTTTCTCCTATCGTCATACAGTCAAAATCAAGTTTTCCTTACATTTTGCGCTACGTTTCTTAGTCTATGTCAACTTTTAACCGTAAACTGAGGTGCATTCTGCCACCTACTGGCCTGGAGTATATACATTGCACCTCTCGCCCACTATTGATATTCACTGTTCTGTTGCTTATGCCTGAATGAAAGAGCAGCCAATCATATAATTGGCTCCGCCCTCTCTGCTGTGATTGACACACAAATCATTCTTATGAAAAACATGTAATAGCTCATTCTTATAAAAAACAAATCCATTATTATGTAAAAGATCATTCTTATGAAAAACGAAACCATTATCATAATAATGGGAAATATATTTCATAATAATAAACATGCATTTCATAATAATGGGAAATATTTCATAATAAACGCCTGTATTTCATAATAATAGACTCATTTATTCATTGAATTATGACCCAAACGGGGCTCCATATTGGATGGCACATAGAGGTTAACACTCAGCGCGCATTTCTGATACTGGAAATACTTGCTATCGAAACGTCTCTAGTTAGAACTTGGGGCAGTCGACCTACATCAAAATACATTGCAATTTTAAGCCTCTGACAAGAGTCAAAAGTGCTAAAATTAATTTCCATTTTACTACAAATACATATTCAGTTCTGATTCAGAAGTGCTTCTCTTCACATTGTTTTGGTCACTGATGAAAGTTTACACTCCTTACCATCTAATAATAGACCTGGGGATGTTTTAACTCCAGAGAGTTTCTGTAAGGGGAGGGGTGAACCTCTCCATTTCACTGCAGTCCCCTCTGCTCTTTTGAAATTCATGGTACAACTTTGTCCTACCCACTTCTGAGGTACAGTAAATGCAGCGTGATGGGAGGTTGGGTAGGGATAAAAGATGGGCAAGCTGTATAATGCTACCCTGATCTGGCTCTGTGATGAAACAGTACCATTTAAATCTGAGCAGCTCACCAAATCCAATATATTCAGGCTTATAGGTGGCCCCAAACAAACCCAGGGTTGTGTTATGTCAAGAGTTTTTGAGTTGGTAGTCACTTCAGACATCCAAATACATGTTCACGAGCAGTCATTTACTCCTAATTTGACGTTCTTCCCGATCTTTTGTATTCAGAGGAGCATTTGAGTTTGTCAGGCTACTATGAAGAAGTGTGCTGATGCCTGACTGTTATCCGGCCCTGGCTCCCAGAATGTTATTTGTACAGTGTAATTGTCTGTTTGCATAACACAACGACGTTTGATATGCTCATGGAAATTTCTGCTTACATTCTGCGTAGACAGATTTAATGTTTTGGGATTACTGAAAAACAAACACTTCACTGGCATTCTTTTAGTGCAATGTACGTTGCACGGCTGCCTTGGCTCAGAAAGACAGTATTCTCAGCCGAAAGTGAATGAATGTAAACGTTCGAAGAAAGTCATGAGAAAGGTAATATTGTTGTATTAAGACACCGAGAAATTCATTATCAGCAGAAACGTATGTGTATGTGCTGCCAGTTTTCAGTTTTCTCTTCTTTTTGTCTTTCTTACACATTCACATTTACTTGTGTGGGATTTTTTTTTTTTCCATTTGTTGTCATGCAGGTCAAGGTGAATAACGAGGTTGCCACGGGAACAGGACCTAACAAGAAGGTGGCTAAGCGGAACGCTGCTGAGGCGATGCTGCTACAGTTGGGATACAAGGCCTCCACAGTGACCCAGAACCCCTCAGAGGTACAAATCATACATTACTACTGCTGCTTACACAAACTTGTATATTTCATATTCAGTTTATATACAAACCTCCCACGTTGTTATGATGTGTAGCTGTTTATTTATGCCAATGCCTTATTTAGTGTAAGCATAAGTAGGTTGTACTAAGTTTTATACTGTCATAGATTTACAGAGAAAAGACCTTATAGGAAGAAGGTTGCAGCTTATGATCATTTTTGTTATGTGTAAATTACACAATGGGTCATTGCTTTTGGAAATGAGCTCATTCACTCCAAGTTCCAGCAAAGTTCCAGTGAAATGTTCATCAAATCATAATAAATAAAACTAAAACATAAATAAAACATTTTGATGAAAGGACATTTAAACTAAGTCCTCTCCAGGTCTCATCTCTTCACCCCAGTGCAGATATAGAGTCAACTCAAAGGATTTATCACAAATAACAATGCTTCTGGCCTGTTATGTAATCTCTTCAGCTCCTCTGAACCAAGGGTGTTGTACAAGCAATCAATGGATCACCGTCATCTTTATTCACCTCAGTGCTTTTTAAGCTCAAAAGCCCAGAATTAGAGATGATGTTGTCTGACCAAGCTTTCTGTTGAATGTCAGTTGTTCCTTTGAGAGATTGTTGTTTAGATGTGTGAGGCTACATGTGTAGTATTCAAGCAACCAGCCTATAGGCTACATACAGAAATGATGGCTAAGCATTGTTGTCATCAAAATAATTACAAAGTTGACTTCATATCTTAGTCACCTGTGATTCTGAACTGTCAAGTCCTCACAACATTCAGCTTTGTTTTCTGTGATGTCAAGGTAGAACATTTATACAAAGGTGGTATTGTGGTAGCTACGGTGGCATCAAATCTCTCAAACATCACGGTGAGAATTAGTTGGTTCGCCTCATTTTTACATTACTTTCACTCTTTCCATCTGTTTCTTGTCTGGGAGCTCTTTCACATTGCATTCCCTCTGTAGGATCTACGCAGAAGTGTGAAAAGTCTGGGGGGATGCATTTGTTCACAGCCATGTCATCACTTCAGCTGTCGCACACATCAGAAATGATTTGTTTCTGCTTCACATGTGTTTGTGCAGGCAGGCACACTAACCAATGCTGATACTGAAAAGAAGCTTTTTTTTTGTTTTGTTTTGTTTTGTTTTTTTTCTTACAAAACATTGACAACCCCCAAATTTAAGTAGCTGTCCACATGAGACATTGGGCTCCTTAAGCATCATCTCTTGTGAGCGCTTATCTCTTTGTTGACCAAACAGTAGGAAGTAACTTGTGTGACATGCGTGAAGAAGCTGTGTTCAAGAATTGACATCTCTCTTACCTCCCCCATCTCTGCTTCTCTCTTCATCACTGCAGATGGACAACAAAGGTTGGAATGGACAAAAGGCGTCTTTTACCGAAGCTACAAGTAACAGTGAGTATCGGCACGTCTCCCTGTGTCTATTTCCATTTCCTTCTCCTCCTCTCTGGCTCTCCATCTCTACCTCCATCCAGCAGGTGGTTTTAGCCTCCAAGATGGCCCGGCGTTTAAATCTGTGTGACTGGTCAATAGGCTTCTGACTGTCAGCTTAACTGGCCATGCGTCCTCATGGGGAGCCTGTGAATTCAGGCTCATTCACACTGGCTTACAGGGCGAGCACATAGAGGCCCTCCGGGGAGCTGTGCAACACACACAGTCTTTCACTCAGGATTAACGCACGAGCATCCACGAGTGCAGATGCGCATGCACATAGCCTTGATCTTACAGAGATCCCAAAAACCCTGCATATGTGAAGATATAACGAAGGTATGCAACATCACAAGTGCACACAGGTGAGGTGAGTTTTCTATGTAGTAAGTAACAATACAAGTAAATAGGAGCAACAAGTTAATCAGAACAGACTTGCTGCTTCCAAACTTCAAAAAGAGCCAGTTGAGGTGGATAAAACACCTGGTGATGATGCCTCCTTGTTGCCTGTGCTGAGGTTTATCAGTGTTATACCTTCCAGTTGTCTCTGGATTGGCAGGGAACCCCTGGAGGAGAGCAGGAGATATAGCCTTCACTGCTCCCCTTGTTGCTTCTCCTACACCGTAATGGGCTCCGTTTGCCCTTTGGGATAGGTGGATGATGGATGGATGATTACGCTCTGTTGACATTAGCATGATAGCTCAACATTCGCAGTGTCTTTTTCTACATGGGTTAGCATGTAGCTGAAATCTCAGAGATGTTGAAATAGGCAGTAACCTGGCTATTTTGGAAAAGAATATCTTCTTAGTCAAGTACGTGATAATTTCAAGACAAGATTTGTTTTGCCATTTATAAAGGAATTTGATGGTCCTACAGGAAGTTTTATTTATAGAGGGAGACAGGATTGTTCACAGAAAAGTGCAAGGATGCAGTTTTGTAGAAACAGCTGTTCTTTGTCAGCTAGATGTTGTTATTAAGGCAAAAAAATATATACTTCTGTATTTTTAGACAGAATGGGGATGCATCATATAAATTTTGATCATAGTGTTTTCATAATATTGATAAAAGAACAATAGAACAACAGTTATTTGGATTTTACCTGCTGCCAACCAGAGTCGGGATGCACAACCAGTTCTCTTCACTTCTACCATTTCTGCTCTCACAAATTTTCTTCTAATACCACCATATTGTAAAAAAGCAGCTCTTTCTTACTTTGTATTATTTTTGTCATCTGACAGCACAGTGAGTCAACCCCAATCAAACTTATCAGTCAATGACTAGACAACCCAAGATAAGCCAACATTATTCATAAAGTACTTAAAAAAAGAACAGCAACCACTGACCAAAGTGCTGAACAGATGAGTACGATACAAAAATGACATTGTCTGATAATAATTTTGAATGAGTGTGTTTTGATTTGGACTGTATTATCATGTGCAATGACTCTGTAAGTGTTGATCACATGACAGATCACTCCCAGGCTGCAGGTAGAGATGAGGGCAGTCAGGGACGAAAAGTTGGTGCTTGATGTCTGGCAGCACTTCACAGTGGAAATTAACCATGGCTTCTCTAACATGTTGCTACATTTAACACCATTTGTCCTCTTTGGGTGGGGAAAATTCAGCCATAGATGCAAAGTTAGCAACAAATGGGAAGTCAAGTTTCAAGTGTGCCTGTGTCTCACCTTTTTTGCTTGCAAATACAAAATGAAAAGGGGGGATGGAGCAGTGTGAAGAAGTACACACATTGGAAAGTCTTTGCGGGGGAAGTGGTGTCAAATTAAATCAATAAATACTTTAAAAACAATTTAACACCCATTCCTGTGCTGTCTTCCCAAAAAGCAAAACAAAAACAATGATTTAAAGCACTATTTTTCACAGAAGTCTCAGGCTTCATAGTCTTCACATCTCAATGCAGCCAGTTGGCATGTGTCTACTGAGCTTGATTTGTTGTGATCTTCCAGTTTGGCATAAAGACATTGTATAAGCAGATTTACTCCCAATTCCAGCTAAGTGAACGCCAGGAGCTTAAAAAGGAGCTGTTCTGGGGACAAATGGGCAGTCTGTGAGATGTTGAGCAGCAGAGTGGAAAACAAGGACATTACCTTATTAGATTCAAATGTGCTGTCGTCACGTTAGTCCAGTGGAGGTTTTTGGCAGGGCTGCAGTGCTCTAAAGCAGGGACTCCAACTGCACTCTGTGGAGTAGAATAAATGTGATGTTTTATCACTGTCACATTGAGCTGCACAAAGAAATCAGAAGGGTAGTTCCTCAGACTTGTTGCTGCTTCAGAATTCTTATACAGGTTCCAGATGAGAATGAGATCTCTGCTACAACTTATACCACTCATAACCGTGATTTAGACCAATTTTCTGAAAGATCTATCATCTAAATTATGTTCAGAGATAAATTATTGTTCTCTTGCACTGTTTTGATGGTGGTGGTTTCTGTGGTATTCCAAGCTCCAGGAATTACCCAATACCACCAAAGTAGAGCCCTTTGGGAAACGAGGTCTTCCTTATTTGGTGATTATTCCTGCTGTTGCCTCAGAGTGTCCCTTTTGTCTGCTACCATTCTCACTTGGTTTGTCTTTAACTTGGCATGAGGCTTAACTGTCTGCTAATGAGTTCTGTAAAGTGCTCAAACTGCACAACGCTCACATGATGCTAATTTCTGAATAGTGTTTGTTGCGTAAACACAGTTTATGGCTCATTCAGATAAATACAGCTGGTTTCATTTATCTGTTGGTGTGCCCGTGATTGCTTAATGGAAGATATTTCTGTTTTTTTTTTTCCCTGTGTTCTAATTGACTAACTTTTTATGTTGCGTATGATGAAATATTTTGAGCAAATCATTTGCTATAATCATCTGTCAAAAGATCTTTTTAAGGAATATTCCTGAGTTAAAACAGCCCTCGGTCTGTTAGTAGATGGTAATTGATGTAAACTTTTTTTTAGGAACCAATCAAAGCAGTTTTGAATAAGCACGGAATGTGCATTTGCAGTATTAACATTAACCCAGAGGACGAGTAGTGATGTCAAATGAAATAGCTATTTTAAGCCATCTAGTAATAGACCTAGTTCAGTGGTTCTCAAAGTTTTAATATTGCGTATCACCTGAGAAACTGTTCAGCTCTCTGAGTACCACCATGATGACCAATTTTACAATATAGCCATATATGCCTTCTCAATTAGCTTTAAACAAACAGGAGAAATGTTTATTCCTTATTGTGGTTATTTATTACCTGAATTGTTACCTTACTGAATCAGACATTTACAACTCTGTCCAACAATTCTCACATACAAAATAAACACACTCAAATGTTGTTACGTCTGCACTGCAACTCACTATGCAACAAATATTTTTTATAAGACAATTTTAATTATCTCAAGCTACACATTTTGTTTGAAATGTTGTATTTATAATGTATTGTATGTTTCCGATTTTATTTTTAAAAGTTAAAATGTGGAAAGTCATGACATTCCCCGCGTACCACCAGAAAGCGCACACGTACCACTGGTGGTACACGTACCACAGTTTGCGCACCACTGACCTAGAGTCGATTTAGCTCTAGAATATTCCTTTAAGCCAGTCCTTCTCAAATAGTGGGGTGTGGGGTGCGCCTCCCCCCCTGGCTGTGCGATGCCAGTGGGGGCGCATGTGACCCCAGAGAACATGCTTTTTTTTTTTTTTCCTACTCAAATAAAGTGTAATTGCACAAATGCTACAACAGGGGGCAGTGGCACTCTTATTGTCGCAGTGTGTGCCGGGAGTATTAGCTATATTGTGTCTTTTTTTGTTTTGTTTTGGGGTTTATTTTTTGCACAGACATGTGCACACGCAGCACAGAGCAGGAGATATGAAGTGAACAAACCCTCACGAGGCACCATGGAAAAATATTTAACAGGGATGAAAAGAAAGGCAGAGAGAGACGGAAATAATAAGACAAACGAAAGTCACCAGAAAGTTAAGACAAGGAAATATGACATTGCTGATGTAGAGCTTGGCTTCACTGTGACTACGGTGGGATTGATGCACTTTAAATGTTTACAGACTAACAGACTGTTAATAAAGTTATTCTTTGTTATAAGTTGATGTATATTTTTTTCTTTTTTGTTTTCCTTAATGTTAATAGGGATACAGTGTTGCAGGGATACAGAGGTGTACTTATAACAATTTTTTAGACAAATTATACTATTTAGAGTCGGGGTGGAGGATGGATGGGGCTGGGGGGGAATGTTTTCTTCTTCCTGGGGGGGTGCAGCAGAAGATAATTGAGAAGCAACTGCTTTAAGCTATGATCAAGCATGCAGTTCTCTTCGCCTTCAAAGTCAAATTGAAAGCATAATATTGATTTTTAAATGTATAATATATCAGTCCCAGGCTTACCAGCCGTACCTATTCACTTTGTAAAAACTCTCTTACGTGCAATGGCTCTGGTCCCCCTCCCATTCATAGCCATTTCATCTGGTGCAGAACGCACCGAACCAATCGCATCATTGAAAGGTAGGCTTTATGCAATGACTCATACAATAGCATCCAGCAGCTACTATTTAAAATAATAAATAAATACAAAATGAAACAAGATGGGTGCAGAATTGATGATAGCATGGATTAACACTTTTTTACTACAAAACCAACAGCAGTCTTTCACTGTTGTGCTTATTAGGAGTTTGTTTACATCATACTCCAGCCAAGCTATTTACTTACAAAACCTTTTCAGGTCAGATACCTGTATATGCATTTTGATCTTGAAGTAGATGATAGATTTTATAGATGTGTGTATAAGTGTGTCCTTCACCAGCCCTCTTTGACAGTCTTATCAAATATATTGCCAAAAGTATTTGCTCACTCATCCAAATTATCGAAAATCAGCCATTCCAATCACTTCCATGGTCACAGGTGTATAAAATCAAGCACCTAGGCATGCAGGCTGTTTATACAAACATTTGTGAAAGAATGAGTCGCTCTCAGGAACTAAATGAATTCCAGCGTGGAACTGTGATAGGATGCTACCTGTGCAACAAATCCAGTCCAAATTTCCTCGCTCCTAAATATTCCACAGTCAACTGTCAGCTGTATTATAAGGAAATGAAAGTGTTTGGGAACGACAGCAACCCAGCCAGGAAGTGGTAGGCCACGTAAACTCACGGAGCGGGTCAGAGGATGCTGAAGCACATAGTGCGAAGAGGTCGGCAACTTTCTGCAGAATCAATCAATACAGACCTCCAAACTTCACGTGGCCTTCAGATTAGCTCAACAACAGTACAGAGAGCTTCATGAATGGGTTTCCATGGTGGAGCAGCTGCATCCAAGCTACACATCACCAAGTGCAATGCAAAGAGTCGGATGCAGTGGTGTAAAGCAGCCACCACTGGACTCTAGAGCAGTGGAGGAACGTTCTCTGGAGTGATGAATCAGACTTCTCCATCTGGCAATCTGATGGAAGAGTCTGGGTTTGGTGGTTGCCAGAAGAACGGTACTTGTCTGACTGCATTGTGCCAAGTGTAAAGTTTGGTGGAGGGGGGATTATGGTGTGGGGTTGTTTTTCAGGAGCTGGGCTCGGCCCCTCAGTTCCAGTAAAAGGAAATCTGGATGCTTCAGCATACCAAGACATTTTGGACAATTTAATGCTCCCAACTTTGTGGGAACAGTTTGGAGCTGGCCCCTTCCTCTTCCAACATAACTGTACACCAGTGCACAAAGCAAGGTCCATAAAGACATGGATGGAAGAGTCTGGTGTGGATGAACTTGACTGGCCTGCACAGAGTCCTGACCTCAACCCAATAGAATTCCTTTGGGATGAATTGGAGTAAAGACTGAGAGCCAGGCCTTCTCAGCCAACATCAGTGCTTGACTTTACAAATGTTCTTCTGGAAGAATGGTCAAAAATCCCCATAAACACACTCCAAAACCTTGTGGACAGCCTTCCCAGAAGAGTTGAAGCTGTTCTAGCTGCAAAGAGTGGACCCAAGTCATATTGTTTAGAAATGGGATGAACTAAAGCTCATATGTGAGTCAAGGCAGGTGAGCGAATACTTTTGGCAATATAGTGTATTTTATTATTTTATTAAAATGTAGTGTATTTTACTAAATCACACACTGTTGGTCCAAACTGTAGTTACTTGCCTTTAAAGTGGAACTAAGAGAAGTTTTTACTCCATCCTTTTCTTTGTCTTTGACAGTTCACTAAGCCATTCTGGCTATCAGTAATTACACATTAATTTAAATTGTTTTCAGGCTAATTTTTTTTTTTCAACATTTAAGCCTGAAGGCATATGATCATAAGAAGATTTTTTTAGGAACTTATAAATCTGAAAATTTGCTGACACTGTGATTATTCTTTTTTTTCCCCCACTTTTTAATGTTTGGTTAGAACATCTATGGCAGTCAATGTCAGGTCATGTCAAAGTTGGTCAGAATTTGTGCTGTGATAGAGTGATATTAAATAGATTGTAACAGCGACAGGCTGCTTACTAAAATTCCTGCAAAGTCAGTTGCTTTCTGCGGGTTAGACACTAGTCAGCAGATGTCCAGTAGACTTACAAAATCCAACATTCCTTCTTTCATCATTTAGTCTTGTCTCTGAATCGTATTAGTTTCCACCCTTTTAGTTTGAGGTTATCATCTGACAGTAATATGACTTGGTTGTTTGGCTTATTAATGGTTCGTTGTTGCAGTAAAGACATTGGGCTATGTCCCTGTTGTCATTGATTTGTTTTGCTGCGGTACCAACGACAGGAGCCCTGAGAAAACTTTTGGCAGAACAGACAAGACTATTGAAATACTTTTAGGGCCAACCAACTATGAAAAAGTTCTCATAATTACTCTGAAAAATACAAGATGAGCAGCGATAAGTCGACAAACAACCCAGCCAAGAAACTCTCTGTAAGACAACATTAATACATTTAGTTTTTCTATTCAAAGGAATGCTCTCTTTTTTTTTTTCAGCCCTTTCTTTTCCTGAACGCTTTTCTACTGCTCTCTAGCACATTTACCAACTCCTTTCCCCCCTCTAGCACTGAATTATTGGATGCGAAATGGGGGTAAAAGTAGGTTATCCATTTATTGCTCTGGCTTTCAGTTCTCTATGTTGCACACAAAAAACACTCACCTCAGTCACCCACAACTTTCAATGCAAGCTTCATGTGCATGCACGTCCTCTGCCCTGTGTAAGCTGTGGAAGACATTGCTACAACAAACACGGTGCCTTTAGAGACAGGAAGGCAGCGTAAAAAGAAAGCAGGAGAAAAAGAAGTGATTTTTCTCCCTTTTATTCCCATGAGTATTGCAGCAAGGCTTTTCACTTGAGTTGCCACATTTTATTTCCTGCTGTTCGTATATATGTGTGTTTTTGTGGGTGTGTGTATAAGTATCTGTGCATTGTGTGCATGTGTGAACTATGTAAAGGTCTTGCTCCACACTGGTGATTTATTGCAGTGGGCTTCGGCCCTATCTGTTTTTGATCAGTCTCATGCTTGGCTCTGGCTTCCTTCCAGCGCTCCCCTGGCCCACCGGACACCGAGTCTGGGTGGGACCCCTCCGCAGCCGCCTGGAACCAGCACCACAAACACACTCTCCCTTACTCTTTTACTCCCTTCTTCTTAGCCTCATTATACTTCTTTCTCATTCTCTCCTTTCTCTAACTCGCTCCCACTTCATGTACACAGTTTCACAATTGCTGTCTCAACATTGTGCAGAAATGCACTCTGTCACTCTTACTTATTCACCCTGGCTCTCCTTCTTTGTCTCACTCATGCTTTCTTGTTCTCACGCTCACCATCTGACACCAGCTTTAAGTGCTCAATCTCATGCAAACATCCAAGCATCCTCACATGCACACTCAGGCATGGATCACATTGACTGCACCCCCCTTTCAGTATTCGTCCAATGCTGATGTAATGTTGGCTTACACCTTTTATTTTTATGGTGCTACGTTCAGAATGCACAGGCCTGCAAATTTCACTCGTGAAATTCAAATTATAGCTGTCATCATGATTGGGAGGAGGGGGTCAAATCTTAGCAGTTGTGTCATTGCTGGCAAGAAACAGTTTGTTGTAGTAATTCCTAGATTTCATTGCTGTTTCCTTTAGATTTTCTGTTCTTCTGGAAAGAAATGCAAACTTCTTTGTTCCGTAAGGGGAAATGCTGTCAGCAGGTTTCCAGAAACCTCAGACTAGGCTAAGCTACAAGTGTGTAAACCTCTCCGTCTTTGTATGCGCTCGTCTGTGTGGGAAGGTAAATGTTAACTGAAACAGGAAGTAGCCTGTCAGTCATGTGCTCACCCCAGCACTTTCTCCCAGCTGTTAGTCCATATGCACACACAAACAAGCCCTCAGACATACTCACAGACACAGAGACAGCTGGTCTTCCGGCCTCTGGTGACCTTGGCTGGACTTGGAGGCTCCGCATGGGTTTCACATCCACTCATCCTCACATCCTCTTCCATCGTAACAGGCTCCCAGCTCATCCTCATCTTTAATCCTTTCTCCTTCTTCTTCCTCTCCAAACATGGCTCATGTCTTTCTTTCATGCTCATGGCTGTGATCAAAGTATTGTCCCCTTCCAACCTGTCTTGATTATTTCATTTCAGTGGAGTCCAGACACAGCAGATATATCTGTCTATATGTATCTTGAACCACTGAAATAATCTCAGAAGAACCTACTGTCAGGTTCTGTTGGGTCTGTGCTTGATGAGATGTAATAAGTGGATGCCGGTTAGTCATCACTGCTGTTTCCCATGGAAGATGAAGTCAGAGACACTCTGTTGATATTGGTAGATGCTCCATTTGTGTCTGTGTTTGTGTTTGAGAGTGAGAAAAGAGAGAGGCTGTGTGTGTTTCCCGGCAGACACGTTGATGGTACTTAGATCTGCCAAGCCACAAGAAACTGTCAACTGCTTGGCTATGGGATGCCAGTGTGGAAACATGCGCACGTTTCCACACAGTAATGAATGTAGATGGGCAAACACTTGTCCAAACACCCCTTGACATTGTCTCTAGGTGATTGACGGGAGAATATGTACACATAATTTAAACTCATCATGTCTGTATCCACAATGGTCCTTTTTCTCTCCTATCAATTTCATTCCTTTGCTTCCCTCAAATTATGGTATTTATAAAGCACACCTGTATTTCAAAACTGTTTCTATTTAGTTCCCTTCTCACTTTTGATCCATTTTATCCATTCATACAACCCCTAATTTATATTCTTTTTCTCTCCTTTTCTCACTATAATCATAATGTCCTGCCTCCAACTTCCCTCCCTCCTCTTCCTTGACCCCTCCAGCCCCGAAGGGTCTACTCCACCTGAGCCCTGACGTCTATCAAGAGATGGAGGCCAGTAGAAAGCAGAGTGCCAGTGCACCTGGCCCAGGGGGCAGCAGTGGAGGATCTGTCAACTACATGTCATCCAAAGACATGGTGCCCTGCTCTGCCCCACTACCCCCAGGGCATCCTCCATATTACAGCGGCTCATCCACCTCACCCAGCCCAACAGCTACAATGGCCAGGGAGCTGCTGCTCAATGGTCAGTCACCCACAGCAGATGCATCACTGCCCATGAAGGGGAAAAACCTGGCCTGTGGCGTCTCGGTGCAGCCAGCACAGCAGCTGGATTACCTGGCTCGCATCCAGAACCTTCAGGTGAGATGCAAAGATGTAGACAGGATGTCCTAAGGCTGTTTGTACGTCCACAAGAAGTCCAAAATTCTAAAACATGAAACATACATTTTAGCAGAGTAAACCTTAAGTCCTGATTGTTTACCAGTATTTCGTTTTTTCACTGCACAAACCAAATCTGTCCCACCACTACCAACATCCATACAGTTGAAACCAGAAGTTTATATAGACTGTATAATAGGACACATAACCTTTTTTTTCCCCTCACTGTTTGACATTGAATCAGACTAAACTGTACTTGTTTCAGGTCAGTTAGGATTACCAAAGTTATTTCTTTTTGCTAAGTGCTAGAATAATGAGAACATCTTTTTATTATTATGACTTTTATTTTTACTTGTACTACTTTTATTCAAAGTCATAGGTTTACACACATTTTCTTACTATTTGGTATCATTGCCTTAAAACTGTGTGACTTGGGTCAAAGGTTTGGGTTTCCTTCCACAAGCTTCTCAAAATAGTTAGCTGAAATTTTGGTCCATTCCTCCTGGCAGAACTGATGGAACTGAACCAGGTTTGTAGGCCGCCTTGCTTGCACACGCCTTTTCAGCTCTGCCCACAAATTTAACTGGAGATCAGTGAGATCAGTTATTTGAGATAGCCACTCTGAAACACTGACTTTGTTGACCTTAAGCCACTTTGTGACTAATTTGGTGGTATGCTTAGTCATTGTCCATTTAGAATACACATTTGAGCCCAAGATTTACCTCCTAACCTCATGCAGCAATGATGCTGCCACCCCCGTACTTCATAGTTGGGATGGTGTTCTCAGGCTTGCAAAATTCCCCCTTTTTCATCCAAATGTCATGATGGTGTTGCATTTGCCTTTTATTCTAGGTTTGAAACGCGCATTTCGCATCCAAAGCACATTCATCTCTGGGACACAAACCCATCTCCTTCCTCAGGCCGTGTGGTGCTTTTACTGGTTTATTAATTATTTGAATAAATGAATGTGGCACCTTGTATCCAAGGGATGAACCAGACTTGTGTGAGGTCCACAATTATCTTCTTGATATCTTGGCTGATTTCTTTTGATTTTCCCACAATGACACACAAGAAAGCAGCATGTTTGAGCTGTGCCTCACAGACACATCCACAGGTATGTAACCAGTTAACTCAGATGTTGTCAATTAACCTTTCAGACGCTTCCAAAGCCATGACATGGTCATCTTGGTTTTTCCCAAAATTTTAAAGGCATAATTATCTTAGTGTATGTAAACATCTGACTTTGTAGGGCGTAATAAAGAATTCTCTTAAAAATCCTCTCTCTCACTGTTTTGGCCTTTAGTAAATAGTTAATAATTTTGATCATTCTGACTGACCTAAAACAAGAAAAGTTTAGTCTGATTTCATGTAAGACAGTGAGAATAAAACAGTTATGTGTCTTTTTGTGCAGTGTATCTAAACCTCTGGTTTCAACTGTGTTCATGTTAGAGTTGCATACATATGAGACAAAACAAATGCAAAAAAAAAATACATTTCAATGTTTAACTACCTTCACAGGTAAAGCGTGAAGGTAAACTGTGAAATGTGGTAGTTTTTCGCTTTCTGAACAGATCCGTCCTATTCCACCTCATATTGTTAATCCTAATGAATGTAAATCAGCTACCTAAGTAAATTTGAGGTCTTTGCTTTGTAATGAAATGTATTTATGAGTATGCCCTTTAATGTAACACGTGGAATCAGCTTCAGGGTAATATGCTTATTAAATTTAAGATATTGAGCTCACTATTAAGAAAATAGAATATAAAGCAGAACAAAGGACTTATGTTCCATTAAATGATCAGTTTCAATTTCATTTAAAGGAATATTTGCGTAGTTTTATGAAGCTTCGTCTAGCTGCAACAGTCATCTGTATCTGCTATCGGCAAAAAACAGAAAAAGTATGTTGCAGCTCCCATCCCAGCTGCATATCACTTACAGCACTATAGGCCCATTTCCATTAGGGGAGGGTCTGGCGTAGTTTTATGGGGGTTAAATCATGAATATGTGTCTCCATTATCAGGAACAGCCCCACAAGAGAATTTTTTGGAGCCTTTTACGGAGCTGAAATACAGTACCCTACGTGTGGGTTAGATTATCACGGGGCGGCACCGAAAAAACTGCTAAGAGGGGGGTGGTGTTGACTCGCTGGTGATCAGATATGCTGTGGGCAAGACATGACGATGTTCAGATGTCTAATATCCCCACCAAGTTCAAGTCACGTCTTCTCACTCATCACTGCCATTACAGTGCACACAAACAAAAAAAACACAGCAACCATCTCATTCTCATCATTCTAGTATGTTCTTTTTTTCTATCATTTTTACCATCTTCTTTCATTTATTGGCGGTTGGTGCATGTCTGCCACCAGGTGGTACAGAGTGGTAGTTTGCTAAGTCAGTACGTCCTGCCTGGTACATCATTAAAAATGGACACACAACATCTGGCTGAGGAGGAGGTCAGACCAGTTACAGGTCCAGCCTCCTCGGTTTTACCCCAGACTCTGAATGGAATGCAGCTTATGTCACAAATCAACAACGATGAAACTAGCTCACAGAGCTACAGCAGACCTCATGGCAGAGGCAGTTAAGGTACTCAAGAAAGTAATGGCAGAAGAAAAGATGAGTGAACGAAAAAGAGACCAAACAAAGGTGAACCTTAAACAGTGTTGTAAAATAGACTTAACCTCCACCACCTATGGGAGGACAAAAGCAAAGTGCTAAAAATGGGAAAAGCTTTGTTTTGCTGCTTTAAAATTAAACTTGCATATTGTGTTTCTCAGAAGGTATATATATGTAAGCGAAGAGATCATGATCATCATTGAGAAAATGTGTATTTAACTATGTACAGTGTTAGGGCTCATTTATACTTCTGTGCCAATGCAGTGCCGTAGCTAAGCTGTAGCTGTGAATCCTGCTCCGTAAGCTACGCCGTACCCTGACAGGCACCTCTTTCCAAATGTAACTCCCTGTCACATTGACACGGACCACAAGAAATTGTGTGATTGGTCGACTTGATGGATTTATTGTTCTTCGTCTTTGTAATTCCTGCTTCTGCTTCTTCTTAGTCCTCCTCAGGTCAGGTAGAAGCATAGTTTGCCGGAATGTCTGTAAAAACAACTGACGCTCAGCATTTATCAGCGCTGACTTCTGTAAAATATACTTTATTTGCTCCATTGTTGTGTCTGAGCTACATATAGAAAGTAAACAAATGGAAACTCAGCTCTGCAACTTACCCACACTGCCGTCTAGTGGTTGGTGGTGTAATTACAGAGTGACATAAACAGAAATGCACACGTATAAACACCAAAGACAGCGTAGGGGCTGTGTGTAGCCTACATCCATAGTTACTACGCAGAAGCAGAAATCAGCCTGAAGTGTTAGTAATGTTTTTATACTTGTGATAGTAGCTTTTTTTTTTATGATTTTCATCACTACAGTGCCCAGTCCCCAACTACAGACTGTAGTTATTCTGGCCTGACGAAGCAAGCGTTCTGCCCTAGATGCATTTTGCGTAGGTACAGAGACTGGACTAAACTGATGTCTCTAATGATTATAGGGGCTGAAATAGACCTAACATGACACATCCCTTCCGAATACCACAGACGATGACATTTAAGGGGGCAGAAGTCCCATTTTTATAGGGCTTTTCAGATCTGTGACTTTCTCCAGCTATTCCAGGCAAAGCAGACAGGATCACTACTCGTTGTGCCATCACTGCTCTTCTTGTCTATGGCAAAATGACAGGGACATAGCCTGGAATTTCTAATGGGGTTAGCACATCAACATTCTTCCCTTCTTTATCCTTTTTTGTCCTTAACTTCACGCTAAATCAGTGTCTTCCAAATCAATGGGAGTTCTGTGTTGTTTTTTTTTTTTTCAAAACAGGAAGTTTTCGTATCTTCCAAAATACCCAAATTCAGCGGTAATGACCAGTTTCGACTGGTGCTGCCATCTAGTGGACACCATTTTTGCAGTACTCGGGGTAACCCCTATTGTTTCTGTGTGGCACGCATTTAAGACAGGAGGATCATGTGCAGGATGACTGGTTGGAGTCACCGTGTGCATGGTATGTTGAAGCCACAGTCATGAAACCAATAGCTCTTCAATAGCGCTTCAATCTGTGCAGCTGCTTTTTTTCAACCTGCATACCAAATAGTACAAACTCAAGACACTGACAGCGACAAAGCCAGCAATCCAGCTCAACAGAGACAAAAATGGTGTACTTTAAGTTGTCTCTTTTTAATTTAATAGTTTGTCTTTCACTCACTGTGTTAATTTACTCTCCCTCTCCTGCTCTGATATCTCTGGGCCATAACTTATGACTAAAAGTCCACTCGCTGATCCTTTTGGGCTTTCTCATTTGTCATCTCTGGTTTTGTTAGAGTCCGAGAGAGAGTTCTGTGAGAACATTGTTTGCAATTCTTAGCTAACACCAGTAACTCACCAGGTCTCCAGATCAGTCCTCTTTGTCATTTCCTGGTTACTGGGATGCGTTGCAGACTTATAAATGTAATACCGTGGTTTGTCGTGTGTGTGCGTGTGTGTGTGTGTGTGTGAGCACACGCACTGACATTTTGATTTCTTCATCAAAACTCCTTTGTGGATTCATATTTTTATTGTTGAACTCATTCCAGCTTGGCTGCTCTCCCTTAGGCTACATCACTGAGGGGCCATGTGTCTTTTTTTTTTCTTTAAACATGGACAAAGCTCCAATGCTAAAACAACTCTTAATGTTACTATGGTTCAAATGTAGGCATATTTTATTTAAAAAAAAAAAACTTGCTGCTGCACTCAGTCACAGGGAAAGCTTACCTGCAAGTTGCCATTGAGAATGAAGTCCTGTTGAGCATTACTCTTTATTGGTAATTTGATTTTCCCACCATGAAATCTCAGCTTTAGAGGCTTCAATGCTCATATGCCAAAGATTTTTCCATGTAAGATTCATTTCATTTGTGGAATGTTGGCTTGTAATTTCAACTGGCATTAGTTAGATTATAAAAGTCCTACAATATGCACACACTGATAAGTGAGTGTGACTATGCATAAACACGACCCTGCTCACACAAGTGCCCATACCACTCCCCTGCCCTCATTCTTCATCTTCTATGTCACTGTTGTAAATGATCATGTGGGGTTGGTCAGTCAGTTTGCAAATAATCTTCATATATAAGTGCAGAGTGAGTGGTTCCCCTACAGCTCAGGTGGACTCTTGGAGAGTTTAGAACGGCCGGATAACACGCACTTATTAATCTCCACTGTAGGAAAATTAATAGCAGGCAGTGGTTTACAGCTCTGAAACTTCACAGGTGCTTTTGTCGGTACCGGGCTGGTCACACTCAAGCACTCGGTCTCAGCACTCTGTGTGTGTCCAACAGGGAGACAAGCCAGTGTCTGTTATAATCTGTACTGATCTGCTGCACATACCACGGCACTGATACAAACACTCGCTCATTTAAGCTGCAGATGCTTTTTATCAGTTGGAGCAAAAACATTTTATCTTAACCTGCTGAGGGTTCCTTTGAAAGGCCTTTGTTATTGCTCTGAGCCTTCCTGTGTGTATGTAACTTGAGAAAGCTCTGCTGCTTGGCCAAGCCCAAGCACACTTGTACTGTACAAATGTGTGCACACGCACGCACACACACACAGCAGGTTCTGTTTAGTGGAAATGAATAAGTTGGGTAAATGTTGTCGGTAAAGTCGGACTCCTTGTTGTCTTCCGACTTTATTAACTATAATGTGTTTTTCATATGTTTAAGTATACTTTTATCTCTGCATTCTTGTGGACTTTTCTGCCACGAAATTCACAGTCATCAGTTTGTGCGCTTGTGTGTTAAGTGAAGAATTCATGCCGTAATTGAGACATGCAGACGATATGTGCTCCATTGAAGGGATGTTTCATATCACGTGGGTCTGTAATGAGAACCTCTTGTTGCTTCCATCTCTATGTTAGGCAGGCGTTTTAAGGCTTATGTATCCTTCTGTTATTTGCCGACCAAGTCACCACAGATTTCAAATGTTTTGTCTAAAACTGCTCATTTTCCACTCGTCATGTAAAATTAGGTTTCATATTGAGGCAGCTGTGTCTCTTTAACACACTGCTCAAGTAGTCTCATCTATTGAAAGATGTTTTTTTTTTTTTCTTAAATTTAGTCATAGTCTCTTAAATTAGATAATAATGTCCTCGGTCATTCAAGGGAGCAGATTACAGCAGCCCAACACTGGATTAAAGAAACTAAGAAGGGACCAAGAGTATTATCTTAGTATGCATTTCATCATCTGGTCCAGAAACAAAGGCTCAGGCCTACCTGCTAAGCCTTTCTTTTGATTTTGGTTGGAAAATAGCCTCTAGTGCAAGCTTGGACTGGATAAGCAACAGTGTGTTGTACTCTTGCCATCTTGAAGCAAAGATGTTGGCACTTATTCCAGTGTTTGTGCATGTGGGTGTGTGTGTATTTTCTATTAATTTAGTTGGTGTGTTGTTGGCACGGTGGGTATGTGAGCTGGAAGTAGGGCAGAAACAAAAAAATCAGGAGGTAATAGACAACACATGGAACAAGGATGGAGAACTGAGTAAGAGCCACATGATTTTTTTTTTCCTGTTGATCCTCTACTTTTTCTTTTTTTTTTTTTTCCTTTCTTTTTTATCATTATAAAGTTTTGGTATGTTTACATTTCATGATTGTTGGTATTTGTTCCTCAAATTTACTGCTCTTATTTTTCTCTGTTCAGACATAATTTTGCAACTGGTGGCATCACAGCCACCAGTTTCTTCCATCACATAGCTTAATGGAGCCATCACTTGACACAATTACCTGCTTTCTTGACTAGAAATGAGCAGTAATGCACATATGAAAGATCAGTGATTGATGGAATGAAATAAATATATATATATTTTCTCTCTCTCCCTCTCTGTCTCTTTCCACTTCCAAAGTAAAAATGCACGTATCTGGACTCAATCCAGCTTCAGGTTTCTTTATTTTGTGTCGTTCCCTCATAATTATTTGCATTCATTATGTTGTCAAAATCCAAGAAGGTTCTTGAAATACTAACTGAGCAACTCACACTAAGCCTTTGGGAGGTTTAAAAGCAAATCCTTGAGGAGGAGAGTTATGAAGGTATTCACAACCTGATATGCAGTCTTAGTTGTTGCATGCATAACAGAGGAAATGGTACTTTATTTGAAAACCACTCCAGTCATGTTTTCAACTCACTGCCCCATCTGTGCAGTGATTTGGATTGTTAAATTGTGGGCATGATGTAAGTGGCTAAGACAATAACAGAAGAAAAAAAAATCCTGAGTGTACTGAGCTGAGCAGCTGTAGTTTTGTCTTTTTAATTAAGTTTTCATTTGTATTCATGAAAGAAAGTTGGTTACTCACTGGTTCAATCTCAGAACAAAACTCTTGTTGGCATGAGCCTTCCGTTTCCTTTTCTCTTCATAGATGAAATCACAGCACTGCACAGCATCATGGACAGCGACTGCCACCACCTGGCAGACATGTGAAATATGCGATTATTTGAGAACCACTTTGTCCTATCAATAAAAGTTCGCAACTCGAATGTTTGGCGCTATCTGTATTAGCATTGATATTCCTGTGTTGATACAGTATCAGGTAAAGATTCTCACCTCTGCTGCTGTAATTTAAAGCAAAGCGTAAAGGCGTGCAATTTAAATGTAAACATTTTCTACAGTTATAACACATTATAACCAGCCTTTTAGAGCCCCGTCTTCCAGAGGTGATTAAGAATTTTGTTTTGACAGAAGAGTATTTGATTAATAGGAGAAACCCGAGCCCCACGAAAATGGTATCCACTGGGTGGCAGCACTGGCTGAAACCGACCGACATTTGGGGCTTTTGTGTGTCACGTAAACTGACAATGCAAACTCCCACTGACTCGGAAGCAGTGTTCATTTTGACAAGAATTTTTCTTTTTAATTTAGTCTTAGTCACTCACCAAAGGCTTGATTTAGTTAAAGTCACATTTCCCAGCAACTTTCCCCACGTTCAGTTGCTTGTGTGTACGGACACAATTTAACCTGCTGCCTGCATTTTTCCAGCGTTTATTTTGGTTTGGGAAAGGGAATGAAAATGCCGCCTCCAAACGTTCTGGACACCTCGAGTCACCGTTGCAGGTCCCCAGCAGCAATATTCCACCATGGCGTTATTCTAGTATAATATTAACACTGATGATAGGCATCGGAAAAATAGCGAATTAACACAGTCCTTAACGCAGGAGCAGAAAGTTTGTCCGACCTAGCAACAGTAACTAGGAAGGGGGCCGTGCTTACCGAAAGGTCAATTCCTTTCGTTAGGCTTAACGACACATCTATGAGCTCAACGCTCCGACCGGGTAGAGGGCAGAGGGAGCTTATCCAATCAGAACCATAGACTGACAGTTGAATTTAAGTTAAAATAATTCATTGGTTGAAAAGGAAATCAAGACACTGAGGATGGTTGTAATCCAGATTGTCCGGCCGACCAGTGTCAGTTTTATCGTCACATTTTTACTCTTCAGTTTATAATGAACAGAGATTTCATTTTAGTTTTTGTTGCCAGTACATTAGTAACTTACGTTCTCGTCATAAATTAGTCACGGAATAAAGGGTCGTTGACGAAAAGTTTTCGTTTAAGTTTTAGTTTACAAAATTAACACTGCTCGGAAGGCGACGATTTAGCACGAGGGTAAGAATGAAACTGGGAAGAATATCGACATGCCGAACCTCGCATGAAATTCCAGACTTATGTTCCCATCAATTTGGCAAGGAACAGATTAATACTCACTACAAAACAAGTGTTGATCGTGCCTGTTTTGCCTGGAAAAAGTGCAGGCAGCCATAGAGGAAACGTGTCCAGACAACTCTTCAAGTTTGCACTAAAATGTATAAAACACATGATCATCATGCTTTCATTTGTGTAACATGTTAAATTTCAGCAACATCTTTTCAAAATGTAAGAAACTAAACGTCCTCCTGAAAAATTAGCGCATTATACTGTTATTCCAGGTTGTGTCTCAAAAAAAGAAAAGAAAAACAAAAACAAATTGAAGCATAATCAGTGTCAGTTTTCCCCATCTTAAACAGTAACACATCAGAGATATTAATCAGCTGAGTTATTCTATGATCTCACGGCAGGCATAACAAGAGAGATGGACTTAGAAAAAAAAAAGGGAGGAATGTACTCTCTGTGGTGCTAGAATCAGAACTTTTGTGCTGGAAATCCCATGTTAATGAAAACACTAGCCTTGGCGGGTGGCTGGTGTTAATATCCATGCGGTGAATTTCCCAGGATTTCTCACACTTTCACTTTGTTTGTTCTTCTCTCTCACCGCTTCCTTCTTTGGCTGTGTATAAAAACCACTTCAAGCAGTGCCGACTACACCTAGTACTCTGCCCGAAAGTTTTTACACACACACAGACCTCTTTAATTTTTTTTTTTTTTATCACTTTCTTCCCTTCCCTGATTTCCATCACTCACTCACAGTTCTCTGTATCAACATCAAACGCTTGATCTGGTACAAACAGTTTGTTTCCAACCTCCTTGTCATCATCTCATTCCTCTGCTCTCTGTTTACTCTGGGATTTGCATTAGAAAATACATTTTGGGATGGTTAATCCCACCGCGTTGCATTTCTTCGGCAGGGTGATGGCTTCCAGCTGCACTCTGCGGCAAATTTGTGTGAAGAGCGATCTTCGAAAACAAGTTTTGTTGGTGGTATAAATCAGACTGCTAATGCTGCGCTGGCTCAGCGCACAGTCTCTGCTTACACGGTGGCCCTCTGTATGCCTGTTGATGCGTACGCCTGTGTCTGTGTGCGTTTGGCAAACTGAGTGATGCTTTTACACCACAATCAAGCCCATTTGCTAACCTTATATATCAAATAGCCTCAAGTGCCAGCACAGCATATTGCAAATTTTAAATTGCAGCATAATCAGTTTTTACTTGCCTTTGTTCTTCTGTATTTTGATAGTATTGATCATATTTCATTTAATTCACAATGCAAGGCAGTGTTGGCAGTTGTGTGCCAGCACAGGCTCTGCATGTGGAGATGGAGGGTGTGTAAACCCTGGCACTTTCTTTGCAGTTTCGAACAATTCTCTTTATTATCTGCACGCTAGTCGCTGCTCTCAGAAATACTCTGGCATGCATTTTTCCAGCACTTTGAACGCCTTCTCTACTAAGTGAGCTCTTTCACAAACTGCAGACAAAGTCCTAAGTGTTCTCATGACAATTCAGAGATGGAAAAAAATATATAAAATAGGTAATTTTGTGCTTGTTTTCTGTGCCTAAATCTCCTTTTTGAAAAGTGGGTTTGTGTCAACACAGCAGTGTCCAGAAGACATTACAAAGTTAAGATAATTATGTATTTAGTGTTTTGTTTTCCCACCAAAACATTTTCGCTGTAGGGTACAAAGCCCATTAGGGGAAGCTGTCAGAAAATATTTTATGTTAGCACATGTTACCATGACGTGGGAATTACATCATTCAAATGCAGCTTGAACATTAACAACTCTAGTGGGTTATAGTTAGGTAACATGAAGTAAGAACTAGGTTTTTGGAAAAAAAAAAAAAAGAAAAAAACTGACTATGTACTACAATAACATTTAGAGCCGTTATGGAAGGCTTTTATGCAACTTGGAAAAACACAGATTGGCAGATATGACATAACTAAGAGCCAAATTAGGACAAGTTTAACAATAAGAAACAGTTTATAGATTCTTCTTACACAGACTGAAGCAGTATGCTTAGCCTTAAATCGTGACCTGCTTTGTCTGTTTTACTCAAAAAGGGGCTATAGTTTTACAGTTATCTTGGTGTACTAAAGGAGAATTCATGGCTAAAAAGGAAAATAAATCCACTTGCAAAAGAAAAAGTAATATGGCTTTTTTTCTTTGACTACAATCTTCTTTCTTTGTACTATCGGAGACATCACCCTCTGCTGTCCATTTAAGAGAATACAGCAAAAGTTATTTTTGCAGGGGCTTTACTTTATTGTGGTAGAGCAGTCATTCCCAAACTTCAGAATACCAAGGCCTAATTTGAAATGTGAAAAATCTCTGCGGCCCACCCAAATGTTTAATCACAGCTGTGATCAACATGCAACACTAAAAGCTACATTCCAATATTAATGCAAGGCCTAAACAAATAAGGTGACACTTGTCATATTAAGATGACAGTAACACTCAATTGGTTTGTTTTATTATTTCTAAATATTTTAAAATCATATAATAAATATTTTACAGTAATTAAAAACATTTAAAAAAAAAATCAAGGATTTAAATAATTTGTTTATTTTTAATGACCTCTCACGGCCCACCTGCAGTACCACGACGGCCCACCAGGGAGCCGCGGCCCACACTTTGGGAATCACTGAGATAAAGGATAACTTCATGTTTTTATGCACAGTCTGTGGTTTTTCGTGGAACTGGGAGCAGACACCTGTTTTTTATTATATTTATTTTTATTATATTTAAATAATATATAAATGTTTTTATAATTAACACATGATTTTTCTTTGGGGGAAAAAAAAGCAAAATGGGGCATCATAGTGGTGTGGTGGTTACCATTGTTGTCTCGCTGCAAGAAGGTAATTAGTTTGCAGGCTGACTAGGGCCTTTCTCTCTGACGCTTGGCTGGGTATTCTCCAGGTGCTCTAGCTTCCTTCTGTAGTCCAAAAACATGCATACTTGGCTAATAGAAGCAACCTGACGACAGCAGAATATCACATGTAAGGGAGCAGGACTCACATTCATCATGGGCTTTGCAGACACCGTCTTCCTCTTCTAAGGCTTCCTCCAGTTACTCCAGCAGAAGTAGGCAGGATCACCACTCGTCTCACAGACAGTGTTGATCTGTTCTCTGCTGAATTGACGGCAAATTAACCTAGAGTTTCATATGAGGGCCAGCACATAGATATTCTTTCCCATTTTGTCCTTACCCTCATGCTAAATCGGCGCCTTCCAAGTCATTGGAAGTTCACACTGTCGCTTCAAAACCGTACGTTTACGTGACACACTAAAGCCCCAAGTGGTAATAGCTGGTTTCAACCAGCACTGTCACCCAGTGGATACAATTTTCCCAGTACTCAGGTTTCCCCTATCAAACCCTATAAGTCTGATTATAAATTGTCCATAGGAGTGAGTATGAGCATATCTCACTTGTTGACAGCTTGGATAGAGTCCAACCCTCTTGTGCCCTTGAATAAGTTAAATGAGCTACAGAAAATTAAGGCTCAATAATTGAGAGTTCCTAGAATACTACTTCTGTCAAATATTCGAAGTGGAAAGTGCCTAGAAGTCCTCCTTACAATGTATCATTCCTGTGTCTGTCACTGTAAATCTAATAATGTCGATTAAGACAGAAGTGGTTGTACATAGAGAAGTGCTGGCTTCTGTCACTCTCACGAGGTTCTGAATTCCACTTTCATTTGGAAATCCAGCTAATTTCCAGGAACATGATCATGTTGTCATCAAATACGGTCATGCATTTGTTGTAGAACCATTAATAAAGCCCCTTCCCTTCACTTACACAAAATGTTACCAGTCAGGAAAGCTAGTTTCATCAGTGCCAGAAAATAGTATTGCCACCTTGAAAGCTGCTTTTAGAGTGGCGACTTTAGCTCCGGAAGTTGGGCCTCTTACTTGGCATTTTGAACTGTTGTCAGAAATGTCAAAAGGAAGAACTGATTTCATTTTGGGTGTGATCTGGAAGAAATCCTGGATTCTGGATCACTTTCAAATTTTCGATAACATTGCGGTCAATGGAGCCAAAAGTTTTGTTTCTCAATATCTCTGTTAATTATTGCCCAAAACTCATGAAATTTGACTCAAGGATTGACACTGGGAACCTCTATCAAATTTCAAAGGCTGATCCGGATCTGATTCAGAAGGCGGATTTTATCGCAATCTGTAAAACGCTATATGGGGGGAATCGTTGCGCTTGACAGAGGTCTGCGCTCTCCGAGTGCTTTTCTAGGTTTTTTCTAGGTTTCTTCCTTTGTGTACTTGCAAAAAAAGCACTTTCTTTTTAAACATTTTTCTAATTTGAGGTTGTAGAATACTGAGCAAATGCCACTTTCAACTTTGCTAAATATTAAGCTCCAGTGAGCTGTTTAGCTTGCCTTTGATTTAGCTTAGTTTAGTGTAAACACTGGAAATGGTGAAGGGTTAACCTGGACCTATCCTAATGGAACAAAACCATCTGTCTCTATAATGTACAATAATCAGCCAGAGAAGTCACTGTGGATAAAAGACATGCAGTCACGTATTTCAAGCCACTGAAAGACAGGTGGATAATTACGTTGACACTTGCTTTGCCGAGTCACCATGTGTTCAGCACTTTGGCTGCTCATTGTTTACTATAATTAGATTTCTAGCTACTTCGCATTCATAATATTTCTGTGCATTATCAAGTGTCTGACAGAAAAATGGAGTTGAGTCAGTACAGCCAAAACAACACCCATGTGATTGTGTTTGTAATTGAAACCAAAATGTTCTCCTTACAAATGTCAAATGACTTGCATTAATGACATGATTGCATGAGAATGTACTCTGGTTTCTGTTTTCTGGTCACTCAGTGAGGTTATTTTTAGCATCCTCTTGTAAAACCAATGTTCTCAGACTGATTTCAATAGAACTTGAATGTTGCTTTGTCTCATCTTGTTAAGACTTTTCTTAATGCAGAGTGCATTTAAAGAGTACCACCTTTGATTGCCCTCAACATCCTGCTATTACTGGAAGTGAAAGGAATATTAACAGTGTGCTTCAAACATTCTTGACCTCTGAAGTCCACTCTGTAGAGTGGCTTTGTGTGGGAACCTAATTACTTGTCACCAACAATGGCAGTTTTCCTCAGCTTACTCTTGTAAAGTCAAAGTTATTCCCATGCTCTATCCACCTACTGCACTCACTTCAAAGTGAAATTTGCCTTGCAATGCTTTTGTTGTACTTCTTCTGTATTTGAGCGTAAATAGAGCAAGGACAGGCATGAGTGTCATTCTGGGTTGAACATGCATATTTGTGGGTTTAACATAGATTTCAACATGGTTGCATGAACACTGATTGCTTTTTAGTTAGTGCATGTTCACGTTTCTTTGAATGACGAGGGCCATTGGATGAGCAGCCATCCAGCTTTAGAAGCCAGATGTCAGAGGTCGTTCCAGATTAGTGCCGCTGATCAATCGCAGGCCTTGCGTAACTCTCCTACTTTGTCTCAGGAGGAAGTGGATTAGAAGCTGTTTTTGTGATGGGACCTGGGATGATTAGTTGGGCCTGTTTAGAATGCATACACTCACAGATGCATACAAATATGCACTCAAGACAGAGAGTAGACTGCTTTTAAGATGCCCGTTACTGTGGTTTCCATCAAATCATCACAAACCGAGATGATCCCGTGGTGTTTTTATTTTTAGATGCTTGCAAATGAGGCAATTTTTCTTTTTTTATTTATTTAATTTTGCCGGGAGAGCAGGGTCACTGGTAAATCCCACAAAAGCAATTATGCTTTTTCACTCTACTACCAGAAAGCTACCATAGGAGGGGGGGAACCCTCGGGATGAATTTCTGTGACTTGCCAACTTTGTTGTTGTAACCACAGTTTAGGAGTAAGAGGAGCATGAAGAAGAAGGAGGGGGGGAAAGCAATTTTTCACAAGGCACAACAAAACAAAAACCAACTGGTAAAGACAAAGGCTGCATTTACACTGCATGGTTCATGTGACCAGATTCTGATCATTTCCACCAATATGGCACAGATCAGGATATGACCAGTGGACATTTAAGCAGCGATTTTTAGCAGTGGATTTGGATATTCTCAGATGGGCTTCAGGCCTCAATAATGTGTGGAAATAAATCAGATGTAAATTTGATGCATGGAGTCGTGTCTGCGTGCATATCCAATTTTTCTCATTACTGCGACTCAGACATCCTAAAAAATGTGACTAGTGCTGCATCCTTAAAAAAATGACGTAAACACAAGAGGACAGACTCTTTGAGATATGCCTAATCCTTTGCTGACCCCCAAGAATGCTTCAGAAAGCACAGGCTTAACTAAGAGCTTGTGTTGTATCTTCTCAACTTAGCAAATAACGAGGTGGACTGGAAGCATCCGGTCGGCTATGTCCATTCACTTTTACTGAATGAACTGGCAATGCAGCTGTATGAATGTGAACATACTGCGGGACACTGAGGAGACGTGTCAGTGCGTTAGCAGAAATACTGTGGGCCGACATCTTCTGTTTCACCTGCATTTAATCAAGCAGTTAGTCAAAACAAAATCATATTTAGGCAGGAAATTACAATCGACCATCAAGCCCGACCATGTAAGAGTCTAAATTTATCGAGGTAGCTTGTGGGACCAAATTGTTTTGTTTTGTTTTTTTGTTTTTTTTGTATTGAAATGGTAAACCAGTTGATAGCGATATTAATGTTTCTGAAAATGTCTCTTTAAAAAAATAAAAGGGGGGGGGTGGTTTTGGAATGGAGGCCCCTCGCCTCAGATAGTTTTGCTGGTAAAAGGAAACAATAAATAATCACTAGAATGCAGTTGGAAACATGGAAAAAAAAGGCAGAAAGCTAAAAGCTGATAAAAAAAGAACACTTGTGAAAAACGCTGAGCGGTAAACGGGTGTATTAGGGTTATGGTTTATTTTGGGAGTAAAACGTTTGGAAAGAAAAAATAGCTGAATTTCTTGACATTTAAACTACATCTGAAACTATCAGCCATAGAGATCCTTCATATCCAACACTTTGTCCATAGTCTGTAACTTCAAAACAGTTTGACAAACTGCGGTTCTTTTGATAACTTTTCTGGAGATGATGCCAAGCAGGTTTCATGACAGCCAGAATAAAGTATTTTCCCTCCGTTATCCTTTATTTGAGATTGTAACTGTAAGAAACACCGAGGGAATAATAATGATAAAATTGTAAAGCCTTTTTATTTGACTATACATGGAATCGGATAAAGTACAAATTTTTCTCTTCATATTTAGCTGCCAAGATAAAAGACTAAATTTACAATGTTTGCAATGACATGAAAGTGAAAGTAAATGTGAGAATGACATTTTTTAAATGTTTATTTATTTTTCTTTATCCATCCCATTTTTTTTCTAATTGGGGATGTTAAACATAACTTTCATCACAGTAAGATTTTTTTGTAGTTGTTATTTGGCTACACATTCCCCTCCAAAGTACACCCTGTTTTAGGTAGTTTCGATAGTTTCCTAGTCAGACACGTCATTCAGATGTGTCTTCTCACGTGAACATGAAAGGGCTGTACTTTCTTTTTCACATGACTTTACAGAGAGAGGGGCTTTAAAAGAGGACGCCTGCTTCCTCCAGCACCGTTAAAGGGCCTCACCCTCAGCTGGTGTCCTGACAGCTTGCAATGGATGAACCGAGCTGAGTGCCCGCTGATCAGAATGATTACACCATACATCACAGGCTCGCAAAAACAGACCCGAACAGGCCCCAGTTCTTGTTACTAAACTGTTGTATTTGTTACCCTTACAAAGTACCCTCCGTCTTTTTTTTTTTTTTCACCCTCCCTCCTTTATGGTAAAGTCTGGAGAATTTATTTGCAGATTAACTTGTCTGAGGAAGGCTTTTTCCGTGGCTCACTTTACTACGTTCATCATCCATACACATAACAGATAGCATTCCACAATTTATCACTGTGGGCCCATCTCATCAGCATCTGCATGAGCACATGCATGTCAGCTTGTGCACACATGCGTGCCAGCACGTGTGAACAAGTATGCATACATATGTGCTGCATGTATGTACCCTATGTAAAATCACGATTGTTCGTATCTTTCTGGAAACGTTCATGTATTTCTAGCTATGGGTGTTATGACACATGCGTGTCTTTACAGACAGACTTCCATGTGTCGGTCTGGCTGACCATAATTCATTCAGACACACACTCACGCACACCCCTCTCTGGAAGCTTTCAGTCACAGATTGTATATGGCCTCTTGGTTTGTGTGTACATGTGCAGACACATAAGTTCAGCATGTGGGGATGCTAAATAATGTGCAAAATAAATAATGTGATAACGTTAATCCACAGAGGAAGGTTGGTGTGTACACACACAAAGACCTAAATACTATTGTTTACTTCTTACAAATTCCACTCATTGGTATAGTATATATCATGCCTGACTTGTCTGAGGAGTTTAAAGTGTACTTTATTCAAGTTTGAAGCCCAAATGTCATCATCCTTACCTGCTAACTTTCTATATACAGCACCTCTTGTTCGAGGACCTTTAAAGCCAGTTTTTTTCAGAAGTGTCCTTTCATTTTTTTTTCTGCTCCACTGTCTCTTTGTATTAGTCAGATATTTCCCTTCTTTCAGTTCTCAAAGCCATTTGGGCCCTTTATTATGACGCCTGCAGCTGTCCGAGGTTTAAGTAGGGCAGGCAAACACATCTACACATACACCGATAAACCCATGGAAATGCGCAGACGTACACAGGCAAAGAGCCTGTGAGAATTAGGGCAGACAAGCAGTGTTACTACAGGCCTTTACATCTCAGGACCAGACTGTCCCAAAGGAGCATCATGTCATAACAGTCCTGATTGCACAGCATTTAGGAATGCTTGCAGAGTTAACCTCTCAATGATGAAGGGGTCATTTGTGACGTGATCACTACCTTGAATGCCCAACACAAACCACACACACACTTAGATTCTTTCCCCTCCATTGCAGTGAGTGTGTGTTGTGGGATAATTCTCTAAAAATGCTCTGTGATGACAATTAGACATGCAAGATTTGCTCTCAAACCAACCATTTCTAAAATTGCAACACTGAATCTTATGGAACACCTGAGCTTTTTGGTTCCTTTAAATTGCCTTTGTCACTCACTTTCCATGTGTCTTTTTCAGGTGCAGTACAGTGATGCTCAGAGTGGCAAGGATTTTGTGACCTATCTGACCCTTTCCCCAGTGCAAATGACCTTCCATGGCACTGGGAGCACCCTCCAAGCCAGCCATGACCAGGTAAGAGTGAGAATGTGGATTCAGAACTGTGCAAACCTTTGAACTCCAAATCTAGAGTTGGGATGTTTCGCAAAAGCCGTGGTGGTGGATGACAGTTCATCTAGACAAGATCAGGGGCGAGCACCTTCAGACAAGGTCCATTTCATTGTCTTCAGAAGTGTTTAAGTTACTTTGCGACTTAACCTGAAAGTCATTATGCTTTTTTCTTCATTGCTGATATGGGAATGGTGCTTTACACTGTCTAAACATTTCATTCGGACAGTAAGCAGTGGATTCTTTCTGGCAGTCTAACTGCATTTTTTTAATTCCAAAATTGATACTTCTGAACTGTGAAAGTCAAGTCCCTAACAAAGCATTGGCTCTTATGGCTTTTTTTTTCTTATTTATGATTTCAATAATAATCTTTAATAATAATCTTCATTAGATAAATTATGATAATTAGTATTTTCTAACCTTATACCATTAACACTGATATGTCTCATGCAGCCCAGCAATGTGTACCTGTGTTTTATAGAAGTGGTACATTGTGAGGAGACTTTGACAGAGTTCTAATTTTCTAGTTAAGAAAGAAGCTTAAACTCTATGGATTTGGTTATTAATCGCTGGGTATCAAAGACAACTTTAATAATAATGCCTTTAGTTTTTCAGTCCATCAAAGTGATCCCTAACCACAAATCTTTGGGACTGTCTCCCCAACTTATGACAGACTCCTGAGTTTTGTCTTGTTTCCTCCCTCCTTCTCCAGTTTTGTCACTCACTCTTTCTTGCATACTCCCTGCATTCAGAAGGAGACTCTTTGTCTTGTGTTGCCCAAGCAGAAAACCAGTTGCTTACATTCTATCATCTAAACATAGGAAGCCCCTTTGTTCAGCAGTCTTCAAAGCTTTAATAAAGGGCCGGCTCAGGCCCCGAATGGGACAGCTGATGGGGGGCTAGGGTCGACACCACTAACAGAGCCAAGCCAATATAGGCCAGGCAGGTCTGCGTCCTTGGGACCTGTTGTTGCCAGGAGCACTCGGGCATGACCGACTGTTAGAGGAGGCCTTTCTTTCCCACTTCTCAGTACAGTGAGGAGTATGACCACAAAGCCGGGCGCCTAACAATGAGGGGTCACCCTCAGCAGACCGTCAAACCCTTACGTTATAACAGTCCTGATGGCGTCACATTTGTTCGGCGCTAACACGATGGTGCCAGGATAGTGGCTCTAAGGATGGGTATTAATTACACAGCTCTTTTGAGTTGCTTGTAAAACAGTAAAGCAGGTTCCCTAATCTGCTGGTGAATGCCAGGCACCCCCTCCCAAAGTCTGTCCCATGCTGTTATGCATCTGCGATGCCATTTCATTCATAGTTTAATGGAGTTCCATGTGTTTTCTACAAAACGTGTCCCTCGGCACCCACTCACACAAACTCGCTCACGTTGCAAATGAATATCTGCAATTAGATGCTGTTAATCTGATGAGATAAAAAAGGGAATCTCTTGGGTAACAACTGATAAAACCTTTCCTGGAGACTTCCTCTGTCACTGTGCGCACACACAATTTACACCCTCACGTGCAGCAACTCCATTCATTTTAGCCATACGTCTGCCTGGGAGTTTCCTGCAGCGTTATCTGTGTTGTAGTTTGCTTATGTCAAAGAGACGAGAGTAGCTGATAAGGATCAGCAGCCAGAGGAAATCCTCCACACACTTCTACCCATGAGGTATGACGGAAAAAAGATCATCAAACTGACTACTGATTTTAACCACTTAACAATAAATTCAATTCACTTTTACAGAACATTGTGCACTTTTCATCACAGTAGATTCAGCTAACTCAAGTTTATTTATCTTCCCTTCATCAATAGTATTAATTCAACGTAGTTTCACGTTGTATTTCTCTCTGGTCATCTATAACTTGATGCTTACAGCAGCTTTATTCAGTGTGTATCTACAGCTTTGCTTTTGGGTTTGATGCATCTCTTCAAACTAAAAGTTTCCCCTTGTCTCTTTCTCTGGCCCAAGATGTATTGCTCAAGCTATTAATGAATTATTTATATAAAATTCAAGGTTTAGTAATTCCTGCTCAGTTTCAAAACACATATCTATTGTTTAATGATTTAAAGCAAAACCAGAATTTTTTTTTTTATGTTAACATATAAGTTCCTTTCATTTGAAGGAATATTTGTTTATTTTTAGGAAGTTTCCTCTAGCTATTGTGATCTCCCATCGCTACTAGGTGCATTTCCACTAGAGGGGGTTCCACGGTAGTTTTTCGTGGCTCACGTCAGTGATGCTTGTCTAGATTACACCCATGTAGATAAAGGTTTCAGAAAACTTTACAGGGCCGAAGTGCGTACCTGTGGTAGAATAGGTACTCAGAGGAGAAGACTTCTGAATTGGAGGGTGGTGCTGACTCACTGATTGGGTACTTGTTGTGGGCAGGAGATGATGTCATACAGCCACCCACTTCCCCCTGTCCCTACAAGTCACCTCCTCTCATTCAGTGCCACCATTATGCATTAAACAAATGCAGCCACCGTCTCGGCTCCTCCAAAGTTTATTTCATCATTTTAGTTTCTTTTTCTTTTCCTTTTCAGCTTTTTTTTTTTTATTTCTTCGTTTTTGCCAACTTCTTGTTTTCTTTATTGTTGATTGACAATAAGGGAAAGCGGTGCACCAAAGCCACCAGGTGGTTTGGAACGGTCGTTTACATGCAACAGGGTTTGTCACCATGAGTGGCGACACAATGGCTGAAGCACTGAGGAGGAAGTCGGGCCTGTTAAAATTACAGCCTCCTGGTTTTACTCCAAAAACCCCCACTAGAGAAAAGGCACCTACTATTGACAAAAAAAAAAAACAACCCAAAGTAACTTTAAACTGTTATCCCAGTACAGCATGATGTCCCACATCAACAAGCTAGCTCACAGAGCTACATTGGACATCATGGTGGAGGAGACTGAGGGCCTCTCTACACTACACTATCCCAGATGAAAGATGGGGATATCTTTAATCTTTGGTCCCAATCATCTACATTGAATAATATGATCGGTTCGACAACAGCCATCACACTGGTCTTGTGACCAATGACTACCTGATATATATTTCTGACAGTCAGAAAGCCCGCAACTCTGTCTACTGACTAGCCAATTAAAATGCAACTTGAAATTATTGATTATTGCAGCCTAGTGCCATTCCAAAGAAAAATAAGAATCCAAAGTTAGCCTCTTGTCTCTAACCATGACTGAGAACATTTTATTCTCCTTTGCCACGTCTTTTAAATGCATTTTGGCACACATGAAAGTACAGTTTACATTTGTTTACTGTCAGCACATATAGGATTCCACACCTCTATGTCCGCCTACATCAGTAGTAGTCTACGTTTCAAGAGGGCTGATCATTGTACAGTCTGTGCACACCAGTCTTCACATCGTATCCAGGATTGAGCAAATGCAAATCGTACAGTGTGAAATATTATGGTCTTATACAACCGCAGAAATTGTGCAGTGAATAGGAGCCCTAAGAGACTCAAGAAAGCAATGACGAGAAAACAAGTGTCCACCCACGCGATCAAGCAAGAGTAAATCTCAGACAGTGTCATAAAGTTGACTTAATCTCCATAGACTAAACCGGGGACCCACTGAGCTAAAAAATTGCAGATGTTCTCTCACGGCTTACAGCACTCTCAGTATGGAGAATCACAGAGGAATTCTGAGCAGCTACCCACAAAGAGCTACAAGGGGATAAATTTGTTTTACCATCTGAAACCGCAGTTAAAGTGAAGATTGTGTTACGGATTTTTACATCATGTTAGGGTTGCATCAGTCAGTTACGAAAGTTGGGTACATGTATGCATACAGCCCGGAGATGAATCTATGTATAGAGCAAATTCTGATCAGTTGAGAGTTGTTCATAACAAAAAGACTTGAATTTGAAAGACTTTGTCAAGTCAAGGTAGTGTGACCTCTAACTGCACCAACCCAAACAACAGCTATTAATAATCTGCTTGAGATGTCTTTCCCACTGCCCCCAAGTGGCAGCAAACTAATACAACAGGTAGTTGTGAATTCTATTATGCTCTAAGTAACGTATTGGCCCAAATATAGGATGATATTTTATTCTAGAAGTCACATTCTCAAAAATGGGGGTCGTCCTATAACCAAGGACTAGACTTTTCTTTCTTGTCATTACACGTCTGCGCCACTAGATGGAGTCCGCATGTAGGTAAACAGTAAGAGAATGGAGCGTCACAGCGAGCAGGAACTGATGTAAAATGGAGAAACCACGCAACTGACTCGAGAAAAGGGATTTGAAAGTTTTGTTGCAGTCCAGAATTTGTTTTCTACAGAACGAATTATTAATGTTCTTGAAACCAAGTAAAATTGGACTTTGATGGTTATTCAGTCATTGACATCATTAATGCAGTTATTGATCTACATGGTTGTTGCTTATTAATAGTCATAGTCATAGTCTCAGATTTTAAGAGAATACAGTTTATTAAATAGTATCCTACCTTTATCCTAAATAACATGAAAATCCTGACACATACGTGTACCTTAAGTATGGTATCATACTTCCTAAAAAAGATGAAATCATTAAAATGTTTAACAATACAGCAGAATGTTATCTATGTGGGATTTTCTTTCTATAAAAATGGTACAATAAAATGTTGTCTTATGAATAACCTCATTGTCTTCATCATACTTTTATTTTTTTCTAAAAATGATATTTGAAAAATAGGGGTCGTCTTATAATCAGTGTCGTCCTATATTCGGGCCAATACGGGAACACCAAGGTGCAGACCTAATCTGATTATCTGCATTTATTACAAACAAAATTACTCAGTCAGTACAAACCTAAACATTGTCAGCTACCTTAGGTCATGTTTTCCTATTTAATGCTGTCAGATGTGTATCTTTTTATGTACATCAGTGATGTTTGATGTCATTGGAAGAATCTATCATTTTACCCTCTTAAAGCATACAAGATGAGGGTAAAAGTTTTGTCCATCATTCTGTTGGTGAATTTCAGTGACGAAGAGCAGAGGTGTTGTCTGTATACTTTTCAAATCGCCTGCACTTTATCATCAAGAGCAAACGTGCCTACACAAAAGCACATGCACATAAGCGGATACCACAGCGGTTGGATGCTATAAATCTGGGCCTTGTGCGGACATACTTGGGGGCTCTGTATGTTTGAGAAATAAGCAGATGAGTAACCTCTGTGCCATCTACTCCATGCCATCTGCCAAACACGTGTCAGCCCGTGAGCTGCTACGCCATCTGAAAGTAGCCCGCAACCATAAATGTTTGTCAACATGTTCTCCTTTTTTAGAGGTTAGAGTTACAGTATATCAGATTAAAACCAAAAACTGAACAAAGAAGAAAGGAAAATTATGGCATTGACTGCTGTCAGTATAATATGTTTAACCGTGCTCTTTTTTACAAGTTAAGCCTAGTTTGTGTTCTCCATTCCCACATTTAGCTGGAAGTTTATTTTTAGGGGACTTCGTGTTGGAAGTGCCGTCATTCTTGTAGGCTCCTGTTACTCCATGCCTGGACACTTTCAGCTTTGCTGCTTGCTGAAACTTTCTCAAACTCATATCAGTGCTGCTTAGTTAAATCCACACTCCCACTATTGATATTTCTGTTTCATGGCCAAATTACAAGCCATGGCAAGCAGATATATTTCAGCATTATTTCGACATGGGTATAAGCTTTTTAGACAGACTAACTTCTGTGTTTGTTCTGTAGAGCTGAAGTAACTCTCTGGCAGTCCCTTCCATGGCGGCAGTGGGACACCAGGGGGGCCGAGGCCCACTGAGCTTTGTGTGAGGTGTCGATGGTCCAACATGAGTGGCCCACAATCGAAGATGACAGGGTGACTGTTGTCTACCACCAGATCTTGTGTGTATCTGTGTGTACATGGGTGTGTGTGAGTTTGCATTGCGTGCAATAATGTCCTCAGCTGAGCCACATTTGGTCCCAGGGGCCCTGTCTCCCAGATTGTCAGCTGTGGCTGCTTGGATTTCTTGCGGCAAAAGCACTTTTTGACTGATTTTATATGACATGTTGACGATGGTGCATCAGGATTAAAATGTGATGCAGACATGCTTTCAGGTAATGAGGGACCATTTTTTGGATGTGTTTTACTGGATTTATTTCTATGAACTACTCCCAGTTTTCCAGGTCACCCTCATGTTCATCAAAAGTCACAAAATTAAATATTTTTTAATGCATTAAAAGAGATGTCTAAGTACAAATGCTTGCATATCTGGCTTCGTCTTGGTATGGCGATTTCTGCTGCCAGCTGAGTTGTGATGTTCAGACAGGCAATGAAGGACAGAGTTTGGGGACTCAGTGAGGGGGAATGCTGGTGAAGATTGCATTTATTTACCTGTTGCACACATTTCTCATTTGCAAATGTGTTAAAATTTGGTATGATGATTTTGTTTCAAGACTATGTCCACAGTAATGCTGTTTCATTTTAAATCTTGCTGTTTAAAAATACAACCGATCCACATCCACAAACATTTCAACACATCTTGTCAGAAAAGATCTCTATGTAAGCCTGAAAATATCACTGATGATATCCTTTGTTGCAGATGGGTCTTATCATTTCTTGTCTCTTGTACATGTGGGCAGTGGCAGTATTTTGAAATGCAGAACTTAGATGCCCATCGGCTGATTCCAAGGACAAACAAAGTCAGTTGTCTTGACACATCGGTTTTTATCTTCCAATGATGCTCATATGACATAGGCTTGGCGAGTCAGTGAATGATGAGCAGTGACCCAGAAGAGCAAATCAGGAAGCGAATGTGAGCATCATGGTTTCTAAAGGGCTTTTTCTTTGTCCTTTCTTACTGTACCCCAACCCCAGAGTTTACAGACTGAAACGGGGTCTGCAGTGGAAAACTGTTCAGTTCCTGAGGGCGTACTTGCCGTCGTGGTGTGGATACCAGACGTAAACATAATGATTTAGTCATTTTAAATGAAGCTATACTAATATGGACAAAAATAAATAAATAAAAATAGCACAGAAAAAAAATGATGGCAACATTACAGACATTACTTCTTTCATTGATGATGATGATGAATTACTGTCGCCAGGAGTTGTTGCCCCTTTGTGACCTGTTGCACTCGTACCATGTCCATAAGAACACCTGAAAGAGCCACAGTCTATCTGCATGGTGGTTTTTCTCCATCACGCCAGCACATCCCAGGTCCAACCAGATGCAATATTTGATTCTACTCACTGCTGCCATTTTTCATTGTTTGCTTGTTAAACTAATACAACATGTTTCTGTTTTTAAAAAATGCATTTATCTATATGTATTTATATCTCATGTATCGTTATGTTGTGCAGTGTTATATCCTGTATTGTGCATCCCATGATGTGCTGCCAGTCTTCTGTGCTATCACTTTCTTTCTCTGTCACTGGATTGGCAATTTTTGAGTGAAACCACAAAGAACATCAATGTTAAATTGACCTATGACCCAGTGGCACAATGCTGTCAATTTAACAGATTGATGAAGCCACCAATGTTACATATTCCATCTTTGGAAAGGGTTAGAGAGGGAGATAGAGGAGGTGACTGCTGGCTTGGTCTTCAGAGAGCCCCCATGGAGCTCAAGAGAACAGCAGGAGAGGGAGCTGCACCGAGGCAGAGGTTGTACAAGCATTGTGTTTGAAGTCTTCCTCCCCGACTGGAGCGCAGACGTTACCCCAGGCTGGGCTCTTCTCAGGGGGTCCGCTGGAGTGTTACCCAACCAGGCCGGCAGCTGTCGGACAGTTTCCCCTCCCTGCTTATCTGTCTTGTCTGTCTCGTCCTTATGTGCCAGTGTTGTGCAACCAAAGTCAGCACCTGGAGGTGTCTTAAATCACTGAATGGGAAGAAAACACAACAGTCGGACTTGTTTTGTAGGACCTTTACATTTTGAATGGATATGGAGTGGACATTCTTGCCTTCTGGTCGTATTGTTTAAACAGACTGTGTCTCTTCTTGGAATTAAAATCCTAAATATACAGCAAAACCAGTTTCATGATGAAAGACAAGTAACTAGCTACGTGCTTACATCATCTCCGTATTAATTAGTTTACTGATAGCTGTATGTGTATGATTTAAATGGGAACATAGATGGGTATTTTTTCTCACTCTTTGCTATTAAATCTCTTTTCAAACAGAAACATTTTAATTAAAACATAACATGCGAAAAGGTTAAAGAGAAGCACAAAATATGTTGGCTGACATCAAACCACAGCTGGCTATGATGTTCCAAGAATTTGGCTTGTGGAGGCGTTCATGCATTGCTTCTATTAGCTAAGGTCTTTCTCTCTGTAAATGCTTAACAAGGCCTGGACTTTATCGCGCCGTCACCACCCTGTTCCCGCCCTGGAGTGAGGACAAAGTGAAGCATCCACAGAGCGATCCATCACTCCCGCCTGTCTTCCCACTTGCCCTCCTCAGGAAACACCTTTCAGACCAGGAGATTAGAGTGTGATTGGAGAGGAGAGGAGCAGTGAAAGAATGATGGAGGAGGAAAGAGAAGGGGTAAACGACGGCAGAAGGATGGCGAGAAAGGGAGAGACTGTAAGAGAAACTGATTAAGTGAGCACACAAAAGATGGATGGGGACAAGTAATGAGAAATTGGGAGGTAGAAGTGACTGTCTTTTTCTTTTCTTTGCACACTGGAGGAAGAAGTAACCCGTAGGGAGTGAATAAACATGAACTTGCCCATTAACTGATGTGTTGATAGCTCCAAGTGGCCCTTGGAGCATTAGCATGTCTGTAAAGGGCTGACATGGCGAGGAACCGAATACACACACATACAAACTCTGTCTTATTTACCTCCGGATATATAAAGGCTAAGTGGCAAACTAGAAGTAGGTGTATGATGACCTTGGGAATAGTGACAAAGCTTCAGCCTTTACCTAGGCCTCACCCAGATCTGTTTCTTAAAAAATCTAGAAGTAAGGCCGCTGCACAGCTCAGTGCTTTAAGCAGGCGGCCCGTGTACGGAGGCAGCAGCGGTCACAGGTTCAACTACCAGCCTGCAACCCTCTGCTGCGTCTCTTCCCCACCCTCTCTGCCCCAGCTTCCTGTCTCCTCCTCACTGTAAATAAAGGCCACTAGTGCCCCCAAAAATTAATGAATAAATAACTTGAAAAAATGATGAAGTAGAAAAAAAAAAGGGAGAGAGAAGTTAGGGTCTGGTCTTTTTTAATGAAGAGACTCTTTGATCCCATGTAACACAGCAGGCATGGAGTCATGTTGAATGAGCAGTATGAATTTATGCTGACATGTTACATCCTTTGTTTCCAGCTTGTGGTCATGTGGCTTCCACCTTTTCCTTTAATAAGAATATCTGCAGAAGCTGTAATGCTTGTTTTAATGCTTTTGAGCACCATGTAGTTTCGATCTTAGCCTTAGCAGAGAAATATTAAGAAAAACTTGAGAGTAACATTGATGAAAAGTAAACGTTGTTCTTTCAAAAAGAGGCACCCAGTGTTCCAGGCAACAAGGGAACCCTCTGTTCATGAGGTCCAGGTATGGAGGCAGGATGTATGGGCATGTCCAGGCATCAGTGATTTTGACAATGAACTTATTGAGATGACTAGACGGCTGAGCCAGAGCATCTGCAAAACGGTAGGACTTGTGGGATGTGACAAAAACAATAGTAAACATCAGAAATGGGCCATCAAGCAATGGAAGAAGGTGGTCCCTCTTTGTCCCTTTCTGAGGCCTCTTTCAGAAGTTTAATGCCTCTAACCACACTCCAAAAAATGGTTCAGGAATGACTTGACGAACTTGGTAAGAAGTTAGTTAGTTCTTCCTCAGTCACGCTCTCATTTTGTCTTTACTTTCTTGGGCATCTGAGTCGCCCTCTGCCATAATGTGTGCCATGAGCTGGTTTCATCGTTGCTGATGTGTGACAGTACCGTAAGCGGGACACAGTTGTCCCACGGGGACGGGATCAGGCATCGGCTGGTTTTTGTCAGTAGCAGGCATTGAAGATCGCTACGGCTGGACAACACTTAGTAAGAGTAAGCAAATCTTTTTTTCAAATGAAATTAAAGCTTATTTTTTAACGTAAACAAGAGGTTCATTGTTCTGCTTTAAAAGGGGTTATAACTGGACGCCGGTCACGTGACTGCTGTGACCAGCTTTCACTGTTGTACCCCCATTGAATTATGAAATGTAGTGTGCAAGGTGGACGAGTCTGTAGACTGAGCGATTATTTACAAACTGCTTATTTTTTATACTTATTTTTTTAGAGATGTGTGTAATTATCAGACACGCAAACCTATGTATGGTGAACATTGGTGCTACATTTCTGTTTAGATTAACTACAATTTCATGTCGGATGTGAAAGCTGGATTTTCACTGCAAACAATGGTAAAAGACCGTTTCCTTTTAATTCGATCATTTATCATATAGTATTATTTTAGCAAAAATTGTTTGGCTTTTTTAAGTTGATAAAAGGAAATCAGGTTTTTTTTTTTAATCTAGATTTATGCGTGTGTTAAACTTGTTTCCTCACTGAATGTTTACATACCTGCCAGGTCTGTGTGATTGCTCAAAGGCAACCAAAGGCGCTACATTCATTATCACATTCATGCTAAGAGGAGCAAGATGTTTTGGCAGTGGCCTTGCAGCCCACAGTGCTATTAGGCTCGCCGCGTGATTTCCCACACACACAAATTTGGTGTGGATAAAGGCCTGTAAACCAATCACACCTTTCTTCACTTGTCACCTCTGTGGGAGGCTTGGGCCGGCCAGGCTGCTACCTACTGCTCTTTGTAGCGTCTAAGGCTCATTAACTTAATGCCATTTGATAATGAGTGATAGTCCGCCTTGCTGAAAAGGTCCCCAAGATAAGGACCACATATTTAATTTTTCTTCTGCTTCACCTTCTCCCAGTGACAACGTGTGAGATGCGTCACCTGTGGAGAAAACAGCCTTTTCTTGCGTGAACGCAATCAGATTTCCCCTGTGTAAAGGTTAACATTCCTGCTTTCTTTTATAATCATTATTATGCAAGTTGTTTTACTGTCTCTTGTTTCATTGGTTTAAAATCCACACTGTTGTAATGTTAAATAGTTATCCTGAGAGCTTTGGCTTTTGCTTCAAAGATGCCAAAATAAGCAGTCATAAATATTCCTTTATTTGAGCCTTTTGGAAATTATCCATTTAACACACAGTGTGGCAGCAATTTCTATAAATCTGCCACATCTCCTGTTCTACTGCTCCTCGGGGCAATTTCCGACAAAATAGATAAAACAGATTACCAGCGACCAACCTCTTACACTGTCACTCTTGTTCCACTCTGTTGCACAAATCTGCAAGGAAATTTGGATTAAAAAAAAAAAAAAAAAGCCTTTGAACTCGATATGTGACGCACATCTTGTGATTAAAAGCTTATAAAAATTCATTACCACAGTAGTGCTCCGAAAGCAAAACACACCATGACACTAATGGTAGGCAGATATGTCCATCTCAAAGGCATTAGAAACTATTTAATGTGAATATACACAAACACATCTGCACTCTAAACAATGACTTGTATTGTTGGTTGCGGTAATGCTCCTTTGTTGATTTCCTGACTTGGTGAAATCAGATCTTGACGATTGTTGTATTCTAGTTGTTGTAAAAGTTGTTTTCATGTTCCATCAAGCAAAGTATGATTCAGATTGTGGTGAAGGGTTTGTCGCCGTTCAAGGTGAGGTTCCTCCTGAACCCGCCGGAGGAACCTGAAGGCTTCTCCTGAATCCTACAGAGCCGCAACAAGGCTGCCATGGGTTTGGCCCTAAGTGACTGTTCAGCAGCAGATCAACTGGTGGGAGTCGAGTGGCTAATGTCCCACATCGTGATCAGGACTCTCCGGCTGTGTACTGAGTTATGGAGATGAGCGTAGCGACTGGGGAATGTTTTTCTGTCTGTCTGACTCCCACCACCGCATCCACCTACCACTCATCGGGGCGTTAACACATTCTCAGGCCTCCGACAGGACACATTTTGAAACGCTCACAACAACAGTCACATTGGGGGTTACACGAGTTACGACTGAGGTGTCACATACCCCTGCAGTTAAAGTTAACACTCTGTGTGTCTGCCTGCCTGCCTCATAACAGTATCTTCAGAATCTTCTTAAGCTCCCCTGTAAATAAAGTCACAAGTGACAGCTTGTGTTCTGTTTTATATGCAAATTCAGCCCATCCCTTTGCATTTAAAGAAGATAAGGAATGATTAACCAAACCACAGAGTGACTACGTAAATGTGAGAGGAAGAAAAGGCATGCAGTGAGTTGGCAATTGTTGTTATTTGGTGACTCGTGTATATTACAATTTTTAAAAGTTAAAAGGTCCTTTATGACACAGACGTCCCATCTACTGCCATGCAAGAAAATGAGGTGGTCAAGGACTAATAAATCATCTATTTGAAGTTCAAACACTTCCAGACCGGTGGTTTTAATCTTGAGCAACCAAGAAAAGGAAGTCCAACTGCTTTTGATTCAAGCCTTTGAGGATTAGTGTGACATTTCTTCAGAATACGTTGCCCCAAAATGAATGTTAAACATGTTGATGGGAACACCACTGCCGGCTCCAGACACAGATAAACGTGTGCGTGATGATGCCACGGCGCTCATGTAACTGTCAAAAGAAAATATATTTCCCCAAATGCCAAACTAATGGTTTGAAATGTTCCACTTGTTGACTTGTTTGAGCTTCTGGTTCATTAGTTGCACTTGTCTGCGTTTTACCACAGGCTCTGAAAGGATTCCCTCAGATAAATTAACACGATATGTAAAAATGTAACGGGAAATCCATTTCACTCAGCCTAATAATGAAGGCTTAGTTTTACATCTGCTAGACGAAAACCACAGAATGTCATTATTTCAGCTACCAGTTCTGTTATGTTGTGGGAAGTGTGTTTTGATAGCACTTCTGAAGATGCTTAGAAACTGTGTGTGTGCTGTTTGACAGTTCATTCACACGTTTCCAGTCGCACACACACACACACGTCTTGCTTGGGTGATGCTGTAATGACTTCCCCAAAATGGTGTGATTAATTGGAGATTATTTTAAACAGGACGTTTAATACAGCATAGTTACTGAATAAACATTTGTCGTAGGGGCCCCCCTCTTCCTAAGGGACGTTTTCTGCGCCCATCTCCATTCTTCTTTTCCCTGAACCCAAACTAATTTCCCTTCTTTCACTCTTTTTTTTTTTCTGTCTGTGCTTTCTCTTTGAGTGTCACACTCCCTCCCACATACACTTCTCCCTTGTGCCCAGCGAGTAAACGTGGAACCGTGTGAGCCTTCAGAAGGACTTTGAAATGAGACATGGCTCGGACATCAGAGGGCTCTGATGCTCTCAATGAAGTCCTGCTTGATTTATAAGAGAGCGGGGAGTAGTGGTGACGGTGATGAGGGGGGGGTTTTCCAGAGGGATACAAGGCCACAAGGTCCTCCATTAGTACCTTGACCCCTGCTTCATGGAACCGACCACAGCATAGGTGCAGTGGGAGTGGAAGAGGAGAGGGATGGATGGATGGTGGACATGAGGGGGGTCTTTTCTTTTTTTCTTTTTTTTTTTTAACTTAAGAAGTCTGTTATTTGCATTTTCAGTGAAACAGAGTGAAACAGAAATGAGAAACCCTACCTCGATCATTTGTCAGTGACCTGCTGTGTCTGCACTCAGACGTCTGTTGGTTGTACCTGATCCCTCACTCAGACCCGTCTCTGCTCCCTCTTTTACGATTCTCCTCACTGTTTTACTGCCCGCTATCTAATTAGCTGTGTCTTAATCACATGTTAAAGCACAGCGCCGTCCTGGTGTTTACTGTCTGTTTGTTATGCTGTAAAAATGTGTGAGGTTGCTCGTAAAGACTTGACCGTAGATAATTACGCACTCACACTCCTTTAGTGGATAAAATCACAGCATCAGTGGCAAGTAATGGATTACAGCGTCTGTTCTGTGCTACTGCAGGAAAGCTCTAACACAGATGGGCTCTCCAGTGTAGAAATGGTGACAACGTTTCATAAATGATTAAAAATGACTCCTTCAAGGCTCCTTTGGTTTAACCATGTTGTATTCAAAATTGCAAGAATAATTAATTCCCTTTGCTGTTGATCTCTTTCTCTTTGGAGATTATGAAGTGCTGCTTTTAATTTTGTATGTGAGGCCGACCACAATCTATGTTTTCCTGTCACGTCAGCCGCTCTCCGTCTGGCCTTGGCTCGCATTGATGTTTGCAGACGGAATCCATAACATGGCTTTTTTTCTTCGGAGATTGGTCTCTGTTCATGTGCATTTTGTGACATGTCAGCTTGCCTTGGGATAATTACATTATGGCTTCTTGTTAGCATTTTTCAAAAGGCCTATCTCAATGTTTTCAGTCTGTGTTCTCTGCGTTCTATCCTCCCATCAGATTCCATCTTTGGCTCATTAGTGCGACTCCGTGACCGAAGGAAAACTAGCCTCGCTGGAGGAGTCTTAGCTACCAAGGCCTGTCTCTCAGAATCAGCATACCGAAATTGATTGTTTTCAGGAAAACATGCCCTATGCATAATCTGCCTCTGCAGTACACACTGCCAGTTGCCATAGAAACATAGTAGGTTTTTCATAACACTCAGAGGCTGAGGCATAGCGGGTCTTAATCTCTCCCATCACACAGCGGCTCGCAGCTCCCCTCAGTATTTTTGGGATTCTTATATAAGATGAAATGTCTGTGCACATCTTGTAAGCCCTGAGCGTATGCTTTTTAATGAAAAACACTCACCAACTGTGTAGGGATTCATTGCGAATTATAAAACCGCGTAAAAAGGTTTTACAGACGTGTCCTTTGCATGCACCAGGTGATTAAAATGCAAAAAGGAGCTAAGGGAGCTACAAGGAGGAGGAGACAAGAGGAAGAAGGTGTAAAACGCTGTCTGACTGTGTGTCCTCTCTCGTTACCGGATGTCCTTGTCCTCCAGACATCCACTTCTCGTGCACGTTGCCGTCTCCAAAACAGAAATGTAAAAGTGCTGTAGATTATTGCATGCAGCTGGTAGCTGTCACTGTAAGTTTACCTCCTCTTACCTACCCTCTTTCCTAACCCCCCTAAATACATTCCCAAGTTCCTCTTTATTTGCCTTTCTACACCTGTAAATCTGTCCTGTTAGTTTTGTAATCTTAATTTGTTAACCTAAAGGGAAAGATTCCCTCAAATTAAATGGTTTGCAGATTATCCAGCTCTGTTCATAAATATTGAGTAAAGGTTTAAGTAGCTGCAAGTCCATTTAAATGTCGGGCAAATTTGAGGCAAACTTTTCAAACGCCGCTAAAAAGGAAGAAGTAATTTGGCGCCTGTCTTAATCAGTACAAGTGACTATGTGGGCCAAACCAGCACATGGTTGAATCTGTGTGGGCTGCCAAAGGCAAACATAACCTTTATAAAGAAGAAAGCAGCAATATTTGCCTCGGCCGTGTTAGAGAGAAAAATAGAGAGAGGTCTAATTTTTATTTCATGTCAATTAGGATTAGCCATATTTCTCCCGTGAAGTGGAAGCAGCTGATCACTCATGTGGTCAGTCATGAGTTAAAGGCATGGTAAGATATTTCTGGATGGTGTAACATCTGTTGATATTTGAAACCAAACATCAACAAAACACGGAGAGCTGGCTCCTCCCTCACCCTCCCTCCTCAGGGTTAGGGTTAGTTGGCTTTAACCATGAGGGGAGTTTCCATTAACAGGTGTCCAAGGTAAAACCCAGGAGGCTGAAACTTTAACACGACAGACGTCCTCAATCTTTTTCATCCTTTCAGACATTGTTTATGTATTTTGGCTGACGGACTCCGTAGGATCAACTGACTAGGCAAACTACCGCTCCATACCTCCTGGCATCAGTGGTGCTTCACTTTTGCTGTTTGCCAACCACCAATAGATTAAAAAAAATTTTTTTTAAAGAAGTAGAAGATGACAAAGAAGGACCAAAAAAGAAAAGTAAACAAACTAGAACAGCATGGATTGGAGCCAGGACCGTTGCTGCTTTTCTGTCCGCTGCTTGCATGCACCACAATGCTGCCAATGAAAGAGGAGAGACAACTTGTACTCAAAGAGGATATTGAAGTGGCTGACATCAGCTCCTGCCCATGGCACACCCAGTCAGCATCGAGTCAACATAAACCCGGCCCAAACACTTTTTTCGGGCTGTTCTGAATACCTAATCCATTATTCTGTTTCTGATGATAAAGACACACCTCAACAATTGAGGCCTTTAAGACTACTCTGCTGATGGGAAATACCAATGAACCCAACCAAAGCACAATCATTGCGACTGTCTGTGATTGGCTGGATTTGTCATGGTTTGAGAGCAGGTTTCTCTGCTGATTTGTACTTTACAAAGCCAGGGCTGTGTATAAACAGCTGCTTTATTACATTACAGTGTTCTCACAAGATAGGCAGCTTGTAGATGTTGAGGAGATATTTTCTGAATATAACAGAATCCCTTATCCTGCCTTTAAACATTCACCATGTCTGATCTTATTCACAATAGGTGTTTCCATCTCTTCTTATGTGAATCTCCTAAAACATCTTCACACAAATACTTTTTTCTTTGTCACATTTCCTTCCTAAGAAGTTTTTCCATAAAGGTTTTCGAATATATTTTCAAATGTTATCACACAGCATCACTCTTAGGTTTGTTCCTCATAACTTAGATGAAATTACTGAGCTCAAGATGATCAGAAACTATGATGACTCAGCATGACTCTTTTTGTTTGCTCAGACCGTTTTGACGGAAACACTATTTAAACTTCCATCAATTACCCAACAAAGAAGGAATAATTGTAATACAATGTCAGTGGGAGGGCTGATAATGACTAGTAATAACATTTGACAGCCAGCCCGACATCCTCATTGGAGATTGATTGCATTTATGGCAGTATCTCGTTTAAGGTTATTATCTGTGCAAATTATGGTAGGCGATTAAGACTTTTGCTTCCATGTTGCAAATAGAAAAGGTCTTTTCTTTCGGTTGTGTGGCAGCAACCACAACTATGACATATGCATCCCCACCAGCCACTACTTGTACAGTACACCCGTCCACTAAGTACACTAACTCTGCACTCTCCAAACAGTTTGTCTGTTTTAATTCTGGACAGCAAAAATTGGCAGGAAAAGAGCAGTTAAAAGGATCGTTTGGTCGATCTTTGACACAAACAGAAAATTAGAAAGGAAAGGGAGATTAGCCAGCGGAGAACAGAGAAATGGGACGCCCCTTGGGGGCGATCAATAGCTCTGTGCTGATAAGAGAGCGAGTGCCTGCCGGATGGCTTTTCTTCCCACCGCTTTTTGTACCTTCCCTAGGGCAATTGAAGTCCAAGTGTTGGAAGATTTTTGGAGCTTCTCCCTCTGGCGTTAAAAAAGTGGGTCTCTGCAGGTGGGATGGGGTGATGTAACATTGCTTTGGAATCACAAGGGAAACCTGGCGGAAAGGGACATTAGCCACAATTCAGTTGGATGCTGTTTCTCCACCCAGTATTAGTGAATCATGTTAAATCCTCGAGGTGACTTAAAAGATGGAATAACAAAAGTGAAGGAACATTATTTTCTGTTTGTGTCATTAGTTGCTTGTTGTGAATGAATAAATTCTAGTCCCTTAGCTGAGTCATAAAGGATTAGTCCACCCAGACAGTCTCTTATCACTCCAGTTTCGTCTGCATGTAATGGGAGGTATCTGTCCGTGTCAGTTCAGAATCCCTTTTTGGGAAGTATTTCAGCTTATTCAGTGGTCATAATGGTGAGTCACTGACCTTGAGGCTGTTCCTCTCGTCATACCTAGTATCTTCTCAGGCATTAGCCCCATCACTAATGCATTCCTCATGCTTTTATCTCACTCTAAGCTGGTTACTTTGGCATATATTCATGAGCAATCATGGAATAACTTGGTGTTTCTGAGGATGAACAAACCTACCAAGACCCCCTGTAAATTCTTGTGGTAGTTTCCTTTTGTGTCATTGTTTTCATTCACAATGGAAAGTGTAGGTGTCTTTCTTTTCTTCGATTGTGTCATCATAGATGTTTAGTCACTTTACAGTGTGATGTTAAAGTACAAATAGGGCATCAAAACAGTTCAGCTGACTGGCCTCAAATCTATGTGAATTAAACCAGTTTTGTGTTGGTATTGAATATGTGTTTACAGCAAAAGGGCAATTAGTGTTAGCCCTGAGGGTAATAGACCTAGGTCAAAGTTAATTGCTTATTTTAAGCCTCTAATAAGGCTCAAAAATTTTCATGGTGTGGAAAATTTCCTGACAAACCAATAGACTTTGTATTTGTACAAAAAGTGTCTAAAAAGAACTGTTTACATCATGTCCAGTCACTGCCATCTTCTGTACGAGTCAACCACTGATGTCGTGCAAACTGTTGTCAGTAGTCGCAAAAGGAGAGCTCATGTCTTTTGTCTCCAAACATAGATTTTGTTGAAACTCAAAACAGCTTTGATTTAAGTTGTTTAGTCAAAACTTCATATTCTAATCGTCTAATAAGAGAGCTAGGGTTGTTATCACTCCAAAATGTACTTTAAAGCGTTCACAAGATGTCACATGTCTGACTAAAACTGTAAACAACTGTTGCATTGCGTTACAGAAAGAGTCATATTTGCTAACAAATCCACCAATAAACACTTTTAATATACTTGTTTCAAACTTCCAGCCACATAACGATGCTTTACAGGGCTGTATAAACCATTTTATAATCATTATTTACTGCTTATAAATGTTCAGTAGTGCTAGCAGTTTAACGTTCTCCATGCTTCATCTCTGTTATTCAGCTACTATCATGTCAAAACTAGCCAAGCCCAGAGATTAGGTTTCCTGATAGTTATATCGTGGCAGAGTAACACACTGTTAGAGGCTGTCAGTATCTGCTTATTCTCTGAGATGCTGACAAGGCAAGTAAGGTATGCTGAGGTGCTTCTGCCCCTCACCCTCTGCCCATATGTTTTGTATTACGCCCTAGGAGGTGCCATGCCCAGCAGCTCGGTGGTGGGAGGGGATAAAGCACTCCTCTCCGGGCCAAATGACGCATGACATGGCGCTGCGCCCCAGGCCCTTATTTATGACTTCCCATGTCAGCGAAGACTTGCTCCCCTGGGGAGCCCCACAGCCGTTATCCCACTAACTTAACTCAGCCGGCCCTTGGTGCTCTTCTTATGCCTGGGAGACGCACAAAATGAAAACACAAAACACTCCAGAAATTCTGATCACCATGATGTGGAGGCATGTGCTCATGGCTGAGATGAGTCCAGGAATCCAGTTGAATTCCTCATAGTTTACTTAGCTGTAACTGGCAGATGCAGCACTGTTGCACAAGAAATGCACCGGCACACATCAAGCGCTACTTCAGAGGAATTACCGTCATGTCAGGCTAGAGCTCGGCCACTGCCAGGCACACACTGACTCCTTTTCCGTGCCTCTGATGTGGAAGAGGATGTGAAATGTGGAGAGAGAGTGAGGAAGAGATTTTTTTTTAAGAGGATCTGAATACATTTTCTCTGTAGTTACTCAAGAATCCATGTACATATCACACCGCATGAACAAATAGACGCATACAGTGCCAGCACTCATGCACACACAGGTGTTCTCTGCGAGCTGTCCGGGAATGTTCCAGTGATCCCTGTCCAGGGTTTTGATGTGGGCAGAGGGAAAAGAAAAGAATTTAGAAGAAACTGGTGCCAAGTGATGAGAAAGAGGGCTGAATGGCAGATGTAAAAAAAAGCAGAAAAGAAAATCTGCAATACATTTAAAAGATTACAATAAAGGAGGAAAAAAACAGACGTGATGATGGTAACAACAGGGTTAACATGGGACAAAAAGATGGTTTGGATTTTCTCTTCTCTGGTATCTCATATTACGTTAGGCTTTGAGGAGTGAGCTCTAAAGAGAGTACTGTCAAGGGTGTATGTGGCCTTTTGAAAGCAGAACAAGCTCTCTCCAGAATAATATATCCAGCCTCAGAACTTCGCTGACAACAGGGCACTCATTTTTCCAACTTTCCAGGTCCTCCCTGTAAAACGCCCTGTTTGAAATCCACTCTGTTCATTGTTTAGTCTAGTATATGTCCTTAGATCATCCTCATAAGCAGCTGTCCTGCATCCCCCTTCATGTTCTGAGAATCTCCGCCTCACAGCAATTCAAAAGCAGCCACCTGACAGTAATCACATTCTTTCTAGCATTATTAAGATCTGACACTGAGCATGTTTCTGCAGAAAAGGATAAGTGGTTATTGTACAATTGAACAAACAAAAGCAAGCAGTTTGGGTTTCAGTACACCGATCCTATTGTTATATCAAGTTCGTAACAGAAAGTGGAAGTGTTTTTTTTCTTTTTTTGAAACAGTGCTGTGGTTTCTGTATTACACTGAGGTAAGAAAGCGTGTCTCACCTTATGTTGTTTTTGGAAATGATTCAGTTGACATGTGCCCAGCCAGGATGGTATCCAAAAAGCAGCACCTCATAAAATATTATATGTTTCATCCTCATCAATCCAGCAACAGTCTTGACTCAGCAGGTAATGCAGGCATGACACCACATTGTTTCATCTCTGCATGCATGCCCACTTCTATCCTTTAATGCACCTGCACTGAAACTCAGTGACTCTAATTTGAAATGCTAAATCTGTATGAACCAAGCAGCCTTGCTGTTAGGATGGCATAACACCCAAACACATGACTTGTACTATATAGCAGGATGAAAGCGCAGATGGAAGTCTACCACTGATGCTCTTGGCCAAGACTTTGGGGAATCGAGGAAGAGAGTTATTATGCCAGATGGGCTATACAGAGCCAGAAAATAAAGTGCTGATTATCTGCATCTTCTATAAATGCCTTTCAGTGATTAGAACCTAAACCCATCATCTGGACTTTCATCTGACACATGTCACTTTCATCTGATTTCCAACAGAGCAGAATTAGGATCTTATTTGATGGAGTCAAAAAATGGGCAGACCTTCCTTCTGAAGATTCACAGCAGGTGGAGAGAAAGAGTAGCAAGTCCTGCAGGACTGAGTGATGTGCTGCTGGACCTCCCTGGTGTTGTCAATGGCTGCTAAAGGACAGAGGATAAAGTGCTTGAGAATGGAGGATTAAAGATTTCCATCCCTTCTTCGGTCTGGGTTAGGGTTTTCCCTGTACTATCTCTGGCCTTAAATTCTTCCTCAAAATGTTTGAATTGCTTCCCTACAACATAGTTGTCCCGCACTGAGAGCTGATACAGGGGTCTGATTGGTCAGGGTCACTGTGATCCAATGATCCATCAGATCCATCAGGCTGATGCTGCAGGCTCCTGAGGGACTGAGCCTTTGTTTGGCTTAGCCGCTGATGGAAGCGAAGCCTCTGTCAGGGAAACCATTAAGAGCCCAGCAGGCCCAGAAAAATGATCCGACCTTGTCACTCCACATCAGGAGCTCAGCCACGGTACCTTCTCAGGCACGTCACATTTGACCACTGTTTGTCCAAGTCTTTGAACTAGGGACAACTAGATGGATAGATGGTTAAGCTCGTGTATAAAATGGCCTTTGGGTGCTTTGGGTTTGCTACCAGTCTTGGATTGATGGCAGGTGCTGAATCGTTATCTAAAGTAGGGTGAAAAAAGGAGGGATAGGTGAAGATGGAGTGAATAGTGCTGTGCTGGTCTACGGGAAGCAACAGGTACCAAAAAAAAGATAAAACACAAGCAGGCTGAGTGTGTGATATGTCAGTAGTCATGTTTCCCTATAATTAGCAAGAGAGTCTGAAAACAAATTACTGAATTGTCACAAAAATAAAATGTTAATTTGAAAACGTAACTGTTTTCTTCAGCCTTTATTTCAAAATATAGATAAGAAAACCCGTGGAGACATGGACTTACGAGTTGAAACATTGAATCCAACAACACTGGTTACTGGTTTGCAGCACAAGAGATTTTTTTTTTTAAGTTCAAAAAGAAGTTCCAAGGTAGCAATTTTTCTATGTATTGATGACAGATAAAAACAGCTTTGTACAGTTCTCTCTACTTTAGTTTCTTTTTGTTACCTTAGAAATTTAACACAGTTGGGTGCCAGATGGTCATTGCTCTCCATTGCAGCAAGTGGTTCAATTATTTTACCAAATAGCCTGCATTTTGCAGTCAGTTACTTCTCCATCACCCTCTTGTCTCTAAAGTTCAATTCAGACCTTGCGTTCATAAGCATTCTGAAAAATCTAACGCCAAATGGCCAGGGCTTAGCTGTTGTGTTCACACCTGGCATTAAAATGTGTTCCCAGATGTGCCCTAGTGGTTGAATCTGACCTTTTCGTTTCATATGCGAAGACACACAGGTTTATGTAGACAGTTAAATTAAAAATAACCTGTTACTACTAATGAAAATGGACACAAAAGGCCACTTGATAACATGTATTGATGAGAGTTGATGTCTGATCATCATTTTAATTTTGTATCGATGCTATTGAATCATTCATCATTTAAATTGGTGTTGCGATATAGATTGATAGAAGGTTACACCCCTGCCAATGACCAGTTCTGATTCCAATATCAGCACGGGATACTGGTTTTTGTTGATTGATTTTAAATTAAATAATTCCAATAAAAGTGCAAAAGCTAGGGAAAGCTAAGAAAATCTGTTATCCCACCCTTTAGATACATTAAAAAAAAAAAAAAAAAAAAACAGCACTTCATCTGAACAGGTTAAATCAAGTGTTGCCATCCCAGTATCTGATGATGTCAGTATCAATTTTATTACTGTTATTGAATGGGATTGGTTCCATCCCTACTTTTCCCCCTGAACTTTAGTTAATATAGAATATGTGCAGTACAAATGGAGGTGTACACAATGTAAGGAAAGATCCACATACACAAAGAAGAAATTGAATGACGAAGAGCTTGAATGTGGTCATTTACAAGTAAAAGCAAGTCATCAAAGCTGATGACGTTAGTTTATTAGGCAGTCCCTAAATCCATCCCAGGATGCTTTTGTTTTTACACTACAAAAAGAATATGGACAAATCCAAATGGCCAACTGGGCTCATGGCAGCAGCGTACTCTGAAAAGAAGGCAAAGATATGAACCCAGTTGGAATTTATTTAGACCTTACATTAGGACTGGCCACTTGTGATCAGATTTCCTAAGACACATTTTAATGTCAGGTCTGAAGGGGGTCTTAGAGTCCAGTAAGGTTCTTGTGACATAAATGTCATCTAAGGCTGTGCACTACAAGGCTTCGTATGAATGTCGGTGGACGTGACAGTTTGTTGTTATTACATGTAAACTGGAGGGAAAGCTTGAACTGGTGTCTGAAGTCCTTTTTTTCCCCACAATAAACCTAGTAGTCATTTTTCTAAAATTACTCACCCCAAAGAGGTTGGTAAAACCTCTAAGTGGCCATTTACCTACTCTGAGTAATTTAAGAAAATTCCACTCCCCCCAATTTGTAAGTAACTTAGTGCGCAGCATCCTCTGTGTTCATTTAATCCTAACCCACTTCTTCCTTTCTCTCTGTTGTATGACAGAGATGGAACACCTTCACCTTGCTCTTCCCAGCCTCAGACTAAACACACTCTTCTGGTGTTGATGCATCAACGTAGCGGCGGCCTTTAACGATGCCAACTTATCACATTAGAAAAATAATGATTTCGCTGGTTGCCTTTCCTACAGATAGGCCCAGTATTTGTGTTAAGCTTTGCGTCCTTCACTGAGCTGCTGGGCCTTTATGCCTGCCCGTCGTATATCAGCAGCGCTGCCACTGTCAAGTCCCTGATTTATGGCTGTTTATCTCCAGCCCCTACGCTACTTCGGCTCCCCCACCCACTCCAACAGATGGTCTCTGGCTATTTACTCAGGGAGAGGAAGGTTCCAAACCAATTGAATAAATACAACAAACAAGATGTTAATGGGAAAGGTGGTTGTGATTATAATTTATTGGTGATGGTTATGTCTGTTGTTTATCAGGTTTGATGCTGATCATGTTTCCCAGATTAAACTGTCTGGTTTAGGTTTCCCTCTTTTTTTTTTTTTTCTTCAAGAATCTGTGTAACCATGGCCTTTGAACTATTATGGCAGACATTAAAAAAATAATAATAATAACCCTCAGATTGTTAGATTAAAGATCTCTGAATTTGATTTATGATTATCAAAGGTGTAATTGCAAAAACATTCCTTCATCTGTCATGTTCTGCAGGGTTGTCACCTTAAATCTCTTCAAGTATATTCAGCCTCTACATCTCACGGGGTGTCAAAGCTTCACAGAGAAAAAAAAACACATTGCACCATAAATTTTCTGCTGCTAGGTCTCAAGTTGATTTTTGGGGTCTCTGGAGAAAGCCTTAACTAGTATCCTGACAATATCGGTGTCTTTTAAATCAGCCCAGCAGTTGTTATTGTAGATTTTTTTTTAGTATCTGTTAGTATTACTCTTTTTTTTTTTAATTTTCTTTTTTTCAATCTGATGGATTTAAACCAGATTGTGACCCTTGCACCTGTCAGTCATATATTATGTATTCTGGTTTATGTTTCTCCTTGTCTGAAGTTAGAGGCATGGAAAATTATTTTGGATGTAAGCACAAAGACAACAGTTTGTAACATCCTCTTGTGCAAGCTGGATTCCCATTGAGACATAATGATGTGGCATGCAGAGGGATATGTAATTTTCATGCTCACAGGATTAGAGCATGAAAAATGTTTTCTTGCTGTCTGTCGTGTGTGTCAGAGGAGAGAGGCCGCTATACACATTTAAACGAGGCCAGTAGAGTTTTTCCTTCTTTATTTTCCTCAGATATTGTGAACATAATACACTTTTGACCTTCAATTAATAATGGGTAATAATACTAACTTGGCTTAGAATACTTCTGTCAGTGCTTTTGCTCATTCAGTTACATTAAGAACTATGTAATTGGATGAATTACTACATAGTAGAAATGTAGAATCTACGAGAAAGGGACAAGAACTTTGAGACAGGAAGCCCTCCATCTTTACTTGTGGTATGGTTGTTGCATGAATGGTGCTGACCAGTAATCTTGTAGCAGGCTTTGATGGAGTCAGTAAGTCAGAGCACACTGGTAAAATATAATCTTAAACCACTGGCTTTAGTCGATGGCATCTCTTTACATATATTTACACTTAAAACAGTTAACATGCATATGGAACCGTGAACTTTTCATGGATATTCATTATCTGCATATCCACCAGCAACTCCATAAACCCCCCAAAATTATAGATGTTTCCATTTAGCCGGTTTTTTACTAGGACTAACTGTTTTGTAATCTTGAGTCTTAAAGTCATTTCCCAGTTCGCATTACGTGATTGTCAATCGAGGGTCACGTATTACGTGATCTGGCGCTGATCTGTTACGAAAAAAAAACTACAAGTCAACAGTAAAACACACATGAGAACTATTGCATAACCACACGCAAAAGGCTGTTATTTAAAAATGGACTGATGGAACAAACAAACATTGTAAGCTGTTTGTGCCACAACTCGTTCAGAACAAGGACAAAAATAGAAAAAGCAAAGAACATGTGTAAAGGAATGGGTTGGCACAAAAGGGTATCAGAGATCGACTGTGTTAGTAGCTTGGTAGCATGGCCTTACTGCTTCGCTGACTTCCTCTATGGGATTCCCTACCTCACAGTGACCTCACCTGATGCCTTGGTTGTTGCTCATACAGAGATTCCTCTGACAGATCCAGATTTTTTTTTTTTTTTTTTTTTATCACCACTCAAAGGAACTTTTGTTATTTTTATCTCTCAGGGTCCCCAGATAGATGCAGAGGTTAAGTTGCTTTTATGACACTGTCCAGGATTTACTCTTCTATCATTACTTTCTTGAGTGTTAGTCACCATGCTATCCCCTGTAGGTCTGTGTTAGCTAGTTTTATCATATCAATGTCCAGCATATTGCTTCAAAGTAATACACAGTTGCTGGAAAACACAAATTGGATGAGAATCCAAAATTATTTTGACTGGTTTTTGCCGACTGTATGGACGGTAGACCACTTGAGCTAGATAATGCTTCCTGGAAGTAAGCAAATATTCCATAAAATAAAATTTAAACTAGCACTTTAACATGAAAAAAAGTGTTTTGTGCTGCTCTAATATCTGTTGTTCACTGGTAATGATAAACCCATACCAGATCCGTCAAACTCATACCAGATCACTCTGGTTAACAATAACCACCATCAGTGCTGTTGACCTACAGGGCGCCGGCGGAAATTGGACTACAGTTGGTTGAACAAGGAGAGGAGGAAGGTGTGTCCGCAGGCAGGGACAAAAAAAGAAAAACAAGAGACTAGGGCTGAGAGTAGGACTTTGAATGTTGGGACTACGACAGGAAAAGCTAGAGAGTCGGTTGACATGATGCAGAGAAGGAAGGTAGATATTGTGTTTTCAGGAGACCAGGGGGGATGGTAGTAAGGCTAGAAGCTTAGGAGCAGGGTTCATTCTGTTTTATCATTGTGTGGATAGAAAGAGAAATGGACTCGGCATTACCTCGAAGGAAGGAACTTGTTAGGAATGTTCTGCAGGTGAAAGGAGTGTGAGAGTGACGACTGAAGCTAGAAATTGAAGATGTGATGTTCAATGTTATTAGTAGTTATGAACCACAAGTCGGATGTGAGCTAGAAGAGAGAGATACATTTTGGAGTGAGGTAGATGAAGTGATGGAGAGCATCCCGAGAGATGAAAGAGTAGTGATTGGTGCAGACTTCAGTGGTCATGTTGGAGAAGACAGCAGAGGCGATGAGGACTTGATGAGCAGGTTTGGTATCCCGGGTAGGAAGGAAGAAGGACAGATGTTGGTAGACTATGGAAATGGATGTAGTGAATACTTTCTTCCAGAAGAGGCAGGAGCATAGGGTGACTTATAAGAGTGGAGGTAGGAGCACACAGGTGGACTATCTCTTGTGTCAACGATGCAATCTAAAGGAGATCAGTGACTTCAAAGTAGTGGTAGGTGAGAGTGTAGTCAGACAGCATATGATGGTGGTGTGTAGGATGTCACAGGTGTGTGTCATCGGTTTGTAGGTGAGAAAGACAAAGAGGATGAAGGCAGAGCAGAGGAAACAGTAGTGCAAGCTGAAAAATGAAGAGAGTCGTGTAGCTATAAGAGAGGTGTTGAGACAGGTTCTGGGTGGTCAGGAGGTGCTCCCAGATGACTGGATAACTGCATCTAATGTTACCAGGAAGACAGGGAAGAGAGTACTTGGTGTGTCATCTGGCAGGAAAACGGACAAGGAGACTTGGTTTTGAAATGAGGATGTGCAGAATATATACAAAGAAATATTAGCAAAGAAGAAGTGGGACACTGAGGACTGAAGAGAGTAGACAGGAGCACAGGGAGATGCAGCGTAAGGTGAAGGTGCAGGTGGCAAAGGCCAAACAAAGAGTATATGATCATTTGTATTCTTGGTTGTACGGTGAGGAGGGAGAGACTGACTTATACAGGTTGGTGAGGCAGAGGGGTAGAGATGGGAAGGCCGTGCAACAGGCTGGTGTGATTAAGGGTAAAGATGGAAATGTATTGACAAATGCAAGGAGTGTGACAGGAAGATGGAAAGAGTATTTTGAAGAGTTGATGAATGAGGAAAAGAGTAGAGTAGACCGAGTCGAAGAGGTGACTGTTGTGGACCAAGAGGTAGCAAAGGTTAGTTAGGCTGAAGTGAGGAGGGCACTCAAGAGGATGAAGAATGGAAAAGTAGTTTGTCCTGATGATATACCTGTGGAGGTATGGAAATGTCTCAGAGAGGTGGCAGTAGAGTTTTTGACTAGGACATTCAACAAGATCTTAGAGAGTGAGAGGATTTCTGAAGAGTAGGGGAGAGATGTGCTGAGTTTTTAAGAACAAGAGTGTGCAGAGTTGTGGCAGCTGCAGGCAAATAAATTACAATGAAGTTATGGGAAAGAGTAGTTGAAGCCAAACTAAGGGTAGAAGTAAGCATCTGCGAACAGCAGTATAGTTTCATTCAAAAAGAGTACTCCAGTTGTTTGCTTAGAGGATGCTAATCGAGAAGTACAGAGAAGGTCAGAGGGAGCTGCATTGTCATTGTAGACCGTGAGAAAGCAGATGACATGGTGCCAAGGGAGGAGCTATGGTACTGTATGAGGAAGTCTGGAGGAACAGTATGTTCCAGTGGTGCAGAACATGTATGAGAACTGTAAAACAATGGGGAGGTGTGCTGTAGATGTGACAGAAGAGTTCAAGGCGGAAGTGAGACTGCATCAAGGATCAGCTCTGAGCCCCTTCTTGTTTCCTATGATGATGGACAGACTGATAGATGAGTTTAGACAGGACTCTCCATGGACTATGATGTCCATGCAGATGACATTGTGATCTGTAGTGAGAGCAGGGAGCAGGTGGAGGAAAATCTAGAGAGGTGGAGGTGTCCTGGAAAGGAGAGGAATGAAGGTTAGCTGTAGCGAGACAGAATACATGTGTGAGAATGACAGGAACCCAAGTGGAATGGGTGGAGGAAAGTGTCAGGTGTGATGTGTGATTAAAAAAAAAAGGGAGAGACCTGTGATGTTGTATGGTTTAGAGACTGAGGAGACTGAGGATACGATACTGAGGAAAGACAGGAGGCTGAAGTTAGTTGGGAGTGAGAGAAGAGGTGGAGAGGATAGGGTTTAGATGGAAGCGGATGATTCGCTGTGACGACCCCTGAAGGGAAAAGCCGAAAAGGAATGGAAGAGTCATTGCTAACGGCTCAGCGATGCATCAGAACGTTTCTTTGACAAGTCTGGGTTGTCCACACATAATGATCTCGTGCTGACTCCTGACCACTTTTTCTGTGTCTGTCAATTATTAATGCTTATATGCATGAGCAAGAATTGTACTGCGGGGGAACAGATAATACTAAATATAGTTTCTGATACAGTCTTGATTTACAGTTTGAACACTGTTCGCTCGTGGATGCAGACAGTCACATCACGTTTCCTGCAGTCATGGTTTGTATGGAAGGAAGGAGTGAAAGAGATATTAAATGCTTTCTGCTGTGCATACCAAGGCCTAGATGTGGAAAATGCATCTTCCCCAGCAACACTATTTACCCAAAGACATCCCAAAGAATCCCAAAAAAATCCCAAAGACATGCGAAGCAAAAAAGAGATCTGTGGTATGACCGAGCAAGCAAACTGGTAGATCAGACAGAGCAATATAGCTCTACTTTTATTGTTTATATATATAAATATATAATATATAAAAAGTGAGACCTATGCTGAGTGGTGCGGAGGTCTCTCCTCACTGTAAAATAGTAACATCTTTGCTGCATGTTTTCTGCTCTTGTCTTCTAGAGCCACTTTACATTACGTGCATGTCTACTCTTTATCTTATTTACATGTGGTATATGTTATGGTAGCGGGCTAGCCCCTTGAACTGGCACACATTGTCAGAGAGGGAGGGAGTAGGGAGGAAATTACATCATGGGATTTTTGATCCAAGTTCGAAAATATCAGTTTCTTATAGTTTTGGGGATTTTTTTTTAAATGCCATTGCAGTGGAATGCTTCACATAGCTGGTTGTGATTACGGCCTAAATTGCCTTCAGATACTGGTATTTAATTTAGTGTTGGGCAAGATGGTATTGCGACTCGTGTGTTTATGATTTATAGGTATTTCAGACCTGCTACTATTTGTTTAGCTGTGGTCACCATGAATACAGATGTCACTCAGATTGACTTAGGAAAATGCAGAGCAGCCAAAACATAAAGTGGAAATGTTAACCCAATAACGCTAGATAATCAGTTGGCCGAGAGAAGCCAAAGACAACAGAGTGAAGGGAAAGTGTCCTGCTGGCATCAGGTTTCCCAGAGTAAGTGTTATTTGAAAAGCAGCTGAAGGGTGACACTCACTCTCTTCCCACCCAGTCGCCCTCCCTCCCTCCCTCCTCACTCACTCACACGACCATCTGTTGTTCCTTCTCTTCTCAGGCTGCTCTAAGTGCCTTGAAACAGCTGTCGGAGCAGGGACTGGACCCGGTGGATAGCCCTATCAAGGTACAGTGGGACGTAGATGGTGCCACCACACTTCATTCATTGCTGAAACAGAAAGGGTGGACTGATGCTCGTCTAGTGAGAAGCGAGCCAGTTTGGATTGGTGCAAACCGTCAGTGCTTCACACTGTTCCATCATCACCCCACCCACACACACACGTACAACACTTCCGCTCATTTTTCTTCCATAGGAAATCAATGGTAGGCGTATATATTTACATGAGCTCTGCTCCTGTCAGTGCTTCATATTTTGCATGATGGCTATCACGGCCAAGGCTCAATCATAACATACACAAGGGTTTTCTCCATGCACCTCTCCCCTATCTTCTACATGACAAGGAAGGAAGGAGGAAGGATGACAATGGAGAATACAGTAGGAACGCTGTAGGGGTTTTTGGAAACAAGGGAGGAGATCACTGTCAAGCGTTTCTGGAGTATTTTCATAGTAGGTGTGCCCTGGGAGAGGTTCCCTGTGTCTCCTTCAGAGCAATAGAGGAAAGGAACAAAGAAAGGAAAAACCACAGGATTGTTATAACAGCTTCATTTACGTCACCAACAGAGATGAGGGGCCAGTATGGCAGCAATTACACATTCACCTGCTCAGTTAATCACTCTTTTCTCACTCTGGTCTTACCCCTAGTTCTCTCTGATTTGTGAATTTTACTTGTATTTAATTAATGGCATATTCTCTTTTCATGTCAGATGATATCAGTTATTAAGAGTAAAATGCAATAAACTGGACTAGGGCAATTTTTGGAGAAATTGCAGTGGGATTACAGCTGTTGCCTTTCCCTGCTCTCTTGTTTACTGCTTAAGTCTGAGATGATAAATAAGAAAAAAAAAAACATGTGACCGAGAAGCTGCTGATCAGCTGTGGGTTGTGACTGGCAGTCAGAGGTTTCAGTGGTGTGCTAAAGTGCAACATTCCACCCGATTAAGACTGGAAATGCATTCAAACTTTGTCTCAAATAGTGGGGAACATGCTTTTTTTTTTTTTTCCCCATACTAGGAATAAAGTGTGATTACAAATCTACTACAGTTGGCAGCAGTGGCGCTCTCATTGTCACAGTGTGTGCAGGCAGTATTAGCTGTATTGTGTCTGGTTTGTTTGCACGGAGATGCGCGCACACAGCACAGAGCAGGAGATATGAAGCGAACAAACTCCTCAAGAGACACCATGAAAAAATATTTACCAGGGAAAAGGAAAGCGTAGGGAGATGGAGATAATGAGACAAATGAAAGTCACCAGAAAGTTAAGACGAGGAAATATGATGATGCTGATGTAGCGCTTGACTTCACTGTGACTACGGTGGGATTGATGCACTTTAAATAGACTAAAAAACAATTTAAAGTTCTGTTAAGTTATTCTTTGTTTTCAGTTGATCTACATTTTCTTTTTTTGTTTCCCTTAATGTTAATAAGAATACAGTGTTAGACAGGATGATAACGATTTTATAGACAAATGATACTATTTATAGTCTCGGAGACCGGCGCTAACGACGCTTGTACCACGTACATGTTAGCGTGGCATAAAATTCACTGAACATCCAAGATCCAAGGCCAATTAGGAGACAAAAAAATATAGAACAGTAATAAACTTTTTTCAACAACAAATAGATAAAACAATAACACACATTCCTTCTTTTGCCATCAGCCGTAAATTTCCGTCTTTGTAGTCCTTTCCAGCTAAACAGAACAGAGCAGCTGATCTGTGTGAAACAGATTGAGGTCAAGGACTTGATAAGTGCTTGAGTCAGAGGAACAGCTCTTTTAATTTCCCTGGAAGTTTTATCTTGTATGGGAATTGCTCATTTTTAAGGAATTATTCATCAGAGACTGAGTAAATCCCAGTATCTTCGAGCAGACCACTGAGAACAAATTACCCACAGAGGGAGTGATCATTTGCAACTTTGCGAAAGTCATTGGACCAAATCCCCCTCTAACACAGTTTCATTTGTCTTTTCAGACTGAACCATGTGGGAGGGAGGACGGACATTAAACAGACTAACTCAGGCACCACCACTCAGGTCTGCAAGGATTCAAAGGCTGTCGTCAAGGAGCTGACAACCCGCACCCCTCCCTCATCAAACACAAACCCGACTTACCCTCCCACCTCTCAGCCCTATCCCTCATAACCTACAAGCCACATTGTCCGTGACTATCCTCACCCTGAACCCCCCCCCCCCCCACCCACCTTACCTGCAAACCCACCCCACGATTGCCACTGTATCCTGCAAAACCTGTCAACATGCAATAGGGTGGATGTGCACCGAGATATAACCGACTAAAAACACCATTACCTGAGTCTATGTGAAGACAACGCTATTGTAACCAGATTTCAGTCAAAATTTAGAAGATAAAATAAACAGACAAAATACAAACTAATGAGATAATTGCATGGTACTGTGTGAAATCAAGGGAAACCCAAAGTGACACACTGCATAGACAATTTTCCCTTTGGATTGAAGTTGGTATGGTTAAAACAAATATGTACATCATGCCATTGAAATAAAAAAGAAACATTTTAGGGGACAAACCAACTTGAGTACAGTAGCTTATTTTTACAGGGGTCTTATGTTTCCTCTTTTTTTTTTCTTTTGTTATTTTATTAATCTAACAATGCTTGAGTACTGTATTTAAAATTAACCAATGCCAGTGCTGTGAAAGTTGTAGTTGTTGTCTTCATATATAGTCACCCAGCTTACCTTGTATGCTGACAAAAAAAAAAAGTTCATCTATCTATATGGATGTGTATGACTTTGCAAGAGTATCATATTCCGAAAAATAACACAGAAAAGTATTTTCATGTGGACAAAAAAAAAAAAAAAAAAAAAAAGACAAAACTGGTGTTAGCAGTAATCAGTAGAAGTGTTGACCACCCAGGAAGGAAGGTTTGACCAGCCTCTCTTTCCTTCTGGGGCTACCTGTCCCATTTTAATAAGACCCGACACTGGCATAGCATCACTGGAGCATCGCCTGAACAACAGCAGAGGCAGCAGGGGCCACCACTGTCATACTTTGTAACTAGAAGAGAGGCCAGTTCTGATCCACAGTGACTAGGTGACTGCACACGTTTTCTAATGCCAGTAAACTTTTAACATGGATTTAAAACTTCCACACTCCAGAGAGTTTTGTACGGGCTGCATGTTCTCCAGTGAATGAGAAAATCCTCTCCATTCCAGTGATTTTGTGTCAGTGGATTCAGCCCCCCCGCCCACCAGCCCGCCCCCCCCCTCCCTCCTCCCACAGTTTTGTCGATCACATCTACACCCATTGTGTGTGTTGTATTGACCTGCCAAGGCATCAACTGGGTGCTTTTAATGCCTGCAATTCTGGAGTGCACCTTTTGAGTGTTGCGAGTCTGTGGCAAAGCCGCAGACTCCGTCCCCGAAAGGATACTCTGGATCACTTTGTCCACTGACATTGAGGATGTGTCTTCTTCTTCGCTGTGAGTGCAATGAGTAATATGGCTATTTCTGTTACTGAAATGCAGTAAAAACACCTCAGTTCATGTGGAAATGAGTCTGTTTCTTTGTCTTGTCTTTGCTTCTATCAGGTGTAGACACGACACATCTCACTTTATCACAATCCAGTCAGCACAATACGTTTCAGATTGTTTCACACAATCTCTGGGTTCACAAGCTGGAATCCACATTTCTCTCGAGTAAAGTGAAAATGAGAAAATCAACAAGATTTGCATAAGCCTGTAACATCCTGTTAAACCTAATGTTTTTGTCTATTGTACTTTTTACAAAAACATATTCAGTATATTCGCTTGAAGTTCAAGCTCAGCTTTTAAGGAATATCACATCCAAACTAAAAAAAACTTCAAAATGGCATAATTTTCTTTAACATAAAGCTGTATTTTTCACAGGGTCAAATTTAATTGGACAGTTGACTACAGTACATACAGTCCAAAGCTCCAGTATGTCCAGTATTCCTAGTATGGAATAACATAAAATGTCCAATTCTGCAGTCTAAAAACATGTTTCATTCATGAAACATGAGCAGAATGAATTTGGGTGTAAACAGCATTCATGAAAATGTTAGTAGTTCCAAACTTTTTGTCAGTGCAAATAAAATCTGCTCCCTGAACCCTTTATTTGAATAGGGGAGTCCATGTAAGTATTGCTTGTCACTTTCAGACTTTACAATGTTAATGGATTATATGTTCTGTCATTTTCACAGGATGCAGTTACCTTCAAAACATGTGCTTTAAACATGAGAATAAATAAAACAGCTTTATTGTAATTGATAAGAATCTCACACAGTTCAGGAGCAGCAAGGTAAAGCAGCCTGAAATAGGAATTTCCTATTCAAAATTAAAATTAAAACTGCATGATACAATTGGTATTTGAAACTTCTCTTTGTCAAACAGTTGATTTATTGGAGCTACAAGAAGAATGCAAGGCTTGTGGGCCGAACTCTCAGTCATCAGGGGCTTTGCAAACACGCGCCCCTCTCCACTACGACTATAAGTCACATTCATACCCATCGTTGTTTAAAATGTTTGTTAAAACCAAAACATCCCCTGCTGCTGTCTCAGTCAGCTATGATTCCTGATAAAGAGCTCCCTCCAATAATAGATGCAATGTAGTTGTCCTGCAGCAAAAAGTTCTGTTGGTGTAAAGAAATACGGTTATATTTATTCATTTATTGCATCCAACTTTATATGAAACCATTTTTATTTTACCTCTTGGATGCATAGTTGCACAAAAGACATGGAATTAACTGCATAAGTCACCTCTCCAGGCCATTACCTTGCCAGTCCCTGCAGGCCTACTGACAGCAAAATAAAATGTTTTTTCTTCAGTTAAAATTACCTCTACTTCTGCATCAGAGAAATCAATGAGCGGCAGGACAATCTGCTACTGATTCATGAAACGTCAACACATTCCTGTTGTGGCAGAATATATTCTTCATATTTCCTTCTGTCTCTAGGACTACGTCTGTGTGACTTGATGCTCTCTAGGTTTTTGTGTTTAATTCCATTGCATGTAAGGGGCTCAGACATGAAGCTGCAGATGGTGTTGATACAGTATATGACCACTGGTCAGCATGGCATGACAGATTTAAGCAGAAGCAGAAAGGTTCAGAGGTGTAGGAAAAGATCTGAAGCTGGAGCTGCTGTCTTCCAGGAGCAGGAGCTTGGAAACATGAACTCTGCATATTTCCTGTCAAGATATGAAAATCATTAGTGACTGTTAAAACCCCATATCTATGATTTTCCAACCGCATTCTTATAATCAGATCTGGGTTTTAACCAGAGTAGGTTTTTAGTAAGGAAGTGATTTATGAGCTGATCTACTCACAAATTTACATGGACTTCATGAATGAGGCCAGAAGAGCACACTGGGAAACATCAGTAACAAGGAGAACTTTGCCAGAGCAAATAGAGGGTTCACCACAACATGAAAACCATTTATATTCTTCAAAAACCAGGAGACCACATTTGACTTTGACTGAAAACATTGTAAAAAGCTGGTCTATTTCTGGAAGAGCATTATTTGGGCAGACTAAGGCCAATTTGACACAGAATGATGGGGTGGGGGGGGCTTCAAGTGGCTCTGGAACACAAGAGTTTATTGATGAAAATGAATTATGACGTAAACACGAACATGCTGTGTGACAGTGGCACAAATATACAGTGGCTGAAATGGTGAAGTGGAATATTCTTTGATAAAAGACACAAGCTGCCTTTCAGCCACTCTGGACAATTTTCTTCTAAAGTCTGTGGTTTCAGGCAGCTATTTCATATCCGTGGCTCTCAGTTGAAAAGGTGCGCCCCATTCCCCTTCTAACTTCAAGAAAAATGACGCAGATAAAAAGTCTGGAGTTGATAACAGCAATTGAGTTGGAATTTTGCAGCTGTTTGGCTGAAGTGACCAGTTTGAAGTTCAAAGAGATCTCAGGAGCAACAAGGCCAGATAAGAATTTACCAGAAAAAAATCTGAAGCCTTCCTGTGGTCTGGAATCAGATTCTTTGGACAAATTTAACCAAAACGCACTTGTGTGAGAATGATGGGAAGAGAAAAGCATGGAGAAGGAAAAGAGCTGCTTATGATCCAGAACGTCCATCATGGTGTCAAACACGGTGGAGGCAGTGTCATGGTATGGAGCTGCCAGTGGAGTGGTGCTTATTGATGACGTGACTGCTGACAGAAGTAGTGAGATGAATTCAGGGACGGTGCTTCACAGCGCAGATGGATAATGAAAGCAGCTCGAGACTTTTTGAAGTCAAAGAAATGAAATATTCTTCGATGGCCAACTCAGTCGCCTGATCTCACCCCAACAGAGCACACTTTTCAGTTAATGAAGACGGCGCTGATGGCAGAGAGACCCACCAACCAGCAGTAAGCACCTCCAGGGATGAAGCTCAGAATTTGGTGATGTCCATGGGCTCAAGACATCTGTGACTGACTGCAAAGAATTTCATCCAAATAGTGCTGGGCGATATGGAAAAAATCATATATCGCGATATGGACTATTTTATATCACGATAACGATATATATCACAATATACCATAATAAAGTATGTTTTCAGTTATTCTCTGAAAAGTTTGACAAAAATTTCATTGCTTAGTTTTCAACTTTATTTTGAAAGGACATTTAGCTGAACTGTCACAAACATACATTTTAGTGCAGCAAAAACAGCTAGGTACAGAGGTACAGTAGCTTTCACATTTTTTTTAAAAGTGCACAACAGTTTCTGAGAGGAAAAACACTATTTTGCACTGAAGTTCAGCTATAAAAAATAAACACAAATAATTTTTCAACTTTCTGAAATCTGTAACCTTATAGTGCAAAGTTTGCAAACCAATATAAAGTGTCTAAAGTAAACATCAGGGTTTGAAGAGAACGAAACTCTGTTTAAGGCATTAACCATGAATAAAAGTGCAAAAAAAAATAAAAGGCTACTTTGTAGAAGTAGATATGATTCTATCAAATTTATCGTTGCTATTGATAAAATTAGGTTAGAAACGATAGAAGAGAAATGGCACGATACACACTTCTCTATCGTCCCCCACGATATGTATCGTCATATTGCCCAGCACTACATCCAAGTATTACGAATTATGGTTATATTGATAATTATGTCACTTTGTCTAAATACTTTGGACGCCTGAAAATGGAGACACTTTGCTGTAATAATGAGTGTAATTCTTAAGAGGACGATGCTGTGTCCGTAGTGAAACCTTTCAAGTTAAAGCTGAAAAGTCTACGTTTTGATCTAATCTTTACTGACTTTCAAATACATTGTGGATAATTTTGTATAGATTAAAACCCTCAAACTCTGTCATTGTCCAAATACAAAATATTTGGATTTGTCAGCAATTCAAGAAAAAAAAAAAAAGAAAGAAAAAAAAAGTCTCTGGCATGTGAATAGCTTCACAGTTAAACCTGTAGCTACTTAAAACAAGAAATCCTTTGCTGTGTGCAGATGCTGCTTCCTGATGTCCTTGGCTTTACAACTGCATGACTACAACAGTCTGTAATGTTGTGGCATCTCCAGCTAACAGCGCTCCTTCTCGAGCTGTAGTTTCACCTTAGTGAAGGACAGTTCTGTGGGATCCTATAATGTTGATCCAACCAGATAATATGCCCCTTGTCTTTTTCTGTATCATTCCACATCCTTTACTTCTAGACATAACTCTGTCCACTAGTAGGCTAACCATCAGTGTGCAACGAAACCCCCTCTGCTCTCCCCCATTAGTGAGATGGATGAGCGGGTGGGACAGCAGCAGTCTAATTCAGCTGCACTGACTAATGGACTCAGCTGGCAGCTACATCTGCTTGCCATTGAGGAGCGTCAAGGCTGTTCCCATACATTAGCAGCAGATCTCTATTCCAGAAGCTTGTTCAGATTGTAGCAGACCAGCATGAGTCCGTGTTAGACCCAAGATGAATTGGCGGTGTCTGACCAGCCAATATGGAAGATGAACCTTGGTGTCCAAAATAGAACAAAATCAATGGGACTGTGGAAGCTTGTCTGTGGCACGCAAAAGCAAATGCCAGTGTCATTGATTTTTCCGTTTGAATTATGTGTCGTTGAAACCCTTGAGGTCCTCTTAATTAGAGCTGTATTAAGAGGTGGATAAAGAGCGAGCTGAATCCTGTGGATGCTGAAAAATGCAGAAGTAACGCATCAAGCCAAAATCCTGATAGTTTTCTTTTGATGAGTCAAAAGGCCTGTCTCACAAAATGTTTCTTTTAATGGTAAATAAAAAGGGCTTAACTTGTTGATGTGTCGTTGATCTTAAAATGAATCTGCCGCTGTGGACCTTCATCAAGAGCTGGTTATTCCTGGGAGAGGAGCTACGGCATCTCCAGAGGAAGTTTCAGAGGATGATGGGTGAACTGCCTGAGAGTAGTGAAGTCGGTTTGTTCTGTGAAGAGCTGAGTGTGTCTCACCACGCTGCTCCCACGGCTGTCAGTTTAAGAGCTTACATTTTCTTGTACAGTACATTTATTTGTTCATTCTACATTACATAACCACTTAGATTGGATGAAGACATTTCTCTGCAGCTATACTTTTATAATGCTGTTCTGTTGGTACAATATAACCAATGCTAGAAATGATGACACCAATCTGGATTGCTTTTTAAGAAAATAAAACACAGATTTTTTTTCTTTTTTGTGTGTGTGTTAAATCAATTTTTATGACTCTTTTCCAACTGATATTGTGAGAAAGCACTCTGGACAAGGTCTCAGGGAGGACTCGAAATGTTTTAAAATATTTTGGGTGCCTGATTAAAATCCAGATACACAATGTTTGAGCCTTCAGGCCAGGACTCATGATATTGGAATTATGCCCAATATGTTGGTATTTTCAGCAGAGGGAAAACCCAGACATCCAAATAATGCTCCTTCTTCTGTAATCCTTTATTTAGCGGTCTCTTTAATCATACTTGCCTTTCATTCAAGGGTGTTAGCTTTAAGTGCTGTAGGCTCCTGCACACAAACAGGAAGATATTTATTACAAATAAATCCAAACTGGTTTCCCAAAAAAAACTGTGATGTTGTTGTTTTTTTACCGGATCCCAGCAAAACATTACAAAATAAAAAGTTATTGGACAAACTCTAATTCAGTTAACCAGCAACAGATCAGTAACATGACTGGGTATCAAATTTTGTTAAAGACTGCAATGGCAAATAGTTCACAATATAAAGATTATTGTCATTCTTCGCAACGTTTCTTTTTCTACAGTGAGTAATAATATTAAAGGACTGCTTTGAAAACAGATGCAGTTTTTGTGGTGGAAACAACTGTGAAGTCCAGTGAACACAGTTTACACCTGCATCCATAAATGTAAGTTTAAATCTCTACCAGGCAAAGAAAAAAAAAAAAAAGAAAACAAGATCCAAAAACGTATCTGCCTCCACTGGAAAACTGGCCTGTTTTCTCCAAAATAAAAATTTGAAGTTCTTTTAGGAAACTATGAAAGTCACATCTCCCTGGCTAAAGGAGAGAGGAACCATCCAGCTTCTTAACAGCCCACAGTTCAAACTTTCACCCACAGGAAACATGTTTGGCTCATTATGAAATGAGAAACACGACAAAGGAGGTCCTGAACTGTTGCACAGCTGAAATCTTATATGAAGCATGAGTCGGGGAAAACATTTTTCTTTAAAAATTGTCTCTCAAACACTTAGTGTTGTTCAACAAAGAGCTAAACACCCTTATCCGAAATATGTGGGAACATGTTGCTTGCAGGAAATTCAGAAAGAGATACTTTTGCCAAAAAAACAAAGCATTCTCAACTTCTGCATTTTCTATGTTGCCATCTTTTGTTTTGTGTTGTTTTGTTTTAATTAAAATACTAAATCCAAATTTTTGTTGAATAGAGGTTGTAAAAAAAAAAAAAAAATCAAAACATTTCAGTCCTAAAAATAGATACTAATTGGTTGAAATGTCATTCTTAATAATCGTAAAACAAGTATTTTCCAAGCCTTATGACAGGGGTGTCAAACTGCCAGTCCTCGAGGGCCGCTAGACATCTTAGATATGTTCCAGCTTCAGCACCTGATTCAAATGAATGGATCACCGTAGGCTTGTCTTCCAGGTTTCTGTTGATGACCCATTCATTTGAATCAGGTGTGCTGAAGCAGGGAAACATCTAAGACATGCAGGACAGCGGCCCTGGACGACTGGAGTTTGACACCCCTGCCTTACGACATCTGTGTCTGACTTCCAGTTGTCATAAGTCACTAAAATCCCCAAATTCTCAGAAAAAAATGCTGAAGATGTGACCTAAAGGGCAACTCCAGCCCTGCGCAAACAACTCAGCAGTTCGAACATGTGAGTTCAAATCTAGCTCATGACATCTTTGCTGACACCAATTAGGAAATTAGACTTTTCTTGTTTACCTCTTGGAAAGTAAAAGGTCAGCTACATAACAACTGCAGTAGAAATGGTAAGAATTTGAATTGATCTGCTTCCAGATGGCTCAGCAAGACAGATAGATGCAGTTTTTTTACTGTTTCTGTTTTCCCTTCTCATCCTTATTCTGTTTCTAAACGTGACCCACAGCCAGCTGTTCTTTTACCAATATGAAGACTTTCCTTTTTAGTGGCAACATATCCCGACACTGACCGTTGTGGACTCTCGGGTAATCCCATCTTTTGAAAACCACATGTACACTTGTCCTTCACGTACAGTGTATTTACTTTCAAAGACAAACAGCTCTGACCCTCTTGAGCCAACACCCATATCTAAAGGCTGTCTGACTCACTGTGTGGTACAATGTGGGAGGACAGTGACACCGATACTCATCAAAGGAGTAGTCATGTAGAGAAGAGAAGGGCTGGGTCGGTGTTATCCTCACAATGAAAACTGTATCCAAGATTTTCATCAATGGTGCATAAGAGCCTCTTTAATGTCACTCACGACTGAAATCATAGTGACCGTTATTGGTGTGACAGAGGAATTTTCTGCTGAATAACATGTTTCATTTCTGTGTAAAACAGTGATGACTGTTAGTGCATGTTGGGCCACCAGCCTTGAAGGAAGAATATGGGTGTAAAAAATATCAATCCTGGGGGTCAAACTGTTGCCATTCTTGCTGTCAATTTAGCTTAAAGGTAGGGTAAGGGATTTCTAACTATTTCTGTCATATTCAGTGAATCACTCTACTAGCTGCCCATCTTGCCCACCCTGTGACTACACAAACATTGTTCCCACCAGTTACAGATGGGGGGAGTTGGTGATGGGGTATATTTTCTCAGGGGGCACTAAAGGGAAGGTGGGGGAGGAGCTATCTCTCTGTACCCGTTTCTCATTATGCGTTCTTGTCTGAACTTGCGTTACGATGTCAGTCGTTGTAGTTTAACGTTGTAGTTTAATGATCTTTTCGTACAAGAATGCAGTTCTTTTAACTCCAAATTTGTGGCTGACTTATGAAGATAGAGCCTCTTTGAAAATCCCCTCCAACATTTTGGATTTTTCCCCCTCCACAGAACTTTAACTTTAAAGAGTACATCATACAAAGTAATGATTATAAAAACACTTTCATCAGGGGAGGCCATTGTGAGCCAAATGTTTAGATTGTTTGTTAAACTTAGTTTTTCTTGTTCCACGACAGGAAGACCTGCACCCTCCCATCCCCCGAAGTATGTTCTCCCGAGTCTTCCTTCCCACGTATGAACTGTTCATAAGCATCACATGACACCATGTAATAATCTAAATCACTTTATTAATTTAAGTTAAGTAGACACTAAACATTGGAACCACATTTGCTCTGCTATGGAGCAGTCTTCAGAATATTACAAAAAGAGGCTTATGTTATACTGTCAAAAAAAAAAAAGGCAAAAACTAAGAGGTAGAGACTTTAGGCTCATCACTGTGACTGAAGGAATGATGCCTATTGGAATGTACTGTAGCTGAAATTCAAAATTCTGATTTTCATGGGAAAAGGGGGTATATAGAATAAAACATGAAATGTGGTGGGGACTCTTACTTTAGGACACTGGAGTATTCACAACATTTAAAACATGTACAGTTCACTTTAACTGGACAAAGATGGGGGTCATTTCAGAAACACGGGGAGTAGAAATCTAGTGTCATTTAATACTTCCCTCAACCACACATCAGTGTCAGGACAGAGCTTTCAATTTAACTTTTTCCCCCCAAAACAATATTGGTAACATACATTTACAACATCAACACCACAGAGCTTCAAAAAAACAAAACAAAAACAAAAAAAAACACACAAATGAGAGAAATATATAAATTTCTCCTCAAGTGATACATTCTGAATTTGTCACATGCGGATTCAACCCAGGACACCAACTGCCTCGTGCACTTTTCATTTGAGAGGTTCATTGAAATGAATAGACAATTACAGGACTGTTGAGTGGAGGGACACCGTTGAGTCTGGACTGAACCTCTGCAGGTTCAGTCAGGCACAACCTGACCATTAAATGCCCCATTTGGAATGCTTACGCCACATTAATATATGCTATGCGTCACTAAAATTGAGTATTTATCAACATATTGATGAAATTTAATTGTGAAATGTTTTTCCTCTTGCTTTATTTGTGATGCCATTCTCAAGCTTAAATAGCTGTGCAAGCTGGGCTTGAAAAGAGCCTATACGTGGGGAGATGTTGAGCAGGTATACCTATGCAGAAAACACTGGCAGTATAGGGAGGAAAAAAAAAAAGAATTTACAATGGGGGGGGGGGGGGGGGGGTATCAGAAATTACAGTGCATGTCTACAAAAATAAAGTGGAAGATTACTGTTTGTACAGTAACATACTGTATATTTCCACAATGACACTAGATAAGGCTGGTGACTACATTATGTAAATAGTTAATTACTGGATACCTTTTCTGTATGATTTCAAAACTAGTGACAGTATATAGATGTTGGTTTCTTTAAACAAACAAAGAAAAAAAATAAAAGTCAAATAAATCCTTTGTGTAGTACACAGCTTTCTTTGTTCCAGAGGAACAATATGGTAAACCTTTGCATTTGCTCAATGCAAGTGCACCAGTCTAGAGTCAGTCTTTTCTTCTTTTCATCTTCCCCATCTTCATCCTCAGTGGTTGTTTCCTCATGCTGGCAGGTTTAAATGCCCCTGTTGCCAACGGCACCCCCTAGATCCCATTCTTCGCCTCATTGTTGTTCATTGCTTCCTTTCTCTGAGCTAGGAAAGGGTACATGCATTTGTCGGCACCGAGGAACCGATACATGCACACGATGGCCTCGAAAGGCAGGATGCTGCGGAGACAAGATACAGTAAGGATCAGATGAGCGACGGAAGATATTTATGTATACTCAGAACAGTTAAGAGAGAGTTTTCACTCTCAGGACTTCCAGTTGTCCAGGCAGTCATTTTCTCTCAATTTTCTATGTCACAAAAAAAAGAAAAAAAAAAAACACCAAACCAGCACTTATTGGCAAATTGGTATCCACTTAGTTGAGTAGTTAGAATGACTGGACATTGTTGCATTTTCATTTCAATTTTGATACATACTCAAAACTCATTTACTAAGAGTTTTTTTTTTTTTTTTGCTTATATCCAGGTGTAAATATTAATTTTAGCAGTTAGCCTCATTCATTATGCTCTCTTGCAAAGCACCCCTTGGTGAATTACAGGCCATTTTGGTACACAACAATTTAACAGGAAGTGCCCAGCCTCTCCATAAAGAGGCTCTGGTATAGCTGGAGAGCTGAAAGAACAATGAAGTGTGGTAAGAAAAGTGGATGCTGCTCACCTTTTCATGAAGTTAACCATGTAGACAATACGGGGCGTACAGATCATTGGCTGGTCTGTGAGGATGGCCCTCATCGCTTGTTTTACACAGAACTCTGGCTTCAGGGGAGGCAGGAAAGGCTCAATCTCCTTCCTGAATAAGGGGGGAAAGAAGCTGTTAGCAAGCCAAAATATACAGGGAATTGTTAGAAATGCTATCTGACTGAAGCCGTTCAATAAATGGAGGAAAAGGCTTTTAGTTCACTCATATTTTACATCTAACCAAGAGCATTAAGTGCCTTGCTTAGTTAATGCATGAAGTGATACTGGTGAAGAAGTCCATATGCGCAATAACGTCAATTCCCAAATTGAGGGGGAGGGGGAGTTAAGCCACCTGCAGACTGTAACCATCAAACAAAGTGAAGACTATTACAGGAACAGCTTGGAGAGACGGGGTGGGGGTAGAGACCAGGTGCACCTGTTGTTGAAGTTTTCCCTTGGGAAAGAAAAGTGGCCCTCTTTGTTTAAGCCGAGTGTTGACTTATGGAATACAACTCGCTTTATAGTAACTGTAACAACAAATTATCCGCTGCTGCTGCTTTGAAGTTCAAATGCCGTTTTTGAGGCAGTTTCATAATGCAAAGATTACAAGTGACAAACTCATGCCAGGTGCAAGAAAGCTTTTTAAATGCTTAATTAAAAAAGAAGGAGAAAAAAAAAAAGTGCACTGAAACTGTTAAACTAACCTTATCCTGCAACCTTTGAACATTCCCGTGTCGACCAGGTAAGGGCACACGAGAGTCATGCTGATGCCATCCTTCTCCGAGGCTTTAATCTCATGGCTCAGAGACTCGTGGAACCCGATGGCACCAAACTTACTGGCGCAGTAGTCCTAAAGGGAATAAAGAGAGAACAGATTAGTCCTGTAAAACCCCCTGCCTGCACCTTGGGGACCAGAGAACATTATCAAACATGCCCCATGGGCTCAGAGGTCTGTCTCTCCTCGCCGTTAATGATACAGCCACAAAAACCTGAGCAAGCCTAACTGCTGCTCTACGGTTTCATTAGCATTCTCCTTCAGTGCATCATGAGGCTGTTCCGCTAGGTGGGAATACTTTGATGTGGTTCATAGAGGAAATAATCTTTAAAAAAAAAAAAAAAAAAAGGGGGGGGGTGTCTTGGGTAAAAACAAATACATGTCAATAAGCATAGGGAAGATTGTTTATTATCATTTGAAATTACAAGGCATCACAATAACTTAATGCCAATAAAATGAACTTAAGATAATGGTTGCCTTTTAAGACAAAAAAGGAGCTAATAGCTCTTGAGTATTTTGGTGTGCATTTAAATAAAAATAAATCTAAAGACAAAGAAAGCAACACTATAATACGGCAGGCTCTATCACGTGGACGCAGCTTTGAGTTGAATACTGAGTAAGTTTTTCACAAAGCAGTGATGAAGATGTCTCTGTACCTTGGGGAGCTGTCAACTCATTCTGGCCCCGGGGCCAAAGCCCAATAGGAGCCCCACACCCCCGCTGCTGCAGATAGAGGAGACTATACGAGACTCCCAAAGCTCATCTGTGTTCCTTAATTTAACGGGTGGAGGGACAACTAGAGAAAGGGGGCCTAACCTCTCTGGTCTCAGTGTGCTAGCTGGCACGCTGACTGCCGTGGAGAAAAGCACTGTTTTGGATGGTGGGAACGATGGGATGTGCATGTGTTGTGTATGATACCAACCTCCACTCCAGCTGTGCTGAATAAACCAAGGGAGCTGGCAACAGTTACAATGTGACCATGATTCAGCTCCAGCATCTTGGGGAGAAACGCCTTGGTGGTCTGGAAGAAGGACAGAGGAGACAGACGGGCAAAAAGAAAGAAGAAAAAAAAAAAAGCGGGGGGGTTATTTCACTTGCAGTTTGTCTGTGCCAAAGCTCTTTGATCCTCTGCCTTCCCCCTCTCAGTTTCTCCATGGAGATGCTGAGAGAGGCCTCTGAATGAGAATTCATAACTGGAAAGGAGGGGGTCTGAGCTGTAGAGCAGATATAGCATTTCAATATTTAAAACAATTTATATCTCATATGAATCAAAATGTGAAGAGCAGGATGTTTCTACTGTGTCTGATGCTGCAAAATGTGCTTTTTTTCCCACGCAGATCTGGTGCCCGCCGTTGAGCCACGCACTAAAGAGTTGGTGACAACACGGATCGAAGCCCTCCGCTCACTCAATACCTCCAACAATACAATCCAGCCTCTCATCGACCCACACAGCCTTGCGCTGTGCCCGAGCAGGAGTCAGCGGGACAACCCGTGAGATGCGCAAGGGGAGCTGTGATGAAAAGTTTTAACCACAATGCCACGTGAGAGCCTAAGCGCCTCCACTGGATTCAGTCGATCGCTCTCACCCAGCCAGACAGGTGACTTTGAAACAACTCTGGACCCAGATTGATACGGACAGTGGGTGTGACGTGATGGCAATAATAGGAACTAACCAACTCTCCCACCTGGAGGTTTCCAAAGAATCAGCAGGGCTTTTTGTTGGGAGCCAAGCAAACGATTGAAGTTTTATAAAGGCTGCCTTAGTGAACAACACAGCCTGCAGCACTTAAAATATTACTGAGGTTATGAAGTCAACCTCAGAGTCTCTTTCTCACACACACACACCTCCGAAGACGTCATGGAAAATGCAAGCTTTGCATCCCCTTACTTTTATTTGATTGAAAGGCACTTGCTTATCGCTTTGGGCAGTTGAAAATGATCACTTTGACACTTGAGGGCTTGTGAATGAAAGGCAACAGTTCCATTGGCTGGAGTTCGAAAGCTTGTTCAGAAAAATGATGTGGCCTCCCTCATAAACATTAACAGAAGTAGAGCGCAGAGCCAGCGAGAGCTTGGTACCTGGTAGTACAGCCATGAAAATACTTGTAGGGAGGAAAAGCCTCATTAAACCTACTTGGACCTACTGACTTTCAGCGCAAACTCCAATTAAACTCATCTTTTGTATAGAAGAAGCATCTTTATTGTTTAGGGAGGCAAATAAGACTGGAAGTAATATGTCAAACATATTCAAAAAGGTTGATGTAAGTAATAATGACCTCATCTTTTTGGAGTTAATACCAAAGCCAGGTATAAATGATCTGACTTGGCTGCACTTTTCCTGACATAAATTTTCAGGTTGCTGCAATATTCAACTCATCGAGCGTTGGGGCCCGAAGAAGGGGAAGTGAGATAACGTGAAGCCTGGGCAAATGCTGAGAAAGGCCTCTTCAAGCCAGAACGGCCGTGGATGAGGGAGGGGAGCTGCGTGCAAATGAAGCATTACCTTAAGATATGCCTTTACCTTACTTGAGCCAGTTTCCTACTCCCACAGAAAGATTCAGGCAGCGGGGGTAAGGCTTGATCTGGCACGATGCTTTACAACTGGAGCCAGCACTTAAGATTCAACTGGACAGTTTTGCTGAGTGGTTTGAAATAACTGATAAGGGAAAGGATGGGCCTGAGCGTGACCAACCCTTCCACCTCTCTCCCACCCTGCTGGAATGTCCTGCTTCTCATGGCAGCTCTGGCATGCGGGTATGACCCCCACTGACCTCTCAGACACAAAATGTGTGAAGGCAACCAGGGGCTCGTGTCTTACATCAGAGCCACCGTAATTGGGTCTCAACGCGCCCTTGTTCCGCTAAATTACCCGCTGACACAGCCGGGCCTCCTTGGCCCAAGTGGGGGTGCCCTGCCCGCTGCACCCCCTAATTGGTGCGTGCCCCCAGGAGCATTTAAGCCACACAAAGCTTCTTGCAGCTGGGGTGTCAGGCTGCATTAGTGCTAGCGCCTGACCAACAGGAATATGAACAACATATTGGCCTTTGCGTAGCACCAGATGGCCATTTAATTGGGCTGACTTCTCCCCGGATGAGAGAAGGGAGGAGAGGAAAAACTAAGCACAAGAGCTTGGCTGATCCTGGTGCCGATCCTGGAGCTCGAGTGCGATGGGATTGATTTTAGTGGTCATCAGGGAAGACTGGTGCAGATGGTCTACGTTGTGGTGAGCACCAAAACTCAAGCCTTAAATGGGGATCCAACTGACCCAGAAAGTGCCGACATAACTGAAGAGGAAGTGCTTTAAATACATGACAATACATTCTAACATCCAATATAATTAATCCATCTATATAGACTAGACTACCAAGAAAAATAAAAGAAATAAATAAAATAAAATAAAATATCTATTTGATCATGGCTTTTCTCCTTTTGCTCAGTCAGCTTTAATTCATTAGGTTATCCTCAAATAATCAAATTACACCCATTTCTGTCTGCAGCAGCGTGATGTAATGGCTCAGGCTTGTGCCATCATTTTAGGTCTCTACTTCAGCCTCAGTCTCTCTTTGAATTTCAGTACAGTAAGTATTTTATTTAATGCTTTGCATTTGGAAGCAACCATGGTTACTGTATAAATACCATTACATTTTCCTCAAGTCCATGGAAACATCCCTGGTTTTCATTTATCTTGGCCTTCATTTAAAAAAAAAAAAAAAAAAAAAAAACTCAATTTAGATTTACTTTTTGGGATTTCATCTGCAATTTTAAATGTTTTTTTTTCTGCCTTGTTTGTGAACAAAATGATTAATGACAGTGTGCAGAGGACACCTTCAATCATGGGTTTCAGCCCGAAAATCTCACTTGTGGAGACATGAACAGGTGAAGTGTGTGAGGGAAAAGTGATGGCCAGCCTCAAGGAGGGTACAGGTGCAACGGGCCCATGGAGGGGCCCTTAAAAGCCAGTCAAGTAGGACCCTTCTGCCTGGCTGCCTCCTTTCTCTGGCTACAGCAGGAATGCGGCCCGCAGAACTTGGCTCCTGTCGCCTGGCATCTTGTCAAGCGGATCCACAGACAAGAAAGCAATTGTCAGATAAAGTGGGTCAGCAGCAGCTTACCATTACCCTCTAGCCTGTGGATAGGATGGCACTGCCTTCCTTCCTCTTCTCATTTCTCTGCCCTTTTCCCGCCACATTGAAGAGCTCATGCCATAACCCAAGAGAAGAGGGGTTCCCAGAGGGAGGGGAAAGAGTTTTTATTGTTCCAAAAAAACCACCTGTTTGATCACCGACTCAGCTGGTGACAGCGATTTCCTTTCATGTCATTCCACTAGATACCCACTAATTCTCAAAACACAAACTCTGGCATCGGTCGCAGGATAACTCCACATCCCCATGTGCCAGCATGACTCAGTGAGCCGCAAACATCACAAATGGCCAGCTGGACTAATCAAAGCGTCGGACCTGGCTCATAAAAACCAAGAGGAAACAAGGACTGAATCATATATGGCAGTGCTGGATGAACGGAGCTGGCTCCAGCGATTCCCCTGCAGCTGCACCCAGTTCCTCCAAATCAGGAGTTGGAGAGAAGATGTGTGGGGTCTGAGCTGGGCCGCTCTGGCAGACACCCACCCTCGCACTCTTATTCCAATTAGATTTGGACATCTTGTTAAGTGAATTTGAAAAATAACTACATATATATTTTTTTTAAGAAAAAAGGATAACCTCTTTAGACACCTGTCCAAAAAAAAGGAAAGTTCAAAAATAAACTGAAAGCATCACCTGCCTGCTGTGAGTAGCTGTGGCGTTTTTGTAACAGAGGGAAGCACACAGGTCTCTGTTAGTCTAAGCTCTATTCATTGAGCTTATGTCGTTAATGAACCACATCCTCCATTCTGGCTGTCGCCATTCATTAAATCCCTCTTTCATCTGCAGCCCCTCCACAAAAGAAACCACGCTCTCCAAAGAATACTGGGGGACACAAACACAGTCCTCCCATTAACAATTCCAAATGTGCCACCCAACCACTGGATCCTGACTCCAAAGCTTCGATGTAAAAAAAAAAAACACATGGAGATAACCAGCAGAGGCGCATGAATAGAGCATCCATCAGGGAGGAAATACACAACCTGTTTGACAACACCAGAGATTTCCACGCTCAATTAGGGAGCTTCAAATCAATGTGGTTTCATGGGGTCACTGAAAATTTAACTGCAGCCAAAGCCTCAAAATATACAATCCCCGACTCACTTGAGAGACGGCTTAATATGTGACAATTAGAAAGATGATGCCTAACTTGAGGCCGTGCTTCCAGATTACTCCACAGTTAAACTAAATAAAACGGATAAATACAAAACTAATTATACACAGTCACGGCAGCTGTCTCACAGAGATGGCGCCTGTAGCCAAGAGATGAAACCCGTTCCCGTCACAGGTTTCTTCAAAGCCAGATGAAAAGAGTCTTATCTAAATGCCAAACATCCATCTTTCAGTCACTAAGTCTCCTCTCAGTAAATTTCTAATAACTCTGCACCTACAGTTTTCCCTCTTCCCATGCTCCCAAAACACTCGGTGCTCCAACTTGTGCTTACTCTAAAGCATCTCCACATATCTTTGGAGAAAAGTAAACAAAGAAAATGTCCAAGGAACGGAGCCAGACAAAGAATATGAGACGTATCAAATCACCACCTGCTAACTAAATGTGCTGAGCTGATCCGAGGTGGAAGCAGCCTACATGCGTACACGGCCCCGCTTCCGTCACACGTCAGGCTTGTGCAGATCTGCACGGCGAAGGAGACGAGGAGGAAGCGCCGACATACCTCAGAGATCATCCCTGACTGGGGCCTGCCAACGCGTATGAAGAGAGGCAGCATCTACAAAGCCAAATCCGTGAATGTCCTTTGGCTAAAGCGAAGCTATTGGAGCCAAAATCTCAACATGGGAGATGGCCATTTATGGTCAGCCTCTCATCGCTGTAGGCACACACACACTTCCCTGCACACCCTCAACTCTTCACGGGTTCACCGGGGATAGAACTAAGAGGAGGCATGGTGTTATGCTGGAAATATTCATGTGAATCTGAAGATAGTCAAACCATCACACTGCAAATATGTAATACAGATCAGCCTGCGGCTTCTGCGTGAGCTCACCCAGAAGTGTGCGTGACAGTTGACCACCATGGTGCGCTCGATCAGCTCATCGGGACACTCCAGGAGGTGGTGGCCCGAGACCACACCTGCGTTGTTGATCAGTATGTCCACCTCTCCCACCTCTCGTCGCACCTTCTCTGCTGTGGAATACACACTCTCACGCTTCCCCACGTCACACACGTAGGTGTAGACCTGAGGCTGGAAGGTGGGGACTTCCTCAACACCTCCAACAGGTCCTGCAGGGGGAGAAGGGAGGAAGCAGGAGTGGTCAGGGAAAGTTTCAGAAGGATCTGGCCACTTATTTAACTAAATCAGCACGAGGCACTTAAATAAATAAAAAATTATTTGTAAAAAAATAATTTAAAGTAGGGCTTTTCAGATCTACAACAGAGTCAGTTCGTTTATTGCAGCTCTTTAACTAATACATTGTAATTCATCATTGCAGAAGCACAGTAAATTGCAGCAAAAACCTTCAAAATAAAATAAAATAAATTACTTACCGTCTTTGGAGCTGGGAGTGTCTAACTCGTGGTATATCTGCCGCACCATCTCCGCCGTCTCCTCGTTGCTCTGGCTGTTTATGTCCCATAAGACCAGAACCGCTCGTCTCCGGGCGAACTCCTTCGCGAACAGCCGCCCGAGACCGCTTCCCGCCCCGGTAATCACGCACACCTGTCCCGCCACGCTCTTCTCCTTGGGTCGCACGACCCACTTGGCCCCGGCGGTTACAAAAGCCCAGAGCACCTTCAAGATAACCACGAAGAACTCCGCGATAATTATCATCATTTTGGCCAAGCTTTTTTTTTTTTATCAGTTAAAAAATAAATAAAAAAAGAAAAATAAAGGGCTAACGGAAGACGCGCGGGAGATGTTTCCTTCTTCCAACCTGTCCGCAGCAGAAGGGAAAAGGGTCGCACCGACTAAACTTAACGGAGAACCCTAATACAGAAAAGTGGTAACGCGCACGCGAGAACCCAACTTATGAGTGGAGAGAGTTCGCGCGCTGCTCGGTCAGAGTCCAGTTGCCACTATGGAGCACAGCTGCGGTGAGTAACGAGCAGCTACTATGAATCGCGTCTCCAGCCCTCCCTGCTGCTGCTCCACCACTCATCTCATCCAGAACTGCATCCCACTCGCTTTTTATTCAGTCCACCCATCAGCGTTGGACCCAATGGGAGTGAGAGCTGGGCGCTTGTCAGAATGACATGCCAGCTCTATGATCCGCTACAGCGAGCGGTGATGTAAGCCCAGATATTCTAACACTAATCTGTTACAAAAGACCGGCCTTTCTACTATTTAACAGCTGCTGCTTGTCTCCCTGATCTCATTAAAATCAAGTTATTAGTAAAAACTGGCTCATGGCGGCCGGTTTTACATTAACATCTCCTGTTTGTGATGTATATAATCATTTTCTTAGCCCTCCTTAAAAAAAAAAAAATTCGGAATTATTATTTCCGAATTAAATAATTCCAAATTAAAATATTTTCCTTAGAGTTTACATGAAAATAGTAATTCCGAATTGAGGTTTACATGGAAAACACGTTTGTTCGGCTTTTTTCCAATTCCGCTTTAGGTCTGGGGGTTGGGAAGGGTTCTGATTGGATAGGGGGGGCAGACGTCTTTACATCTACCGGAAGAAAACAAACTTAGCTAACTCGGTTAGCAACAACATTCCACTTATTTTTGACCTGGGTGGGGCGTCTCTATCTGCGAAACCAAACCTCCTTCATTTAACCTGGCCGCTACAACTTTGAAAAGCTCACAATTTTTATGTTTCCTGCCATCTGTTCTTTTAATTATTTCCAGTTCCTCCAAGCTATTTATTAAATAAATCGTCTCTGCTCTTGAACACCGTTTACTGCGTGCTGCCATTTTAAGACTTTGTTTTGAAAACAAGCCCAGCGTGGAATATAAGCGTCATCGCGACAGACGGGCAAGAGAACGAGCATGCGCAGAAAGACGGGAATTAATTTAAACAGGAATAAGTGTATACATGACCGCAGAATTATTTAATTCGGAATTAAAATGGGAATAAACCAGCCACTTACTTCGGAATTAAGTTTAATTCGGAATTGACATTTTCATATGGAATTAGGTGTTTACATGGTAACTTTTATTCGGATTTAACTTTAATTCTGAATTAAAGAGGAATTAAACTTCCCATGTAAACGCACTGAGTGGTGCGCAAACTGTGGTACGCGCTTTCTGGTGGTACGTGGGGGAACATCAGGACTTTCCACATTTACACTTTAAAAAAAAAAAATTAAATCAGAAATATACAATGCATTATAAAAACGTTTCAAACGAAATTCAAGTAACAATAAATAACTACAATAAGGAATAAACATCTCTCCTGTGAATTTAAAGCTAATTGAGAAGGCATATATGGCTATATTTTAAAATTGGTCACCATGGTGGTACTCAGAGACTTTAATGGTGTCTCAGGTGGTACGCAGCATTAAAAGTTTGAGAACCACTGATCTACTACATTCGTATGGAAAAAAAAGACTTGTAAATCTAAATGTCAAAATCAAGTTGAGCTGACATAATGGCGTGTTATTGTGTCATTTGAAGAAAGTAGAACTTCGGACAGTGAAGTCCAGGATAAAACTTTAAGAAATAATTAAATTAATGACTTTATAAATGTGAACATTTGCAAGAGAAAACTCATGCGCTGTTTCTAGTTGCTTCTGTGCACTCACGGGATATATCGGAAATCCATTGATTTAAGGAACCACCTTAATCTCCGATATAGTTGTGAAACTCCTCCTTCCAGAGTTTTTCTGAGGGTCATTTACGTGGTTTGTGATAAAAATAAAAGTTAACTTGTGTGGTGGATTTTGGAGAAAGAACCTCTTCGCTGCGTTAGCATTCAGTGCTAGCTAGCACAACGCAAATAACTAGGAGTTAAAAAATGAACTTCTGTTTGTTGTTTGACTAAAAATTGAAACTGTACAGGCTGTAATAAAAATAGTTTATCTCCTATGGTAGCAGAGATGTGGCATGAGCAACTTTAACATTAATAGAGGCTACCTGATAGCCGCAAAATGGTGCTATTTTTATCCATGAGGTGGCAGTAACACATTGCATTTGGGGACGTGACCATTTCTAGTAAAGAAAGCAACAAGCCAAAACAAGCAACAAAGATACTTAATTTTATGTTATTTGCTACCTTCAAACAACCATGGTGTACTACTGTGATGCTGCAGAGTGTAAATCACATAGATCCAAAGCAGAGAAGCGACACATCTATCCCCTCATGGCTGATGTGATGTGGATAAAGTGGCTGAAAGATCTCTCAGCCGACAGAAGATGAGGGGCATTGTTTCGGCATGAGGGGAAGGATAAAACAGGGAAAATGTTGATGTGTTGAACTTCACAAGAAATTTTGGACTATGTTCTTATCATTCAACAACAACACTGATACATGAGAGGTGATCTTGTCTACTTTGCCTGGAATAATGGAGGAAGCCACCAGCGCAGAAAAAAAAAAAAACAGAAAGGCACAGGTCTGCAAAGCCCTCAGATGAGTGTCATGTCATGTACTCAGGTAGCCTGGATTCTCCCTAAATACTGTATATTGAGGCTGACCTTTAAAGCTTAGTCTGCTCAGCCATAGTCTGCATGTAGTAGGAAACAATTTGGATCAGGAACATTAATGCTACCTACCTAAAGTTTCCAAAAATCTCAGTCCATAGGCTGCAAGACAAACACGCATATATATTTCTTAAACAAATCAAGTCAAATTTATTTTTAGAGCGCATTTAAAAGAATTTCAGTTGACCAAAGTGATGTACACATTCAAACAAATAAAAATTGGAAAAAATGTGCTATATATATTTTTATAAACTGCCAATTTAATCAATAAATGACCTGGGTAACAATTTTTTCCCATGTTGTTTACATAATTTTGTTGTTACAACCTCTGCCACCAACCAATCAGATGACTTGTTCTTATTTGGTGGGTGTATCTGATGGAAGGGGAGGGAGGTGAGAGACAGCAACAGCAAAGTCCTCACAATATACAAAACAAAAAAAAAAAGACACTGAAAGAGATAAATATGCCTAAGAGTAAAAAATGCCCAACCAGGCTTTTAGAAAACAGATGAGCTTTTCGTACAGGGTTTTTGGACAGCTGTTAATATATCTGATTTTAGTGAAAAAAATATATATTTACATATATTTTTGTAATAGAAATAGAAAAACAAAAAACAAAAGGGTAGCCAATACTCAAGCAAAGTAAGCAAAAATAAATAAATAAAATCATACAATGAAATTGAATTTAATGGGGATATATAAGCCATATTTAATGAATGCTTTATGTCCATTAATTGAAAATAGCCTCCAGGTCTACAGCGTGAGTGGCTTGCATCATAGTATGTCCCGTTTTCATAACCGCGATAGTGTCTGATTTTTGAAACCTCCGTTCGCTTCCTCCGTTAACCGTTATGTGCTCGCTCCCTCTGCCGGTTTAAGGGGTGCATTACACCCCCTCCCCCTTTATTTTTTTAGGACTGACACACAGTGGCCCGGTCTTACTGTGCAACGCTTAGGAGTAAAACGTGAAATAACACAAGTGTTGTAGATTTTCTATGTCTCTTTCTTCTTTTAAATAAGTCCTCCTTGTCTGGGTAAAACATATACAAACATTAAGGCACAACCAACTACATAGATGTATCATAGTGTTAAGGTAGCTTCAGAAAGAAGAAGAAGAAAAAAAGGAACAAGGGCAGTCTCAGTCTACAATGATAAACAAGTCTAAGAGAGAACAGAGCTTTCTGGGGCTTTCTAGTTCTTCATACAATAAAGTGATTTTGTTAGTTTTTTTTCAGTTTGTTGATGGTTACTTTTTTGTATATTTACACTTGTGAATAAAATATTTGGCCAACTGAATCAACATATAGACTAAAAATTCGATATTTTTCCATTCCATAAACACACCTGCTTTCACAGTTAACTCGTTTAAAGAGGACAGTATGACATTTTTGGCATTGAGCCCAACTATGAAATGCAGCCCAAAATTCAAATATGAGCTCGCACTGAAAGAACGGGTGTTCCACTATCTCAACATAACCCTCACAAAATACACATAAATTATTGTTCCAATTGAACTTTTTATGTAAAAATTGGTTAGATAGAGAAATTTCCATTTAAATTTTTAAATGCCAGGCGTAAGCTCGACAGGTAAAACTGGGAACGATATATATATATTTTTCTAGACTTTATCGCGTCTTCCTCCTAAAACTCTTTAGTATGTTTTTCTTTTTTATGAAAAAAGGATATATGAACTATCAAAATATTTCGTATCCATTTATTTGTCGATAGTTTGCTGTTTATGTTAAAAAAAAGTTTGACATCCATTGTAATGGAAGGGAAAATCAGGCAGTTGGGCGAACACCCGGTAAAGGTCCGAAATGTTTTATCCCGCACATGCGCAAAAGAAAATTTCTCTTTCTCGGTGATCGCAATGGCGGACGCAGAGTGAGTGTTTTTCTCTGTATTAAAATCTAAGCCCATCCACATATTAAACAGCCGCAGTGGGTCGTTTTATTGTACATATGAATCATTTAGGTTGTATACACTTAAATAACTGTTGTATTGTTAAGGATGGTACTTTTTTGATGTTGTGACGATCACTTTGTAGATGCTGTATCCGTTTAACAGCGTACAACATGGCAGTGTAGCTGCTCCTAGTGCGCTTCAGAAATATCTTCTGTGTTTTTTTGTCAAGAATAGACATGGGGAGTAACCTTGTGAATATTGGGCTGACTTATCGATTAGACAAGTACTTCAAAGTCTAAAGTTAGAAGGGGTTTTAATGTTCGTGAGAACCGGCGAATGAAAGACCAGTAAGATAACAGCTACATACCAGAAGCGATGAGATGAGAAGCTACTTGACTAGATACTGGCTACCTGGTGCCTTCATTGGTTCTTAAATACTCTTAATCTTATCGGGCCTTTATCTTACCTTCATTTTTTCAAAACTTACAGAAAAAAGGTCCCGTCGGTCCCTGAGAGCCTTTTGAAAAGGCGAAAGGCCTTCGCTGCCATGAAGGCCATGCGTGTAAAGAAGATCCTGGCTGAGAAAAAGGTAATTGAAGTAACATGCATCTGTAGCTTCATGATTTATTTGACTAGTTCACGTCGTCAACGATGTTGATCTTGTTGCACGTAGACCCGCAAGGTGACCAGGAAACTGATCTACAAGAGGGCTGAGAAGTACCACCAGGAGTACAGGCAGATGTACAGGCGTGAGATCCGCCTGGCTCGTATGGCTCGCAAAGTGGGAAACTACTATGTGCCATCTGAGCCCAAACTGGCCTTTGTCATCAGAATCAGAGGGTGAGTTCTTCTGGTCAAGCTGTTGCAGGTTGTATTTACATGGATTGCTACAATATTGATATAATAACTTCTGTGTACTGATGAAAATAGTTAAACAGAATTCCAGTCCAAATTATGACTAGCAGTGGATGGCAGTCATGTGTTCTTTATATTTTTTTTAAATGTTTAGATTAGATTCAATACTTTTGATTTTCGCTTCAAGTCTAACTACCAAAAAACTCAATTTAGGAATCATCTGTGTGTTTCTGCCTGTTTTCATCTCTACAATCTGTCAGCAACCCAAACAGTAGGAATACACCATAAAATGATGGAAATACAGCACAGTAACCTGCCAACAACAGCTCAAAATACAATGGAAGAAATATTTTTATCTCAAAGACTTTACTCATTAGCTGCAACCTGAGGCAGGGACACACCGTTGATGCTGCATTTAGTCTGAAATACGTGCAGGTTTGCTTATGTTATAGCTATGATTCAACATATGCTCAATCGCACAGTGTAACGTGCAGTAAATTATCTGCCGACTGTCGTGCAGTATGGCTTGCATTAATCTTACAAGACTGCTAAAATCTCAGATTCTGTTTGCTGATTGATTAAAGTAAATTCAAACACCTCTAATAGTTATACAGAATTGTCATTTTTTTTATTTATCTGTAATTATCATTATTACTATTAAGAATTCCACATTGTGTAGCAATCCATGTACATTTATGAGTGCAGTTGAGTGGTTGATGATGCAGACTCTTTCCCCGACTTATCGACTATGGTGAACAAGATTTATAAACTAAGCCAATAATTTTCTGAAACCACTATCAGTTCAGTTACTTGAAAGCTTCAGTTATATTATTTGGAGCACTAATTGCATGTGTTTGTCTTCCAGTATCAATGGTGTCAGCCCAAAGGTCCGCAAAGTTCTGCAGCTTCTCCGTCTGCGTCAGATCTTCAATGGTGTGTTTGTCAAGCTGAACAAGGCTTCAATCAACATGCTCAGGATTGCAGAGCCTTACATTGCTTGGGGGTAAGGGTTTTATTTTATTTATTTTTTACTTTCTTTAAATGTGATTGTTTGGAATGTGGTTAATGATGCATAACTTTTTTCCCCGTCATATCGACCATGGTGAATACTTGCTGAAACTAAGCCAGTTTTGTCTGAAACCACATTCCATAGTGACAATATTTTTTTAATGTGTTTTTTTTTTTAAAGCCACATTAAGCATTTTGCTGTGTAGTTGGATTGTTTTCCCTTTTTTTTTGCATAGACAAATCTCAGCAGTTTGAATTTTCTGTTTCAAGGTGTTTAACTATGTTAATGCAGATTGAGAAACTTACATTTCTAGCCCGATAATGGACTTAATTTCTTCTCATTTCATGTGGCATCATCAGATATCCCAACTTGAAGTCTGTGCGCGAGCTCATCTACAAGCGTGGTCATGGCAGGATGAGGAAACAGCGTATTGCCCTCACAGACAACGCTCTGGTGGAGAAAGCCCTCGGTATGTTTTATTTATTTCTTTGACTGGAAGGTAGGTATATTTGGCTTTTTTTTTTTTCTCCAAAAAATTGACAATCCAGTAGTTTTAGAGTAGAGCCTGGCGCTTAATGTGGTTAATGATGCACACTTTTTTCCCCGTCTTATCGACTGTGGTGAGAAAAAACTGAAAAACTTAGCCAGTTGTGTCTGAAACCATTTGCCAGTCTGACATTTCTGTAGCTGTGTTGCATAACTTTTCCTTGGATGGGGGTGTGGGGGGCAGATTTATTAATCCCAATTGTATCATGTCAAAAGATTAGAGGATTTCTCTTGAATTATTGGAGTCTCTTACTTTGAGTAGACATAATAGACAGATTGAGCAGTATTGGCCTTATTTTTGTCCCAAGATAAAGGTTCATGCGTCAAGATATGAAATGTGGCAAGTACCGTAACGAATGATTGGTGAAAAAACTTAATAGCCCAGTGAAGTGGCAATGTGTTAAATTTGAGGCCTTCTATGTGCTGAAATGTATTTTAAATATACTCTTTAAAGTTGGTTCCTTTATAATTTTAAATTCAGGCGGAATTTTTTATTTCTGTCGTTAGTCTCCATCTTTTGTTACCTCTCTAATGGGGCCATCATAAAATGTAACACTATCTCGTGATAGTAGCTTAAGCATTTGTTTGACTAGAGTGCCTACACATCAGGTGCGTTCCAAATGAAGTACTTGTATGGGTCCACTTAAACACATCGCACCACATGTGCACAACATTTTTAGCCATGCTGTGTGAATGGATTTAAGAATGTGCTCTTGCCAGAAGTGACAATAGCAAACTGCTATTTCCTTAGATACTTGACTAAAGTTGGCACCAATTGTAAGTTCTTAACAAAATGAACCCACATTTTGTTTTCTCTTGTCTACCCCCCCCCCCCCCCCCCCCCTTTTTTTTTTTTTTTTTAATCTCCTCTTGTTTGAGTCTAATGGTTCATATTAAGCACTGAAGATGGACCACTGTTCTCGCAACAGGTGTCCGACCAGTTCTGCTCCATTGACAGCATAGTGACCATTATGGGTGTGAAATGCTCAGGAGTTCATATGCTAATTTTTGGTTGTTATGAGTGTGTAATGCAGTGTACTTTGAATCATCACTGTGAACACACTTATATCCTCAAACTAGTCAGTGCAAGGGCACAAGTTTGGGAAGTTGGAACATAGCCATTTTATTGACTGTAAATTTAACAGAGAAGCAGCTTGAGAGTCTGAGCATTTTATCTCCTTCCCGCCACCGTTATCTACTGTCAGGTTTGGGTTTTTTAATGAGTGGAGTTGCCCATGTTCACTCAGTCAGAGCTGCTTCAAACATGAACTTATATTTTTTACATTTGTTCTATTAGATTCTGCCTTTGTCTTTTATAAATAACTAAATAAAAAGCTGTTATGCTCATATGTGCACTTATGAAACTATTTTTGACCTGCAGGCAAATACGGCATCATTTGTGTTGAGGACCTCATCCATGAGATCTACACAGTTGGCAAGAACTTCAAGCCTGCCAACAACTTCCTTTGGCCCTTCAAGCTGTCATCACCCCGTGGTGGTATGAACAAGAAGACCACGCACTTTGTGGAGGGAGGTGACGCTGGTAACAGGGAGGATCAGATCAACAGACTGGTCCGAAGAATGAACTAAAGTTATGGTGAGTTGTAGGACTGACAGGCAGGTCTTATAAATGGACATCTCAAGATGTGGTTAATGATGCACAAACTTTTTTCCCCATCTTATCGACTGTGGTGAAAACTAGCTGTAAATAAGCCAACCATTTCTGAAACCACATCTTGATGATAAAGCCTCCAAACAAATGGAATAATTTTAAGCACTAGAGAAACGGCTATGTTCCTCAATGTTGCACTGTTACCAGATGAGTATTTACCATATTTCCTCAAATAGAAACCATGAAGAAAAAATAAATCCATGAATGTCATTGTGTGTTGGACCCTTAGAAAAATTGACATTTGGCCACTTTTATTAGCAATTTGATTAAATAAAATCGTGCCCTTTAAACATTTGTCAGACCGACATTAACCAGTTGGTGCTGATTGGTTGACAAATTCTTATGTGGTTACACATTATCATATCTTTCACAAAAAAAGCCTTGCCAAGAATGTTTTTTTAATCTAAATTAAGGGATTTAGATTTGATGATCAAGAGGTTTCAAGAAGTAAAAATGTGAAATGGTGCAAGAAAACCATTGTCTTTTTTTTTTTTTAACTTTTCTGCCTCGGTTTCTCGTCTTTGGTGACTTTCTTGAGTCTGAGTGGCCTCTTTCATGACTGTCAGCTGTAGCTCTGTGAGCAAGATTTATCGTTTTTTGATGCAACATGGTGCTGTACAGTAATATGCAGTTGTTGCAGAGACTACAGGGATTGGATTTCAAAGTAACTGAGTATTTTTTTGCCAATAGTTTAGACATGAGTCCACAAGCATTAGATTTTTCCATTTTTCTAATCTGATTTTATGGAATGTGTACATTGATTTACTAAAAAGGTATGACCCTGTTTATGCAAGAGTAAAATCAAACTGGTTTATTTTTATACAAATAGTTTTGTGATGTATATTAATCACTAAACATATACTGTATATTACATGGCTTTCCATAGATGCACTGTTTATTGGATTCAGCTATAACGTTTTCTCTAGTTCATGGTTATACTACTTGAGTATCACACTTGAGGGCATGTTTTTTTTTCTTTTTTACGATGGTGTTTTTTGAAAATTTGAATTTTTCGTCACATTTAAGACATTACTGATGTAGAAAAGACTCCTTTGATTCCAAATTTGATTTTGAGGCATCAGGATAAGATGATGTAGTAAAATGTGACGGGTTTTTACTAATAAAAGTTCAAAATAGAGGTCTGGGACCTTAAGCATTAGAAATGCCTAGTATGCACTTTTATTTGAGGGAATATGGTAATGCCTTTTTGTCATTGTGGCTTTAGACTTATTAAATGAATCATATTAAGTTTATTTTTCTTTCTTTTAACAATGGCTTTTTTTCTCTCCATTTTACAGGTTTTTCAAAGGACTCAAAATGTAAAAATAAAAACATGGGAAAAAAAACCCAAATTGCTGGTCTTGTCAGTTTGTGATTACATCATCCCCTTTACTTTTCAGATGTTTACTATGTCAATATTTCTTCCATTAACTGAACATGAGTAACTGATATTTCAGAGATCCATTTCTTCAGTAAAAGTGACAGTGAGCCATTACATTTACACTGAGGTGATTCTCAAGCACTGCAGACAAATATTAAGGAATCTTTTGTAAATTTAAAAGGGTAAAATATGTCACCGTGGATGTAATGAGCGCCCCCCCCCGGGGGGGGCTTAGTGCTGTCCTGTTGAGGGAGGCTGCAAATTTAAGAGATTGCTTTTGTCATCCGAGTGGTTGCACAAATGCAAATGCAGCTGGCACGTGTCTGAGCAGAAACCATCCATGTGAGGACCAGGATGAATGTTTCAGTTAACTCTGAAATACTGCAGAAAAATATTAAGTCCCACATTTCTACGAACCTGAAAGTAAAAGGTGGAGGACCACGGTTTGAGATAAAGTGGTTGTCAGCGTTGAGGCTTGTTTCCATAGTGACGCGAGGACTGGGTTGCATTTTACCAGTGTGAGTTGCAAGTTTAGCATAACTGGTCGGGGTCAGTTAGACCTAACCAAGTGGCAAGATGGTAATTATCCATATACGGTGAATTAACGTCCGCAGTAGGTGTTTGTAGGGCCGCTCCAACATGACCTACCGAGTAAACGCATCGATACCGACCGCCAGGGCTTTGAAGTGCGGCCCGGACGCCTCTGGATACCGAACATACAGGACCTTCGGCAAAGCCCCGTGGAGCGACTTCCTAGTTGGAGGGTAAGATGTGTGATGTTAAAGCCAGATGAGTTTTGGAGAGGATAAAAATAATTTCAGAGTTCTAAAGTTAAAAATTTCCAATGGAATGGTGCTGAAGTTGGAAAGTAAGAATCTTTATCTTAGAATTCAACATGACAGCCACTCGAACCAACAAACTAAAAACTCGGTTAATTTTACTGTTTATATTCGTTATTTTTGATTTTATTCAGACATCCACATCAGACTGTTCATTTTATTTTCTTTAGTGAACATGTTGCTACGCTGTTTGCAGGCTAAGTGCCAATTACTGCACACAGCATTGCACTTTGACTTTGTTTTGCTATTAGAGGTTGGTACCGGTGGTTAGTCTGGTGTTGGAAAACTAAAAATTAAATTTCCCTCGTAGTAACTGGAACGCGATAAACTGGGTGTGACGTCATTCAGTGTTCTGAGTTCCAAGGTCAATTGAATGCACCATGAATATTATCCGAGATGACTTGCCAACTGCAGAGCTTCCTTTTTGCACTTAATAAGTGAAATGCAAATCTCTGTCAGGCTTTATTTTTGGAACATTAAAAAAAAAACAGAATTATTTTCTTTTTTATTGTTTACTCTTGTTTTGTTTTTTGTTTTTTTTAAATACACGAAGGACCTCCAGGTCTTTTCCTTTTTTAGTTTTCTGCTTTTCATAGATACTGCTTTGATGGAAAATCAAGATATAATTTACCTATTGGCTTCACCTGTTTGTAATAACATAATCGCTTGTGTGCCAAATATTTAGCTCTATTTGCTCTATTCCCAAAATGTTTTGCCTAAAATTCAAATTCAATTCAACTTTATTTGTATGGCATCTGTTACAATATGATTTGTCTCTAGGAGCTTTTCAGACACCCAGAGCATGGACCCCCTAGCAAATATTAAGTACAACTAATATTGTGAAATCTTAATTAAAGAAACAATGGCAAGTGAAAAAAACTCCCCTAGTGGGAGAAAAACCTTTAAGCCAAACAGTGGCAAGGAAAAAGGAGGAAGAAGTGTATAACGATGTATAATGACGATTTAAATGAAGTTAGCCAGACAAAATATGAAACATTTTTGCTTTATATGTCATGTATGTCAAAGCTAGTGTAAGAATGTTTATGAATTAAGCCATTCCTTCAGGTCAGACTACCCTCAAACTATACCTGAGAACCTTTAGCCCATGTTCATTACTGTAAGAAAAAAAATGTGTTGATGTTCCAAATATTGATCTAAATGTATATGTGCTTATTATGGAATCTGTTAATCTAATTATAATCACTGTATGCTGATTTCTCTTTAATTTATGCAGGACGAAACATTTAAATACAAATGAAAGACCAGAGTCAGGGAACTGCAACCCAGTAAAGGACATCTTCAGGACACACTTTCTTTTTGATAAAACACGTAAGAATGGTTGATTCATTGTTACAGCTGTGATGAGAGTTGTTTCTTTCCCTTGTCATACTTAAAATGGGTTGAACATGAGACTTGTAGCTGGAGTGTAAACTGACTGCCACAAGGTGGAGCTGTCATCGGTCCAAGATCCTAATGAGATTATGAATACTTTAGTATGACTTTACCACTGCCTGTCATATTCCTTTGAGAATGATTTCCTTCTTTTTCACATACAATGGAAGACTGACTACTATTGTTTTGATTAGATATGAAGTTAGAGAGGACCAGAACTGTGATTCCTCCACTGGGAAGAGACTGCAATATGTACAGATCTACTTACCTGCATCCTTTTACCCTCTCCAAGGAGTTTTCGCCCAACCATGCAGGGCAGCCTTTAACCCTGAGGTAACCAGTATTTTAACATCATAATATTTGATGTATCTGCATTTTTGTGCATAATTCTACAAGGAGCTTCCAGAGATTTGCGGTAATCATATTGGGGTACTGTTTTCTATGTGACAAATTTAAAGGATGTGACCAAAGAAAATACATACTGGATGCCAATTATTACATTAACATGTGCAATTTATAGGAAGATATTGTGTTGCTTTCAGTGTTTAATATTCCGCCGTTTTTGGTGATCATAGTTGGTGCTTGTACACTAATATCACACCTGTTAAACACTTGTAACTCTTTGTTTTTGGAAACATGCTGGCCCTTGCAAAATGTCAAGTGAGCCTCCTTTTTCCAATAGTTCTTAACAGCCCTAAAGTCTGGCATATTCTAATGTCTTTATAATGACGGGTCTCTTTCAAGCTTAACATAGACTGGTGCAGAAAGGCATCATATACAAAGTGTGTTGTGGAAAAAATAATATACATTCCTGTATTTATTTTAACCATTTGGTAACATCTGAGTAAGACTGAGGATAAACTTAAATAACAAGATGTGGCTATAACTGGAAGTCAGTCAATTTAATATCCTTTTGCATGCAAAGGGGTCACACATACATCTCAGGAGATCAATGGAGAATGACCCAAAGCATCAGTAGCACAATTGGTTTAACAGGACACACCAGAATACAGCAGACAAAATATAGGAGGCAACTTGAAACAACATCAAGCAGGTGTGTAAGACTTGTGGGAACCCAAAGAAATCAGACACAATAGAGGTCCTAGAGCTGGAACCAGGTATGTCACCTTCAGGTTAGTTAGACAATAACAAAGTCATAAAAATAATGTTAGCATTCCACCACAGAGGGTTTATCCCAACTCCCATGAGTGGATCACTGCGTTTCACACAGTTTATAATGTTTTCATTTCTGTCTTAGAAGATACGAGCTGAAGACCAATCTAGCTATCCCTTTACCCCCCACTTTAGTCCTTAATGGCAGAAGCACCTTTTCTGTAGAGAACTGCAAGCTCAGCAGGTATTTTTTTTTTGTCTTTCTAAGGTAATTGTGACAATGCCAATCAATGGTTCCTTCACTTATGACTAACTGAGATCCATGCCACCTCTGCTTGAACATCTCTTCTGCAGGCCTAAGGTGAATCATCCAACCTACAATCCCAATGATTGTTAAGGACAATAAAAAATGTGAGTTGTTTCAATAATTTAACATATAATTCAAGAAGACAGAGGAAGATGCTTTGATCACTAAGGTGTTCATAAGGATGTTAACACATCAGATTAAAACACAATCTCCATAGAAAGTTCAACCTTGAAGCTCTTTGGATGTTTATGAATGATTCATGTGATTTTGTGACAAGGAAGCACGGTGGCCAGGTGGCCAGGGTGTGCTTTGTCTAATTGCCGTTGCCGATGAAGCAGTGACTTCATATGTAAACTGGGCCTCAACCCACTTTAGAGGAAATGCCCCTAATGCAATGTTTTAATTTCAGTGCATATATCACAGTGTGTCCATGTCTGTCCCTCTGATGTCTTCTTGCTTGCCTCTGTGCAGGCTGGTCCTATCCAGATCCATTGGTCGGAGCTTCTTCCTGTTTCATCCACCGGATATCCGAGCTTTCCTCTTTGGAGGGGGAGACAGTTAGACAAGAGAAGCTCAAGAAAATGAGGAAATCTAGAAAGCCTCAGTGCTGACAATAACCTGTTTCCAAGTCACAGTGGTCCAGGATAAAAACGAATGAGTCTGTGCCAACCACTGAACAAAATATATCACTTAGGACAGCTTGTTAATTTCAGTGGCCTGATATGACCGCGTTTTTCCTCAGTGGTATTGGTTGGCTGCTGATGCTGACCAGTCTTAGTATTGATATGCAACAGTGTTTTAGACATTTGAACCCAAATAAGTACATACTGCATTGTTTCAGAAAGTCCCTTGTTGTGCCTTGTTGAATGTCTTCCTGAAATGAAATAAATGTATTTTTGTTTCAACATGACTTTTTAAAAAAAAAAAATTCTCACCAAATAAAGGGAATTTCTGGCACATACACTACATACTATGCAACCAACACAACAATTAGAACGACTTAAAGGTTGCGTTGAAACATGATCCACATTCCATTTCTACAAAATAGATATCAAAATGTGCCCCCAGATCCCAGAATGTGGTACTTTCCCACATATTACATTGTTTGCTGCTGTATGGGGGGCTGCTCCTGTTTCTGAATGGTCTTGTTCATTGTTTTTGACAAAGACAGCAGTCATGGCTGCTGTCTTTTTGTTTAGAGAGTAATGAGAGCTTGTTTTGTGCTCTTTTTTTCCCCGAATATGTGATAATTGATTCGGACGTTCATCGAAAGTTATTTCGATTGAAACAATGCCTTTAGTGAGCACACAAGTCCGCTGCACCCGTTGTAGCGTGATGTGAAAAGCCAAAACTGCTGAAAATATACAACCACAGACAATACGCTTAGACATAGACAGATGTTTCTAATTTATTAGATTAGATTATTTTAGATTAGATTAGATGTACTCTATTTATCCCCCAAGGGGGGAATTCAACAGCACATGTGATTTTGACATTTCATTTTTATATAATAATTCGATTTTGGTCTCATTTATGAAAAACAAACAAACAAAACAGCACAGTCTGGAAAAAATTGTCTTTTTTTTTTTTTTTTTTTTTTACCTTTGAGCAGCCTTACCTTGCACATGAGAGACACTTTTAAGAGCTTAGAAGTTAGTCTGTATTTCTTTGTGGACATGTTGCTCATGGAGTGATGAATCTTTTATTCCCTCCATTTGTACAAATCTGACCTTTGATTTGTCCAATTCCAAACCCATTGGAGGAAGTTTCTTTAACTTAATGTGCTTCAACAGCAAAGTTCACATCCGGTAGCCTCTTACTGCTCCTGGTGCTATTATTTACCTGAATAAATGAAATACAACTTCAGCACAGCCTTTAATACTTTCATTTAGTTGTGTTGTCTGTGTCTACTTTTGGGAATTGTGTGAAAATGTGCTTATTTGTGGAGAAAAAAAAAGTTGAAAGGCCTTTGAATTTATAGGATGTGTGAATGATATGCATCTTACAGCAGCTAGAATGGCTTGTGGAGACAGCAAGGTGGTCACTTTGCTGTAATGTGTGATGGTGTTCTGCAGTACCTCACTTGACTAAACACATTAGAGCAGAAATATCAGCATGATTCATATAAGGTCAAGGACATCTTAGTTGTCTCTGTTCCGTTTAGAAATGTTACTGTCCACTGTGTTTGATTTCAGGGAGTGAATCCTAAAGCTCCCTATTAAATACAAGTGAGATGTTGTCAAACGTCAGGCTCTGTTTGTACCCCTCCCTCCCTGTGGGTAGTGAGGTGTGGATTTCAGGGACACACAGTGACCTAGAAACGCAGAGGCATTCCCTTATTCATGCTAAGTGAAGGGATTGTATTCATGCTCAAACGAAGGCCGTGTCTCCCTCTTCTTGCAGGGCTTTTACTGTCCCTTTCAAGTGTAGTGAAACAAAATGACCTGGAACAAACAGTCAACAATGAGGTCTTTAATAAGAGCTGTCCGCAAGTGGTTTATCGTTTCAGGGTAGCTCCACAAAAGTCTTTAATGGCTGGGATGAAAGGTGCAGTTCTCATTCAAATCAAATAGGTTAATTTTTATAGATTGTCAAGCTGGTGATAGAAAAAAAAAAAAACATACTTATTGTGATGCAAAGAAACATCCATGTATCTTTTCATTTATATCAAACACTTCTTTAATTGTGAGGGTTTTGCTCAAATTTGCAACCATCCTTTATGTTTTCTTTTTGTGTGTGTGTGTAAAGCTCAGCCAGTGCTGTGGTTAGGACAAGCTACACTAGGTTGTGTTCGTGTTTCACCTAACTTGAACTTATGCCAGCTGACTGTATCAGCAGGGATCAGAGAATGCGGCCCGTCTGCCAGATCATAACTTTGCCAATGCCTCAAATCAAACATGCCCTAAATATGTTCGGGTTGGTATGAGAAGAAAAGAGCCAGCTTGGGTCTTTGGGCAGAGGTCGCAGCTTTATTACATTAAAAATGTGCATTACATGTTAAATGATATGCACATGTAGAGATAAGAGTCCAATGAACTCCAGAGATTTAAATGCTCAGTAAGATCTGTCAGGATCACTGTAGCAGCACATTTAACAAGACTTTTTTGCTCTCTTGCAGTAAAGGATGAAACATGTAGCACGTCAAACTGCCAAATCCACCTAATAGCACCTTCAAAGCCACTTAATTAACACCATGTATCTCTAATCCTGACAAAACCTGAAGTGTAAAAACAGCAGCTGCTCTGAGAAGTTGCTAGGTAACCAGGAGAAATATTCCAGGAAATTACCTCTAAAGAAGCAGTCTGGTAGCTGAAACAGTGAACGTAGAGTACAACATGGTTCGTTTGTAATCCTATATATGAGGCAGATGGGTTACAGCTACAGAAGAGACATAAAGTGCTCATTAGTGAGCTTTATAAGCACTGCAAAGTGGATTTGGTTATGATTTGATAAAGCCAGGTCAGCTGTCTTTCTCTGTTTCTAGTCATTTTTCTTAAGTTTGTTTGTTTTTCGTTGTCTCATTAACATCAACACAGAATAACTTGTTACTGGTTCGGTATCTTTAAACAGATATGTGACTAAATCTATGAAAATCTACCAAATTAAAAGCTAAACACAATAAGTGTGTAATTTGTTTTGTCCAATTTTAGAGTGAATTCAGGTATCCCAAGAACTGAGCATTCCTTGCCAAGGCAAAGCTCCGTAAGTGCTCCCTGCATTCATCACATCTAGGCAGCGCCACTTTAGCAAGGGGCTTGAAAATGACTGAATTAAGTTGAGCTGAAAATGATCTCAGCAGAACTGCATTTTTTTTTAACCACAACATTAAACATTACAAATAAACATCTAAACAAACTTGATGCATTTTATAAACAACTTTTATACACTGATTAAGTTCAAGTCGAATGTTTTTGCTGAAATTATAAGGTTTGAGAAGAAGTATGCAGAACTGAATGAAAGGAACACGTTTCCGGGTAATTAAGCATCAGGGTGGTTTGATCATGCTTTGGGCTCGTGAGGAAGGAATGGATCAAACATGTATTTTTATTGCAATAAACCGTAGTTTACCATTTTCCAAGCTGCATGCTTTCACTCCAAATGTTAATAACATATGTGGCCAATCAGATGGAACCTTACTGCCCAAGATGCCAATTTAAATGCTAATTTACACGAGTGATGTTGTTGCAGCATGCAGTTTTTGTTTATTCATCTAATAAACACAGTTGCTGGAACAGAAATAATACATTTGATTATTTTAGTGTATGTATAGGATATTTACTTATTGTTTATTGGTTTATGTATATATGTCATAAGCCATGTTATCGTTGCAATTTTGAACTATGACATAACTTCGTCATGCAGTCCTAAACAAAGTTTCTCTCATCGTCCTTTCTTCCTTATGGTTATATTTAACAAGCATAACAAGCATTATGCATCAACAGGAAGTGTCTGTGCATACAGTCAGGGCACAAAGAGTTCAAATCTTTGTCTTTACCATCAAACAAACACGGCAGAGGCCCAAACTATGTTAAAAGCCTGGCAACATATCTTACTGGGCCACTAGTATTCACTAGTGTCCTGCCTCATACCTCAAGATAGTAAAAGCAAAAAAAAAAAAAAAAAAAAGTTTCATACTTTTGAAATGTTTACATACAAGACATTACAGCTGTCCATGTGAGAGATTTCGTTCTTGCAAAAAGAGAAGAGGAAAGAGTCGAAGTTACATGAAGCATCTCCACTGTCACTCCATTAAGTGCAGCTTTTGCATTTTAAGGTTATTTATATACGAGCATAGCAACACACATGCTCACGCAGTAGTCCAGGGGCCTGACCTTTCCACTGTTCCATGACTTTTCATGATGTGATTTATGAAATCTACCTTGATAGATGTGCCCTGTCATCCACAGTCATCATCATTACCTGAAGTTGCATCCCTCACCGAGGTAGGAGTCACTCCTGCCCCCCGCCCACACGTCTCGCTGCATCTACCTGCTGCAGCTAATGTTCGCATTGATTTACATACTTATGGAACTATAAGCCAAGAGAGGTGACTTATGATTGGACAATTATCAGTCACCATGTCAGGTTCATGTGAGGGAACAACTTTAATCAATATCACTGTCTTTGTTGTCATTGGACTGGCACTCCTCCATGGCCGGCCAGCCAGTAGAGCTGCTACCAGAGCATCATCAGTCCTCTCCGCTGCTTTGATCCTTTAAAGATGTGTGATCATCCATAAGCAGTAATGATCTATAATGAATAGAGCATCACTTACAAGGATGTACTTGATACATTTTCATAGTAGATGTTACTCCAAGTGAGAGGTGAGAACCTTGATTTAGATCAACCTAGTCTTGATCTAAGTCTATATCCTGTATATATTACTGCAATTATGGCTTTTTTTTTTTTTTTGCCAGAAATTCTTGGTATTCACAGTATTTTTCTGCTGCATGATCGGTTCAGCATCACTTATCTGTTTCCCATATCAACATCTTGCTTTGATGTCTCAAGCCAAGTCAAACATCCAGCCTTTTAACTCCCTAAATAATGACTCATGCACCCATCACGACACATCATTTGCAAACAAAAAGAGAAAAAAAAAATGTCAGTGCATGGATGAATACAGTAGATCCATTTACGCAAGGACAGACAGATGCACATGCATCTGGGACAACGGACAAAGGCTTCCATTCATTTCCGCACCAATGAGGAAGGGACAACTTACTCCTAAATCAAATATTCCATTAGGTTAAAAACTGTGGTCATGTTGTTTTTGTGTTAAAGTCACAAGGATGTTATCCCACTCAGCACCCACTCTTTCATGAAAAAAGGTGAATTCTAAGATTTTTTTTTTTTTGTTTGATGTTTTGAAGCTATAGCAACCGAGGTCGGGTCTTGGCGACAGCCACAGTTTACATTTCCCATATAGGTGTGATGAAGCTAGGGGTCACCCTGCTGTCTCACTGATACCCAGTGCTTGAAGTGGACCCATTCCTAACTAAATCCAGTCAGCCTCTCTGTGTCTCCTGCTACCTCTCCCATTCTATTTATCAAACACACTCTTGTGTGTGTGCATGTAATTGGCCTCAATTCAGTCTCTGGCAACTTGAAACAGAGATTGAAAACCACAGTCGGAAACAGTTTCTGTTCACCATCTTGAGACACATTAATATGAGCTTAATCGCTCTCTCCCCATTCACATACACTGAGAAGACACTCAAGCAGCGTGTGTTATAAAGGAAAGGCTGATTTGTCTCTGACTAATGTCCACTGAGGCCAGCAAGTCCATCTGACTCTGTCAGATGTAAAATACTCATGCTTTGATGTGCACTTCCAATGTTGTGAAGCCTAGCGAGACTTATGCAGCTGTAAGTCTCGCATCAGTGGACAGATCATATCAGCGCTACAACCTTAACTGTGTGAGTGCAAAAAGAGTATAACTAAATATACACAGCAAACTTTTAAAGACACGGGTTCCTTTTCAATGTGGCTCGATTTATATTACTAAGTACATAGTAACATACAGTTTAATAGTCAAGATCCAAATCCTCTATTTAGTATATTAGTCTATTTGGTACTTTTACACCTGAAGTCGTGTTGGGTTCAGTCTGCTCAAACTTTAGATGCAGAGTGAGACACATGACTTGGAATAATCTTTCTGCTGATGATTATGGTGAAGATGAAGGTTATTACTGTTGCTTGACCTACCTGCTCCGTTGCAAGAAGAATCAAAGAACCCAAGGAAGATCCCCTCTGCTCTTTGCAAGGGAAGTATACAGATTATTACTCATGTCTGCCTAGGAAGGCCTCATTCCCTGCAGTGGCATTATGCACCCCCCATAATGCTTAGAAAGAAATGCAGCTGTCACTCAGAAACAAAAAAACCCAATTGTGAATTTATAGTTTTATATAATTTTACCTGATGAGTGACATAAAAAAACTCGCCCTTCACACAGTTGTCATGGATATGAAAACTATCTTTTGATACTAAAACAGGCTGTTAATGTGTTCACCTCTGCTGCACTTCTGCTTAGGCATTTTCACGTAAGTCAAGAGAGATTGACTACTTTTAGAGCTAAGCCCTAGTGGTCAGTTGAGGAACTGCAGTTTCTCATACTTCTGGGATCAAGTCCTTTTAGTAATCCAGATGTAGTCCCTTTGCACACAACCATCTCGTCTGCTTCTAAAAGTGAGAAAACTATGTTTGTTTAATCTGTAATAAAAATGACATTGAAAAATTACTTATTTGGATCTAATCTCCTTGGGACAGTGATGTTCTCAAAACTTGTTGTTATGCCCGAATTCGGGCATATCTTACTCATTAGAATACACTCAAATTATACTCTAATTGTGTTCTGGTGATGCAGTCAATTCGGTTATTAAACAAAGCACTGACAACCAACGGAGGTGCAAAACGGAGTTTTATTCTCCAAGTCTGCATGCAAATTCAGAGAGGTCATTACAGAATGCCGGATGGTTCAGAATGACCCCGTCTCAGTAGGAAACCGTTGCCTTTAAACATCACATGAAAACATCAGGACCTTGGATAAGTTCTCTAGACGTCCACGTCAAAACTTAGCAGACTCGTTGGAGCCTGAACGATAACAAAACTGTGGCCTTCGAACACGCAGGAATCGAGACCAGAAGTCATGGACTCATGACACAGCACTTTAGCTCAAAATGCAATTTCTGACACAACACTTGTATATGCTATATTAGCATTTTAACAAAAAACAGCTTATTGTTTTAACTGATATGACTTTGAGTTATGAATAAGCTCTTAAAGTTTCAATTACTGAGCTTATTAGGAAATGTTGGTTATAATTTTACTAATTTGAACAGAGCTAGACAAAGGGTTATCCTGTTTAAGAGTTCATGCTAAACTAAACTAACTGACCGCTAGCTCTAACCTACCTGTGTTTAGCTAAATGTACTATATATCTTCAAAATATATAAATATAACCAGAGAAGAGAAAAAGATACAAAAATAAAGACGAAGTATATTTATACTATCCCAGCCTGGAGGAGAAAGGAATAAAATGCAGAGAGGTGAGAACCATAGAGGAGTTTTGGTGTAGGCCTCATCGCACAATTGATTGGAGATTTGCCAAATGCTAACATTCCTCCTTTTCTTTAGGGACTCAGAGATCTGGGTTGGAAGAGAGCAGCTGAGCTAGACTGGCATCAGGGTCAGAGTTATTTTAAAGTAAAGGGACAAGAAAAAAAGTAAAATAAAACAAAAACAAGTAAGTATTATTAGGGCAGGCGAGAAAGAGGCAAGAGAAAGAACAGAGACCAAAGGGAAAGAACACACCAAACTCACCGCCTCACCCCTCCCTCGTCACATCTCCTCCTCCCGAGAGTAGTCGACTGGAGGGAGGTGCTCAGCTACTAACGGGGAGGGAGATACTGGGTCTGAGGAGGTGAGCACAGACCATACGACACGTGGAAGTCTAATCACTGCTGGAACTTTGAGATGTTCTGAACTGCAGGCTGCTTTTTCAGAGTTGCGTCAGGAGGGAAACACTGTGGAAGGTTCTGGACACAGGAGACGGACACAGACGTTCTGGGTCATAAGGCCTCCTGTGGTGGAGCTTTAGGCTCGGCCGGGTTGGTATCCCAACCTCTTGTTCTCAAGCTCGGGACCATGAGTGGAGAAGAGTAGAAACAAACATATTTACATTAGAAGAATGTGTCAGATCACATACTTTTCTTTACGATTAGGGATGGTCTCCCCTTCGATGATGGGCTCCACTGTTAAGCTCGCTTGTTGGATGCTGGTGGTGTCTACGCTTGGACAGAACCACCTGGTGACTGGGGGTTGTTCAGGAAAGTGCTGCCGGGGCAGAGACTTGAGCTGTTCAACCACTGGCTGGAGGATGGACCGTGTGTATGCCACCTGCTACTGCGATGAGAGCTGCGTAAAGACCAAGGACTGCTGCTTTGACTACTTCACAGAGTGTCCAGGTGGGTGATGAATGGAGGGACTTCTCTAAGAGTGAATGAGTCACAGAGGAGACACACCTTCATCTTATGACACTGCTTTGAGATAACAGGAGCTACTGATAAAGACACATTATCTTGTAAATCAAGTCATCAGACAGAGATAGAAAGGTTTGGAAAGGAAGGGTTATTATCTAGGAAAGAAAAAAACAAGGGCTATTATCAGCATATAGTCATTAGTGGTGCTGCTTATCACACACTGCACCTTTAATGAGAGAACATTTATCTTCAAACTCTCATGTGTGGTGTTTTCTATCTGCACCTTCTCATAATGTTAACATTTGTCTTTCATCCAACACAAAAGTGCAGTAGTTCACAAACCAAATAACCGAGCCGGATATGTTCCTAACCCTGTTTGAGTGAGCCGACCTGCATAACGGAATTAGTACAAATATTTGAAGAATGCGTTTCTGTCAATCAGTTGTAGCAATTACTGTTCCAGTCAAACAAGCCAAGCGTACTTAATATGCATCATAGGTTGGTAGCCACCAAATCTGCTGCTTAATACATCAAAGTTTTAACAATAAGTACAGAGAGCAACTGAAAAGAGAAATCACAGGACTTGGTCACTGAATGAGCTAGTCTCTAAACGCACTCTCAAACAACTTTCTGGAGCAGGAAACATTATTCCCACAGCCCACAATCAATGCTTCATTGATCTAAAGTTGTTCCCTGGATATTAAGGTTTATTGCACTATTTCATATAAAATTATATAATTATGCAGTCTACAGAAAATTTTCAAAGCCTACCTGTTGTTGGAAACTGTAACCTCTGCACCATATTTAAAATATCATTGTTACAGTCATGTGAAAAGAAAGTACTAACCTTTTCACTTGTAAGGTTTTACAAACCTAATTTGGTCCTTACCAGACTGTAAAGGTATGTAAATACAACCTCAGATTAACAATGCACAACATTTTACACAGTATTATTATTTATTCAATCTAATAAGCTAAAATGCAGAAGCAATGTGGAAAAACAGTACACCTGTGTTGCTTATACAGGAATTAATCAAATGCACTTGATCAGATGATCTGAAGCAAGTGTGACCACACCTATAAAAAAAAAAAAAAAAAAGACAGGACAAGTTTTGGCATTTTCTGGTCTAAAACATTCAAGTATGTAAGGGGTAAGAGACATCAGCAATGACCTAGAAAAAGTTAAAAGGCTATTTCCAGACAATTTTAGATCCATCATTCTACAGAGAACCATTATTCAAAAGTCAAACATTCAGGACAGTTGCCAATCTTCCCAGGAGGGGACGTCTCAGCAAATTCACCTCAGGTCACTCCAAAGTCAGACCATGCAATGCTGACATAACAACAAAAAAACCCAGGAGCTAAATCTCCTAAGGACGTCAGCATCTTTTTTTTTTCATTCTCATTTCATTTCCTCTTAAATGTGGAGATATAGAAAAAAAAATCCCCCTTTTAAATCATATCTATACACTCCTGTTCTTAGTGCGTGGCTTTTGGGGGAGGCGTGGGTGAATCAGCATCACCACTCCACTCATCACCTCTTCTGTGGGATGCAACTCTTGAAAGTATTGTTACACCTTTATGTTACTCACTTCCTGGTCTAGCAGTTACAGCATATTGTGAAATTGTAATGTCACAGGACCTCGTTAATTTGAATGACTCACTCAGTGAAATATATTCAGACTGAGACAATCACAAAGTCAATTTTTGAGTTGATATTCAAACTAGAGTGTAGGGGTTAGTTAAGAACAACCTGGGCTTGAGCGTAACCTTGGACAGGTTACTGTGAAGGAGCACCTTGGCATTCCAGATGTTGAACTGCTGGCTGTAAGTTTCAGTGCATGCTGCCCATTAAGAAAGTTCCCTGATGTTACCTCCTGATGCTGCATGTGATGTCATCAGTGCGCAGTTATTGCCAGGGAATAAAACAATCTCCAATGGATTCATAATAATCACTGGAGGTCTCAACAAAGCTTCTCTCTCTCTGGTACAATCCCCACTGTCCAACCATTTTTCAGCCCATTATTTTTTTTTTATTTACTTATAATTTACTCTTTAAGTTTCCCTTTGAGTATTAATGACATAATATTTAATTCAATGAACATCTTTGAATACAAAAATATTTTAAACTCAAATGTGAGGTGATATTATCAACAACTTAACCTTGGCCAAAACTAGAATAATGGTCCCAAGCACAAATCTACAAATAATCTACAGTAGAATGAGGTGTTTTCGTAGTCCAGTGAATGTCAGGAACTCAACGTGATACAGAAAACAATGACTTCAAGTTATTGGAACTAAAGTTAGTTCTACAAGCTATTGAAATATGTGATATACTTCTCACTTTCTGACACTTCTATGAGCCTGGGTGCATTGTTATTGTTTGCTGCAACAGAGGACATTGTGTAACGTTGTTTCTTCCACACTATGGGTGCCAACACCCAGCGCAAGACTGTGTTGTGAGTGACTGGAGCTTTTGGAGCGGCTGCACCAAGCCCTGCCAGCCCTCTATAAGAAGCCGTGTCCGTCGCGTAGAGCAGCAGCCCAGGAACAGTGGCAAGGCCTGCCCAAGCCTGGAGGAAAGAGCTGGTTGCAGGGAATACAGAGACCACCAGGGTAACCACTGTGGTCGTCACGCAGGTACGCAAACATCAATACTTCTGTTATTTAATCTGAAGCTGACTTTGTCAGAACTTAATTTCTTTTGTTCATCCTGTTTGGAAAAATAGTGAACCAATCTCTTTTATAAGGTCCTGCATTCATCACCAGCATGGAGTTTGGCAAGGGGAGACCCAAGCATGACAGTTATGGAAACCCCCTAGACCCTGGGTAGGTTTCACATCAAGCCTTCTAGTTTCAAAATGCTAATGACTCCAGGCGACTGAGTTTAAGAGATGACTAATTCTAAAAATGCTTTCAGGGGGCTAAATGTCACTTTTATAATATGCACAGTAACCCAAGTACTCAACAATCCCCCCCCCCCCCCCCCCCCCCCCCCCCCCCCCCCCCACCCCCCCCCCCCCCCCCCCCCCCCCCCCCCGTTAACTTTGTTCCCCTTTCTTCTTCATTCATATCATGAAAGTATTTTCTGCAACTCCGATAACTTTGCCCCCCCTCCAGATTCTGCATGGAATTCAAGCTAGCGTCGCGGACAGCACACTGCAGAGCAGAGAACCAGCCACACACACTCTGGATGCGCTACATAACAGAAGGCTTTAACGTGTGTGTGGCATGTGAACCTCCTGCATTGCAAAACAACACTCGCAGTTGCCAAGGAGATGGACAGGAATCAGACAAGTATGAAATTATTAAAACTTAAAAAAAAATTTTCTCCCAGCGTCATTCAAGGGAATATATTATGTTAAGTAAAAAAAAAAAAAAAAAGAAAAAGAGAAAAATACTTCAAAGCATTTATTTCAGGGCACTACCAGCTTGTGACTTGACACATTTTCAGATCCAGGCAGTACCAATCAGTGAGCCATTCAGATTTGCAGAGAACTGTGACATCACATATCCAGATCAAAGTAGAATTAACCAGCTGCTCTATTTTCACCTCAGAATTATACTTTTAGCTTCAGTTAATGTACCTTGGATTCTTTTGACAAGGGTGTGCCTCTTTTGAAAGCTGGATGGCTGACTGTCAGACATAAGACTGAAGATATGCAGGAACTGTATCATGTGTGAATTTCTTTGCCCCGAGCAAAATAAGGTCAAAGTCTTACACAGTACAGAAATTAAAATGTAAACCAACACATATGGTGGTGTAAAATTAATTGACTGAAACTGTGTTGCAGTGAAGCTGTGCTGCACTGGCAGGCGGTGGGGAACCCTCGGTGCAGCGGGACATGGAGGAAGGTCCAGAAAACACATCAGTGCACATGTCCACCACAACACAGCTTTGTCTTCATCTGATAAAAAAAAAAAAAAAAAAAAACAACAACACTACTTTCTGTGACAAAAACACAGGAAGTCATTTTTTGTCACCCTCCTCGCCAAACCAGATGTCCCCCACACATGATTCAATTGCAAATTGACTTAAAAGCATACTACAACACTTTAAAACTGCATCAACATTTCAACTGTTTTAAGCCAGACACTACGTTGCATGTCACCATTTTCCATCTTTCCAGTTGATTTATATCTTTATTATGTAACACAAAGCTATTCAATAATTCATCAAACTTCAGGCAAATAATTTTTAAAATGAGATTGTGTGTGTATATATATATATATATAAAATATATATATAATATATATATATATATACACACACACTACATTAAAATTATTTTCCATCATAGCTCCCTGAATGTTTTTGTGCAGAGCACCATCTGGTGGTAAGACTGTTTTGTGCAGATGGTGCAGCAACAGGGCCCAATAAACTTCACTGACAAGATTGGTCATTACTTTCAAGGGTTAGCCATCTAGCAGGGAAAAAAAAATAAAAGGAAGGAATATCAAACAACATAACTGATATAAGATAAATAAATAAGTCAGATTGCATTTCCTGGTGAACTGCTACATTGTACACAGGGTGAGGCTACACGCTCTTCAGCCAACTTTATGCGCTCTCATTAAAACTCTCCAGCGGTCCTTGAGCATGGTGCCAGTCCGTCCTTCAAAGTTATAATCCAATAATATTCGAGACCACTTCCCCTGGCCGTGACGCTTAACACCCTCCTTGAGATATTGGTCCAGCTGGTGCGTCCATTTCTAAACAACATAAATCACAAACTCAATGTTTCTGCAATTTCAGTCATTTGTTTTAATTACGCACATGACATATAATGTTGAATTAGGTTAAACTTACCCTAGGTGGTTTTCTACTTTTTTGCACCATGGCAGTTTCCGTTGACTTCCTGGATATCATCGGAGATAACTCTGATGGAGGGAGATTTTAATATTTTGAGATTTTGATAATGATTCTGAGTGTGTGTGTTGATGAAGTTCTTACGGAAAATTACCAGTTCTGGAGAGTCGTCTCAGAGACACACACACCTTGTTGGTAGTTAAACAAGGCTTTTTGTCACTTTCAGGTTTCCATACATCACTAATTTTAGTCGGGAGTAGCTTCCGTTTTGTTCTGTAAACATAATTACTTGTTAACCCATGTGTGTAATATATCAGTTGTCAAAGGTTGCTTAACCTGTTTCCACCTAAACAAAACAGTAAAAGCATAAAATGTTGGAAAAAACAAACAAACAAACAACAAACATTTCAGCATCCATGACCTCAAACATATAGCAGTCTTTCTCCTGCTAGGATATAAATGTATAGCATATTGCTCATTGTTGCGCAGAAAGAAATTGTGCAATCTTCAATAAATAACACTGACTATTTCTTACTTTCTATCCTTCTGTTTTGATTTCCTGGGTGCTTCTGACAGAGATATGTCCTCTGACATCACATCCTCTATCTCCTCAAAGCTTTTGTTCAAGTGGACCATCTTTGTAGCTTCCTGATAAAAGAGATGGACGTTAACAGTCATGCATACACATTTGTTCATGTACACTTGTAAACAATGCGTTAATTCCACTAATTAAGGGGAAGTTGTACAAGCAGCTCAGATACGTGTTCTAGATCATTGTTTTGTGTCCAGCTTTGAACTCTCTCACAGTCTGAGGTATACTCTGTGATTAAATGGTTAAAAAAAAAAAAAGAAAAATTAAAAAAAAAAAAAATCATTCATTATTTCCACGGCGGGGGGGGGTGCGCGGAACGACACAACATTATCTCATAGCATGATACCGCCACCCCTATGCTTTATAGTTGGTACAGTGTTGTTTCAGTTGAATGCTTCACCTTTGTCAAGTCTTACTACGAATATTCAAATATTTTTTCCTTTGGAAAGCGTTTTTGTCCACGTAGTCAGCCGCAAACTACTTGAGTTTGTAACAGGACGTCCATTCTTGGGAATCAGCCGCTCAGTACATGGCAATGCAAATCTTGTTTCAGTTCAAAGCAGGCTTATGCATTAGTTGTTTTTGGGTTGTTCTTGACCAACCTAACTAAATGCCTTTCAGCCAAGGTCGATCATTTAAGTCCTCTTTCAGTCTTTTTATTTCTTAATATCCTGTACAAACATTAAAAAAAATTAGAGAAAGATTAAACTGATGATCTTGGGATCAGAATGTTTACATGTATACTTTTAAATAAGTATAAACTCTGAAGAGTGGTTCCAGTGTAGGTACAATGGAAGATTTAAAGAAGACTCAGAGAATCATTGTGGAAGATTCACTATCACCAACACTGTCCTGCAAGCCCGTTGTTCAGTCTGCGTAGATACAGCAGTGTCTCTTCACACCAGAGAACTGCAGCTTGTGATTTTTGTTTTTAATTTGGTCCATATTGGAGGGAGCTCACCTGTGTTACTTGTTAAAGCTGCAAGTAATATGTTCATATGTGCATTAATGGTGATTGATGCACACATCCCTCTGTCTACTATACTTCCACCTTTCCTGTGTTGCTTTTGGAAAAACTACAATAAATTACCACTTAAATTCTTTGTGTTTTTCATTTTTCTTAACCACTTAAGATCTATGTTGTACAATTATTCTAAAACAGGAAAAAGAATGCTGCAAATAATTCACTTAATGAAATTATTATGGCTTCTGTGTCCACAAGTGTACTTCACTGTGAACTAGTGCTGGGCAATATGACAATACATATCGTGGGGACGATAGAAAAGTGTGTATCGTGCCATTTCTCTTCTATCGTTTCTAACCTAATTTTATCAATTATTACAGCAAATATGTAATTAAATAACCTGCAACGATAAATTTGATAGAATCATATCTACTTCTACAAAGTAGCCTTTTATGTTTGCACCTTTATTCATGGTTAATGCCTTAAACAGAGTTTTCTTCAACCCTAATGTTTACTTTAGACACTTTATATTGGTTTGCAAACTTTGCACTACAAGGTTACAGATTTCAGAAAGTTGAAAAATAATTTGTGTTTATTTTTTTAAAGCTGAACTTCATTGCAAAAATGTGTTTTTCCTCTCAAAAACTGTGTTGCCCTTTTAAAAAAAAAATGAAAGCTACTGTACCTCTGTACCTACCTGTTTTTGCTGCACTAAAATGTATGTTTGTGACAGTTCAGCTAAATGTCCTTTCAAAATAAAGTTGAAAAGTAAGCAATGAAATTTTTGTCAAACTTTTCAGAGAATAACTGAAAACATACTTATTATGGTATATCGGGATATATATCGTTATCGTGATATAAAATAGTCCATATCATGATATATGATTTTTTCCATATCGCCCAGCACTACTGTGAACATATCCAAATGTTACCATAGAGGTTCCAGAAAGCCGTTTTAGCAGGGCCGTCCCTGGTAATGGAGACACGTCAAACTACACTGGAACCCCGACCCGTGGAAAGAGATCTACTGTTAAAATACATGACATCTACATGTGGAACATTCACATGTTGCTTTAAATTATGAATCTGTCCTGTACCTTTAGAAGGTAATCAGAGGGATTTTTCTCCAAGTAGGTATCCAAGAAAGACTGGACCATCTCCAGCAGGCGGTTGAAGCTGAAGCTCATGAGGAACGGGTGACAAGCTTCTCTCTGTGTCACTACAGTTGACAGTTTAACTCTCACGTTCTGTTCAAGAAAATTGAAAATTATTAGTTATCCTAGGTAGTATCCTAGGGATGTAATGATATGGAAAATTTGATATCTCAATTATAGTGACCAAATTATCATTGTTTACAACATAATCGGGGTATTCTTAATTGCTGTACAAATGTCCAAAAAACACACATTAAAATAATTTCACAAAATTTTCTGATTTTCTTGTAAAATCACAAACATTAGAAGCCAAAATCTTATCAAAATGTAATTTTCACATTAAAAGGGAAAACAACTGGCACAGAAAGCGATTTTATTTTAAATGTACAAAATAAATAACAGGAACAAAGCTTATTTGTCTGGTGCAAGTTTAAATGAACACTTTAACAATCACAGTAGGTTAAAATATGCATTTGGAGTGTTGCATTCTTAAAAAAAAAAAAAAAAAATATAATATATATATATATAGATATATATAGATATATATATATATATATATATATATATATATCTATATATATATATATATATATATATAAATAAATTTAAAAAAATGTATATATGTGTATATATATATATATTTATGTATATATATGCCCAGACCTCAGATTTCGTCCTTTTTAGTGGGTTGGGAAACATCCTGTGTGCTATCACCACTTTCCGCCATGCTTACGTCACGATGCCGATGATACAAGCTACATATTCACGCGAGACACTGTCGCGACACTTCAATGAGGGTGATTTTAGATATCCCGGTAATTGACGATAATGAGATGAAGTCAAACATAAATGGTAATTGTTATTGCGTAAAATTTCACCGCGCTTCACTGCAATACCGGTAACCGTTCCATCCCTACTAGGTAGCCAAGTGTCCAAGATCACATAATGCGCCTTTGAAAAGAAGAGAAACAAAGGTTGATATACAGACCTGTGGGAAATCATGTTTCTCAAACCACTTGAGGGCAGAGGAGGCAGAAGATCTTTGGTCTTTTTCCAAGCAGACAGCCACAGACTGGGCACAGGTCAGGTGTTTATGGTTAACACTCAAAACGAGAACAATCTCCAACATCAGCAACCAAAACAGAATTGAATATTGGCCTTTTATGGCAAGCAGACAGAATGACATTTAAATCATTAAATTACACCAGGACACATTAAAGACGTGTCTGTATGTCATCAGAACAAATTCAGTTAACATTGAATTCCAATTTAAAAACAAAACAAAAATATAATGGGGGATATCTGTAGAATTACCTGGACACCCAAAAGAATGGTGATGTTTTTGAATAAACTTTCATCTGCCACGGTGCGCTCCAGTTTGGACCAGATTCGGAAAGCAGACATCAGAGGCATCACACTCTCATCTTGTTCAAACAGGACATCTAAAGACAGGTAGCTGGTTACCGAGTTTTGTTGTTACAAATGTGCAAATGAAAAGAGTGGAATCTACATTGTGAATGATACAGTTTTGCTTTCCTTTTACAAAAGCTCAAGAAATATGATTTTAAACATAGTTTAATAGAAGCTAAGATCGGCTTCAACTGGTAAACACCTAAAAAAAATTATTTGAATGACATATTTATAGAGTGGCTTAAGACATACATAAACGAATGACAAAGTCTGTATATTAACTGATATGAACTGACATATGAAAAATGAAGGCAGTTTTAATGAGAATGTATTCTAGAAAATGATACAACACATTTTTTTCCACTTAAAATCAGATAACTGTAACCCTGACATGTATACAAATGCATGCAAACATAAGGTGGAGGGGCTTCATTCAACTTCTGCAGCAACTTACCCAACTCCTTTCCATGCATGATTCTTGCGAGGAGAGCACATATCAACATTTTCTCATTATGGGTATTTCCTTTAAGAGATGAACTATGATAAATGGCTGAAAGAAAGAGAAAAAAATAGTCAAATTCATATAATATGTAGATAAGTAGGTTTTCCCTTGATTAATTGATTGTTAGAGGGTCTGCAGAGCTCTAGCATAGCAGCTGTTTTGGCAGTTTGGTGGTGTCTGGCATTCATGTGTGTGTTAATACAATGCCAAAAGAGAAAGGCAAAAGCGATGGTTTAAGAGAAGCAACAGTTTCTGGACCTTAATCTGGAAAGGATCATAAAATCAAAAAAATTAGAGTCCTGCGTTCTACAGCAGGAAAGATTATTCATGACTGAAAAGCATTCAAGACAGCCGCCAAACTTCCCAAGAGTGGATGCCTTGGCAAGGTCATACTGCACAATGCTCAGAGAAATAGAAAGAAGACAAAACAAAACAACAAAAAAAAAGTAAGAGCTCCACCCCAGATAATAATGGTTTCACAACAGATGAGAACATACACAGAAGACAGACCAAACCGAACATTTTAACAGAAGCAACTCATAGCCACCGTCAGGCTCAGCAGAGGAGGGGTCATGATTTGGTGTTGCTCTGAAGCCACAGAACCCGTGTACCGACCGAGCAGTCAGACCATGAACCCCCTGTCAGGGCTTGACAATAAGCATTTTAGAGCACTGGCCCACAGGGCCAGTAAAATTTGGAGTGTACTGGCCCTGATTCATAAATCAGTGGCCCAACTATTCGCAAGCGCGCGGAACAGCGGCCGCCAAAGGAATTTTGAAAAAATGATGTAATTTGGTGCATTCTGACACTGAAATGAAGAAATAAAAAGTCTCACATATTTTAGCAATATTATGTTATCTGACACAACATTTTTGTTGAATAACTTTTTTTCTGTTTGCAGGTAGCATGCACATATAATCTTGAAGAATAACCCCGTAGATTTTCCTGCCTGCATTGTAGATGCACATAGTATTACTGTCGTAAAACACCTTCTGTGTTGTTAATGTGGTGTGATGCTTTGTTGCTTTTAGTATAAACTTCTAAAATACCTTCTTTATAGCATGGAGCTTTTTGGTCCATAACCTGTTAGATTTATCAAAATTAATCATTCATGCTTTGGTGATGGTTTAATATATTATGCACTCCTCCAATCTTATAATATACTTTTATATAATCTTTAATTAATGAAATGATTACACACCTAACATACAACACACAAGCCCAGTCCCAAGTCTGGGATAAAAGTGTGAGGGAGGCAGCAGGTGAGTATGTGGTAAGTTGTTTTTGGCACTAAAATAATCAAACTGCATTTTACATATCAAAGTAGAAATTTTATTCACTGTTTTCACAGTGTGATATTAGATGATATCTGAAAAGCACAGAATAATTACTCATGTCTTGATACTATCAAGCAATAACCATCATGTATGAAAAACTTATATTAAGTGTTTGACAGTCTCTGACATCACAAGTCCTTCCTTTGAAGTAATTATTTTGATTTTATGCTATATTTGGCATTGACTAAATAAATTCTCATCACAGATGCTTTATGAGACTTTTTCAAATTGGTATTTATCACATGGCATCTTCCTGAGTATATATTTGACTAGGTACATTTTGTTCAGTATTTATTTCATGTTTAACTGTTTATAGTTTTGTAATTGTGTTTCCTGTGCCACCACTTCATAGCCATCAGTTTCCTTCTCCACCCTGTCACAGCCATCAGTTTCCTTCTCCACCCTGTCACAGCCATCAGTTTCGTCCTCCACCCTGTCACAGCCTAAAGAAACCATTATCTCCTCAGACCCATAGGAGGTGCTAAAGCAGTCTGTAGTCAGTTCTTCCTCCAACTGCAGCAACTCTTCTTCCAACTCTGCATCTGTATACACCTTTTCGACTTGACAATTGTGGACATGCGACCCCTAGTGGCCCCGCCATAACTGGACTGTGCGGGGTTCCACCAACTAACCCAAACACAGCAGCGTGGAGCATTATTTACGGATAACGCAGACATGTCTTGGATTGATGATGTTAGGCAGTGGCCTTCAGTTACAGATGAAGGTATTTTATCGCTGTTTTTAATGATTGGTTATGGAAATAGCATGATCTATTCCCATAATCAAACACTAAAAACTGTGGAACGCTGCAACGCTGGCTATAACTAACGTCAACAAACCATAAAGATTATGCTACTGTAACGTTAACGCTAGCGGTAAATTAGGCTATGTGTTAACGTTATATTTAATTTATTTTATCATTCTCCTAATTCATTCATTCATTCATTCATTCATTCATTTATAGGCTTGTGCTAGTGCCGAGGGCTACAGTAGCCTCATACTGCTGTTCTTTCGGCCAGAATCGTCCGGGACACTCAGCGAGACTGAATAGTACGAGATTAAATGTTAACGAAAACTCACCCGGCTGTATTCATTTGGAACAAAGTCCTTTCTGTTGATATTTTTCACCCACGTCTTCCTAACTTCTTGTTCTGCAAACAAGGCAGTTTTCGTGCAGTAAAGGCTTGTGTATTTCACATACTTTCTTCTTCCATTGTTGAATTTTCATGCCATTGTTGGCACAGTTTATGACGGATCATGTATTCCCACTCGACCGACTCGACATTATAAAAATATATATTTGTGGAAAGAGAAAAACACTGGTTAATCTGCGAGCCGGTGAAAGAATCGCTCTGTAGCACACTCCAGCAATGGCGGACGGGGGGGGGGGGGGGGTACTTCCGGGGGGCTGGCCCGAAAAGGTCTATAGCAATACCGTTGTGTACTTTCGTTGTTTCGATTCTTCTCCGTCTTGTATCTTTTCGCGCGCATTTAAAGATGCTGCTGCCGAACATTCCCGAACAGTTCCGGAAATGCACGAAGACGCGACACACTCCTGCAGCGAAATTACGTTCTTCACATGGCGGACCATCTTCATGTTCCGATAAAATACAAGTCATTTCTTGGCGATTATGACGAATATATACATAAGAAAAATCTGAAATTAATTGCCTCAAAATGTGGTGGCCCGGACGGGCCAGTGTTTAATAAAGTTTACTGGCCCGTACTGGCCCGAGACAGGCGAAAAAAACGCTCGGGCCATCGGGCAAATGCTATTGTCGAGCCCTGCCTGTGTGCCAGAGTTCTAGAGGCAAATGTATCAAACTACTAAAGCGGGGTTGAAACTGGGTCATATAATAGGACAGTGATCCAACGCACACAAACAAATCTGAATTCCTGAGAATAAAATAATCAGGGTTGTGTTTGGCTTGATCAGTTTCCAGTTCCATTTTGAGGCCACAATCTTGTGTTGTAAAAAAGCAAAAACAAAACAGACTTTCATTCAATTAAATTACTTAATTGCATCATCAGTTATTTCACATCAGTCTTAGTGGCATCACCTCCATTCATAACTATTAAATGTTTGTTAACTAAACTTACCATGAATGCCAAATGGTCCATGTTAGATTGGATTGGAAATGGGATGAAGTGGAAGTGGCGACAAGTACACAAAAAACTAACGTTATAGAAGGGCGCTGATAGGACCAGTGTCCCGATATATCCGTCCAAAAACAACAAATCGACAGTTTCTGACAACTTTCAGATTGTTTAGGAAGTCAGAGATGTTCTCAAATCATATGAGGTCTATTTCCAAATCAATGAATTATTTCCAACCTGTTGTTATAACTATAACATGGTAATCTGTGATGAATCTGGTCAAGATGCTCCATGCTACGTATTTACTAGGGATGCACGACAACAGTTTTTTAAAACCGATACCGATAACTTTCAGCTCCTAAAGGCCGATACCGATAACACAATTGTTATGTTGTAGGTGGCTGATCAGGTTTTACGTATTAAAGCTTGTGCTTGTGCTTCCTTCCTCGTAGAATTCGCTTGGAGGATTCGTCACAAATAACCACCAAACTATCTTCTTCTGAAACTTTAACGAAGTTCCACGCCATCATGTTTGTTGTGATCAGCACAATGCAGGCTGCATTCAAGGTGTAACGTAAAGTCCGTCGTTCCCTCGTTTGCTAGTCGTTCTTTCAGTCTTTTCTATTTTTTTTTCTTTTTTATGTGCAACATGAGGGGAAATACTGCGAATATCGATTCAAGTCAGCAACTACTAAAATCATGACCGACTTAAGTTGTTTTCTGGCATGAGGGGGTATTCTTGATTTTCCTGATTGAGCATTTTTCTGATTATGCCGATGTTACTTGAACATAACTTTCACTGCCAGTCATTTAAGACTCAGAGGGAGCGAGGCACTGCTGTGTTGACAAAAATATATATGTTATTGGGACTATTTGCCGTGATATCGGACTTATCGGAATGACGTCATAATTTCCTGTTATCGGCCCGATAGTTATCGTGCACCCCTGGTATTTACATTGGCATAGAAAGTACACAGTTAAACATATATTATCTAATCACATTGTTTATAGTACTATATCCAGCGCCGTCGTATAGGGGAGAAAGGTGATGACAGTTATAAGGGCCCACAGCCCGCTAGGGCCCACACAGCCTCCAGTAGCCTCTTTGACAAAATTATTATGCATACACTGAACTAATATATATTAATACGCATGACTCAGAATTAAAACAAAGCCACAAGTCATACAATATTCTAATTTTAATAATTTCAATAATCCCCTTCGCCCCTTTTTTAAAAAATGGTTTGGTCTACACCGCTGTTCGTTTTTCCTCAAGTGAGCAGAGCGCGAGTGAACTCCAGCAGGGTTAGGATGGCCTCCAAAAAACACAAGTTCGGACACCAAAAAAGACTTGAGAAGGAGGCCAGAGTAGGAGCAGCAGAGCAGGGGCCCAGGACATTAAAACGGTACTACCTTAGGGGCTACAGTCAGTGACTGTGTGTTTCACACATATCACTGTTAAACAGCGCTCCAGTATGCTCCAGTATGGGCCCAGTCAGAGGCTGCATTGACTTGTATTATGACGCATTCAAGTTCTACTCAATTATTATGAGCATCTGACGAGGGTCAGTTACGTTATCATGATGTGTTCAATGTGGTCTTGTAAAATGTGTTGTTAGTGGGACATTTGAATTGCCTAAATACCAAGAAGTTAAATGTTCAAAGATTTGTTGTTGTTTGTTTTCATAGCAATATAAAATAAAAGACACCATAATAGCTGACAACATCAAAGTAAAAAAGACTATTAAGAATTTTTGACAGTTTACACTGACTTTTGAATGGTTTAAAAATATTTTTTGCCTGAGAAAGTGAAGCTGTCCACCTAGAGCTATGGTACTAAGAAGCCCATTTAGATTTTGTCCAAGAATAGATTAGTTCTGCCTTAGTTTTTGCATGAAACATAACATTTAATGTTTACAATATATATAATGGAACAATAAACCTTTATGCTCCGCTGCTCCAGAATCAGCAGTTATATAATAGCAAAATATAGGCAGATTAATCAATTATAAAAAAAAAAAAAAATGCAAGTTATAAAAAGGAAAATGCATTTGCAATCAGAGGTGTAATAACGTGTTGCTGATCAGTGAAATGAGAATAAGACAACTAATAATACATAATTTACATAATGATACTCTGACTTGCGAAGTCGTTCGTCATAAAAAAAAAAAAAAAGGGAAACAAATTGAGTGTATTACACCAGGAACCGTCAAGAACACTGAAAAACAAGAAAATTGAAGGTGGCAGAGAATGGGGTGGGGGGCCCCACACCGATGTTTTTTCAGGGGGCCCAGAATTCCTAGCAACTGCCCTGACTATATCTCATTAATTACCGGTAATCTACGTCTCCTCAGTAACCAAAACTAAACAATGCCATCCTAAACTTTGTGTTGTGCAAAAAAAAAAAAGTGATGGTCCAACAGAAACTGATTCAGTTATTTCACAGTTGTAAACACAACCAGAACCAGTCGTCACTGTTCGTCACAGTAACAACGGCCTCAGTTCAGGCAAATTAAAGGCGTCATTTCAGGCATCATGTACGGACCTTATGTAAGGTTTTATGGGTTGAGAACATCAGAAACACTTTAACTTGTAGTTTGCAGACATGCCATTAAGGCTTATACATTTCACTAAACGTAAAAGCTTAGAAAGCTACCACATATCTCTGGAAATGAAACAGACCGCAGACTCACCCTCAAATGCTGACAACGTCTTGTTGAATTCTTCAAGTTTGCCTTCTTTGAAACGTCGACACAAACTTACAAACATGAAGTCACACATCCACCCAGTAGCAACGGCGGTAACATGAGAATAACTGGCGGTTTTGTCGGTGTCATCGGCAGTTGAAGTTGGCTCTTCACTACTTTCAGAGTCCATGTTTGTTGTGTCTCTTAACGCTTTCCTCTCCGCGGAGTCTGATTTCCGCGCGCTTTTGCTTTTCTGTTAAATCGGTTTTGTTTAAGGACTGCAGCGCCCTCTGGCGATGTGGAGCAGTACACGACTACCCGTCACATGAGAAATTATAGGAACGTTTTCATGTTTTTTTTTTTTTTTTTTACTTGAAATTGGTTAATTATAAGATATGTTTGATAAATAAGACAAATAAATATGGTTTTCTGGGAAAAATATTGTGTCAAGAAAGAGAAGTTGTGGAAAGCCTGATAAATTATTATTATTATTATTAAAAATTCTACCTGTCCGGGGTGTACCCCTGTTATTTTGCACAAAGATGGGATTGGCTCCAGCAGATCCCCTGTGACCCTGAACAGCAATAAGTAGGCATAGATAGTGGATTGATGGATGGATGAATGGATAATAAAAATGATAAACTATACACAAAAATTACGGACATTTGTTTTTGGTAGATTATTTCTTTTATGCAACAATGCTTCTTGGCAATAAATCTTAGACCATTTGAAAACCATATTATTTACCTTTTAAATGGTGCCAACATTTGAAAGGAACACATATTTGTGGGATGACAAGCAGAGCTGAGTATGTGGGTTTGCATCTATGAAAGAGTTCCCAAAACTTCTTTGTCAATACCAAACAGCTTTATTTTTTTGCTGTTGCTATTGACTCTTGTTTTGAGCTTCTGGTACCCCCAAGGTGCTGACAATCAGGTGCACAGTGGTCAACTGGTGTCTGCTCCAAAAATCAGCATGCCATATTTGACTGATCTTGATAGGGCCTGTGAGATAGGGCAACTTTCAAACTAGTGTTAAGCAAAACCAAGTTTTGACATTATTTGAAGTGTGCCCTGGTACCATCAGGAAAATGAAGGCCAAGTTCCATAAAACGGGATGACAGAAACGCCGTAAAGTGGTGTCCCAATAAAATGGAAAACAGGCTTTCTAAGTTTTATTGCCAAGATGCATTGTTACAGCAAAGGAATAATCGATAAAACACAAATTACTTCTTGTGCTTAGTTCACTTATTATATAAAATAAGGAGAAAAATCCAACTTTATTTTTGGTTGTGATACCCTGATGCAATTTATCATAAATTCTTTGGAAGTTCAACTGGAAGACCATGTGGTATCACTATCCAGGATAAAATGTATATTTTAGTCAACTTACCATGACAAAAACAACAACAACAATAATAATTAAATGCATCATACAAAAGTACACTCTGAATATGAATACACTGAATATGTATATTTTAAGGAAAAAATGACAACAAAAAATCAGGGCAGGTGCTACATTTCATACAGGACGCCAAACTGCAAATTTAGTGTCAATGGTTTGTAGAATTGTATCTCAGACTCTTACAAGAGTTCCAGATCAAGGTTCTTTTAGCAGAACAGACAAAAGTGGAAATGCTTTGACCATATTGCTACAAACACCTCATATCAGCTGTCATTCATAATGGTGGAAGGTGTGATGATTTGGGCTTGTTTTACAGAGCCCCTGGACCTGGGTATCTTACTGTCATTGCATTGAGCTTGAAGTTCTCTGTATACTTGAAGTATCCTGAAGTTAAACATGACATCATCTTGTCCAATACCTGAAGCTTGGTTGAGACTGGGTCATTTAACAGCTCAATGATCCCCGAAAACACCAGCAAACTGGGGAACTGTCTTTCTGGGACATTAATGAGCAGCACCGGGGCTCCACAAGGGACCGTTCTGGCTCCATTCCTGTTCACATTGTACACAGCGGACTTTAAATACAACTCTGAGTCCTGCCACATCCAGAAATACTCGGATGACACTGCCATTGTGGCGTGTATCAGGAATGATCAGGAATCTGAATACAGGGATCTGATAAAAGCCTTCAGTAACTGGAGTCATAATAACAGCCTCACTCTGAACAACTCAAAGACGAAGGAAATGATACTGGATTTCCGGAGGTCCAAGCCCCCACTTCAGCCAGTGAACAATTGGATTGGTGGACATTGAGGTGGTGCCGACCTACAAATATCTCGGTGTACACCTGGATAACATGTTGGACTGGTCCCTTAACACACATGCTCTCTACAAAAAGGGGCTCTTCTTCTTAAAGAAGCTCAGATCTCTAAACATCTGCAATAAGATGCTGCAGATGTTTTATCATTCTGTGGTGGCAAGTGCTTTGTTCTGTGCTGTAGTCTGCAGTTTACGAACAAAGCAGGCAAGGAGGCTGGACAGGATTGTGAAGAAGGCTGGTTCAGTGATGGGAGTCAGGATGGATTCTCTGGAGGATGTGGTGAATAGATATACTACAAGGACTGTTGAGGCCGTCCTGAACTGGACCATCCTCTTCATAATTTATTTGAGGATCAAAGGAGCAGTAGTTCTCGTCTTCTCTCTCCTTCGCTGCAGGACGGAGAGATTTAGGGGGTCTTTTGTTCCTATTAGACTTTATAATTCTTCTTTTTAACTTTTTCCATTCTGTTTGAATTATTATTAATTATGTTATTGATGAGCTGATGAGATTTTTGAAATTTCCCCCTGGGGGGGATGAATAAAGTACATCTAATCTAATCTAATCTAAATCTACAAGAGAATTGCTGAAAAAATATATACCAGTACAAAGTCAAAGTCCAGACCTCAACCTGATTATAATACAGTGACAGGATTTTAAGACAGCCGTGCATAAGTCAGTGACCATAAAACTCACTGAACTGAAACAAAGCTGTAAAGAAAAATGACAACAATGATGTGAAAGACTGACAACATTCATGTTTTGCTGCTGAAGGTGGTTCTACAAATGTTTGGATCCTGGCGTATACCTAGTTTATCACACAGTTTCTGCCCTGAAACATAAACTAAAACCTTCAAATGGAAAGAGTTGTGCGCTTTCTGTGAAACTGAAGTGTGATCTTTCTTGTATCTTTCATAGATAAGTTTCATGAAACAGTTTTTAGACAAATTAAATGGTTTATTTTAGTTGTACTTGACACAAATTTTGGACATTACATGAAAAGCAGTGTCATTGCTTTTTGTTGTTGTAAATATTTAATAAAATTTTAGTCTTCCTCACAAATTTTGCTCTTACATATTTTTAATATTTTTAGTTTTATATGAGAGTTTGGTAGTCGTAGACTAGTAGAGATAAGAACTATCATTGAATGCCTCCAATGGAAAGCTCCACATCTCCCTCCAGTGATAAATCATTTATCAACTTTTAACTTAAGATTGCTGGTTTTGCACTTAGTTTAAACTGCTGCAAGTAGAAATTGTTGAGAAATTCATTTCTATGAGACTCAACATAATGATGCAGAAAAAAAATTGTGACCTATAAAAACGTGAGCCTATATGTAGAATAGAGAACACCAGACACCAACGCACAAGTTATATACACATTTATTTGTTATTCTGCATAATGCTAATAGATGTAATGGGGAACAATGCTCTACAGAAATGTTGACATACGTGTACCATAAAGTGTTCTGTGGTCGCATAATTGCTCAGACTACTACATGCATACAAAGATGTTGCTTTGTACAGAAACAGTCTGTAACTCAGAATGGGTCTAATGATAATGTGTCATAGCTAAACAGAGGAAAAAAACAAAACAAAAAACAAGTAGAAGAGGCAGAGTATACACAGACATAAGAAGAAACAATGTTGCTTTATGTATTTCAGGGAGAGGGTTTCGGTAAGCACGAATGAGCAACACAGACAATATACATTCTCTCAGAGAAAATAAAAACACAACATTTCCACTCTGCACAGTATCACAGATGAATATGCCACCATGAGACAGTAAGACACCACGGTCCTTTTGCTGTCTGCTTGCAGAATCAATTTCCACACAAACTTCATCCCAACGGGATATAGCTGATCAATCCAACTCCCTTGTTTCTCTTCTTTATCTGTCAAAATGAAGGATTACTGAAGGCTAACATGGAGACATGATTATTACAAACAAGGGGTGGAAAACTGAACGTACAGGTACAGAACATCATCTAACCTCCCTTCATATTTTTTTTTTTTTTTGAAAAAAAGAACAGATGAAAATCTAAACAACAACCACCAAATGATCCTGCATTTAATGTCGGAGAGTACCAAAGAATATGAGTTTCCGATGAGGGATCGGCCACCTCACAAAGATGACTGCATGAGGTCTCTTGTGAATGTCTGATTACTGAGGAAGGTTATGCTACTTTAGTCATACAGTATGTACCATAGACTGTATGTACACAGAAATGAAAAATTAAAAAATAAAATAAAAATATGGACCACAAATGATCACTGATGAAATGTAACCATTTGGGAGGACAGTGCTTCTTTTCTTAACCCATCCTTCCTTTCACCCATTGACGTTCCTGTGAGCATGCCACAGGATTTGAGCCTCTGCTGTGGGATTGGAGTGATCAGGTGGATCAGCTCAGAGACAGCAGTTGAGTCCATTTCCTCACTGTGATCCCTTTCACTGCTTAATGCCCTGTTTCCACTTGCCCTCCGTCAATCTGTATGAAATACAGAACATGCCCTCTTGTGTCCATTGCAAGGAAATACATTCTTTATGGATGGTTTGGCTCCATTTTCTTTCAACGCCAACAATGCTAACTTTGCTAATTCCAGCTCAATGCAACCACCGGAGAGAAACTCATAATCGGTAAGACCTGATTGATGTATAACAAGTCATAATAAAATATGTCCAGGTCTCTTCCCCATTGTTATCCTACCCCTGAATCTGTTTAGGCTAAAAAACCCAGCAGTGCCAGTGCCATACCGGATGGTTAACAGTTCTCCCAACAGAGGGACATCCAGACAGCTATTGTCCCAGATGAAACTCTCTTGCCCAGCATTACTTAAGCAAATATGATTACTAGTGTTATTTTTTAAATTTATTTTTCTTTCTCTGAGTGACTTAAATGTATGACTCATTTGCAATTTATTTCCGCAGAGGGCTTTCTAGCATTTCTAATATTGTATAGTAGATGACTGCACCAAATTTTCCAAATTTGTTGCATTGCCTAATATTTTGTGGTGATAATTTCTGTGCGATACTTCGCACAGCAACTTTTTAAAATTTAAGTTACCACATCGCACCACACCATCACGGCACGTTAAACTCTCTGCTGTGATTCAGGTAAAACATATTTTGAAGCGTTACTGCTAATCATACCAGGGGGTTTAACCGGTCAGTGATCTGTGCTCACTTGAGCGTGTTGGAGATGTTCAGATGGACCACCTTAGTGCTAAATTAGCACGTTCCTTCCTCTGTATGGAAGAAGTGCTATTCTCTAGCCTACACTTGTAGCTTATACAATTTCATTACATAGTCAAACAACTGAATGAAGATAGTTTTTACAAAAGCCTGCTAGTTATTCAAACTGGGCTAGCTAGCACTGGATGGTAGCACAGTATACATGTTCTCTATGAAATTCCTCATGAGTCGAAATTTTGGAATGCACACAAGGCAAATATCGCTCAGAAAAGTACTGTAAGGAGAAGATTACGGGGGTTCCCATAGGAATAAATGGATGATGGACATAACTCATGAGTGCACAGAAGCAAGTGGAAACAAAGTGTAACGTTCAAATGCTTCTCCTTTTGCTTGGACTTCTTCCTGCTTTGCTGAAGAGTGAAAGGGGGTGAATCTTGAATATGGTACAGTGATTTACCCAAGAGGAGGGATAAATATTCTGGGTCCTTACTCCAAGAAGCAAGACATCAATGTGGATTTAACAACACCTTTCAAAAATGTACAGAAATAGCTAGTTGACGTTAGTTGTTAAATAAAAACACAGATAATCTATCCAATGAGAGCATCAGAGAGTTATAGAAAACCTGAGAACTCAATAACATTACTTGTATCTATTACATAAAGACCTGATTTCTCCTATAAAATTAGAATTTTCTGTACAGTGCTATATGAACAAAGCAAAATGACTTGCTACCTTCTCATAAACAGTAGTTTTATGAAAAGGCACGCATGATTTCAACCACCGTATGGCAGGAAAATTGTGGTCGTGCTCCATTTTGGTTTAGAAAATATAGAATCATTCTCAGCGTTACTTCACAAAAAACATAAAATCATTTGTTTGTGGCCAATGAAATTAGATAATATTATTCACAGACAACTGTGAGATATTTATGCAAATCTAACAACAATATAAAAGTCCTGGTGGTCAATTTGGTTTCCTATTTCCACAGATAATCAAATTTGAGGTCCATTAATATCTAGGCATTAAGGAGCTTAGCAGCATTTTTGCCAGCCTTGTAATATGAAAAAGTAAAAGTCAAATTCTTGTTTGCATTGTTTGTGAGATTCTAGTAGCTGTAACACTGTTTAACCTCATATTAAAGATATAAGTTTTGAAAAATACAAGTAATTTCTGCCTGTACAAATTCCCATAGACATTAAATAAAGTGCCACAATTCTTGGCCTGCATAGATTGCAGTATGCTGTATTGCACATTCCACATCTCTCTGTGAAAAAAAATAGACATGATCATAACAAAACAAATAAAATAAAACAAACAACAACCAACTCAGCCATGTTTGTTCTGTAATTACCATTTTGGTTTGTGCAGCTTTCACAAACACCCTTTGAGCACACTCAGACAAGAGTCACACCGAGACAGTGAACAAATATTCCAGTGATAAATTGGAATCAAAGGCAACATACAACAGATATTTTCAGTCAGTTTTAAAACAAAAGAATAGAGAAGACGAGAAAAAAAAAATCTCCTTTGGGTTTAAGTTTGACTGAAAATAGTTTTGCTTCACAATAAAATACAATAAATTACAGTTCAGGACGCCACAGACATTTGAGAAAAAAAAATGCCATTTTATCAGCAGGGTTAGGTAAAGTTGCAAAAGTATGGAAAAAAAGACGTAGAGGATGTAGAGATAAGCACATGACTGAACATGATGCAGGTAAACAAACTGTGAGGAAAAAACATAACTACTGCCATAATACATGTTATTACCATATATGCTATGATGCCGCTTAGCCTGATGAAAGCTTGTAAGTGTGCTTGATTTGGTCCATTAATACCAGGAGGAATAATGTCATTTATGTGGTAGTCTATCCCATTTGATTTGCCAGAGTAGATGCTAATAGTAAAGCAGATATCTGTATTACTGACCAAATGCACTGTGCTGAATTTTATGGAATCTCACTGAGCTACTTTGGAATTTTTCTACAGCCAATAGAAGCCTACATATTTAATATTAATTCTTAAAACTACTTACAGATATATCTAATAAATACAATTATTTCTTGTGAATTTGATGGAATCAAATGGATTTTAAACCTCGTTCTAAATTCTGAGACTGCATGATGAATATTTACCAATAACTCTTATCTGATAGCTCCTGTTCTTACTGATTAAATACATATTTGGCAATTGCAGTCCAGGTGTATGCGCTTTAGAGGAATAGAGATGTTTTTAATGCAGAGATTGACTATTGGATGCTCAAACCTAAAGTTCAACAGCTGCTATGAAAACCCAAAGCAACAACAGCAACATTACAGATTCATACATATTGTACGTAAGAAAAACAGAAAAACATTACAGGTTCGTAATGGGGACACTTTGCATTTCTAATGATATGTTTTTTTTTTTTAAATAAATCGCTACGATGCAACACCCAGTTTGAGGGCTGTTGATTCAAACCGCCACCCCTACTTTTCACATTACAAATATTTGTACCTTCAGTTTTCCTTTTCCATCCTGTGCATTGTCATTGCCTGACATGTCCAAGTATATACAGTGGAGCGCTCTCAGCAGACTAAGCACCGTAAAATATCAGTCTGTTTTGAATGCATGCTTTTTTTACAGATGAATTCCTCTGTGCATTTACTTCTCTTGCTAGAAAAGGAGACTGTCATTATGTACACTGGCAGAACCTGTGTCTACATTAGTTGATGAATTCCCCATACTTTCAGAGCCTCCTCTTCCTCTTTGAGGCCATTCTTTACTCCAAAGTCATTCTCAAATCTGCACAAAGCACTGCAGTTTCTTTTTCAGCAGTACACAACAACACAAGTAAAAGAGACTTGTCATGCCATGCAAGGATATCTTTCATTACAACTGCACTGTTGACTTTTCTTCCTGCTCTCCCACATGTCAGGCTGAGGTTGCAGAAGGTTTGCTGTCACTCGAAACTTCCCTTACATTCACATACTCGTTTCACAAGTTGGAGAGAGATTGCCATCCCCAGGTATCAGGTGGATATCAGATGTAAACATGTGGTTCTCTACTTTGTGTCCACTTTGGTTGCTCTCAGCATTCAGCTGCCTCACTTGCCCCAACCAAACCCTGACTGCAGTTTTGTGCTTTTGTCTTGGGTGACAAGGGTGCAACTGCTGCACCCGCCTCTTCCATCAGATGTTTCTCCTCATGGTTATCTGTGGATCGATCATCATCACCAGGTGGCGTATCTACCACCAGCCTCTTAGGGGTGAGGTTGCAGGTGTCCTTCACTATGACTGGGAGAAGCTCTGCTGAACTGGGGATGAGCGGTGACATCTCCCCTGCCGGGGACTCATCTTCCAGGATGCTGGAGCTGATGTCACCAGGAGAGGTAGTGCTAGGTGGAGTTAGTGGACCTTCAGTGGAAGTTTTGGTGAAGTTGACCTTTAACCCTTTAGTTTTTAGAGGGTTATTTCCTTTTGGAGAGCTCTGGATATTCTCCACAGCACTGTTAAAATTCTCTCCTTCCTCTATATGTAACTCTGATGCATCACCTGGGTTAACAGATTCATAGAAGCCACCTTTCAGGATGTTACCAGCAGCCCTCTGGTCACCGCTGGTCCTCAATTGGCTGAGATCAAGAAATGGTGGGGCTCTGGGGTGTTTTGTCTGACAAGGCCCAGTATCCTTCTCACCTGAGGTAGTACCCTGTTTTAGGAAGTCTGCTGAACAGCTGGCAATGATGTCTCCTGAAGAGGGTTGGACTTCCTTCATCTCCAGCTGCACCTCCTCCTTCAGTACAAATTCGGGGCTAAGAGATTTCTTCGGTGAGGCAGGGGCGGTCATAGTTGTGCTCAGAGTGCTCAAGGAGCTCATAGTGTTGAGATTGGTGAAGGACTGTGACTTGGTCATTTGGTTGTACATCTCCTCCAGTTTCTGAACACTGAGGTGCTGTGGGGTCCTGCTTATCTGCCGTGGACTTCCAGTGGTGGTGATGGTAATACGATGGGGGGAGCATTGCGGTGTGGACTCTGGGTTTCTTTTATCTGGTGATCTTAAATTGCTTTCAGAGGCAGAATGCCTGGTTGAGCCACCCCAACGACTTGGTGAGAGGTGGTTGTCAAAGGAGGGTTTATCCTCTCCTTTCTCAACTACCACATCCATGAGTTCCATGCTACGAGCAAATGCATCTTTTAGGTTCATTGACACAATGCTGCCATTCCTCTTGGCTCTTTCCAGTGCTTCCCTCCTCTTGATGGCTTTCTCCTGCCTCTTCTGCTCTTTATAGAACTCAGAGAAGTTATTGACAATGATGGGGATTGGTAGAGCTATGACCAGCACCCCTGCAATGCAACACAGTCCACCCACAATCTTTCCAAGTAAAGTCTGTGGGTAAATGTCACCATAGCCTACGGTAGTCATTGTAATGGTGGCCCACCAGAATGAGGCAGGGATACTCGTGAATTTGGTGGCATCCTCATCTTTTTCAGCAAAGAAGACCAAGCTGGAAAATATCATGATACCCATAGCAAGAAACAGTATAAGCAATCCAAGTTCATTGTAGCTCCTTCTCAAAGTAAATCCTAGAGACTGAAGTCCTGTGGAGTGTCTGGCCAGCTTCAGAATCCTCAATATTCTCATGATTCTAAATATCTGCACCACACGACGCACATTTTGGAACTGTAGCACACTCTTGTTGGACTCTGTTAGGAATATGGTGACATAGTAGGGTAGAATGGCCAGTAAGTCAATAACATTCAGCGGGCCTTTGAAGAACTTCCACTTGTTAGGAGAGGACAGGAAGCGAAGGAGGTACTCCATGGTGAACCATGCAATACACACGGCCTCCACGTGGGCCAGCTGGGGGTTGTCATTGGCCTGGCCAAACTCGTCTGTGACCTGGAGCTCTGGTAATGTGTTCAGAGATAGGGCGATGGTGGAGAGGACAATAAATAAAATTGATATGATGGCTAGAATCTGAAAAGAGAGCAGAGAAAAGAAACAAATGTCAGTTTTTAATGAACATACAGAAATAAAGATACTGATTCAGAACTGATATGTTGAGTCAAAACACATTTGCGGTCTATAATTTTTGTCACACACTCAATATTTTATAGCTCAGTTACTTGAGGCAGATCGGGACTACCCTCATAATCAGTGTACTTCGCATTAAGAGCAGAATAAGAGCCATGAAAAAAAGATGAAAAAGATATTAAGTACAAAATGTATGTTATGAATATAACAGAGTGTGTATTTTAACTTGAAAGACACCGTGGGCGTGTTACTGAATATAGATGAGCAGTCCACTCTGCATATAAAGGTTATTGCTTGAGTAATGTACATATGTAGACCTAAATGAGGACACCATACTAGCAAGCTAAAGTAAAATGATATAATTTCCCAATGAATTAAACATTTGAATGTAGGCATTCTGATAACTGAATAAGATGCACAATTAAATAGAGGGAAATACTAGATGAGTAATCTGTTTTGGAAATAACTGTGGTGTTTATGAAGAGATATAATTTACACATAAATTATTCTGACATAAGAGCTGAAATAAATTGGATGGGAATAAAAACACTGTTACCCTGTACAAGAAAGGACAGAGCTGCTCATACTGCTCATACTGTCTGCACAAACCATGCTGCAGATGTTTTATACCATTCCATGGAAAGTGTTTCCAACCAATGGCCATCAAACTCTACAACTATTCCGCTTTCAGCAGAAAGGAGACCTAAAACACTGACAACATGGACCATTAACATCAAATATATTATTATGTGCTATACTACCTCTCGGTGAGTGTGTTTTTGTTACCCTTGAAAGTTGCACAAACTGGGAGTGTGCACAAAAAAATTCGTAAAATTCCAAATATATTTAAAAAAAATGGTTTCATGCTAGCACAAGGGTGGTTTTTCTGGTAACTCAAAAAACTATAGTTTCCAAAACTTTATTGGAAACATCTTTTATGCATTTATGGGTGCTTTTTACGGCAGAGGTGCTGTTTTCAGCACAACACCAGCTCCATGTGTCAGGTACTTGCCCTGAGACAATTTCTCAAAGTCATTTACTTCTTTTTTGATTAAAAATAATGATGGCTAGAATGGCTGCAGAAATAGAAGTTCACCTGTCAAAATTAAGGATTTGCAGGGTATCCATTGGCATTAAATCCAAGGACTAATCAGAAGAGCAGAAAACCTTTGTACAACATAACTGGCAAGCAAATGCAATCATTTTGTGGCAAGACATGGGAACCAAACTCAGACAGCTAAGGTTGGCAAAGGAAGAGGCCTTCAGGAGTGGGGACAAAGACAGATTCAAAGAGGCAAAGTACAGGTTTAGCAAGGCGGTGAGAGAAGCTAAACGACTGTACTCTGAGAAGCTCCAACACCAGTTCTCAGCTAACGACTCTGCGTCTGTCTGGAAAGGTCTTAGGCAGATCACCAACTACAAGCCTAAAGCCCCCCCACTCCATCAATGATCAACGCCTAGCCAACGACCTGAACGAGTTCTACTGTCGTTTTAAAAGACAAAGGGACAATCCTGCAACCATCCCTCACAACCCCCCCCCAACAGCTCCAGCTCCAGTCACCTCCACCAACTTAATGGCTCCACCCTTCCCACCCTCCTCAGTGACGACTCTCTCCATCCATGAGAGGGACATCAACAAACTCTTTAGGAGACAGAACCCCCGAAAAGCAGCTGGACCGGATTCTATCTCCCCATCCTCCCTGAAGGAACTGTGCTGATCAGCTGTCTCCAGTGTTCACAGACATTTTTAACACCTCACTGGAGACCTGTCACGTGCCAGCCTGCTTCAAGACCTCAACCATCATCCCTGTTCCCAAGAAGCCAAAGGACCACAGGACTTAACGACTTCAGACCCGTCGCCCTGACCTCTGTGGTTTCCACCACCTTTTCCACCAGTACCGAAAGCCCTGAACCAGTCTGGGTGAGGGGCGGGCTTTATGTGATGACTCATGCAGGAGCATCCAGTTGCCACGATTCAAAACAACCAAGATGGCTGCATAATAACACCTTGGACATCAGCCATTCACCAGTGTTCCTTCTCTACTGGATGCCGTTTGAAATGTCTAGTCTGCTTTTTGCTCTTTCTACACCACATGCTTCATTTCGCTGATTGGTTGTTTGTCAATTCTATGGTGTCCAGAGGCAGGTTCCTCTGTGTCCATTGATACTGCCCCCTGGAAATCAAAGTCAAACCCAGACAAACAAGACTAACTGTTTCCATTATGGTGGCCAGGGTAATCTTATCTTAACTTATCTTAATTTATTGTCAATTTATGCTGTCTACTATGTCTGCTTGTTAAATGCACTTGCCTGTCTATGTTTGCACGCAGGCATTTCTTTCTCTTGTCTATTTCTTGTTGCAAGGTCAGAATGACAATAAAGTTGACTTTGACCTTCATTTGACCAGATCAAAGGATAAAATGGTTTTGGCTCCACCTTTAGGGAACAGTCTACAATCTGCCGCAGCTCTTTATCTTTTCTGGGATTTATTGACCACGATTGATTAAATCTAGCCTTAGATGTCCTGACTGAGCTTTAATATTTATAAAATGAATGTGTGAGCAACACACAGTGAGAGGAGGATTGTGTTTGAACAACAGATAATGTTATGTGATGAGCCGAATGTTTCATCTGTGACTCCGCTTTACACCCAACTCCTCACTGCGCTGCTGGGATTAGTCGATGTCCTTTTTCCATGGTTTAACTCTGCTGAATTCAGCTCCCCCACCCACGCAGGTGGAACGTATCCGTCTTACACTCAGCACAGTACTGCAGAAAAACCAGCTCGTGGAAGAATTTGCATTCTTTTGTGTAAAGTCCTTTGTGACCTGAGCAATATAAAACCTATTAAGATCAATGAAGAGAGATTGAAGAGACTCAGTAAAGACTGGAAAACAAGGCAACCCGAATACTAATCACATGCCACATTTATTTTCAGAGCACACAGGAGATCTTACATAAATTAACTCCCAGAACTCTGGAGGCACTCAATGTATCTCCTTTGAAAATCCATTAATTCAACATGTATCAAAATGTAATTAATATCAAGAGAAAATAACCACTGACACTCTGGAAAAGAAGTGGCTAATAGACTTGTGACATCTCTTTTATTAGAAAACTTTAAATTATTTTTTTTTTCTTTTGAAATAGAGCATTTCTTTTTTTTAAACTGAGAGGACGAGAGAGAAAATAGAGGAGCTAGTATCATGGCTCAGCAGAAGTGTTATCACTAAATGAATGCTGGTACTGATTAGGTTAAACCTATTAGCAGCTAAGTGAAGCAACCTGGGCAGCCCTGATGCTGAGCTCAAAGACTCAGGAGTCATAGTAAGGACACAGATTGTCCCCATACCCCTGAACTTTTTGGCAAGCTCTTTAGAACTTCACAACCTGCTTCCCAGCTGCTCAGGCAGAGGGCCTTTGCTTGTGCTCCTGATCAAGGTGGATTTTCTTCACTTTAAAGCCTTACTGTTGGCAAACTGCACAAACTCAGAATGCTGATTTTTCACATAGAAGACAGTATGCAGCGCAGTATACATGATTTATTTAAATCCTCATTCCACAGAGGCCAACTAGTTTTTATTTAGGATCCCATTAAGTGCCTCAGAAGAGACGATTAATCTGCTACTGTTCGACACTTTAAAAATGCACAACAGACAGCTGAATGAAAGGCTGTGTGGAAAGGCAGGAACAAGCACACTCACACAGAGACAATATTTCCTCTGACCCTGACCCCTGCTGTCTCACCACCCCTTTCTTCTGGAATCCATGAGCTCCACTGGAGCGCCGGGATGAGCAGTCCTGAGGTGGCTTGCATTAACCCATATTGTAATTGAGTGGGAGTAGTTAAGAAGATCAATTACTCAGTCTCCTTTCCTCCTGATTTGCATCCGTGACAGCATTACGTATAGCATCAAATGCCGTGCGTGGTGGATTAAGAAGAATGGAAATGAGCCAAGGAAAGCCAATCGACCTGAGGGTGACTCAGAGGTTAACAGAGACATGATGCAGCAAGATATTTGATATTTGACTGCAGTTCATAATCTGTGGATTTGTTCTCTTGCCCAGAGTTAAGAGTAAAAACAACTGAGATTAGGATCTGATCATTTTATCATAGTAAAACAATCACTGCTGCTGTGTTTTTTCCACTTTAGAACAGAAAGTGTAAATTGAAAAAACCAAACTATCAAACAGATTATTTCATTGTTTAATTCAATGCAAATTAATCTAAAATATATCCTATCATTGGTGTCCATTGTGGCATATCAAAAAAGTGTCTCAAATAAACCGTACTGTAGGTCAAAACCTTAGAGGGAAAAAGTCATAGTCAGGTCATGAACAGAGGGGTCATGAGACCTGTTCGGCTTAGACGGGATGGGAAATCCACTCAGACGATTAGGTGTTGTACAACATGCCTTATTAGCCATCGGCCGATTTAGCAACCACACTCTTTCTCCACTCTTCTGGAGTGTGACCATGTTGGAGAATTGCGTCACTTTGAGATTTGACACGGGATAAAAGACAGATGGACATAGAGGGAATTTTTCAATGTCACATGGCTTTGCTTTGAACAATAGTCTGATTACTTCCTGTAATGCTTTCCTGCGTACTCTTGAGCACGTTATGAAACAAGTCATGTAAAGACAGATCGCTCAGACAGATGAGAGGTGGCTCAAATCCTCATGGGGCAGCTTTAAAAAACAAACAAACACCAGTTTAGGGAGATTTTTAAGGCAAATATCTCGTGTGCTTGACAAAGTGAATCTGCTTTATCATTGACACTCAGCCTCTTAATTCCATTTCACAGAACCCTTAAATATGTTTTAGAGGATAAAAAGTGTTGATCTGGGGGAAAAAAAAAACACACACACACACACACACTTCAGAGCAGTAAAAACCCTCTTGAGTGCTTCTTCTGAGTCTCTTTTAAGTGCAGCCACTTGTCATCTCAACCAACAAATCTTGAGACCGCGAGAATCCCCTTTCCCCTTCCTCGCCACAAGGAGCAGTCAATAGGGGCACTAAGTCCTCTCTAAATGTCCTGTCACCAGTGACACCCCTGTGGTCGCAGTGACATCCCACTTCTTGGCTCCCCTCCTCTGCTTTCTTCTGTGCTCTCCGGAAGGAAAGACATGGGAAAGAATAAATAACTTGCGCCACACCAGCGACCCATCAGAAAGCTCTGGGAATGCTATTGATTGTGTACACATCACCTTATGGACCCTCAGCCAAGTCCAGTAAGCCCCTATTGATATCCCTCCTCTGAGCTCTCATGGAGGATGATCCACCCCTCAGGCCTCCAGTGCCTCCCTCTTCCTGCACTTGTGACATCAATTTGTGCTGGACAAATTGAGCCATTCCTCAGGTATGATAATTTTTTGCTGCAGAATCAATCCAGGCGATTATGGCTATGGTAATGAGGATTGATTCCAGGACTTGTGTGCTATTTCATCTTGTGGGACTGTATCTCCTCCTGTCTGATGACCCCTTCAAGGCATGCATGACTGTTGGGCTGCACGTGGTGCTGGATTTCTGCACATGTTAAAACAAAGTTGTAAATTTAATGTATTACTGCACCAGATGTACATGTACCATAGGCCAGGGGTCCCCAAAGAATGTTACCCATGTTCTGTTGTTGGTGCGATGTTACGAGGACGCTACTAATAAATTTGCACACGAATACACAGCGGATTTACATTTATTAAAAATATATAGAAACTACCACAGTTTTTATGTCGCTCTTATCATTTTATTTTGTTGTATTTATCTGCAGCACATTTTACAGACCGGTCCGTGAAAATACTGCTTGTCATTAAACTGGTCCGCGGTGCAAAAAAAGTTGGGGATCACTGCCATAGGAAACTCTTTTCTTTCTTTATTATTCAGATCATTTTGCAAGAAAGAGTCCTTTCTTTTTTTTTTTCAAGTTACCTTGCCTCAGATCCTTACAGCAAGAATTATATAACACAAGTAGTTCGAGTATTAATTACATGCATGCCCTTAAAGAGACGCTGCATGAATCAAAAACAAAGGAGGTAAGATCCCCTCGTCTTTCTGTACAAGATAGTCAAGATTCCTGCAGGTCAAGAGCCTTTACAATGGCAGCTATCCAAAGACTTCACAAAGATACATGCTGAGGTATGGTATCCATAATATTTGGTGGCCATCAGGCATTTTATTTTGCAGATCCTCAGAGGTGCAGACAGGTTTGGAGGAATGCCACAGTCATTACAATCTGAGCCTCAATTCCAAAGCCATTAGTTTGAACATGATAGTTGAGTTCATAATGCACTAGGAGGAAAAAAAAAAAATCACAAACCTGATCCAAATTATTTCCTTAAAACTGACTCAAAATTACTCCAACAGAAACATATCCAAAACCCACTGTAGCAAAAAACAGATGAAAAGAAACCACTCTAGCATCCATCTGGCGAACTATCTTTGGAGACTCCAGAGGGAGTTTGGTGCATAACAGTGCTTTCTTATTATTTCACAAATGTTACTGAGCTGCTCTCATGCCATTGACAGCTCTCACTGCAGTCAGCATTTGCAGTGGATAAAACCCATCTGTCTCGGCACGATGCAGAATCCCCACACTTTGTCATTTATGATTCAATTTGTCATCTCTCAGCTTGGCTAAATCATGTATTACTCTTTTCAGAAGTAATTTCCTGATATAAAAAAGTCACAATTTCAGGGTCAGTTTCAATGAGAATCCTTACAATCAGTGTGAGAGAAAAAAACTCCTTGCTGATGGGTTTGTAAAGGACAACACATTTAAGGTGCCATGGCACTCTCTTACTATTCTACCTGGAGACATGCAACAGCAGAACGCAGGAGGTTTCAGCCACCGCTGTTTTCTGAGGGTGTGAAGATCACTCAGCCGCTAAAAAAAAAAAAAAAAAAAAAAAAAAAAGATCGAGTGCGTTCACAAAGTATGGGAGACGTCTTAATCAATAACTACTTTTCAACAGCTAGCAGGCCACCTTTACCTTCAGTTACCAGAATGAGCTAGTTCATTTTCACCCACAATATTGCAGGTTAAAAAAAAAAAAAGATATAGAAGGAACCAACGAATAAATAACCAAATCCATAAATGTAAACGAACCTCTGTATTATTGAGGACTGTTGCTCCACTGTTCACATATTCCTCTGCTGTTTCCTCACCAACAAACTTAACTGCTTTAACTTTTGTTGTCATTCTTGTGAAACACATGTTGTTTGTGGGTTTCTATCTCCTTTAATGCCATTCCACTTATTCAGAGGCTCTATTTTTATTGGAGTGATATTTGTTTGTTTGTTTGTTGAGGAAAATGGGTTACATGAAGTATTTATAGTGTGTTCATCCACTAGATTGCACAAACACGACTGCAAGGAGTGGGCACTGCAGTTACAGTGTGTTTCTATGCTCTACTACAGCATAGAGCAGTTTGGCATGTGTGACATGCCCATGACTAATATCTTCAGCTAAAAATCACATCATAGATTACATAATGCACTGATAATACCTGGTTTTTTTTGTTGGCTTGAAAGACAAAACAAAAATTCTTTCATTTGTGCAACCCAACCTTTAACAGAGATTCTTACCGCCGCACGCTTTCATTGAAACAAATGTCGCTTGCATTTACTGCCTGATCTAGCTCCAGCCACATTTTCAAATATGACTTGATTGACTCAAATGAGTCTTAATGTCATGACGCCACCACATTTGTCTGAACTTTTATGCACTCACTCTCCACTCAGAACACTGAGGTCCATGAGCTTTGTGCTAACTGATCATTAAAAACGCAGCTCAAAACATGTTATTTCTCTCTAGCTTTTACTCCTGTTTGAGCTTATTTATTTAGTGCATATATGAATAGGTGCAACACCTACTAGTAAGAAGCTTAGCTGAGGTTCCCTAAAACAGTTTTTCTCCATTTCTAAATCTTAATTGTGAGCCACAATCCCAGGGATTGAGAAACTCAAGGCTGGCCCCATGCATTTAGGCCACAGACCAATCCATCAGGAAAATTTGAGGAGGAGAATCGGCTCACTGTTGCCAAGTCAGAGAATTCAGTGGTTGTGTACCTGGAGGCCAACAGTTTGTTGGCGGCAGTGAGAGAAGCCATGGATTTGTTTCAGCTGCAAAGACAAATCTAAAGAGGACTCATCATTATGTAGAAGCAAAATTGGCTAAACTGGCATTGTAACTCCAAACACGTCAGAGTGAGCTCTCAGAAACTAATCACATGGGTGCATTCCCAGCACAAAAGCATAAATGGCCCCGAGCACAGAGTAGAATTAAGTCTCAACTGGGGAATGCTGTCAGTACTATCATTAAAACAAATACCAGGAGGCGGTTGTCAACAGTGGAGCGATCTGACCATAGATCCCCTAGATTATCACTAGCTGGAAAATTCGTTTTTGGTTTTATCTTGGCTAATGGATGGAGTGTGAAACTCACTCAAGTCACAGTTTTCACACCCTTTTACACCAGTCAAAACATTTTCTTATGCAGGAAAAGACAAATTTCCCGTTTACACTGACATTTATGATGTCAGTGTAAAAGGAACAGGCTGATAGTACTGGTACTGCCAACCTTGAAGTTTTATCACCATATTTAGCTTCAGACCCACAGTAATTTAATTTTTAAATTAATGAATTCATTTAATTTATATTTATTATTTTTTTTAGTTATTATTTTTTCCAAAACAGTGACTACTGACAAATCAGGTGACTTGAAGGATAAACATTTCTGGTATTGTTGCACAAAAACGAGGAAGCTGCTTCCAAATAAATTCACACTCACACTCTAAAACACATTATGACCAGCTGTGCTCAGGGTGTGCTTTTACCTTTACTTTATAATTTAATTCAGTCCATTTACTTTTGATACCTGCTTCAAACCTGTTTGGCATTAACAGGTTGTGCTGGAGCCTGGGGGGAAGAGTACATCCTGGACAAGTTATTTGTTTTTAAAAATTGACGTGAGTACAAGGTCAGTCATCAACAAGTTTAAAATGGTCTTTTTTTCCCTTCTCTCTCTTCTTTTTTTGCTTTGTGCTTTTGGTCTCTTCTAAGACTGAGAAATAAAAGGTTTATTGGGTAGCTTTGAAGTTCCCAGAAAATCCTCAGCTTTGAAAGGGATTTTTAAAATTGAGCTTTGGGTCACAAAGGGTTAACAAGCAGCGCTTCAAATGTTAAATGTCACACCATACATTTATAGACTGGGCATTTCTGAATTCATCCTTTAGAGATGTTCGGCAATTGTCCTTTTAAATCAAGTGTATTGACAATTTTATTTAAAGCAGCAACAGAATCCTTGAGCTGACTGAAATAGATACTTAATGCTTGCTCCTTCCTTCTGTGCATCCTGTAACGTAACCTCTGTTATCAGATTTCTATTCACTTTTGTGGATTAATAGTGGCCTGTAAAAGTGATTCCTGTAGGCCTAAAAAAGGAAAGCCACACAATGAGTCCAAAGACTTTAATGTGAAGAACAAAATGAATTCAAAGTCAGTATCTTGATTAGCCTTAGTGAGATCAACTCTGAGCTCTTTCATCTCTGGCAAGCTTCAAACTTAACAAGGCCTTATTACGCTTGTCCAGCAGTTACTGTATTTCTATCTTTACTTTGCAATTTGTCCAACACTACTGCCCGTTGAGCCACTTTACAGCCAATTACCAATCACGACTTTCACAACACAAATGTTAAGGAGAGGGCCAGGTTGTGAGGTAGATGGATAGAATAGGTAAACCCAGCAGTGCATAAGCGTGATGTACTAACTGTGAGGCAGATGTAAATCTGAAGTTTTCTATTCCACAGTCCGAATTACAAATATATGAGCACAGAATTCATTTATGCAATGATGCCAATTCATAACAAGTTTAACACCTCCAGTAATAAGTAAAAGATACTGCCTCTAGTGGAAGAAAATCCAATAAAATTAATTCTGCTGCTGCTGAAATATTTAAGAGCTTGAGCGATAAGACAGTTAGAGCTGAAGGTCTGCTTGTTTTTATGCCTTTGTCTTCTCTTGTCATCAGCTGCAGTGTAACTGCTTTGGCAGAGCCTTCCCATAGCCATAAATGTTTCTGATGATACTCTAGATATATGTATATAAATTCACATTAAAAAGCAATTTAAACTATGTCCTTTCACTGCTGGGTGTTCAAGGAAACAGTCTGTGAATGTGCATTTGTGTGTGCATTTCAAGGGGGAACAAGCCCTCATACTGTGACAACATTATTAACCTATATGAGCCTCTGACATTACCCCTGAGAGGAGAGAACAGGCGGCAGACCTGACATACAATATCCACGGACGGTGATACACATGTTATAAGTGCTAGTATTTTCCAGTACACACGTACACTGATCAGCCACAACATTAACACCACTGACAGGTGAAGTAAGTGACACTGATTACGTGGTTTCAAGCACGGTTCTGCCGGGAAACCTTGGGTCCTGGCATTCATTTGAATGCTATTATGACACACAGCACTGTATTTATAGATGCAAGTTTTACAATTACATTCGTGCTGATTCGAGTGCATCTGCATGCACGTGATTATTAAAACAGGGGGAAAAAAAAAGGCTGTAATGCTCGAGGAAAATAGCATAATTACAATGAAAATTCTCTTATGTTTTGAATAATGTTCAACTCTGTGGTTCTGCCTTCCTGCAGGGGTGTGTGTCCCTCTGTGTGACACAAAAAACACAAGAACAGTCAGCAGGGCTAAGTATAATTACCCCTAAGTGTGCACGCCCCTGCGCCAGAGTAGCGATCACTGTTTTAATCATACAGTACAGGCCAAGATGCCATAATCAACACTTCCTCAAGCCAGGAAGGAAGGAGAAACAAACATGGGTCGTGTAACACTTAATATTCAAGATAAAGCGAGTGCTGCAGATATCTAGCAGGAGCTTGGCTGTACCAGGGCTTTCCTGTACGCATGCAGATAACGACTTGAGAAGGACCTTTTACAAGATCCCTGCTCCCCTCTACCCTCAAGTCTCCTGATAAAAATCATCCATCTGAGCTCGGAGGCTGAGGGGAGGAGAAGATGGGGTACTCATGGTGAAGATCCATAAATGGCTTTGAATCTGGTGCTTCCCAGAAATTTACTCAGACTAAGAGTCACATCTCCTGGGTGCTTTTCCTTCACAGATAGGGCCGGGAAAACCTCACAAGAGAAACTCACTCTTCGCTTCACCTCCCACACACATATGCGCACGGGTGAATGCACAAAGAAAAAAAACAAGATAAACTGTACAAATTTCTCTGAAGTGGCCTTTGTATCTCTTGCACCCTTATGGACATTTTCCATCCAAAACACACACACTCACTAGGCACTTACAGCTCTAAACCCCAGGACCTGACAAAAAACACACGGGGTTTCCCCTCGTCTCCTCGTATCTCTATTTGTTATTCTCAATGATTACATGCCAGCTTGCTGTCTGAGTCAAACTGTGTAACCATGGCGATGTCTCCCAGCACTGCAAACACAAGTCAAGTAGAAAGCAGCTTTTGCGACTTAGACGGTATTTTGTCTGTGGTGCTTTGTGTTTTGGTAATCTAAGCGAGGAAGCCCCTTGAGCACAAGGACACACACACACACACACACATCTATCTATCTTATATATTATATTATTAGTGTTGGGTTTCTTTCTTCATTTTGTTCATTTAATGTGTGGTGTGTTGTTATATAACGATAATTATAAGATATATTATATATATATATAAATATATATACTTAATACATCCAGCAGAATCCCCCGTGACCTTTTCTTCACAGGATGAAACGGGTATAAGAAAACTGGATGAAAAATTGGTCTAATAATTTATATATATATACATATATATATATATATATATATATATATATATATATATATATATATATGTGTAAATTTTTGTATGATCATTTTCGTAGAAGTGATGTGTTACTGAGCCCCTGATTCTTTTTGTGAAGTTTCTTGGCTGCTTTGTAATTTCCTTTTCTCCTTTGTCGCAAAGAGGTCGGTGGAGGTGAGGAGAAGTTTCATGCTGAGTTTAAACACAGGAGGAATTGTGATAATCCTCCAGCTATACCTTCCAATCCTTCATGAAGAAAATGAAAAGCAAACTTTCTTTTTTCCCTGTCTCTTCCCCATGTCTTTCATTTGGGAGTGTAGAGAGACGCTTATTAGCAAATAGTCAGCTAATCCTCATCAAGAACAAACAAAAAAGGAAGACTGCACTTTCTGTCGTTGATATTCTTCAGCATCTTGCATCCACCTGAGTTAGATCACACCACAATCTTAACTGTTTGACTACTGTCTTTAGAGGTGCACCTCGAGTCTTTCAGCAAGTTTCTTTCAAGTTATGTGCTTGCAGTGCAAAACAGTATCTTGGCCGTATTTTTTTCTTTTTGCATTTCCTTTTTCTGCCTCTCCTCAGGGAAACTGGGTTAAATATGGAGCAAACTCTGTTTACCACAAGTCGACTGACAACATCCCTTTCTTTCTAATGATATTCACCCTGATGATGTTTGCATAAATATATTCATGAGTGAGGCTGACATGGGAGGGGAGACAAAGCAAGCACCAGAGCAGCCCTGTGTGTGAGTAAGTAAATCAGCACTCAAAGAACAGACAGCAAGACCATCAAACAAAAAGAAAGGCAAAGGAAAAAATTAGGGAGGTAGTACGAAGAATATAAAGTGCTGCTATTTAACTCCCAAAGCTTCTGGTTCCAATATGTCAATACAGCTCTAATTTATACTGCAATTATAACTTGCCTGTCCTAATCTAAATTACCATACAACACCTAGAATATGTTGTCTTCTATCATAAAAAGAGAGAAGCTTTGTGAACATGGTGTCAATAACATATTGATGCTCGTCTCCGTAACCATAGAAACTTGTGAATGGAATCCCCGGTTCTCATATCTGAAAAGCAGCTTCATCACATGAAGAGGTGATTTACTGCTTTGGTTAGCTTATCCTGAATGTGAAAGTTGAGGATACACACCTTCACCTGCACATTTACTGACAAAAATACACACCTTTGTGTGGTTTCAGTGATTATCTTCAACGGGGCATCCCCCTTCTGCTGAGCAGGACATGCTGCTCTCACCCTCGCAATGTACTGTTGCCACGATGTTTACTTTCGTTATGACTCATGCCGGACCGCTCTCAGTGGTTGTCCGCAACAAAAGAACAGCCAACATACCACAATAGAAATGTGACATTAAAAAAAAGAAAAAGTGGCATGAATGACTGAGCAACTGAGCTCAGTGCTGCTTCATGGCTGACACAAGCAGGGAGCCCTGATAAGGGAGCTGTAATAACAGACAGATTTTCACAGCCTTTGTTCCAGTGCAAATGAGAGTGATGATCACAAGGCAAGGGAGCGGCACCGGGTGACTGTTTCCATGGCGTTAGAGTGAAGTATGCCTATGTGTGCATATGTGTGTGCGTGCATGCGTGGGTGGTAGTGTAGTGGATGGTGGGGTTTATTGATAAGTTGCCTGTCCTTGAAAAGGCCAGATTTGGGACGCCCACCACTCTTCACGGGAGATTTCCTTTAATTAATCCAAATGAGAACATGCAAGTCGCACAAACACACCCATACACACACAAACACGTGCATAGATGACTTCAAGCATTGTCATTGCAGTGGTGAAGGAGACAATGAGAGTATAACTAACCGACATTATCCTAAAAGCCCCATAACAAAAATGATGAAATATTCCTGACTGGAAGTTTTTCAGGTACTTTACCATTAATCAAGGACAATAACTTTTTTTTTTTTATCTAATGTACAAAAGGAAATGGTTTTAGAGCACAAAAATCCCTTGAGAACAATGAATGCTCTGAGTTGAAACCAACCTAATGGTTGGTGCTAGCTAAACAGCATATCCTAGCTTTAGCCATGTTTCCATCAGTGATCCACTATAAACATTTGAAAAGGCCTTTGCAGAGAGAAAACCTTTAGGTGGTTTTTAGTCTTCTTCTTTTTAAAGTTCACCTGAAATGTTTTTTTCTGAATGAACTCTGATATAGCAAACATTGACTCATGAGTCACTGCTTCCACCTCTAGAGAAGACAAATGGCTGCCATTAAACAATAATTTCAACATGTCAAGTTGAGAAAATTCTTTTGAACTGGGCATGCTGAATATTCTACGTGTTTGTTGTTCTTAAGCTGTGCGTTGCAACTACCAAACTCTTACAGTATGCAGCTTAGTTTATGTGCTGCAGTCATGAATGCATACCTAAATAACATTTTTTCTATAAAGGTTTGCTTTAAATTTTCACAACGTCTGATTGGCTTGAGAAGATGTGAGGGCTGGTTACCTGCAAGACAGACTGACACTGGAAAAGATAGTCATGAATGTGATATTAAAAAGAGATGTCCAATCCTGTGAATGATGGAAGGAAATTCCATTTAGGAATAATGGAAATTTTTTTTTTCCTTCTTCCTCACACAATCTAATGACCTGAAACCATGGACTGCAACCTTTGAGTTTGTGGGGGGCTGTCCAGTTCAACCAGCGGACTTTACTCAGGGGCCTGGATGAGCAAAACAGGAGCGGCAGCTTCTGCATGAGTGGCAAGACAGATTTTGCCGAAGGCTTTGTGGTGTAAAGTCCACTCTCTCAGAACTAGCCTGACAGCCAGAGCTCTTCTCTCGCTTGGTGAATGTGGTCTCGCAGACCACATTCTGGATACACTAGGACAACATTTATTTATCTAGGCTCGGGCAGTATTCATAATATTGAATTTCCCTGAGTGGAGTCATGATCATGACCGGAGCAATTTGTCCATTTTGAAACACACATCTTGTAATGACTTTTTCCTGTTTGTATATCTGTGTCCATCACTGGTACTGGAAAATAGATTAGCATGATTTGAGTCAGTGTGACCATCCGGCTTATGGTACAGTCAAATCAGCTAATCAGCGCAGCTGCATTAGAGTAGCTATAGGATTATCAAATGTCTGTGTAAGAGGATAAGCCCTGACAACATTTCCGCAAACACAACGAGTGTTTCTGTTCAAGTGGAGGAGGATGCTGAAATAAGACAGGTGTGTATCAGATTATTCGTCATTTATCTCATGTGAGGGAAACAGTGACTAACTGCTTAGGGCCTCTTTATATCTTTACTAAAGATAGTCTTCAAATCCTATTACAATTATCCATCATACCGACAATGAAAGGTGTGGAAGCTCCTGAAGTTTCCACGCCCAAACTGCAGGTATACCAGGAGGAGGAGTTGAAGTGAACCAAAAGTCTGCATGTGTTGAGTACACTGATAAATAAAGAGAAACTTAGAGGTCGTGAAAATACATGAGCATGCATAGAAAAAGACACCAAATATTTCTGGTGGTCTATTTGTATAAGTATCAACAGAACAAAATATTTGATTTGTTGTTACGTCTTTATTGACAGATCAGAAGACAAGCCAAGATGCTGCTAAGTGCTAGTTAAGTGATGACAGCTGACCACAGTCAGTTGTAAATCAAAAGATTAGGCCCCTAATTGCATACAGTTGTGCTTTTAACAAGTTTGTGGGAAAATAAGTGCAGTTTGTGCAAGCCAAGCAAAGCACAAACACCACAGACATCTCTTACCCACTGTCATACATGGTGGTGGAGGGGTAATGATGTGGGATTGTTTAAAGGCACCTGGGCACGTTGCATAAAAGGATCTATGTCTTGGAATGGCCAAAGTGCAGACTGCAACATAATCAAAATGCTGTGCCAGAATCTTAAGAGAGCTGAACATAAACATATATTTACAAACCTCAATTAAATTTTGTTGTGCTGGGATGCTGGCTCCATAACTATAAAGTTATCTATCTAAACAAACTGAAGCAACTTTGCAAAATTCCTCCACAATGATGCAAGGGACTGATAATGTCATAAAGTTATCACTTGTGTTTTAATGGCTAATTCAACAAACTAAATCATGGGATGTAAATACTGACACAGTAAAAATATGCCACTTGCTGTTGCTCATCCATTTAATTTTAAGACCTGGTATTTATTGACCAGATGGATTATTATTTTTAATGTCCTGATACATAAATATTTAAAACACCCATATTCAGTTATCTAAAAATATAAAATGGGTATTGTGTGTTGCTTTTTCAAATTGATGTATGTGTGACACTGCGCTTCTTAATGCAGCAGAGAATAGGAAAAGAAAAGAAAATAATTTTCGGGGGGTTGTTACATTATGCTCAAACTAAAATCCAATGAAAATATTACTAGGAGAGCCACAGTGTGACATAAGTGTACTGTTAAGTGGATGCACAAGTTGTAAAGCCAAGTGTACTTCAGTTAAAGAAATACAAATAATAATTATAACAAAGCAATTATAATGAATTGCTGCCCAGGCTCAAAATCCCACCCCACAGAAAGAACAATGTTTGACTCAAAGAGACTAAACTACCAGAAGTCGATGCTGAGAAAATAAGAGCAGCAAAGTAGCTGTAATAATGTTCTAGCATTGTTTGAAAACGAATGAGAACAGGAGCCGTGTTAATGCTAAAAACAGCCGCCGACTGCAGGTCAGGGGGTTTGCTACTGTCAGATCATCAGTAAGAACTTTACACCCTGCAGTCAGCTTTCAGTAAACATGTGTACCACTGTTTTGATTTAATTTCAATTATTAAATTCTCACATGAAGGGGCCTGTATCATGCTATTAAACAGTTACAAGTGTGTGATATCATTAGCACAACTTTATATATGCACTGCCAGGAAGTGTCTATTAATCATTTTAATTATAACCTGTAGACTAATAAAAAGCAAACACTGTCACCTTGTAGGGACCCTTTACATTTTTAAAAGCCTACTAATTCCAATGTGCCACAAGAAGAAAACACAATAAAACTGGCTTATGTGGAACCTGGTGTAAATTATATCTTGATTAAGAAGAAGCCTGGGGCAGTTTTTCTTTGGGTGTATAAGGGTTGTTAAATTGCAAACAACTCTGAGAATTTAGTATTTCTGTCATGTTCTGCTGTGTTAGGAGAAAGGACCCAGGAGCAGGAGTACAAACAAAAAGGGTTTATTAACAAAAACACCGAAATCAAGAATCCAAAAAGCCAAAACACTAAAGTTCAAAAACACAAAATCCAAAAATACTAAAATGCAAAAATAGAAACTTAACTTCCGGGAGGACCACGAGGGGAGGGGAACAGGCAGAACACCAAACTCATACATGCCACGAAGACAAAATGGAGCCACAGAGAACAGGAAAATTTCCCAAAACAGAGGAACAAACGAGAGGCAGGTGCAGGGAATCAAGGTAACAAGAGGGAGGAAGCAAAGCAGAACACAATGGAGACAAGACAGACCTTTCAAAGTAAAACAGGAATCACTAAAGACAGGGAGAGACGCCAACTTGACACAGACATACACACACAGGGCTGCCATGGTACTTTCCTTTTTAATCAGGGAGACTTTTTAAACACAGTCGCTCTCTACTAACCTTACTTGGTGAGTTTCAATAATGAGAAGATTTTGTTCCAAGAACAATTTCTTTACATGAATTTCTGGTATAATCCTCAACATAAACATGTTTACTACATTAATTTGTAATAAGAAAGACCAGAGTGCAGTGAAATCAAAGTTAATCACTTCTTTTTAAAGACAAACCTTTGTACATCCACGGTTAAGTTTAAGTGAACTGACGGCAACTCCAGTTTTACTTCTTACTGAGCGCGTGAAAAAGTTTTCAGACTTTTGAGTTTGTGCTAATTGGCCTGCTTTTGGGGCTGTTACTTTCCTTTTATTGACCCTAGCTCTGCAAATCTGAAAAAGACAGTCGAACATCGCTTGACACCGTGATGCTGCTTTGGCTGCCTCAGCCAGGAACTCAAAGTTCAAAATAATTGGCTGTTACTCTTAAGGTGTCACTGATCCTTTGTTTTTTCTGCTATGTTGCCTCGGCTATATAGCAGCAGGTAAACAATTTGTTACAGCCATCCTCCCGACAGCATGGGGAGCTCTTGCTCCTCATGATTTAAACGGGGATAGAGGAATGTAAGTCCCCCGTCTTTCTCTGCTAGTGATGCACAACAAGCTAAGGCCTAATAAAGTAATTCTACGCTGAGCAAACAAACATAACCATACACACACAACACTTAGCTTAACACGACTCATTTTCTTGGAGCAAGCCTTAGGAGACATTAGTCTTTCTCTTTCCCTAAAAGAAACACTTAACAAAAAATGAATATAATGAGAGTACACCTCTGACTCTACTTTGCAAGTTTAAATGCAGAAAAACAACTTCAATTACAGAAGTAATCACGGTCTCAAAAGATACTCTATAAGATGTTACACTCTTTCAATCCCTAGAGCAATATTTACTGGACATGGAGGTAAATGCAACAGCATTATGGCTGTCTAAGCGAGAGAAGAAATGTTTGCCTGCGTGCTATTGTGTTTGCCTATACAAGCAAATAACAGTAGGAAACAGCAGTAAATCATGCAGCTTTTAGTGAATGGCTCCTTCCCCACAAGTGCTAATGCAGAGCATTAGGAGCCTCGAACTTCCTGTGTTAGAGGCTTCTTCTAACTGTTTGGTATCATGCTGAGAAAATGATTGGCATTAAAACAGACCACAGATGCAAACCATACTCTCAGAATATCCCATAAGGGATATCAAAATATTGATTCTTCTTCATTATGTACAGTCACAAAGCCCCATAGCGTGCAGCTATTACTTTGAAAATCCTGTCTGAAACTTTTATAAAAGCTTATAGAGATTCTTTATTTGTGTTGCAGAAATTGTGAGGGATGTATTAATGGATTTAGGAGGTCTAGTGATCCAGATTTTTTATTGTACAATAATCTCAGTTTCCAATTTTAAATCTTCAGTAGAAAAAGTCAGTTCTGACTTTGACATGACATCAGTATACCACAAACACAGTCAGCTGCACTTGGAGGATGTAAAGATGACATTTCTGCGTGAATCCTGATCAGCTGGCATTTATGTCTATGTTTGTGTGTGCATGTCTTTGGTTTGAAAGCCTTCCTGAGCATCTGAGCGATGATGTTATCGCTGGCATCAGTAGTTCCTCCTTGACAAACAGGAACAGTGGATCCCATGGCTGCCAGCGTTTGCAGCTAAATTAGGCTAGGGGACAGTGGTCCGCACTCTGATGTCACTGGTGGTCTAAGAACAGTTGTCGCATGAACAACAGCGGCTTTAACCTTGGCACCCAGATTACATTGCATTCTGCCATGACATTCCCCTCGGAACAATCCCCCCGTTGCTTTCTCCGTCTCATACTGTTTGATGAACAACCGCATTTGCACGTCTGTGCTTTTCCCTGAACACACATGCACAAACATGCACCCATGCACACACATTATAATCTTTGTCGTCAGAAAAGGAAAAAAAAATGCTGAGTACATGACAACACAGAGGACAACCGGAAGAGTGGAGCTGTGTGTTTAGATAATCCTATGAAATCTTGGCTCCCTGACCTTTCTTTTTTTTTTATTTTTTTTTTTTTTTTTTAACAATTTATGCTTCAATTTGGAATGACAAGGAAAAGTAATCTGGAAAACAATACTAAATTTTGATGAACGTTCTGTAAATACAATCAGGCTAGATGACAACCTTAATATTAGACTCTCCGGCAAAACCGTGGGTGACAGTCTGAGCAAATTTTCTTAATGCTTCATGACATTATTTCTCTCTCATTCTTGCTTTCTTCAGTGCCTTCACTGTGCTTGGCAACTGCTGTAAGGTTATGATGGTGCGCCCGTCTAAGTATATGACAGAGGGAGGATGAAAAAGTGCAGTCACACGAGACAAAGGTTAAGTCTGGAAAATAGCGATTATGACTCTGCACTTTTTCATTGAACATATCACTGAGGTGTGTGCCAGTGGGTCCCCATCAGACTGCGGATTCAGGTGAGCCCACAGATTCAGATTCCTTAAAATCTGGGTTTCAGTACCAACAATCTGCCCACTTGGATCTGCAGTAATTTGCATATCTTTTTTTTCAGATTTACAAGTTCTGAGGCTTAAAAATAAAGTATTGCAAAAAAAAAGAGAAGTAACACTATTACAATGTGAGTAAAAAAAAAGTTGCGTCCAATGAAGAACTGATCATCGACAGCTGTAATAAATAAAGGTTACAGCCTCTATTTGAGGAAAGATGGTAATCACTCACTTACTTGCATCTTTATCTGCACCATGCCATAAATTTGTATGTGAGGAAAATTGATAATCCTTTAGCAGCAAAAGCCTACAGGACTAGAAAACACACAGTAAGAATCATTCAAGGCTCTTTGATTTAGTCTCCAGAAGGTCGACATTAGCTGATGTTTTCTGGAACACACTGCATCCTTTCCTCCTTTCACAGTGAATCACAGTCCCTCCAACTCTATCCTCTGCATCCTCTTCTCTAACACTAACTAACGTCCTCTTTCACTACATCAGGTCTTCCTTAAGCCTCCTGCCTGGCAGTTCCAACTTTATCATCCTGATATATTCACTATCCTTCCTCTATCCTGTCTCTGCTTCTCTAGAACTGTCCCAACTCTCGATACATCTGACCTAGTCTCTCTTCTCCTTCTGTGCTGAACACACATGTCTCACCAACTTTTGTCTTGTACCTTTCTTTCAAAAGGTCTAACAAAGACACAATGCAGCTTTCCCCCGACAGCTTTGCTCTGTACTTTTCTATCAGTTCCATCCTCTATCAGCAAATATGTGCCATCTTCCTGTAGCTTCTCTGTGACATGAAACCATACTGATGTGCACAGATGCTCGCTTCTGTTCTGAGTCTAGCTTCCACTACTCTTTCCTATAACTCTATTGTGTAGCTCATCATCTTTATTCCTCTGTAGCTGCCAAAATTCTGCACGTCTCCCTTGTTCTTAAAAATTGGCACCAGCACACTTCTCCATTGCTAAGGCATCCTCTCACTCTCTAAGCGAGTGTCCTAGACAAAAACTCCACTGCTAGACATTTCCATACCTCCACAGGTATATCATCAGGACCAACTACTTTTCCACTCTTCATCCTGTCTAATGTCCTGTACACTTCAGCCTTACTAACCTTTGCCACCTCCTGGTCCATAACTGTCACCTCTTATACTCTTCATTCTCTTTCATTTTCCTCATTCATCAACTCTTCAAAGTACTCTTTCCATCTTCCTGTAACACTCCTTGCATCTGTCAATACATTTCCATCTTTATCCTTAATCACATCAGCCTGTTGCACGTCCTTCCCATCTCTATCCCTCTGGCCTCACCAACCTGTATAAGTCACTACCCCCTCCTTGCTGTCCAATGTAGCATACAAATCATCATACGCCCTTTGTTTGGCCTTTGCCGCCTGCACCTTCCCCTTATGCTGCATCTCCCTCTACTCCTGTCTACTCTCTTCAGTCCTCTCAGTGTCCCATTTTTTCTTAGCTCATCTCTTTCTCTGTACATACCCCTGCACTTCTTCATTTCACCACACTTGGCACACCAAGTACTCTCTTCCCTGTCTCCCCGATAACATTAGATGTAGTGGTCCAGTCATCTGGGAGCACCTCCTCAACACCCAGAGCCTGTCTCATCTTTTTGCTGAAAGCCACAAGACACTCTTCTTTTTCAGCTTCCACCACTTCATCCTCTGCTCTGCCTTTATCCTCTTCATCTTCTTCACCACCAGAGTCATCCTACACACCACCATCCTGGCTACACTCTCATCCTACCACTACTTTGCCAGTCACTGATCTCCTTCAGGTTGCATCATCTACACGAAATATAGTCCACCAGTGTGCTCCTACTCTGCTCTTACAAGTCACCCTATGTTCCTGCCTCTTCTGGAAGAAAGCAGCCATTTCCATTCTTTTTGCAAAGCCTTCCACCACCTGACCTTCTGCATTCCTTGCTTGAATATCAAACCTCCTCATTGCCTCTGTTGCCTTGAACATCACTCCTTCAAGCTCTATCTTCAGACTCATCATTCTATCTGACACTATTTTCACCTCCAGAACATTCGAAATAAACTCTTCCTTTAAGATAACTCCTACTCCATTTCTCTTTCTATCTACACCATTATAAAACAGCTTTGAACTCTGCTCCTAAGCTTGTAGCTCTGTTACCTTTCCATGTGGTCTCCTGAAAACACAGAATATCCACCTTCCTTCTCTGCATCCTGTCAACCAACTCTCAAGCTTTTCCTGTCATAGTCCCAACATAAGAGTCCCTACTCTCAGCCCTAGGGTCTTGCTTTCCCTCTTTTCTCTCCTGCGCAGGGACATGCCTTCCTCCTCTCCTTCAACCAACAGAAGTCCAATTTCCATCAGCACCCTGCAGGTCAACAGTGCTGATGGCCTCGACCGATCTGGGATCTTCGTAGGAACTTGTGATTTGGATAGTTAGTCTCCACCCCAGATGTCTCTACATTTTTATGAAAAATTATGAGTAGGGATAACAGTTATTACGCAATCATTTTTAAAATTGTAGGTTGGTTCTTAGGTTTGTTTTCCAACAAAAGCACCCCTTTAGTACCTCCATTTTAAATTTTATTTATTTCTTGGAAGCATTTCCTGTACTTCACCTGCTGCTCCTGAGCTATGCTCTGCTAACAGTCACAGCCAGCCACCTTTCCTTCACATTCTCTTCATTTAAGAGGTGATCTTTGCACGACATCAACACTTGCGACTGACTTGGTGAAGAATTAACAGTTTGACAGGCTCTGACGTATGAATACTTTTCAGGCAGAGGAAAGAGACACGTTAATGAAGCCATCTGTGGGAGGATTACAAATTGTCACCCTCAACAAACAAATGCCTGTGTGCCACAGTCAAGTTTAAAATCAGGAACAATGCAGATATTGATGACAGCAATTGGCACCACACGTATGGAGCATGTGGCTTCACTGAGGGCTGCTGGGCTTTTATGTGAGTGTGATGATGTGTGATGCTGTGCTGGGAAATGAGTCAAGTGCAGAGAACATAGATCACGTGTATGCCTTTGGAGTGAAGGGAGTTATAGTATTTTAGGCACTTGAATGCCAATATACGGTAACATGTGGCAACCAAATCACTCAGGCATGCAAGCATGAGCATGCACAAGACATGCATAAAAAAAAACCTTTTTGTAATTACTTTAAATCCTAATTTTACTTTTTTATCTAATGATCTCCCCCCCTGGACCCCTGTGAACCTTCAGACGATAGGTTGCTGATAGTCAGAGACAAATGACCAATTAAAACAGAATACACAACACAAATTGGCAAAACATTCCTTCAGAAATCAATCGCTCTAAATAATTAATTTGTCAAGAAACAGAATCTGCTCTCTTGCTTTGTTTCCCAAGTGTATCATTACTTTGATGTTAATGGACACACAGACACATAATGCTGATCAATCTGTAAAGAAATGTTAGAAATACCTTTCACTTTATTTGTATTTAGAGCCGCTCGCTCTGGGTCAGCACTTTGGGCAGGTTAGCTATTTATGGGGCGTAAATGTTCAAATACTTTCATAGGTCCCAAAGGCAGGGCTGTGGAGGGTAGGTGACAGACCAGGTGAATTTCTAAGGCTGGTTGGTTGTTTACAGAAAGTTGCATTAGGAAAATATAAAAAAGAACAATGAAGTTTGGGTTTAATAACAAATAATTAGGTGTTTATAGTGACACTGAACTAGTTCATCAATGAATGTAAAATTCTCAAAGGAGATGTTGATGGAAAGGAGGAATTGAGCAAGGAGGATAGAAGAACAGTAGAGAAGAGGTCACAGGCATGACTGTCTGAGGAAATGAATAAAAATATCTCAGGCCACTCCCTCTTTCATGACTAGTGAGCAACATGCACAAACACAAAACCAGGTGCTGCTTTTTTCCCCACACATTCTTTTCTCTCTTTTTAAATTAATCCACCTACATAGGCAGAGATCATTTGCACATACACAGGAATGAGTGTCTGTATGTCAGCTGGGACAAGTGAGGAGTTACACATTGCTGCAAATTGCTGCAAATGGGATTTCATGTGGGAGGACGATGGAATCTCCCCAAGAGTCTGTGCTGCATCCACGCCATATTTGGTGCTTCTAAGTATTGCTGTCAGTCAAGCTAAGTTTCAAGAACCATGTGTACAACCAGTGGACCTTGGAAAAAAAAAAGGCTCTCCAAAGTAACTTGTAATGTTTTTCTTACTCTGCTTGGCCTGGCCGAAGGTTGGCATTTATGGTATCAGCAATATTCAGCTGTGCCAGATGTTGTGGCTTACATGAAGGTATCGTATATTGACTTTAAAATACTTTCCAGTGATGGCCTAAACTTTTCGCTACTCAGTGCTTGGGTGTCTTTGTGAGATTTCCAACTCATTTGGCACCCAAGATACAAAGTCAGCTCAAGCAAACCATAAAAACTCTTGTGTAACACTCAGTCACCCTCGGCTGTAAATAAGAGGCCAGTCCAAGCATGCTGGTTCTCCTGAAAGAACCACTGTACTCCAAGCTGCTAAAATGCTACAGGCATCCCATGGCCTGGCTTATGATCCCTGACAAGTAACAAGTTTAGTCTCTTTATCATCTGCACTCCTCGATACACACACATATCCCAACACACATACACGTACTCTCATCCCTCTGTCCCTTATTGTTTTTCTCTTCAAAGCAAAGGCAAAAGTTGGTATCTGTGTGTGTGTTTCAGTGTGTGTGTGTGTGTCTGTGTACTGCAGCACCTCCTTGCCTGCTGCTCTCTCCACTGATCTGCAGCGTTGGTGGGGCCGCCTACACCCTTCCTCATCATCAGTTGCATCCTGACTCTTCTAAAGTAGTAAGTCCTATAAGTGAGTCCATTACCCATGCCAACATTTTGCCACCATTAGCCTTCACAGTGGATGTTTGGGGTGGGGGGGGTGTTGAGAGTAACTTGACATCAGGGGAGCTGTTCCATTTTTAGATACTTGCATAGTCACAGGCCATTGCTACTTCTCGGGATGCATCATTTCACATGGGGATACACCTCGACTGGGACTGAAGTCTATAACTATTCTCATACAGCAGCGATGAAAAACATCCAGAGATAGTGAGATGCTGCTGCTGCTCCTGCTGCTGTGGCTGCAGTGCGTTATAACGGCCTGCAAGATGGAAAGCGTGAATTGAAAAGGAAACCGAACAGCAGAGGAGGACAGATCCAGACACTGACACATCGCCTATTCAGTGATACATGGAGCACTAACGGCCAAGGGACCTCCTTTTAGCTTCCCCCAACCAGCAAAGAAGCAAAGAAGACAAAAAGAAATCCCTTCAGATAATTTTGCTCTGCTGCCTCCGCTCCTCCTTCTCTTTTAACCCAACAACAAGTAGAAGATCCATTGTTGCCTTCCCTCTTCCGCCACACCTCTCACTATTTGTGCGTACAAAAAGGCTTCAGTGATGGGGAGATTGCTGCCTTTCATGTGTCTAACCCACTGCACTGCTCACTGTGAAGCTGTAATTAGTGTCAAGATCAAATTTGTTGGTGCTAATAAGGCTGCAAGCTGTGATGCTAGCAAGCCCAACACGGCAACACACAGAGCAGAGGGACCAGATGCTGCTACTGCCGTTTGATATATGTTGGATCGAGAGTTAGAATGTGAACAAGTGCACAGCATTTTCTAGCCTTAAGGGCTATAAGTTTGACACGGCTGGTCCAGTATCCGAACTGAAAAATCTCCTAACTGAGTAAGGACAGCCATTTAAACCCTTCCTAACAAGGTCTGTTTGAAGATCCCTGCTCAAAAATGACAAACCTAATTTAGAATAAGTAAATCTCAGTATCCACAGGCTGTGTTTGAAAAAAACACGGATCAAAACAAGTGCAAAATTAAGTATATACATCACCAGGAAGAGTAGATGAAGGAGCAAAGCAAGAATAAATGAATACATCATTTCCAGCTGATTTAATATTACCCTTTTAGAGTTCTTTGGGTTCATCTAGTGAAAATCAAAACACTATATTTAACAGACCAAGATTTTCTTTTCTTACTGTGTAACAGAGAACATTTAGAGACATTTTTGAGGAGGAATGTTTAGATGACCTTTACAAATAGGCCAGTTTGACACATTTAGGCACATCCATACATTTGAGGTTTAAATGCTGATTGATAGTGACAAAGTGATGCCGTAGCTGCGCCTGACCCTGACGTGCACCCCTGTCCAAAATAACTATACGTCATGTCGACACAGACCGCAAAAAATGTGATGAGTGATTAGTCCGCTTGGTAGATTTGTTCATCATTTGTATTTCCCGCTCGTACTTCTTTGTCATCTCCAAGTCAGGTAGAATGATAGTTTACTGTGTCGTTTTTCAAACTTTTTTTTTGTTTTTTTACATATATGACAATAAATGTGTCAATACATGCCAAACTATAACAGTTTTGTCGTTTTGTGTTTGTTTGTTTTAGTTACCTATCCAACTGTGTCATGTCAAGAGGTATGGCAAGAGAGCTGTGGGTGTTTGTGCGACGGCCATGTATGAGAAACCACTTGACAGATTTGGGTGAATGAATTTTACTTTCACTTCAAGCATCATTCATGCAGAATGAAAAATACAAAAAGGATTCTGCTTCCTTCAAAATAGTCCTCAGGCTAGTCTGAATTTTCTTTGCTTCAGCTATAAACAGAAAGGATCGGAGAAAGCAAAAATTATTTTGATTTGGCGCAAAGACTTGGAATGATGTGAACCAAGTGGAGTTTTCTTCTGGAATACGAGTTATAATGGCGAAACGCAAAAGGCAAGATGGAATTCAGAGATGACCTGTAGAAAGTGAGGTTGTCTTCCTTTTGTTCTCCGGCTGTTAGCACAATGAGCTTCTTTTCTTTTATTTCTTTAACTGGTCACTACTGCTCCTCTTCTGTGGAGTGCTCCATTCTTGCTCCATTCTTGTGCTTATTGATTCTACATGGAAACTACACATGTAGCTTACATACAGGAGCTATGTCGTAAGTCGTGTGGTCCATTTTTTCTTTTTTTTTTTCTGCCACTTAGAAAACTTCTCAGACATGTAGTTCACACGGAGTGATGGATCAAATGAAGAATATCCTTTGTGAGTTGGAACTGATAAATGTTGAGCAACAGTACTTTTTTTTCCTTTTTTTACCTGGCTTAAAAAAAAAAAGTGAGGGAGCAGTAGAAAATAGAAAACACGTAAAAGGAAATACAAAACCACAAAGAAGATGAATCACATTTGTTTTGGTCTGTGTCAACAGGAGTTAAATTTCTGGGGAACTTCTTTATTGGGTCCATGGAGAAACATACATCACCTATTGGTTGCTCGGTTGGATCTGCTGGAGTCTATCCCAGCTCTCTTTGGGTGAAAGGCAGGGGTACACCCTGGACCTGCACCCTCGCCAGTCCATCACAGGGCCACATATAGACAAACAACCACTCACACTCACTATCTACCTAAGCCTAACATGCATGTCTTTGGACTGTGGGAGGAAGCCAGGAGTACCTGGAGGAAAACCCACACAAGCACGGGGAGAACATGTTAACTCCACACAGAAAGGCCCCTGCTGAGATTTGAACCAGGAACCTTCTTGCTGTGAAGCAACAGTGCTGACCACTAAGCCACTGTGCTGCCTGAACTGTGTTCATATTAAATTATATTTGTCATTTTTGACTATTCCCATTACCTATAGTGAAAGAGACAGGAAAGTAGGGCAGATATGCAGGAAAGGGTTGGAGGCTGGGAGTTGAACCGGCAACTGCTACAGGAGGACTGAAGCCTCTGTACATGGGCCGCCTGCTGAAACCACCGAGCTACTCAGCGGCCCTGATTAGAAGATTTATGTTCAGTGAGACTTTCTTTGATCCAAACAATGATCCTAAATGAGAATGCAACATATGATCTGACAAACTCCAGAGAATATTAATGGAAACCCTACAAGGATTATTTTCCACAGTCTAAGGCAAAAAACATAATTTCTTTTTTTTTTTTTTACCCTATAATAGCCAAATCAATCATTTCATTTGCAATGAGGAGAAAAATACAGGATTAATCCATCTCTCTTGAGAGCCATAAGCTCTTTCTACTTATGGTACTTTTTTCACACCCTAAATTTAGTTTGTTCACCAAGAAAATAGATCTGTGAATATTCCAAGCAAAAAAAAAACAAAAAAACAAACAAAAAAAACCAAAACAAAACAATGTCACGTTCAAATTCTCTCACAGAGGTATTTTATCTAAGAGGGTATTGCACCACCATATCAACAGAGAGATAATCCATACACTCTCGGCAGATATATGCCACTGGGAACTTAATTTCAACTATCACATTTTTATTGCTTATGAAAGAATAAGTAAAATCCTCTTCTGAGGCCTGAGATATTAGGTAAGCTCCCGTGTGCTCGGCTGAGAGAAGCAACAGTGTTGGTGCAGCTCATTTGTCTTTTCTCTTTGGTAGCTGAACACAATGCATATATGTGGATATTATGAGCTCATCTTTAAAACAAAACTCATCTCATTGGTTGAAACAATCAATTACTGTAATTCAGGCGCCGTGTTGTCCGTTTGATCGTCTATTCCGTGTTTCCTTTCATCCCACCCACTTGCCCCTACTGTCCTCCCTCTTTATCTGATGTCCCTGTCAGCACTATCCACCTGAGATAAAGTTAGCCTGTTTATCAGATACTGGACAGCATGCCAGTGTTGATTAGAGTTCTGCTGAGCAATCTCTATTTCCCTGGAACACAAATTGAGCCGTAGCTGACAGTGAGACCCCCTGCAAAAGAAGATGGGCTCACGACAACATAAAGGACTGCTACGGCTTGTAAAATTATAGCTCACAGTGGAATGTAATGAGCAAAGGAGTTTCCTACCTCAACGTACATCCGTGGCTCATCATCAGCTATTCATTACTACACAGAGAAATCTAGTTTCCTCTTATTGATTTAAATGTGATATAATATCTACTTTGCAAGGAAATGAGCGCTTCTGCTTTTGTGACTAATTATATTTCAAATGTGCTTCAGTATCTTTTGGTAAAAAAGAAATGCATCTTTCCTTTTTCCATCCATCCATCCATCCATCCATCCATCCATCCATCCATCAACATGGACAGGTTGCCAGTACGTCACAGGATGTTTTTACTCATCTTTTTCCTGTGTTTTTTTTTTTTCTTTTACTGTACAATTCAACAATTTAACTTACCCCCAGACTGGACTGTTTGTTGTGGACCTTCCAAAAAATGACTTTCCCCATTTTTCACAAGAAGAAAGTCTTTTAATTTGATATTATGTGATAATATCCCATTAAAGAAGCTGACGTTTCTCTTCTGTTAATCAAACAGCAAGTTATCCCTGTATTATAAATAGATAATGAAAAATGAAGAGGAAGAAGAAGAAACTAATTGGCATGCAAGAATATAACCTCGGGAGCAGGCTGTTGGTTAAATAAATTAATTTCGATGGGATTTAGAACATGTTCACTGGGTTTAACTGAGCAGCAATTTCAGACACAGCTATTAAAGTGAAAAAATAAAAGTAAATAAATAATGGCCGATACAAAATATCAACTCTTGAGTCTAGAGGTTTTGCAACAGTAAAATGTCCACTTTGAACACATTTGCAAAACACTGATAATACATTTGCTTCCCTTAGCTGTGTGCGAGACTAAAGCCTCATTAACATTTGTTTTTAGGCATAAGCAAATGGACAAAAAAAAGAAGAAAAATAATTGTTATTGTTAAACACTGAAAAAGTTGACTACTGCAAAAGAGAGGAGCCAAAACAAGAATAAGGTGACGGCATGCAGAACACATTTCCTACCCCAGCTAGAGTTCAATATTGCGTATTTTTGTCGACTAAAAATAAAAATCAAATGAAATCGACTGTAAATATAGTGCAACTATTACTTATATCCAAGCTGTTTGATTAGATGTTCGGTTTATGTACCCCTGTTCTTCTATATGACACAAAGACAAACTCTGAGACTTAATGGCATCCCTGATGAGTTGTTGTAACCCCCATAAACTGGAATCTCAGTGCAGATAGAAATAAAATAAACAGAGAAGATTAAGACAAGGTGGCTGGAAGGGCAGAAAAGATTAAGTAGATATCGGTTTAAAAGTCACGCGGCTCTGATTTCTTTTTTTTTTTTTTCCTACTTTCTATTCCTCTTGTCTATTTATTTCCTTGACCTGTGACCTGCAGTAGTCTCTCCAACATCTGCCCACAGGGGAGATAAGCAGATTAATTGAAAGATTCTGATTTTTCCTCATTTTAGCTTGCCTGACTGAGAATTTTTGTCTCTTTCATTCAACTCCTGCTCAAAGTTGCTCAACCTTTTCTCACCTACCCCTTCCCACTCTCCCTCCCTCAGCGGCACTTATGGATGGCCAGATTGAGAGGAAGCTCCCATAAATCCTGTCAGAGGATTGTTTGAAGCAACATATCCTGCTGCGGATTTGGAAGCCATCTTCTGGCTTGCACCGGGAGGGAAAAATTATGTTCATTGTTCATAGAAGAGATATAGAAAAAAAAAAAAAAAGAACAAGCTGGCAGGAGAAATTACAGGCCTGTGTGTCTGGGCGTGTAAAATGAGGATAAAATGAGCTACATAAAAGATATCAGTCAACAGGGAAATACAAGTTATGATCAGCTCTTATGTTTCTAAAGCACAATGGAAATTGTACTGCAGTTTGCTGAGATTAGTAGTAAAACTATCTATCTATCTATCTATCTATCTATCTATCTATCTATCTATCTATCTATCTATCTATCTATCTATGGAACATGCTGGGGGGAATAAAGAAGACATAGGAAATCATAGGAGGTAAAGAGATGGGTACAACTTCTGATCTGGAGTTTTGAAGGTGAACCTTGAAGGCAGCTATTACGGACTCTGTGGGCTTGACTCTATTGTTCCTGCTTGCACCCCTGCTGACAAGAGTTCATACATATTTGTGCAAGTCGCCCTTCATTCTTACGCGCACATGTGTGCACAAATAGTATACAGTATGTTGCCAGCTACTGTTTCCAGATGGGTTCAGCAATTTGAGATCTTTGAACTGAAATTTGCTAATGAACTGAAAACACTTTTTAAAGAATGTCAAAAGTTATGGTGTATAAAAAATGACATTTTGCCTTTAAATCCCAATTTCATACCGTATTAACAACACCAAATGCCTTGAAATGTCAACTGAGACAAATTCAACTCAGTTGCTTTAAAATGGCTCAGTTTGATATGCTCATGTTCTGTTCTGGATAGTGGCTTGGTTGGAGAAGCGTGGGCCCACTACATGTACAATCACATCCACACAGATGCACAAAAAACTGAGAAACTCCAACTTGTACACAGCAGAACCCTCTTTTGTACGAACAATAAAATACACCCTCTACAAAATAAAATTCCTATATGACACTCATGAATACACTCCCACAAATTCAATGATCCCCAAGGGTGCCATAATCAGACGATCTGGTTTAGTGTATTGATCAGCCGTATTAAGCTGCAAAGGGTCCGAGGAGATCTCGACATCACATAAAAGTCCACATTACAGCTTATCAGCTGCAAAACACAAGGTGACCCTCACTTTACTGCCTCATGGTCAGGCCTGTCGCAATTAGTCACACAGACAGAGAGACAAGTGTGTATTGCAGTGTTTCACAGTGTGTATGGAGTTTATATGGAGATGCACATTTTGGTCTAAAACATTTTTACAAGGCATGACCAACGCCCCTAATCCACAACACTAAACCAGTAAGCAGTTATAAAGCTTGTCAGGTGAGAGCAGTTTTATTTTGAGAATCCAGTTGCCAGTCAGACTTTATATTTACAGCTCAAAAGGTAAGAGCATCCCTCATTATTAAGGGTCCATTCTTTAATGTTTGAAAAAAATGTATGAAAATTAGCACCAGCCACCAGCCAAAGGCAGGTTATCTTGCCAGCTTGCTAACCCAAACTCTGTGTTGGATACATAAAAACAACAGATAAAATAAACAATAACTAAACAGTTTTTGACGTTCCATAACGGAGATTGCATCTTGAGTCTGTTTCTTTCATCCAGACATCTTACATGAGACGCAATAGGTCACCACAGCAATGCATCAACTTCTTTTGTGCCATAAACTAAGAGAAAAAAAAAAACAAAAACCTTTTTTATGTGCCTCGTTCATATAAAAACAATACAGGGCTGGTCCCGAATACTGGGATATATGGATAGTCATCCATTATGTGTACATCTGGATTTCAGTTAAGCTATTTGGAATTTTTCTTTTCTTTTGCGAACAACATTCATCGCTCTCAGTCACTATCAGCTCTGAGTAATGCTTCAACCTGCACTAGTACTTCAGTGGATTTCTGCTGTTAAATAAGATGAGATGTCAGAGACCTCGGATGTGTGGCACACTTTCAATTGAATGATTACAAGTTGGCACATTCACTCCCAGTTACCACCGGTGTGCCCCAGGGTTGTGTCCTGGGGCCCTTGCTTTTCATCATCTACTTACTTCCGCTTGATTTCATTTTCCATAAGCACCGCATTCATTGTCATTGCTATGTGACACCAAGCTCTTCATAGCCACCCTCCCTCCTTCTTCTCTCTGACTTCCCTAAATTAAACAGTAATTAGTCATCGGTATTAGGACCACCTTAAACAAATTCCTACAGTTTTGGTATATCCCATTGATAACTCTACTGTCTCTCCCTGCCCCCAGTGTTAAGAGTCTGAATCTCATCCTCGGCAGCACACTTTCCTTAACTTCCCACATAATTAGCATAACCTTGGAAATCATGCTCCCATCTCTGTGGCATCAACTGCTTACGTCCTTCCCTCACACCTCGTACCGCTGCCACACTGGTTCGCAGTCTTGTTACTTCTAGGCTCAACTACTGCAACTCACTTTGGTCTCACCCCACAAGACTCTTCATAAACCTTAACCTGTTCAGAATTTGGCAGTGCGAATCATGACCAGAACAACCATCCACCTGTCAGATCACACCTGTCTTGTTTTTTTCTGTACGCTGACCTTGAGTGTCACGAAAGGCGCCTATAAATAGAATGTACTATAATTATGATGATGATGATGATGATTATTATTGTAGTTATTATTATTAGTACTCTTATTGAATTGAATGGCTATGATTCACAGCGGCTCGAGGGCACAATGGGACTTAATCTTTAAAGCTATGAGTAATCTCAATGCCACATATATGTAAGAAAGTTGTTTGCAGAAAGTTGTCTGCACTCGAGGAAATGGCTGCCATGAGAAGATGACAAAATGAGATATATTTGGATAAAAAGCTGTGCTTTTACATTATTTTTCACATACTGGTAAAAAAAAAAAGTGAGTGCCTGGTAGATTATGAAATCCACCTGTCTCTGCAGCAGGTGGGCAAAAAAGGTGATTTCCCACTGTGGTGGGTGCCCACTGTTTTTTTTTTTGGTGACAGGTTTTTATCCTCCTTGATTTACTTTGTGCTGTCACATTCCTGGCAACAGGCAGCCACTACATGCAAAGAATTACTGTGCACACATGGTTTGAACATCAAGCTTCTTCCTGGCGCAGCACTACACCTGCCCTCCAGCACTGCACAGACCGACTTGAACAGCTTGTCCATACAACAGTTTTGTTCAGCAAATAGCATAAAGTAGCATGGTCAGCCTCCAGCTGGCGGCGCTGTCAGTGCTGAAGATGTGCCCGCTTATTGTTCAATTTTATTGAAACGCTTTTCATTCAAATTGTTTTTTGTACATGCCACAAACAAGGAATGTCTGACAGAGAGGTCAAAAGAGAATGATCGGTAGAAATGTTATTTATCCCCTGTTGTTTTTTTTTAATGAATATTTACGCACCAACACAGCTCTTTTCCAGATGGAAGGACATATGTGAAAAAGACATTTTCTGTCTTTGACCTGAACTCTAAAGGAGGTTTAGAGGTGCATCACTTTATAATCTCTTGAGGGAATGACACATCTGAGGGGTCATCAAGAAAAGACAACATTTTGTGCAGCTGAGTGGTTTTATATATTCTACTACTGCTGTTAAACTTCCATTCTCGGCTGCTCCCTGTTCGAGGTCACAGTGGAGCGATCCACATGGTTGACTTAGCACGAGTTTTATGCTGGATGTCTTTCCTGATGCGAGTAGGATGTGAACCTGGACCTCCCGCATGGTACGTGAACAATCTTCCTCATACCTTTTTTTCCCCTTTTTATTGCCACTTCTTTTGCATAAATGAAGTGACCCTCTGGAACAAGTTCAGACAGAGATCTCAAGCAGCGCTTATGCCTGCTTTCATCCCTCTGGGTTACTCATTCAAAGGACTTAATCATAAACCTATGCAAGGAGCAAGAGCTACTTGTTTCCCAGATGCCTCCTGATATTGCCAAATTCACTGCCGCTCTAAAAATCTCCCCTCCTCCCCAGCTTCCATCTTTGGCTCTGAATCCACAAACGGGGTTAAGTTCATCACCTGAAATATCTCTATGTAAGTCTAATAAATGTGGATTAATAGGAGCCTAGACACCAAAAAAGAAAAATTTGCTGTAGGTCATTTTCTACATGGTGGCAGTTACATCATGGCAGGTGCCACCAGGAGGAAGTTGATGTTCAGTGTCTTGCCCAAGGACACTTCCACATATATAGTGGCTGGTGATAAAAACCTCCAAACTTGCAATCATTGGAGAATCTGCTTCATGTGAGCAGCGGCTGCATACATGACTTATTTTCATACAGAATGTGTGAAAATGTTGTAAGTGGAGAAACTGCACCATTACTCAAAGAATGGAATGAAAACTTATGCTTTTGCTTCACTATATTTTGTCTTTGGAAAAAGAAAGAAAAAAAAGATTCAGTCCAGTCCCCAAAGAATTAAGTATCCTTATATCAATTCTCATCTCATTTACTTACTGACAATAATATGTAATTACAAATAGTACCTTTTTTTGGTCTTTTCTGAAATGGTTCAATCCAACTCCACCAGTACACCACAGTTAGAACCCAAACATGTTTTGGGATTTAACCTTCCTAGTTTGTTGGTCCATACACCAGTTGAGTGTTTACTGGGAAGAAATGTGACATTTAGCTTAACCGTCATTAATGACGGTATCATGATTAGACGATTAAAAAAAGTGTGTGTCACTCTGACCTTTTTAGCACACTTAAATGAACTATTGGTGAAATGTTGAACCCATGTGTCAGTCAGCTGTGTTAACTTTGGTGATTCTTCCTCCTAATGTTTGCTTGATAATCAGACAGTATTCTACTGTGAAGAAAAAAAATGCTGGTGAAGAAACCAAATCAGAACAGTTGTTATTTATGCCCCCGCATTCTGCCAAGACTTACTCATCGGCATGGAGCAGCGAACAGAACTGTATATTCCTGCTTCTAGCAGCATGCACATGCACTGTAGGACACTGCAAACCACAGAAAGTACAATCCAGTACACAGAAGCATATTGACTTTTTTTTTATTTTCTTAAAAGGACAAGCGAGAGATTACTGAAAGTGTGCAAACAAGCACATTGGTGCCTTTAGGTACCATCAGCTTTGATTCAACTACTTAATCTCTAAACTTTTGCATTTATTTATCTATTTATTTTTTACAATCAGGAAGGGCAGCGTAATCAGCAACTAAAATAAAATAGTACCCATGGTATTGCATAGTTAACATATACTTTGTTATACCTCACTAGTTAATATTCAAGGCAGCTTTGTACTCATCAACATTGTTTTTTCACTACATTCAGTAAAAAAGCACATTAGAACACCAGGGAGAGTCAAGAGGGACAGGAGAGATACAGGAAATGGAAATCTGATAGAAGGTGCAGGATAGCTGAGATGAAAATACATCATCACTATGATTCTCCTTTCCTTCCTAGTCCTAGAGGTCTGGCAGTAAGATCTAATCCTTTGAGCCTTTGGGTTCTGTACAGCAAAATACCCATTATGACATGAACATTAAAATACCCATTTTTGTTCTGCTGTAAAGAATTATTACTGAATTTCTGGGAGTAAAATTAACAGTTGATGCTTAAATGTAATAGGTGTTGTATATCTTGCTCAACCTTGTGGACACTGAGAATGCTACCATAAAGTTTGAATTTTATATAGCACCTTCAATTTATCCATATAATATTTGGGTGGGTAGCATTTATTTATTTATATAAAATGAAGATCTTTGTTTGAGCTTAAAGGTTATCCACAAAAGCCTAGAAAAGGATATCTGAAATTTTGCAAAAACATACTTTTAAATTAATTCAACACTGTTCTACTAATATTTTTTTAAATGTACTTTATATACCGATTGCAAGGCTCTTGATTTTTCTTTTTTTGTTTTTACATCACTCTCATTCTAGCTAATCTTAACAAATTACTACCTACCTTATAACTTAAGGTGGCGTAAAACTGCAGGAAATGTATTTTAAAGGAGGGACACTGTGTCCTTGTTTTTAAAGCTGACTCAGTTTGTTGAAATGTATTTCAATTCTTTAGTCATAATACTACAGGGATACAGCCTAAAAGCACCCTTCACATCCACGTCTGTAAACCTTGGAGTGCTTTAGAAGAGAAGAGCACTTCCAAGCGCTGCTTGTTCAGTTGGATTCATGAGATTCCAACACACTCGAAAGTTTTCAGATTGTGCCAGAATCACAGCATAATGCAGTAGTCTACTACTTACCGTTCATTTCATAATGTCAGTGTATGAGTTGGAGTCCCCTCATAGTGTTTTATTATCACTAGCTGTGGTCTGATCAGGTGGCTCAGTAGGAGCAGCTTCAGCTAAGAGCTTGGCCCCCAGATGCAATCTCAGCCTCTGGCCAAAGCCACTAGCTAGACAGTGGTCTTTTTTGTGGTCTGTATTATTCATATTATCTATAAAATACGAGCTGTTAAATTACAGCTCAGATGTCAAGTCAACTGAAAATGCTTTATAAAAAAAACTACCTATTGAGGTATATAAAAGTTCACCACCCACCTGTAAAACTTGTTACTGATGTGAAAATGTATCTTGGGAGAGCGTTACCTCCACCTGTCTGTATAGAGGTCTGGATATCAACTAACATGCTGAGCAGCAGTCTGATCCTCTGACCACCTCAGTGTTGCTGCCTACATCTGTTTATATAGTCATCTCTGTAGAGCATGTACGAACAATGTATCAGTCAGAATATAAGTGCATGGAATTCTTAATTCTCCAGCTAATGGATAATTATTATTTATACATTTTGCCTTATATAGTATTGCCAGGATGTATGTGCTCTCCTCTCTTTGTCCTCCATCATCTCTCTGTGATGTCTCCCTCTTCTTTTCTTTCTTTACCCGGCTGGCCTTCGGCAGGAAAGTCCCCCCCTTATAAGCCAGGTCCTGCTCGAGGTTTCTTCCTCATTACAGTGGAAGTTTTTCCTTGCCACTGTTTTTTCTCCTGCTAGTAAAGTTTTTTTTTTTTTAACTAGCTATTTTTCTTCAATTGGGAATTAATATTATAATTTTAGCTAATGATATTTGCTTGGAGTTCATGCTCTGCGTCTCTGTAAAGTGCCTAGAGACAACTTGCATTGTAATAGACGCTATACAAATAAAGTTGAACTAAACTGAACTGAAGGCTGTTTATTTCTGCTGTAAAGTTGGTTATCTTAACATGGGGTCAGCAGAGATTGATTCGCTTTTGGAACCAATTCCTAGTTTTTGTTCAAGGAACTGTATGCACTGCTGCTGCTGCTGCTGCGTTGGCATCAGTTTAGCAAGCCTTTGCCTATGGTCTGTCTTGTGGAACTACTCTAATCATTGAATAGGTCAACAACTATCAATGACTGGTGGAGCCACAGGGCTTTTGCAGACGAAGGACAGCAATGGCGCCTATATTAAAACAAGCCATTTTGTGGTAGCGTGCCTTGAGTTCTGACTTTTCTTCAAAAGAAATAAAACTCAATACACTTAAAGATACTGGTCAACACATACCTGTACCAACTTGAGGAAAAATATCCTACAAAATACAAATACAAATACTCCTGTAACCTTTTTCATTTTCCAAATCCATTAAAATTGTAGCAGTGGCGTAAAAGCAGAGCACACTCAAAAATGTTGCCCTCTTACAATGATCTATGACCTCACTCTGTAAGTTACGGCAGCCACTTGAAGCTTCCATGAAAATGATGAAAACTGTGACAAGAACAACACCTCACATTAGTGTATAAGTATCTCTCATCTCATAAGTGAATGCAATAATCCTAATACAATGCTTAAAAGGAAACAATTGAATGTCTCTACATTTGCAAGATTAAAACCACTGGTATAGTGGAAGGCTTCATTCAGCTGATCCACCTGAGAGGGAGAGGGCTAAAAGATGGTATTTTGGGGGAAACTCTGTTTGAGTGCTCTGTCCTCCAGAATAACAGCAGTACTTCTTGCCAAAAGCCAGAGAATACCATAATCAATACTGCCCAAGCTATTCTAGGAACGGTGACAAAGTGGGTGTATTGAGTTTTCCGCGTTTTGAACCAAGAGAGATGATACTAATGGAGAAAAAAAACCAAAGCCTTTCCCAGGAATGTTTCAGCAAGGTTTTCTTTTTTATATACTTCTGAAATAGCCACAACGTCAGGTTAGAATGTGGTCACAACTGCAGGCTTGTTTCCAATAACGCCACATAAAACAAAAATGTATTTGCTCAAGGGCATTCAATTATGAGCATAATCATCCCTGAACTGGAGTCGTGGTGACATGATGCTGACATCACCATTTTTACCACTTGTAATAGCATACTTAAAATAATGCTCATCTAATGTGGCAGCCTTTTATGAACTCTTAGAGTGCTTTGGAGTGTGTAGATGTATATGTGTGAGAATGTGTGTTTGTAGAACTATGAGTCTGTCTCCTCTGCTATGTTTTTCCTTTCTTGTCCTTTAATGAGGTGTCCATGGTTACGGTTTTCCCCACCCACCAGAGTGACAGGATGGATAAGGTGTCCATAGCAGAGCAGTACAATCTATCGTACCTTATGAACTGGTGGCAAGATTTGGACATTACACTCTGTAAGGACGAACAAGTATCTGGAATATGGGCTACGACAGCCATATTTCTTCATACAGTCAGCTTTCTATTGCCTCTTCCTATATCATGCTGCTGCCAGGGCATGTGTGACTATGAGGTAATCTACTTTATGAGGCTGTAAGGTTAGGTGCTTTCTCTGCTCATACTCTCTTCTCTTTCCATAGCTCAGGGTGTGGTAGTCCCCATTTTGCTCAGCCCACAGAGCTTTATCTTCCACATATATCAAACCGCACTTTAATTCACAAAAGGTATCCTCAGTTCATAGGACTGTTGTGTCCATGATAAGCAAAGACAAGCAGGACAAACAACATCCATTCTACAAGCATAACAACTAACCTTGCATTATATAATGCTTGATGAAATTAGCCACAGTCATTAAACAAGGTAACAGTGCATCGCTGTGTCATATGACTGACATCTGAATAAGGATAACATAATAATTTTATGGCACCACAACAGATAATAAAGATAACACATGTATAACACTGACTGAGTAAGAAGAACTGGACAAACTCCCTGTGATGTCACCCTCAAGTTTTTTTGAGTGCTTTAAAGCCTTTTAAACCCCTCATACTGCATGCCCACCTCATTTCAATCACCACAAATTTGCAGTTTTAGTTTGACTGGCTTAGCTTATGCTAACTTATGATGCTAACTAATCTTACTTTACAGTCATCCTGATCAAATCTATCCAATCAGCCTCGTTTCAAGAGTACTTAAGAAAAGAAAAGACAATTTAAACGAACACTGTCAGAGCTGAAATGAGGACTAGCAGACCATTGCTCTGCAGACTCTGCTCATCCTGACAATGAATCTTTGAAGGTAATTTGCTGCAGTCTCTCCCTATTAAAAGCTGGGTAGGAAATCTTTTTTCTGAAGCATTTTTTTGTCTATATTAACTGAAAATTTTCCTACACACCAAAAGCAAACAATTAATAAATGCGCTCATGTCAAAACAAAAACATGTTATTAACCTGTGGAAGCAACATGGCTCCAAAAACCATCCAATCATTTTGAGTTGACCCAAGTGAAGACACTGGACAGTTGGCTTGTCTGTCAAACTGTTTTCTTCCATTGAGCAGGTATGCTCATGTGCTCTGGAGGTGTGGCTCGGAAGTAGGTCTAAAGGTAATTGTTTTTTTCCAGCATCTGCTACCCAACCTTTGAGTTTGAAGACATTGAACTAGCAGTTTTCATTTGTTGGCAGCAAAACCTAGAGCCATCAATGACCACTTCCTGTTATCCCTACCAGATAAACGTAACACAGAAATACCTTTCAACTGCCATATAAGCTTTAGTTCAATGCAGTTTACACATTAAATGATCATTGAAATAAAGTAAAAAGAAAATTTCTCTCTTTTTTTTTTATTTTTTCAGTAACACACTCGGTCAGCCCACAGCTTCATTAAGAAATGGCTGTGAATGTAATGAGGAGAGCCTCTGTGCACACGCGATATTGGCCATTTGGGCAAGATTGGACAGTACATCAAATGAGGTAATAACAGAGTCCTCATAAAGTCATGGTTTTCAAACAACACCATAACATTATTCTTATTAGTGTGCCAAGTGCACAGTGGTTTTGTAAAACAGAGCAGTAGTAGATGGAAGCAGCTGAAAACATCACTTTTTCCCCTACAAATGCACTGAAACATTCCTGCTACAGTGTATTTGTTATCATCTAGGGAAAAAAGTGATGTTTTGCTTCAGCCGAGAACATTTCCATCGCCAGTGTCACTAGTGTTTTTAGATAAGAAGTAAATTCTCACTTAAAATGTCCTTTTAGAATTTATTCTTTTGCCATAAAAATTCACATAAATCATAGTTTCAAACAAAATGGCAGCGGGTGTAAGCAGCTAAAATACGGAGACATAATCAGACAGAGAGCAGATTCTCAGTTGCAGCATAAGTACTTTTAATCACAGTTTTTCTCTCACTCATTCAGACATGGTGTAAACATGTTCAGTTGGTCTGCATAGTAAATGTATCTCTGTGAGATCCCGCGTCCATGTGCCTTTAACAATTCCAAGTTGGCAGTAATATCTCTGCGGGGAAACACCGAACAATAAACCTTTCTCCTCTGCATGATTCAGTTGTGTACTTGGGGGAAGCGGTCATGAATGTGTCAGATGTCATTGTGTTTGTGAGGGATAGAGAGAAAAGGAAAGGTTGAATCAATGTGCCACATGCAGCTTTATATAAAATAACAATATACCCATTTCAATTGTCAAAATATATACTAGATGACTCACATAAGTAAAATAAATGTGTGAAAACACACTTTTCACTGACAGTATTTCAAATTCAACCAAATTAATGTAAGAACAGTGATCCCTTATTTTTTGTGGTTAATGGGGACCAGTGTACAAGTATTTACAGTAAAGTTATAATGCTAGGTTGTTGCACAACAGCAACACTTTAGTGTATTTTAACATTAACTATAGTGAGCACAGATTTGTGACCAGTGGAGTGGCATGGTGAGGCATCTATATTATGGCACTTTTTGTGTCTTACACCAGAGGCTGGCACGTTAACTTTTTTTTGTGATACTCCCATTTGGTCAGGGGTGGTATCATGACTGACTCTGCCTTTAAAGGGACATGCAGCTGAACCTGAACCTGAACACTGTCAGTCATAAAGTTAGAAAATAAAATAAAATCTATAATGCCTCTGAAAATAGCTTTCCAGTTTGAAAAAAATATGATCTTGAGGCTTGTCAAGAATTTGGTGTTTTTGGCCTTTAGAACTATTCACAGAAGGCCTCACAAATGTTAATTTGCATGATGGGAAATGCATGATTGAGAGTTTCTAAAGTCTAACCTGTACTAGAGACTGAGAGTGAAGATATCTCAGTCTTTCTGCTTTGATTTTCACTGTTCTTCTTGGAAACCTGTTTTTTGTGAGCCCCTCAACTCTATGAAAGTACAATACAAATGAATTGCAGGTTCCTTGATGTCATTAAATTCACATCAGAATTTGGGAACATTATATAATGACATAATCACAATAAACATTTATTGAGGAATAAAACTGAAATACTGAAATAATGCCAGTGTCTAAAATGTCTTCAAATGTTCTTTGAAAAAACGGTTCCAGCAATCCAACTCAAGTGAGATTTTGAAAATATACACTCCCTCCCTCCTCCCAAAGGCTCCGCCTCCTCCTCTGCAGCTCACCCCTCGAAACCACGCCTTCACACGATTCACGACTACATGAACCGCAGGGAGGGAGGGAGGAGTGGGTGGGAGTGCATTATATTTGATGGACGTATTAGGCAGCCAATGAAGGTAATGATGATCACTATTTTGATTGGTCAGAGTTTTTCTCTGATTATACCCTCTAGACCGGATCAAAACGTTTCGTTTATTTTTTTGCAAACATTTTATTTCAGTGGGTGCAATGGTATTTGTGAAAAGGTTTTCAGGCAATATTGTAAAAAGTACTGCAAAAAAAGAACACCTACCCCACCTTTATTTAGTCTTTCAAGCATCATGCTCAAAAGCTATCAGGAAATTTATGTCATAAAGAGTATTGCACAAACTCCCTGGAATAAAACTTATATGCTTCATCAGCTCAGCATTCAACAATTATTGTGAGGTTTTGTCCTCGGGGCAACTGTGCTCATCTTTATGGTGAGGGGCATTGACTTGCTCTGTTGATTTTTATAGGGAATCTTCTGATTTCACTCTTGGTTAAGACATATCACTTAAATATCAGGAAAGGTTCTCAAAATATATTAACTGTTCAGGTTCTGTCAAGGTCAGAGCAGATGGACGCAAATGCCCTCAAACTGCAGGAACACATCATCAGGACATTATATTTATCATGTGGATGAGTGTTTAACTTACAGTGCACTATAAGGCAAAGTAAACTCAGTGATCATGTTTCTTATACTGAGAGGATTTTATTCTTTATATAACAATGTATTCATTTGCAAACATGTTGTTTGGGTTTGGATCAAAACTGATGGATTATGAATAATACAGACCCAAGCAGCTCTTTAACTGCCTTAAATAGAATAACTTGACACAGCCATGACTCTTCCTGCCAGCTTGATTTGCATACAATGCTGCATAAAGCTGTCTTGTTAAATAATAATATGCTTGTCGAAAGCAGCTTGAAACATGAGGAGAAGAGAAATATTAGCTCTGACTGAGGAAAACACCTTTCCAGTTTAAAACAGAACCTTGAAATTGCAGGGATAAACAAGGCAGAAGCATATGTTGTTCAGGTTGTGGGTGTAGAATACAAAGAAATGGACTCCTGGTGGCCGAAACTCTAATAATATATAATCCTGTAAAAGTGTGTGTGTGGTCTACTGCTGTTTAGTCACGAACCCAATTTCATATTTGGCAGCATTGCCTTGTAGAAACCCAGTCAGTTGGAGAAACAGAGAGCTCAGGAAGACAAAGATAGGGGCAAAGCTGATGATATCTCAGAGGTAATGATCTTTATGTGCTTTTTAGTGATGCAGAGCATAAACAGAAACATGCAGTATGTATGATTGTAAAAGAAGCAAAATCCACTTCTATATCCTTGCGAAGGCAGCAATAATTAGCCAACGTAATTAATTATGAATTTTTGTATTAAACCACCTTATAAAATCAACTCCAGGTATCCCAAAGAAGATGGGCAATGGTGTTTTTATTTAGTCCATTTTCTAAACCTAAACCAGAGCTAAGCATGTGTCCAGATCAACAAGGATTTCTACATTTATTCTAAGGTAAATCAATTTTTCAATGCTTTTCACTCTGCTAACCTTACCTAAAGTTATTCAATTGCAATAGTCATATAGGAATACTGCCTTTGCTTCTGATAAGTTAGCTAGTGAGTGCTAACATTAGCTGCCACTACTGAGATCTTTATTATCACCTGTATCTATTTTAAGATTTTGTAATATCCCTCCATGGTATATGCACCACCAGTTTGAATGTTCCTCAACAAGAAGTAGTCTATTTGTGTCCAACATTAGTCTAGAAAAGACAAGGTTATCTCAGAGGCAGTCGCCATTTTAAAATGGTAAACAATGTCGACAGCTTGTCTGAGTTACAGAATAGTAACTAAAGGTGGCGTGACTTGCCGACAGGTCATTTTCATTGGCTGATGTTTGTGGCAACGTTTGAAAAGTGAAACTTTCCTGAACTTCTGACGGGAGCAACACTATCACTGCGATGCAGTGGACCTTCAGTTCTATTTAGCAATCCTTGACATCAGTCGCCTCATTCAAGGTCAGTCAATAGCAATGTCGTTGATACTTCCGGTGCATGCACATGACCAGAGGGTCATGTCATGGATAGAGGTGGTTTTACCACTCAGAAGGGAATACTCATTTGTTATTGTAATGCAGTAGAGAAAGTGCAGGGGGCAGTATAGCTTGCATGAAGCTTACATGAAGCTTGCAAAAGAAGAAGCGAGCTTCATGTTGGTTTTCTGCCCATATCTTCCATGGTCCACGTGGTAGTGATGAGCTACCTGCATGAGGTGTGATTAAAGAGCTGTCATCTCCCTGCAGCATCATGGGGAGGCACATGGAGAGCATGACAGAACAACTGTGGACACGTCGAAAAAAATAACCAACGGATTAGTCAGCTCCCAAAATAGTTGTTAGCTGCAGCCCTAAATGCCCTAAAGGCATTCTAGATTATACTTGATGAAAAAGGAAGTTAAATAAATAAACTGATTAGTGTCCAAATGATGAGTTTAATGGGTGGAAGTTCGCTCAGCTGCCTTTCCTCTCTCAAGCAGCGTTACTTTATTTTTGTGGAAAGAAACAACGGGAATGTCATGTTGCAAGGGTTAGGTTCACACACAAGAGACACACACACACACACAGACACACACACATCAGAATTAATGAGGTAAGAATTCCAGCTTGAGATAAATCCACGTATAGATGAAGTAAAGCTGAGGAAATTCAATCTGTTGTCTTAACCTCTGCTGCCAAGGCTAACACAGGCTTTACTCTCCTGTCCATTGCATCTGTGATCATTGGTCACTGCACACAAGAGAGTTTAGTGTACTCAGTTTCCATCCATCAAGTCCACTCTGTAGAGACAGAGCACCCAACCAAAAAGAAGAAAAATCTGAATGTCTGTCGATGGCTTAATAGCGCTTACGATGGAAACACTCGACTAACAATTTTATCGTTCAAAGAGGGTGACTTGCCAGTGAAACAAAGCACAAGAAAAAGCAAAAAGAGGAAGTAAAAGGTGAAAATAAGCCAGCTTGCCTTTTTATTTTCAAGACAGCAGTTCAAGAGCACTTCAGGTCAGTTGAGTAGTGAAGCCTTATATAAGTGCCAAGTTGTCAGAAGTCAACAAGTCCACCACTGATTTGCCCTTACAATAGTGGAAGCTGTCAACTGAGGACTTTCAAAATCTTGAATAGTTGCAAGGATTTCCCTGGTACTGATGAAATCTTTACCCTCGACTACCAAATTTTATCTAACGATAATATATCATAAATTCACGAGGAGGCTTATTACACACATCATCTTTTGCATCTTTTGCATGGAAACCACTGAGACAACAGTTCTGAATATAGCAGATGAATAAAAGTAAATGAAATCCATGCAATTCAAGCACAGCTATGTTATCTAAGACTATAAGAAGCTTAAGGTACTGTTGAAATGTTTACATGAAAAAAGCTTTCTTTTCTGGGAAGCCTTTCTCAAACATCTGCCCACACCAGGCCAAGAGGATCAACTAAGCTGCTGTGTGTGTAGTTACATGTGCAGCAAGTGGGTACGCTCCCGTGATCTCAGATGAACCTACAACACAAGCCCAGGTGAATGCTTGGGTACAATCCACAAACTCTTCCAACATTTTTTTGCCATGCCTCGTACATTTATTTTCCATTTTCATTCCATACCCTCAAACACCACCAGAGACCATCTCTATTGACCCTCTAAGAACACAAGCATTTCTGGTAAAGGATGGATGTTTCATGATTACAATTTCTAATGTGGAATCAAACTCCTATGTCTCCCACTCTTCAGAAATCAATGGTCCTTTGGGTTCCCTTCATCAATCACTCTCTTTTCACCGATCTTACCACTGCCCGTCCCCACTGCTGGAGTAAAAAGCCTGCACCACCAGGCGTATCTATGGATATGTATGCATGGCAACAGTTGCCTGGAGCTACCAAAGCTAAGAATAACTAGATTTTGGAGCAAGGGCTTTGAGAAAAATCATTCACAAGGAAACTTCCCAGTTCAAGTTAATGAGTCTCTGCTCTCATGCTTACAGTTAATTTTACTGTGATGCAGTCCTTTCAATTTGCATAATGATCCCTTCTCAACAAAATTAATAACAACAGTGCAGAGAATCAATCATTCCTAATTACAATATCATAAAGTAATTTGACCTCTTATTTTTATGTAATTATTCTTATTAATGCAATGGGTGGGAACAGCTTAGGACACAGAGTATAAAGGGCAAAGGAGAGCTTTATTTAAAGATGAAAACAAAACAAAAAGATTACAGCACACTCAAGCTTAACACTGGATCTGCACGAGCACACACATCTGTCAAGAAGTCACTGTGGTCTGCAGCTGGTAAATACTCTACACGACCATAGCAACTGTTAAATGCCACAGCACAAGTGGAGCGCGTTTTACTCATTGGGACCACAAATCCAACTCAACGCCGAAAGAATATTCCACTAAAACCTCTCATAATGCTGTGAAAGGTTATTTAGCCAATCTGGGCCGAGGGAATTGATTCCAGAGGTCAAATCAGCAACTTGAGACTGTTGTCATGAAATGCTGAACATTTTAAAAAATACTGTGTGGCAGTGCTTCACACTGTAGACTGATATGTTAGGGAAAAACATTCATCCCTGTAAGCATTGATGACATTTCACCATCTGTCCATTTCTCTGCCCTTCATTTCCCTCCACCTCGTCTATCATCATATCTTTCATGTCCATTTCTGTAGCAACCCCAACTTGTTTCTATGTCCCACGTTTATTCCTCATCCACCAGACCATCACACTCTCATTTCATCATCCTGCACCTCCATGAATGAACTCACCCATGTATCCTTCTTTTCATCACCCTTGTTTCCTTCCTTTCTTCCCTATCCCCCCCTCACCCACCTGGGAGCAGCAATTAAGGAAGTACAAGGGTGGCGAGCCAAACTACCTCTCTCAGTGACCTCCCCCATGGGGAGGAACGGAAAGAGGAGAGCTAAAAAAAAGTCCCTGCACACAGCTGCAACCCTTCCTCAAAGGCGGTGACCTCTAAAAAAAAAAGAAAATGATGAACAGAGTGAAAAGCTTAAAGGAAAAAGAGGGAGAAAATGTATAATTTAACATTTTATCCATCGCTGAAAGTAATTATGGAAGTTAAGGGGTGAAATAAGTAGTTCCAGTTTAACAGTTTATCTGAGAGTAGGTTTTTTTTTGGTATGGTACATATACAATAGCCATCCTTTGCCTTTTTTGTATTAAAATGTTACAGTTAAGTTAAAGGAATATTCCACAATTAAATCAACCCTAACTCTATTCCTAGATAGCAATGAGTATAAACTTTCATTATATCTTTCATTTTTTTATTCATTTTTTATTTTTTGTACACATGCAAAGGTAAAAAGACCTTAGATTTTCTGTAGGGTTTTTTCCACACCATCACTTAGGCGGAATTACATTTTTAAGTCTTAGAGGCTTAAAAACAGTGATTTATTCAGACATCACTACTTGCCTTAAAGTTAATGGCTATTAGACTGCAAACTTATCTTCTGTTCTTATGCAAAACTGCTTTAATTCACGTTCTTTTACTTCTGATTGAGAGCTTACTCTCCTTACATCTAGTAAGAGACCTGGGGTTGATTTAACTCTGGAAGAGTCCTTTTACACAAATTTTTATCCTCTTTCCTCTTGAAGTATATGTGAGCAAGTCCAGTATTGGATACAGTGTTTTCCATCAACTAGTCCTCAAACTTCCGGACTCATACAGAATTTATATTTATGCATTTTTATACTGATAGGCTTCACACAGTATTCTGTTTATCTTGTAATTTTCTCAAACTATTTTCATACCATTGTATAAAACCAATGACTTCTCTGTGCTCTCCGGCACCATCAAGGTCTGATGTCAAAAATGAACCTGGCGTGAGCGCTGTACCTATTCATTCATTTCCATCAGACACAAAGTTTGGGGGTTCACCATCTTACTCAGAGACACTTCAATATGTGCAGTGGGTAGGGTTGGAATCAATCCAGCGACCATTCGAATGGCAGAGGCCTGCTCTGCCTCCTGAGTCATAGCCACTAACTCAACAGCTGAGCACATGTAAACCATGGTTTTGACATTTTGTACTCACTTGCACTGTCACTTTTTCCAGCAACAAAGTTTGAACAAGTTTGAAATGACATTTGAGTCATGCATATACATTTGTAATTGGATTTAATACCAGATTTCAAGGAGAAGGAACATTTGTCTTACTTGATTTCTGTTGCTACAAATTTGGTAGAAATTTAGCCAGGAATTTTGATGTCAGGCTAAATTTTGAGTCAAGCACTGAGTCATTGTAATGACATTATCTACCTAGTCATTTTTGGTTTTGGTGCAACTGAAATAAAAATGTAAACTTCTGCTGCAGTGTTTTTATATCTCAGGCTGACCTAGTGATAAAGATAAGGAGATTTGTTGTATCTTTATCAAAACAGCCCAAGCTGTTCAGCTCGGCCTTACATTTGTGCATCAGTTAGTGACTGAATTTCAGTTTTTTTTTTTCTGAAATATATATTTTTTTCTTTTTCTTTCTCTTGGCTGTTTGAATCAACAGGATGACGGGGAATCATTGACTCTTCAAACAAGCGTCAGTAGCAATTGAATCATATCAAGTCATTATTAATGTACATGAATTATGTTTGTTTTGCACTGAGGAAGACATACAAATGTCAAGCAACTTATATAGAGCAGGAGAGATGGTTATACACCAACATGCAAATGCCTACAGCTATTTTTCCTTTTCTGTCCTTTTATATTTTTAAATTTTTTGCAGAGGTGGCTAAGGCCTGCAGGTACTTCCTGTTTCTAATAAAAAATACTTTAATATTGTTAGCTAAGCATTGATTGACTTGTGATGTTACTGTAGCTCATCAGTTGTACACATTGTTATTAATGTTAACATATTACATTTTATATTCAGCTCACTGGCAATCTTAAATAATGTGCAAACCCTCAGTGGTCATACATGTGATTCAGCACCACCATATATTTCTTAAACTATGACGCACATGTAATCGAATACATAAACATGATCACTTGCCCAGTCATGTGCTCACATCTTACCACAGATTTACAACAACTTCCCTGGAAGGAACTTTCATTTCTGCACTGTTTTGGAAAATGTACCCGAGTTTGAGAGCAGAGAAAAAGTGCACAAATCTGCGACAATGCAGGGTGGAAGCTGACAGCTGAAGTGAAAAAGAATATGGGTTTAAGAGGGGGGGAAAAAGACAGAACATGAGAGGCAGAGAAAGGTATAAAAAAACATAGGAGAACAAATAAAAGAGTGAAGAGTGGGTACAGTAAAAGCTCTCATTTGGTTGGCATACAGCCAGGCTCTGGACAGAGATGCAACTCACAGCTCTCCGCCTACTGACCGCCTCCTCATCTCAACGCTCACTCTGTATTAAGGGCCCCAATCAAATATTCATTTTCCAAAACCTCTTCTTATATAAACCAATAGAACAAATGCGTCTGCATGCTGACCTGGCTGACTAGAACAATGTGCTGCACCAAGCACGGAGCAAACAATCGTTCGTACAGCAAGGAAAGGGTCAAAAGCGCTGGCCCACTCAGAACGCATGATATTCTTCCACAGCAGATAACAAGCTTTATCTACGGAACGGTTTACTGCAACTAATTAATGAAGAGCCCATTTCAGAGGAAAGTTACGTGCTCAGCTCCTGAAAACGAGAACTGGACAAATTCAAACGGGAGATGTAATTTATTGGCTTTGATAAAAAGTGCTCAAACTGCCACTTAGGGTATTGCAAGTTCTTAGTGATTATGTGACATGCAATGGCACAAAATCAATTTTCCACACACAATCAGTTGTTTAAAAAAAGAAAAAAAAACTTCACATGGACAGTATATGAAACAGCAACAAAGCCACAATGATGGCACTTTTGAAAAGTTTGGGTTTTAGACAAAAATATATATTTTATATAACTATTTTTAAGTAAACACCAGCAAAACCTTCACCATAAAGACTTGAAAGAACATGTATTGGCTTCCAGGAGGAAAGAGGAGGCTGTCTGAAAGTAATTTTTTTTAGAACCAGAGATTTTTTTGGACCCGTGTACAATCAGTTGGACTTTCAGGCACTTCCTTTCGTTTCACATCACAGGCACAGTGGCAAACTCTATCTTTGATATACAAACAGCAGTGGGAGCTGTGGTTGAAGCAGAGCATTAAAAATGAAATTAAAAAACCAAATAAGTTAAGAGGTTACGGAGGTCACGCTCTATCATATTAAAATTCTCTAAAATGAACCCGTGTATAAAGATTTCTGTTGAATTTGGTGAAAATAAATAAACAGACTATATAATAAAATAATTTTACTACATATTTTCAATTATGTATGGTGTCGGGCTAACATGTATAATTTCATTTCCATCAATTAAAACAGTCAAAAATATATATATTTTTTAATGTTTACATAATTATATCATAATGACGCATTCCTGAGTGTAATAATATGGGATTCACATGGGACAAGTTTCATTGCAGAATAATTAGACTAATATTTGTACAATAATTTTTCAGTGTTTTTGTTTTAATCAATTCTCTGAACACCTAGGCAAATCAAAATTTGAAAACATAAAACCTGACATTGCCCCAGTGGACTTGTTTTTAGCTGTGATCCAGTTCTAATATGTGATTAATATGTAATTATAACTGATATTAATTACAGTGTAGAAAAAAACCCAAAAAAACTTTACATTTTCCAAGCCTACAAGTAAGTTAAAACGTCAATGCTTCATCTGAATAGGATAACTCAAGTACGGCTTTTGTACCAGTAAAATCTTAAATGTTCAAATTTGTATGGAAGTTTTTGGAACGGTGTCCTCATTCTGATATCCATTTCGTGAATTATGTCAGGATTGTCCCCTGATACTGATATTGGATTGGCTTAGTCTCATCTGTAGACCTGACTGTCATTGTGGAAGACTTGCACTGTCTGATAACTGATAGACCATACCTACCATGGACTTACAGTGGGAATGACTGTTCAGAATTTGTCAGATTGTCACCAGCAAGATTTAAAAAATAGCTGTAAAACAGACTTATTTTTCCAATCTGAGTGTGCCAATAAGATATTTGCCAGTTAAGAAGAGGTGGATGATATGTCAGATGTGCTCTTAAGTTGCTTTGTTCCAGAAAGACTCATGTCATGCACACTCTCTGATCTTCTGAAGAAGTCCAAGGAAACTCCCAGAGGCCTTTTATCCTTTTTAACAAATACACTAAGACTGATTTCGTCTTGCCACCATTTCAACAACCACTACAAGGGCGGCACTCATTAAGGATTCAATGCGTTACAAGTCATGGGCTATTACATTTTGTCACCATGGGAACTATACTTATCAACAGATACTGCTGAATAACTTAGTTGTAAGCCATTTGATATTCCCTCCCAAGCGTATAACTTTTGTGGCCAAGTCCACCCAGCAGAAAAACATTAATCCATCACAAATAGTGCCAGCTGACCAAGATATGTCACATCAAAGTCAACCAAATCTAATATCAAAATGTGTAATAGCTATGATGATCCACAAGGCAAAATGATCAAGTTTGACACTAAATTCTAACTAACTAATTGTGACACGTCCATATTTATCTTGTCATGGATCCACACCAGGTAACTTTAAATTGCTACTGTGCTGCACTGTTATTTTTTCATTGCAATATATCATCCTTTTTTTTTTTTAAATCAAACTCCTTGGCTTACATGGATGAGAAGGCTTGATTTTCCATTATCTAAATAGTCAGGTTGATAAATCCTATCCTCTAAGAATGATGTGCTTTTTTTTTAATGCAACAAAAATTTGAGTTGTGTGCATATCAAATACAACTCAAATGTTATGATTCTGACAGAAATACATTTAAAGTGGTTAAGAAAGAGCTTTTGTGATGCATGTCTATATATTAAAAAAGCTTTTGATATGAGTTTACAAACACATAGTTAATATGTCTCTAACATAGAGTTACTGTCAAGAAAAACTGATGTCACATCATCACTTTACATGCACAATTAAGCCAGAAATATAAATCAAACCTCAATATATTTACTTCAGTCATTACTTACGTGTCATGATATTGAAGTCATATTTTTTATTTTTCTGACTCAGGCTCCTACCTCTAGGAAGCACATGAAGTAGAGTGCCTACCATCAACACTTTCATAAACTAGATGTTCATGTGTTGGGATCAAGCCAAAGCCTCTACTGTTAAGTGGCCAGTAATGGCAACGTAATTCAATCTGAACGGGTTTTTCTCTTTCCACTCAAAACTTCCGGTACAATCCCCTCTTGCTCCGTGGGCAGTCAGCTTTCCGGAATACACAGTAAGAGATTGTAGAGTTTCTGCCAACAAACCAATGATGCAATGACAATTAAGGATCCCATTGCTCTTTAATTGAATTGGGTTACTGCTTAAAGAAGGAAATCTTTGATAGCTAAGACAGGCTTAGCTTCTGGAAATTTCCTGAACAGGATGAAGGGATACAGAGAATGGATGGATATCTTGAAAAGCATCTTCATGCATACTGTACCATTTACGGCTTGCATCAATATTATTAATTCTTTTGTTCTATTTTTTTTCTAAACGAGAGGTTACAAGTGCTAATAATTTTGACCAATCACTCGAAACATTGGTCATTATAAATCGGAAAACTCCAAGTTCCTTCAGTGTCAACACTAAAAAAGGGGGTACTTCTGGGGATTGTAAACCCTCTTTCTCTTCAGAGAACAACTGTAGTTTGGTAGTCCCAGCCAAGTGTTGAATTTGAGGTGGTATTGGTGAAGGTCATAGTTCTTTGCTTTCTATAGTCCATAATTTACAGGTCACATTTGGCTGTCACAAGAGAAGGTTTATTGGGTGTCAGAATGTCACAGCACCACTCGCCCTTTCAGCTCACTGAGCCGGAGCATTCTGCAAATCGAGATGTGTTAGGATATAAAAGTCAGAGCCAAAAAGAGCTTTGCTTTAAAAACAAAGCATAGCTTCCACTGAAGAGGTTCAAGGGACAACTGAGCCCTGCTTACCTCTGGTTTCACTGACTGGAGTCATCATCTGAGACAGAGGAAGAAAGCAACAATCTTTTTAATGGATAAAGCTGCCTCTAGAAACCAGAGAGGTTCTCTCATTGTGTGCCAAAAAGTGCAGGAGCACCTAATTACACACTTCACAGGCTACTTATTCATACTTATTCATAAATGCCGTCTGAAACAAACAGAAAAACACTCCTTGAGCCTTAAGTACTGCTTACAGCGGTGATTCATTTTTGTCATTTCCACTTTCAGTTTATTTTGTGAAATTAAAAACATTCATTCATAAACATGCTAATGTTGCAAAAAAACAAAGTTTTGAATGAAGGTCAATGACAAATGTATTTGTAGAGCACATTTAAAAACAACCAAGTTAACAAAAAGCTGTAAAATTAAATAGAAATTTATCGTGGAAAACAATACAAATGACAAAATATAGAAACACAATAAACAACAAGTGAAGGGCATGTACAAAACAATGTGGTTCAATGTAAATGCTCTCTTTAAGTGGCATACTTTACTGGAGTCAAAAACCAAGCAGAAGAGGTGAGTCTTTAGCAGCAACTTTATTATGTCTATAGTCTGAGTGATGCACATGCTAAGTGGTAAACTCAGACTAAGGGAAGCAATTACAATATTCAACACATACAAATGAAGCTTTAGGCTTCTTTCTCACATGCAGTTTCCTGACAGACCACTAAGCACTCTGACACTCTTACTATTCTGTATTCCTTTGTAAACTTTATTACCAAACAGTGATACCTCAGCTAATTCATAACCTACACATACAGCTGCAAAAGGTTTATGCACTTCACACACATGCACACAGCCCTCCACTTGAACAACATCACCATCAATAAATCAGTTAGTTATTTTTGTGAATCCCTCCAAATGTCCATTCGTCCATCCATCCATCCATCCATCCATCCATCCATCCATCCATCCATCCATCAAGAGAGGTCCAGACTAAACCAGCTGAGAGATGTAATTTCTCCAGCCTGGGTGCCCTGGAGCCCAACCACGTTGAACTTACCTGAAACTGTTTCAGCAATGTTTCAGTCAAGTTTTAAGGTATTTCAAGGTGATTCAGGCATCCAGGAGGCATCCTGACCAGATACTTCAACTGGCTTCTTTCAAAACTATCATCTGCTCCATTAGGTCTATCCTATTAGTCCCTGTAAGGTGAGTCACAATATGAGGAAAAGTCCTTATGAGGTACTAAAAACAAGGGTTACGAACACACACACACACACACACACATAGAGGGAGAAATCAAAATAAATGTCCTTGTTTGCAATCATGATTTATGGAATACAGCTGTACAAAACTGTACACATTTGTGCATATTTACATTTAGTACTTTAGCAGATGATTCTTTGTAATTGTGGAAACTTGTATGTGTAGGTGATCTAAAAACTATGCAGTATGCATTTGAGTCAGCTTGTTGCCCTGTGTGTGTAGGATGCTTTAAATCAAGACTCTGAAAAGTGACAAGTTGGCTGAATGCCAAAAGCCATCCAGTTATTAACTGTCATACTTGTCTTTTCCAGGAGGTCACTCAGACACTACACATCAAAATACATGATGAACTCGGTAGACTTTGCTGCCACTGCCTCAACTCTTGAATGCATGCATGGTGTGCTCTAACGAAGACTGATGGAAATTTTCTTGTTGAACTGAACTGAACTGTAGAAAGCATAAATCAATTAAAATAATGTAATATCTCAAGTGTTGTTGACTTTACAGATGAGATCATACAGTACATCAACAGTTGGGCTGTACTCTACATCACACTGTAGTTATACCAAGGCAACGATCAGGTAATATATGTAAGTTTTATTTTTATAATAGGGTAGCAAAGGGGACCTTCAGATGAAAAAGGAAACAGGAGAAACTGATTTGTTTTAATCAACAAAAGATGCATGATGTTTAGTTCTTAATCACACATCAGTTAAGAACTTGAAATAGCTAATTTAATTTTGTCTAGATTCAGTGTTATGAAAATGAACGCTTTATGTTCATTTTTGTCTTTTGCAATTTCACTAAACCATTTATCCCTTATGCCCGAAGAATATTTTTTGAAGGTTTTGTTGTGAAAGGATCCCACAATCCAGCTCCACAACAGTAAGGCCAAGCTGAACAGTCTCAGGCTCTGTGGGTAACAGACACTTCAGATAACTCTGAAACAGTCTAAAGCTTGTAATCCTCATTACCATTTAAAAATATCACCAAGGATGCCAATTTTCAATTTGCCCTAATCAAAACAGATAGTAAAAAAGTTGGATTGCAATTAGCCTGCAACACTGTTGTTCTTAAATGCCTTCAACAGTTTTAACCAGAAACAGGTTTTTTATTTTATTTTTATTTTTATTCTTACACCATTTTATATTAGGTCAATGTAGGGTCCTCCACAGTGGAATAAATTAGCTGATTAATTAATTATGAACATTTATTTCAATCCATAGATTCCCTTCTAGCCCCATGTCAGCAGGGATACACTCATGCTTGATGCACAACACTGAATGATGAAGCGGGTGTGGCTAATGGTATGATAGCCTATATCATATGTGAATCCTTGGAGCCCATTATGCTCTCTACGTGTTTTTTTTCCTCTAACTGTATTCAGCTTTTTGGCTGCAGGAACATGCTGTACAGTCCTCCTGGTGAGTGAGGAGGGGCATGTGTGGTAAGAAGGCTTTCCTGGGTAATGGCAGTTATCTCTGAGAGCTTTTAACATTCTGTTTCCCAGAACAGACAATAGAGATGCTTAATTATCAAACAATTAGCAGCTTCCTTCAAGCAATACTGGGAATTATCTTTAATGTCTGCAAAAATACAGTGGTCAGCCACTGCATGCAATTTGACTCTAATGGTTGTTTTAATGTGATGCATATTCTAAATGGAGATGCACTAAAATGTAACATGGCCAAAAAAGAAATCTGTATATGAGGTGCCACGCCATGGAAAGATGCTCCACTACTCTGTGAAGTGTATAAACAATCAGAAGTTCTGCCATGAAAGCAAATCAATACATATTCAGAACATGATTTATGAATGCAGGCAGTTACAGGGTGTATGCCAGACTCCACACATATTGCACGGGTTGGAATAAAATAGAGCCATGAATCATTTTCACATGGCAAAAGCCATGGATAAATCACAATTGGCTTGCACTGAGTCACTTGCAACTGCTGGCTACCAGGCTGGATCTGCAAATTGCCACGGAGATGGACTACGGTGCATCGTTATGTTGATGGCTCCTCTAACTTCCTGAAATGGGTCTCATTGAAATTCACAGACAAACTCTCTGTCTCTGTTAACGGATCCGTTCCATGCAGGCGTCACACCTGCTGTGCTGCGTGTTGAATGGGTTGGCACATTCTATATGTCACACCATAAAAGGACAACACACACAGCCACTCGCATAATAGGCACCTTTTTTCCTGGACATGAGGAAAGTCATCAACACCTTGACACTTGCAAAAATCATTTTCCCCATAGACCTTCGGACAAATTCATGCTCAATGTCTATCCAATCCTTATAAGCATCGTCAGGGATAATGGCCTTGTTAATGAAGTGAGACGTTGTTGTGACCAGCGGCTGAAACAGCTGATGGCTATCAGTGGGTGGACCTATTGGTGGTGCAGTAATAAAGTCAGTATTTCCAGGGACACACTACTGGGATGGGGATGAGACTCACTATGTGCTCGAACATATCTTACCCCTTTATGTCTGCCTGAGTAGAGTGATCGTCCAGAATGATAATGACCTAATGAATGTGTACTGCACGTGAATCTATGTACAATAAAAATAAAATACAAGAGATCTTGCACCGTTTCCTGCACTCAGCGATAAAACATCACTCAGGTTAACGATGGTCTCCATGTAGCGTAAAACAGATTACAACTTTCTACTAAAAGATCACAGCAGGGCTTCTTGACCACCAAACATATTCAATCCCAACATATGTGCCTTCAAGGCCACCAGTTTGATGGGGTGTCGATTACACTAGGTCATCTGAACCTCATTACATCTCTTCACCTCCTGCACTCTTAAAAAAAACTAGTCTTAGAAAATGTTTACAGGTATTTGTCATAAAAATAATCCCAATCAGGTTTTCCATTAGAATGCCACTAAGGGCAGACCCCCAAATAATTCTGCTCACGTTCTTTTACCCACCAATGAAACCCATCAGGTGTGTCAGAGTGCCATATAATCAGCTCGCGTTAAATTAGACCAAAGCTAATGTCACCCCAATCTCAACATGATGGCTAATTATTGTCATAGTTTCATCCCCCAGAGATGGGAGGTCACGGAGAAGGTTGGCAGAGAAAGTCTGTGTTACTTTTGCAGAAAAGGTTCTTCTATTAAAAAAAAAGAAAAATAACAACAACAACAACAAAAACTAGCTGATGTGTCTGATAAAGAAAGTAATATGGGTCAGCCCTGTCCAACCCCGACAACACCTGTACTCTTTGGGATCGTAATTGTGATCGTATGCAAAAATTTTCCCAAACAGCACGATTATTTTGTTGATGGTGGTTTCATCAATCTGTCTATTGATTTATGCTTTTCTTTTTTTTTTAAGATTTTTTGGCACTAGTGGCCTTTATTGTTAGTGGAGAGACAGGAAGGGGGGCAGAGAGAACGGGGAAGACACGCGGCAAAGGGTCGACGAGCCGGGAGTCGAACTTGCGAAGCCGCACGAGGACTACAGCCTCTGTATATGGGCCGGCTGCCCTAACCACTGTGCTACCAGGCGCGGCCCCTATTTATGCTTTTCAAGGTGACTGACAGACATCTCTTCATACCCAGTCCTGACTTTTATCTGTTCCAAATGCTTCTAACATTATGTCCATTATGTGCCATCCAAAAGGACACAGCGACACATCATTCACCAAATGCTCTGTTGTTTCTGTCAGATGGAACAAGAACAGAAAATGGAGCAAGAAGTTATTGAAAAGGAAGAAAGGAGAGGAAGAAATGAAGACAGAGATGGAAAAGTGAAAGGGAAGATGCGCACAGCCACATAAATCCCCCATTAATCAAAGGGCTATCTTGCCTGCCTTGTGTTGCAAATGAAACAGAATAATGGTTTCTGAGAGGAGGGAAATATGGGACAGAACTGCCATCATACTGTAATGATTTCTCCATTTATCCTTCAAATCCAGATATAAAATTAATATCAGCTGGAGGAGCTGACTTGTAGTGTGTACAGTTTGTTGCCACACCAGTTTTTCTTAATGGATTGTAGAACTGAGTGAGATGCAAGCCAGAATCCAGAATCTATACAGTATGAACTCATTTACTAATTTTCTCCTGCTATTTAAATAATGAAAAGTGAATTTAGAAAAAAAAGTGAATCAGCACAAGAAACAAAACATTTTGAAGACAAAAAGTCTGAACTTAAAACCAAAGTTTGGGATAGGTAAAGCAACTTACTTTGGCTTTTCTCTTTTTAGGGGTTGTTGTGGTGGATCATCATGTTCTGCATATTTATTTGGGATCGGCCTTACTTCTGATATCCTTCCTAACACAACCCTCCTATTTATCTGGGCTTGGGACACATATTCTGACCCATCATTTCATCTCATAAATAAGTGATTCAAGTTTATTTATACAGCAGCTTTTACAAATAAAAATCACAAAGTGGTTCAAAATTTCAAAATGTTTTTAAGGCCATCAAAGCGATAAGCCAAAAGATACTTTATGATAAAATATAGTTTCACAATTAAATATCATAAAATATAAATAAGATGAATAAAGTTCAAGTAGAAATCTTAAAAGTAGAACAGTTGTACAATGTACATAAAAGAAAGCATAAAAGACATTAGGGAAAAAGCACATCATAAAACTCTTGTAAACTTCAAAATGGTCTGAATAAAAAAGTCTCAACTGTTCTTCAAAAAAGTCAACGCTATCAATGCAGTATTAAAGGTGGGGTAGGTGTTCTTTGAAAAAACGGTTCCACCAATCCAACTCATGTGAGATTTTGAAAATAAACACTCCCTCCCTCTTCCCAAAGGCTCCGCCTCCTCCTCTTCAGCTCACCCCTCGAAACCACGCCTTCACACGATTCATGACTACATGAACCGCAGGGAGGGAGGGAGGGGTGGGTGGGAGTGCATTGATATTTGATGGACGTATTAGGCAGCCAATAAATGTAAAGATGATCAGTACATTGATTGGTCAGAGTTTTTCTCTGATTATACCCTCTAGACCGGACCAAAATGTTTCGTTTTTTTGCAAACATTTTATTTCAGTGGGTGCAATGGGAATGTGAAAAGGTTTTCAGGCAATATTGTAAAAAGTGCTACAAAAAAAGAACGCCTAACCCCCCTTTAAAACATGTGAAGAGCATTCCACAAACAAGGTGCAACAATTTAAAAAGTCCAGTCCCCCCGAGCTTTAAGTGTTCGAAACCACTTAAAGCTGCTGGCGAGTTGATCCGATGGTTCGATAAAAATTACAATGCTCAAAACAAATCTGATCTGTTTCAGCTTGGGAGCCTTGATGTAGTTTTTGTACAAGTTGAAGACACTTAAGACCAGTAAAGACCAGTAAAATATGCATCACCATTATCTAAATGAGAAGAAATAAAATCATGAATAATCATTTCAAAGTCAGGCTTTGTTACAAGCCATCCCAGGGTGCCCTTACATAACACAAGCTACACTGTATTGTGCCATCTGGAGGCACAATTAACCCTCAGTCCCAATTCCCCCATCGGCCCACACTTACATTACTTCTCTCTAAATCATCCCTGAGCATGATTACCACTTGTACAAGCATTGTGATGTCATTAGACAATCTCAGATAATCACCATAAATGGAGTATGGTGTAGAGAATATGATGGCGGCACTATTGACTCTATGGCTTTTTTGAGTTTGCCTCCAGCCCTGGCCTATTTTAAATCTCTGGATTATGTTCACTACGTTGTTTAATTATTGTAACGTGTAACTGTCGCAGCTACACATCGCGGATATTTTGCACACACCCCCTAATCCACAAACATGAGGAGCTATACCTTTCTCAAGGACATCTTTTCCAAGTCTTCCAGCAAACAGGAATTGCGCTGTGAAGAACAGAGCTCTCACATTAGAGAAATGAACCCGACTTTAGGGATCAATCATGCTTGGACATGTAGTTTTGGACCAGCAGTTTAGTTGTCTAAAAGAATACCTAAATTCCTCAGGCTCAACTTTACTGATGAGCCTAAAAACTCAATTTGCTGCATGATTTGAGGAATCACACTGTCTGGGGCAATGATAAGCATTTATGTCTTATCTGAGTTTAATTGAAGGTCTGTCAACCATTTCTTGATGTCTGTTAAGTAGCCAATTAAATCCGACAGTTTATGAAATTCAGAGTCTTTGAAGGAGCAGTACGACTGATTGCCATCAGGAGATGTTGCTGAAATTCTAATAGTCTGTCCTAGTGGAAGAATACCGCATATAATGAAACTCTTGTCAGAAAGATAAGATGAAAACCATTTCATTCCATTAGTGCACAGTCCAAGTGTTCTGTAATAAGTGTGGAGGATGTTTTTTTTTGTTTTTTGTCTTTTTTTTTGGTCCGGTATAGCACTAGCTTGTGCAGGGATGAGCAGAAACTTCTACAAGTCCAGGAGAAAATAGGTAGCTACTTGCCAATGAGAAATACATCACTGCCTCGCTCAAAAGCTACCTTGTTATATATTTTGCATTAATAGCTTTGCTGCACAGATACTGACCTATGTTTATTCAAATCTACTGACACTTTGTCTGCGGGAGTAGTAATCTACAACTCTGAGCTGCTTGATTGGTAAAGTCAGAATAAAGCAGAATTGAGCACAGTAGGAGAGGCAGGGTGTCAATCCAGCTATGATGAATGAGCAGCATGCATCTGTTAAGGCCAGCTATCTCTGGTTATGCTGGCAGGTGAATAATGAGGCAGATGTTGGCATTACCCTCAACTCTCTATCATTGTGGCTCTACACAAAGTCAATCCACTGATCGTCCATTTTCTCCTCTCATTTTGGTTCTTTGAGTATGTCCACAGCCTTCTAATCTCTGCAGAACAGCACTGACTCTTCACAAAATGAATCCATGGAATGTAACTTTGTAACACATGCATATATAGCATTTACAATGTTCCTTGGCCCTTCAGTCCATCCATCCATCCATCCATTTTCTATACCCGTTTCATCCTCCGAAGGGTCACAGGGATCCGCTGGAGCCTATCCCAGTTGTCTATGGGCGAAAGCCCTTCAGTCCACAAACACAATTTTGGAGAATTCAGGCTTGTGAAGGTGGTATGATTCCACAGTGACCTGTTAGATGTTTCCTTTTGGCTTAGTCACTGTCCCGGACAAGCGCCTCATGTGCCTCAAGTCTGCTGGCTGCACAGTACACGCCACATCAGTTTTGCTCCACAATGAAATAAATGGATTTATGTGAGTGGTTGCTACTTTTGACCCACACGGGGTTACAGCTAGCAAGCTGTCAGATACATATTTAGGTGACGTAGCCTGTACAAGGCTAATACATTGTAAAAAGAAAATGTATAATATTTCAATGTTATGAACTGTGTCAGCTATCAGCTTTGTGATCAATCAATTGCATCGCAAAAATATTACAATTTGTTTTATAAAAAGCAGCGCAAAGCAGCACTTCAGTGCCTGGTGGGCCTTCCAAATTCTTCTCTTTTTCGATTCAAACTATTAGTCTGGTTCCTCTGGATTCAATTTTGATTTTCAGGGTCACAGAACGGATAAGAAACTACCTCTGGACGATAGTGGATAGAGATACCGTATAATCAGAGAAATGAAGGATTTCACAAAGGCAGAACAACAGCCTGACTAGTATCGACAGAAAAACATCCAGACTTTCCTCCAGTACAGTAGGTATCCTGGTGAATGACTTTTATTTGATGGCAAAAATGTTTTGACCCAACGTGTTGTCAGCAATTTTACAGCCATCTTGGTAGTTTTGAATACCGGCTCTTGGACACTCCTATATAAATCATTGCATAAAGCCCGCCCCAACACCGCTGTGAATGGTTCAGTACATTCTGTACCAGTGGAAAAGGCTGTGAATGGGAGGATTACCAGACCTGAGAGAAAAAATTTTTTTGAGCTTAGCCCAACTTAATACAAATAAATGCATTGAGCATAAGTGTGTTATCCAGTCAAAGTAGATTTTGCTATTGGAGCATTTAAGTGCGTGTCTTTATATGAAGAAATAGGGGAGATGATATGTCTGTGCCCTAATTGCTTGTGGTACTTTTCTTACAGATACATGTATATACACTAATAAAAGTAATATTTGGCAAGCTCCTTCTTTAGCTCCATGTGGTGAAGCAATTATTTCTGAGCAGACAGAAGGCAAAAAGTAACAAATTTACAGACTCTCTTCTCCATGTATTATCCAACTGCTCAGTGCCACATCAGACCCCTACATTTCTTCATAATTGATGGTCTGCAGCACTGTGGGACTGTGGAAGAAAATACAATGCATTACCCTCTCTTTGCCTTCTTAAAACATGACCATGATGCTCTAAAAGTGTTTGAAGTTTATAAAGCACTTTTCAAGAGGTGAAAAGCGGTTTACAGGTTGGACGTTGGACTGGATTGGAAAGAGGGAGATATTGCTTTCGCCACATGCATCAGTTCAAAAGTCCAGTTCTGACCCTCTTGTGTGGGTCTTTAGATGAGATGTTAGAATATTATGAGGTTCTGTCAGGTGAAACAACACCGCAAAGTCTGTTGGCCTTAGTGTTTGAACAAATGACAAAGACCAAAACTGTATTTATCCATGGAGTAATAGATATGCTATATTGCACAATATTTATATTCACAATAATTCTCTGTGGAGAATATTGTGGGAGGTTTCACGTGTTTCTGCAATGGAGGTGTGGGTGTACATATATTTGTGCACATCTCAGTGAGTGTTTGGCATATGTAATATTGAGTTATTTTTCTGTGTGAAGTCAATACATGAGAAGTAAATAATCTCTGAGAGATTGCTTCTTAAACTGTCAGCACTATCTCACTAAAAAAGAGTTACACTCCAAGTCAGGTGGAGTGAGAATGAGCACCAAACCCCTCTTTTGTTTTCCTTCCTGATGGTCCTATGTTACTTGGTCAGGCTCACAAAAAAAGAAGAAAGAAAAAGAGAAACAACCCAAAAATGAGCCACGATGATGTTGCAAATGTCACCAAGTGAACAGAGTACACATCCACATAGCTTGTCTTTGAGTGCTTCCTCGCACTCCCACAGAAGTCCATTAGCTTGTCATTCGCTTTCTTTACAGTCATTCAGCTTTTGCACATGGCCCATGGCAGTGTGGAGCAGCTTGCTCCACATGAATAACAATATCTGATTATTCAGAAAGAAGCCAAGTGACTCAGCTGTCTCTACTGTATTCATCATCTCATCTCTTCTATTTTCCATCTTTCTTTTCTCTTTATCTCATCACAACCACTTATGTCTTCTTTTTTTAGTCTTTACTTTTTATTAATTTCACAGGGTTACGGTTAATATTCTCAATATCTGCGTGTTGACATTCTCTCATGGTGCAGAAACGCTAACTTTGCCAATGGCCATGTTGGCTTGCTGTTGTGTGGGTGGAACCACAGAAGGATCAGGAGGAGTCTGTCACATTTGTAGGACATGAGCCCGTTTCAGGGGTTTTGTGCAAACTCTGTGTATGCTGAACCTGGAATTAGGGAAACTCTGAGTTCTTTGTTTCAGGAAGTGAGGTAACTTTACCCCAAGTAAAGTTAAATCTCTATATCCTGGCCACAAACATAACAATCGTCGAAGAAGAATTTTGCAGGAGTTACGATGTGATTTTAGAAGATTATGTGATTCAGAACTTTTAAACAGCATCCTAGTAAAAATATCTTCCTGTAGGATTTCCCAATGTTACTAGATGTCTTGACAGCAACCATACTAACATTAAAGCTCCTTGAATGACTTTTTATTTCTTAAGGCAAAACATTATTAAAGAGAGTACATCTAAGCCCGTTACGGTCCTGTCAGAATTATGTTTTTATTCTTCATCTTAAGCAGTTTTAACATTATTTCCTTTTTCGTCAGCAAGATTTCACCTGCATTAAAAGTCAGTCATTCCACCTCTTGTTATTCATGAAATAATATAACATCAATTAAGTATTTGAATTCTACATTCACTTCAGTTTCTCCCAAGTCAACTGCCTTTCCTTCACCGCTGCAGCTGTCTTCCTTTTCTTCAGAATGATATCTTCAAATTTACCAAGCGATTGCAATAAAAGCTCTAATTCAATGAAGAAAAGTACGAGGATCTGTTCCGTTTACATGGCGTTGCCATGGTGAATCATGGTAATGAAGCTCCAATGATGTCTTTGTATAGAGGTGGTAAGTCAGAGTCAGCATACTCAAAGTTGACAGAACCAACTCTAAACTCCTCATATGAAACAGGAAACTATGGGCTTCTCTTTACTCCGAGTTTGTTGACTCTAAATTAGTTTTTGTTTTGTTTTTTTTTTTTTTTTTTTAACTCAGAGTTTGTTGAACCTTCTTTCAGGCCCCAAGTGAAGTCAGTTCTCCTTTTAAGACACAAAAATAAAACTGGAACAGTCCTCACAAAGACAGCTCTGTCTGGTTTTGCCTAAGAATACGCTACACCTCTTACTAGATGTCAAGAAAAAAAAGTGATTTATTGCTTGACTTAATGTTGAACAGAGGTGGACAGGGCTTATAAACATTCATTAAAAAATCAATTTTTTAGTTCATAATCTTTAAAATTTCAGTTATGACTGATGTTTGACTTTCTTCATCTGATACATCCCGTCAGATGACGGGATTTTTTTGGGAAAAAAAAAAAAAAAAAAAAAAAAGAGAGAAAGAGAGAGTGAGAAAAATTAAATATATTACTGTTTACACCTTTTAATGAAAAAAATTTGTCAGAGCTACAAAGGAAAGAAATTGTGATTATTTTTTCAATTAATCACAAACTAGGAGCAGTAACTACAGCTTTGACATTGTTGTTGATGACTGGTACAGGATGGGACTGACACTGATTATATATAAGTTAGAAGATTTTTGGGGAAACTTGGGGAAAGCTATAGACATGGCTTTGAGTTTTTTAATGTCTGTTTTAATTTTGAAATTCTGTCCTTGCTGCCCACCACTGCTCTCCTTTACACCTGTTTTGGGCCTGATAATTGAGCTTTAACTGGTCTCAATAAGTTATTACTCTCCTGTGGATATTTATACTCCCTCCTGTCTACCTTTTCACTTGCCAAATTACCTGCCTATAGTCAAGCTTTCCAACCATGCCTCAGTTTGCATTGATAGCATTTTTCTTTTTTCTTTTTTTTTTTGCTCCAGTGAAAGTCTTCCTCTGCTTGACCCTTTATAAAATAGATTTTTGGATTTACATACATGCATCCTCTTATTTGTCAAACAATCTTACGTTCTCTATAGCAAATCAAATAATTTAAACCATAGTAACTTTCTCCACTCTTCAGTGGCTGAAGGTGGCTGTGATTTATTCACCTGCAAGCTGCTGTTATGAGTATCGTGACATGTCACTTGTTGGGCATATAAAGTGCTTGTTTAGTTATGAAGGGGTTATTAATAACTGTCTGAAGGGATAGTTGTTAATAACAAGATGTGTATTAACAAAGTTAATAAATTAAAAACGGGGCACCACCACATGTGCCTTGTGAAAGTATTTGACCCCCTTGAACTTTTCAACTTTTTGCCACATTTCAGGCTTCAGACATAAATATATAAAATTTCAATTTTTTTGTCAAGAATCAATAACAAGTGGGACAAGTGGGGCGTGCAATATTAATACTTGCGTTAATACTTTGTAGCGCCACCTTTTGCTGCAATAACAGCTGCTAGTCTCTTGGGGTATGTCTATCAGTTTAACACATCCAGAGACTGAAATCCTTGTCCATTCTTCCTGTAAAACAGCTGGAGCTCAGTCAGGTTGGATGGAGAGCGTTTGTGAACAGCAGTCTTCAGCTCTTTCCACAGATTCTGGATTGGATTGGATTCAGGTCTGGACTTTGACTTGGCTGTTCTAACACCTGGATATGTTTATTTGTGAACCGTTCCACTGTAGATTTGTCTTTATGTTTTGGATCATTGTCCTGTTGGAAGATAAATCTCCGTCCCAGTCTCAGATCTTTTGCAGGTTTTCTTCCAGAATGCTCCTGTATTTGGCTCCATCCATCTTCCCATCAATTTTAACCATCTTCCCTGTCCCTGCTGAAGAAAAGCAGGCCCAAACCATGATGCTGCCACCACCATGTTTGACAGTGGGGATGGTGTGTTCAGGGTGAAGAGCTGTGTTGCTTCTATGCTAAACATATCGTTTTGCATTGTGGCCAAAAAGTTTGATTTTAGTTTCATATGACCAAAGCACCTTCTTCCACATGTTTGGTGTGTCTCCCAGGTGGCTTGTGGCAAACTTTAAACAAGACTTTTAATGGATATCTTTGACAAATGGATTTCTTCTTCCATAAAGGCCAGATGTGTGCAGTGTACTGACAGACTCTCCCACCTCAGCTGTAGATCTCTACAGTTCATCCAGAGCAGGGGTGCTCAGTCCTGGTCCTTGAGAGCCCCTATCCAGCATGTTTTAGAGATTTCCCAGCTTCAGCACACCTGATTCTAATTAATGGTCGTTATCAGGTTGTCATCAAAGTCTCCACAAGTCTCTTGGTGAGACAGCCACTTGTATCACGGTGTCCCAAAGCAGGAAAACATCTAAAACCTGCTGGATAGGGTCTCTCGAGGACCAAGATTGGGCACCCCTGATCCAGAGTGATCATGGGCCTCTTGGCTGCATCTCTGATCCATCTTCTCCTCTTTCCAGATGAAAGTTTAGAGGGACGGCCGGGTCTTGGTAGATTTTCAGGGGTCTGATACTCCTTTCATTTCAATATGATTGCTTGCACAGTGCTCCTTGAGATGTTTAAAGCTTGGGAAATCTTTTTGTATCCACATCCAGCTTTAAACTTCTCCACAACAGTATCTGGGACCTGCCTGGTGTGTTCCTTGGTCTTCATGATGCTCTCTGAGCTTTAACCAGAACCCTGAGACTATCACAGAGCAGGTGCATTTAAACGGAGACTTGATTACACACAGGTGGATTCTATTGATCATCATCAGTCATTCAGGACAACATTGGATCATTTAGAGATCCTCACTGAACTTCTGTAGTCAGTTTGCTGCACTGAAAGTAAAGGGGCCCAATAATATTGGGAACTGGGTCCTCCTATAATAAGGCGCGGTGGAGCCGTTGCATCTTCCCATGGCGGCACCGTGCCTCATTCGCGCCGATGTGTGGAGGTCACTCGTGGTGCTGGCCGGATGGGGCACGTGAACTGGTCTTCCTTTACCGGCGGCTGTCTAGCACGTTGCTGGATGGGCCTCGTGGTTGCTGGCTGAAAGCTGTGGCAGGCCGGAGTAGGCCAAAAGGGGTATTCCTGGGTCAAGTGGAGAAGGTCCAGCCGTAGAGTCGAGGCGCAGGAAAAGAGAGCGAGCTGATGGTGTTCACCGTATTTAAGGCTGCAGGGATGCAATCCGCCTTTGCCAGGAACCCCTGCTGTGTGGTTAGGGGTCCTCAGCCAGTAAGAGGCATGTTGTGCCATAAAACAATAAAACGTTGCAAAGCATGTTGGGAGTTTCAGTCATTCCAGTGGTCCTTTGTCTCACAAACCATGCGGTCTCTGTAACTCATGGCCTGTGGCCCAACATAGGTCTTTAAAGCACAGAAGTCAAGTGATGGCAGCTCACTATTGGCTATGCCCTCTGTTAGTTAAAACATCACATCCTGAATTATAAATACATTTGTTTCTTTGTATGGTTTCACCTGATGTAGCACAAAAACTGTTCCTACCCCATCGCTGTCATGGATGTGAAATGTAGCTATGGAGACACACGACGTTTGCACATCCAGTTCCTCAGTTCACAAAACTATCATGTGAAAAAAATGTAAAGAGCTCTCCCTCAATGGAGCCCTTGTGTTCATGCAACAGTTGGTACATCAAAGGCTCTGACAGCCAGAAGGGAAACAAAGCTTACAAGGAGGAAATTGATCACTTTCTTGCATGGACCAAAAATCAGCTAACTAGCAAAAAATGACCCACTTCATGAAGGGGGGAAAAAAAAACAAAGACAAAACAACCAAAACCCTGACGATACATGCTTTCATGAAAATGATCAGTTATGGCTTCATCTGAAAAGAATAAGTCCTTTGTTAACAGAAACTTGATCAAAATGAAAGCTTTTTTATGATTATTTACCAAAAACCTGGTGGCCTTAGGGTTCCACCCGGTGTTATTTGCAGGACAGAGATCTCTAATGCTGTTCATGGAATCTACTGCAGCCACTGTCTCTGTCCGAGGATCACAGACAGATCAGAGCACCGCAGAGCATCACAGTCCACACCAACAACATGACTGTTGCCCTCACTTTTCACTTCTGCTCTACTTATTCTCTAAGCCATTTTTTCCGAGCTTTTTAAGTTGATTTTTCTTGATGTTACTTGATTATGTTACGTCTATCATAACTGCCTTATTTTATAGAATGTCAACAACTACAGTGCCTGGTTTATGGCCATTCATTGGCCTTAGTTTCTTTAGCCAGTAGACATGATCATGTTAGGTTATGGGAAGATCCAACTGTTCATACTCCAACTGGAATAGTCATTGGTTCTTTCTTTCTTTCTTTTTTTTTGTTTGTATATGTGTGTGCATGTGAGACAGAGATTTCTGTGGCCATCTCTCAAATTCAGTTGCCACAGACTAACAGTGGCATTGTCATGCCTCTTTCTTCTCTAGTATGATTTCCCACTATTATTCAGTCTGGGCCCCGAGTGAGTCTATTCTGATCTTATTGCCCTGCCTATGAGAGCACCCTTTGGGAGGGTTCATGAAGAACATCTCATTTTTTTCTCTTGACTTCTGTAGGCCAAAAATGCTGTCAGGCATTCCTTCTGTTGTGGCTCCTAAGGCACAGCTATGTTTAATAAAGAAATAAGCTCTAAGCTCAATAAAGTAGGGGCTTTTCACCAGAACCAAGCTATCGCTTCATCAAAAGATCTCTGTCCTTTCCCTTGTCTTTCAAAGCCACTCTCTTTTTTCTTCTCTCTGTTATCCAAGGACTACACTCTATTTTCCTTCATTGGGCATTTTGCTTTCCCATTGAAGAAATACAAGCCTCCCCCCCCTCTGTTTGATACAGTAAAGTAGGAAACTTCTTTATAAGCATAAATGCAAGGACATATAATCCCCCTACCTTTTCAATGCAAACTGGCCCTCTGTTTCTCCCTTGGTGCTTGCTTTCCTTTTTCATTGTGCCTTTCATTTCACCTCCTCTACAGCAGGAGACACATCGACCTGAAACTTAAAGCTTTAATTGTGATGATGGAACACTGCCCTGTGATGATGGGGGCCACAGGAGTCACTGCTGCAGCTGGGTCACTGTGTTATTAGCAAATGAGGAGATGCGGGGGCACTGGTAGCATGAGAGTGGAGACTTAGGGATGCCAGTTTGAGGACTGTCCTTAGGGCGACTCGCTTACAGAACATTAAAGCAGTTAACAACTGCTGAGTCAGGATGAATCCAATTAATACAGGTATGATAACAGAGCCTCCTCTACCAAATGTTGTGCATCGACTCTTTGTCTTGGGGCTCTGTTGGATAATTACCCTACTAATGACAGTAATGTTGGTGGTGTGTGTGTGTGTGTGTATGTGTGTGTGTGGGGGGGATGGCAGATCAGATTAGTGAAGATAAAAGAGGATCAAGTGAGTTTGTAAAGGCAAAAATGCCCCTCTGTATTCTTCTCGTGCCCTAATTATATCACAATCCTTATTGTTGTTGCTTTCTCCAGAAGATCACAGTGAGATGAGCATGAGCGCTTTCATTAGGAGGCATCAAATGTCATGAAGGAATAACAGATTTGTTGGGATAATTAACTGCAACATCGAGGAAACGGGACATGCACTACTTTCTGCTGAGAAGGATAGGTGGTCCTTCTAACAGTGATCTATGATCTACGACTCCTACTCGGGGATAAAGCCCAGCTAGCTGAAATCAGCAGCTGTGCAATCCCCCTGGAAAAAGCCATCAATAATGGACGGGACCACAGAGATGAGACGAGAAGACAACGTCATTCTGTTGCATTAACCATGAGAGGGACTCCCTCTTTTGTCTTCCTTTAGCTTACATTTCGTAGGACATTATAAAAAGACAGATGGAAATCGATCCGGGTAAAAACAGACAGCAGGTGCTCCGGCTTTGTAGAAAGGCCAGAGATTGATCGGCGAAGTTGAGAACAGGTTGTGGACACAAACCAAAGCCCGGGCCAGTGGCCAGAAATTTTGCAGCTGGGCTCGAGCTGTGGTGAGATGCCTCGATCTTGTGCAATGCATGTCGAACATACTTGATCTGCCAAGTGCTCTTTTTAATTAACTAGACCGCACAGCTGCATAATTACTCCACTTACCTCCCCTAATCACTTGCTCAATCGTGGGTACCATATTTTTCTGCCCTTCTTCGTTACCTGACTGTTGCTCACCCCCAATGAAAAGCCAACAGACAACTCAGGGGTGACAATGGGGAGTTCAGGGTACGTCAATGGCAGCTGGGCTTTTAATAACAATGGTTCAAAGCTGAAACACAAAGGTGCATTACGAAGAAACAAACAATACTGTTGTGTGCTGTACAAAGTTTAATGTCTTTTTGGACATATTCAACAGCTTTAAGCATTTTTTTTTAAAAAAAAAAATTAATTGGCTATAACTACACTGAATTCTATGCTTTCTTTTATATTCAAGACCAATCCAGTGGGAAGTGTGAAAGTATCTGCTGTTGTCTTGGTTACATCTTCCTTCTTGTCTTTTCTGACTATAAATAACACTGAGGAAAGACTGAACTCAGAGGAAGCCCCCAGTGTATGAGTCAACTGTTGGACCACAGTGAAGCATCGAGCAGCAAAAATGAATGGAAAAGCATTTGAAACCAGGTAAAATGAACTTACTTTGGTTTGCTTCATTGATACAGATTAAGAGGATGGCGAAACAAGAGACTAACATTAACCAATCTGACACCATTCTGGTCACGAGGTCTCGAGGAGGTAACTGTACTCTTAATAGAGAATAGTACTCAAAACAACATGACACAATGGCATGTGATTCATGCTTGTGGTTGCATGACCTTCTCTTGAGCTTGTGATTGAGCAATCTGACACTGAAACAGAGCTGATGTGGATACCAGTTTGTTGCTGTTGATCCAGGCTGGGAGGAGGGATTTAAGACAGAATTTTAACTGCATTTGGTGTTTAGTTACTCTACTTTTAGTTTTGGTATTACGGGTTCAATGTTCAACAGAAACTACACCTGCCATGCCACTTGCTCACCAATTGTATGCAGTGTGTTGGTCAAGATACGTGTAAGATGACAATGTGATGCCAAAAAGGGCACGTGCATAACCAGCCTCTTAGACATTGTGTAAGTCGTTATTCCAGTGTTAACAGGAATATGGTGCCTTCAGACTGCAAAACCTATTTCAGAGTTCCTACAATATTTAAAGTAAATCTTGAAAACATCAATTTTCACCTTAAAAACTGAACAAAACACAAAGAGGTGCTTTCAGACTGAACATTCACATTGCTTGGAACAAAGAGCTGCAATGTGGTGTAATACAAAAATATATCAATACAGATTAATATGATGTAGTTAGGGTTGGGAATACTTTAATGTCAAAGACAAAAAATAAGAATAAAACTGATAAATATCTTTATTAAATATGACATTTTCTCGACAGCTGTTAATAAAATGCTTGTAATGCACAGAAGAGGGCATGTGCCACTATATGTGGGTTTTTCTAACAGTCCATCTTTCTCAAGTTGTACTAGATAAAGACATTTTCATCTTCAATTTTTTTCCATTATTCTTTTAAATATTAGGGAAGTATTCCATCTTTTCTGTATGAGTTACAACCAAAGTGGTTTCAACAAAAGACACCCAAAATGGCGTACAGAGGAGTAGGAATGCTGGTGAATGACTGCTGTCAGGTTTTGCCAGTTAAAACTTCATGATCCAAGTTGGTTGTTTTGAATAGTGGCTCTTGGATACTCCTGTTTGCATAAAGCTGACCCCCACCTGATGCAATTTGTTTGGTACATTCTGTACCATTGAAAAAGGCTGTGAATGGGAGCAAAACCAGACCCATTTCACAAGACAGTTTTCACTTGAATCTTTATGATTGTCCAGGCCAACAGGCGGCTTGCCGTTATATCGCTTTAGCACTGATCACGGCAGCGCAGATACAACCAGAAAAAAAAAGACTTTGAAGGCACATATCACAGTCACCTTCAGATAGCCTTGGAATGGTTTGGTCTGAAAGTGACTATTCCTTCATCATGAGAACAAGCCTACAAATGACTTGAATCACAAAAGTAAAATGCAAAAATGTATATGGCAGAGTGAAGAATCACATTAATTTCCTGAGTGTTTTTGATTTCAACATTCTAACAGGTGGGTTCTGGTCATCCAGTGAATTATGTGTGTATAAATTTTCAAAAGTGGGCAGTGCAGCACTCTAACAATCGGTTATTTCAATTGGATTAGAAGTACTTGGCTACTTGCAAATCAACCAAGGAAGAGATTCAATCAGGTTCTTCTAACAGGTGGGAAAAGATGCCCTCATAGCAGTGTTCCTGTGAAAAGATCATGCAGGATGTATGTTAATGTCGCTGGTGACGTTAACACCGCTGAGTTTGAGTCTCTGTTATTTATTGAACATTCTAAAGTTTAGAACAGCTGGTTGGACGACAATGTCCACATTGGGAGTTTCTTCCTTTGATAACTTAAAAAATAACTAAGTACAAATTAAAAAGAATAAAAATTGAGATAAAAATCTCTAAGTCAAGGGACTCCGTTACTTTAAAATGTCTTTACTTTATACATGTCCTGGATGAACTGTTAAAAAAAAAAAAATGGCTGTTTTGCTCTGTTGTCCATCTTGAACATGTGTTAAATAGAGACATTTTATACAAAAGGAGTGTCCAATTTCTTCTCGAATAACCTTCATTATTCATCTTCTGGCACAAGGATTTCTTTTCATTTCTGCAACACAAAAAGTGTTAAATGGTAGTTAGAGTGGTTCTTTATGCTTCCCTCAAAAAACGAACAACTCATAGAATATGGACTGACTTTGAAGGCCAGGCCTTACAAAGAAAAAATATGTGACGAAAAAATTTGCAAAGTGATTTTGACACATCTCCCAGTCTCCAGCTTGCCGTTATGCCACTTCAGCCTTGCTCATGGCGGTGCAAATGCAGCCAGAGAAAAAGACCTTGAAGACAAAAGCACTCATTTACCCTCAGGTACCCCTGGAACAGTTGGGTCCAAAATTGCCTATTGCCTATTCCTTCATCAATGAATAAATAAACCAGGGAAGAGAGGTCTTAACTGGTGTATGCAAAGCAGTGACCTTGTAAACAGATCATCCAAGGTGCATGTTAATGTCAGGTGTGAAGAGGGCTTTAGGTGGTTTTATTCAATAAGATAAATGTATCCTTGTCAAAAATGTCAGTCAAAAATGTATCCTTTTGACTGAGACTCTCAGCCATATATATTATATCAGACAACACTGACTGTGTGCATTTTGATTTCTATTATATATTCACATATATTTATATATATACATATATATGTATATAATATGTGTGCGTGTGTGTGTGTGTAGACACAAGATGTCCAATGTTGTTGTCCAAAGATTTTTTATTTATTTTTTTATTGTAAAACAATGTGCACTGCGGTCATTAATGCATACGTTTCTACTTCTTGTATGAACATATAATATCTACTGTCCTTCTGCTGCATCCTCTTTAAAATCATTTACAATCTAAATTCACATACACACTCATGAAAGTGACAGCACTCCACAAACCTGGAAAACAAAACAATAAAACAAAAAACAAAAAAAAAAGCCAAATTACCACATGCACAAGTGAGTATAACTGCATGTGAAACTAGAAGAATATGGAGGAGACTAAAAATGTCTTGTAGGAATGCTCCTCTTTGGTCACTATTTATACTCAGTGTAGGGTTACTTGTTCATTGTGTTTGCTGGCTCACAAGGATGTGGAATATCATATTCCATGTTGTTCTATCCCACTGTCACGTGTACAACATGCAAAGCGGCAGTAAGCACACCTAAACCACAGCGGCTGCCGCATCCTGCAGAGGCTGCTCCCATCATTCCCTCTGAGAGTGTTAACTGCCTGTCTTGGGATGGGTGGGTGATGTCACTGATGCTTTCCGGTGCAGTGCTCTTGTAATGGAGTCAATTTAGCTTCACACTGAGCCATTTCAGTCCAGCCTGAGCCCATGAAGGACACATTAGTCCCCATACCCATCATCCCCACCATCTCGTTTCTTCCTCCCATTTTTCTTTTTCACTACATGCGGCTCCCTTTACCACACTGTCATTTTGTTTTCTCTGCTACTTTTCATAAGCTTCTGTCATATCTCTCCATTCCACCGCCCCAAAGTTTCTGTACTGATGAGTCCCTTCATATGGATCTAAATATAGTTACGTTAAAGTCAAATAGTAAATGCAACAAAAAAGCCTTGATTGAACGCGAATTAGTGGCATTTTGAGAAGACAGAGCTTCGGTAAATGTGCACTCTATATTCGTACCGAGGCAAAAACTCATACACACAACCTCCATAGAGTGAAAGTGTATTACGAAGTAAACATTAATCTCACTTGGTGGTTCAGTTTCTTGGAAGCAGTTGTGTGGGAGTGGGTTGTGTTTAAATACCCCACAATCTGAGTCGACTACTTCTGCTGCCTTCTTTGAGGCTGCTTCAACTTTAACCTCAGACAAGTTTCACATTCTTTCTGAGAACTTTTTTTCTTTTAAACCTTCATCAAGAAGCTTAGACACACATTGCTATGCATCACTTTGGAAGCCTTTCCCTTTCTGTGTGTCCAAATGACCTGAGTATTTTCACTTTGCTCGACTTCAGTTCCATGAACTTACTAACATATATTTATCCCCCATCTAACATCCAGCTCCTTCCTATTTGTCTCTCCCCTCTGCATGACTACACAAAGATGGGATTAAGTTATCAAGATGATAATATGATGTTCATATACTTCCGTAGCTGTGCCAAATTTGACTTGTCGCAGTGGAAACTGAACTTTAAATAGCCCACTCTGTGTTGATGCCAGATTAGCAGTGGCGTGCACACAGCTCACGTACTAATTTGCCTAAATTGCTATACCTGGTTGTTTCAGATTAGCTGGTGTGATGACTTGCAATCGTGTGCTGTGGGATTGTCATTCAGCATTCAGGAAAGAATATGTCCACACATAGAGATGTCCAATAAAATAAAAAATAAATAAAAAACTGTAAAACAGGGCATAAAATCGCGACCAAAATTTAACGATTTCGACCGTTTTTTTTCTGCCTTGTCGCCAGTGGCGAGGGACACAGAAATCCACCATCGACTTAGAAAAAAAAAAAAAAATTTTTTTTAATGATTTCTGCACATTTGTCATGTGACACCAAGGCAAACATATCTGAATAACTTAGAAACAAAGTTTATTTAGAACTTTAGAAACAAAGTTTATTATTAGATATATAATATATATCTGAAAGTGGCCCTGTTTTGGGTGCACGTCGTTTGCCGGAAGTCATAACTACACATGCGCCTAACCCAGCGATGGACAGGTGGACTTTTGCATTCGTCGGTCTTCAGTTTTGTCCATCACTGAATCTACTCCTCAGCAAAATGGATCATTTTGGTAAATAACCTCATAAAAATACACAACAGAATAGTTAACACTAGAACCGCCAAGATTCCAAACTTCCTAGAACCACAGAGGGGGGACATTTTCACCCCATCGCTGCAACAGCGTCAGTAATGCTAAGATATCTTAGCATCACATATATATATATATATATATATATATATATATATATATATATATATATATATATATATATATATATATAGATAGATATATATATATATGTAGAGAGAGAGAGAGAGAGAGAAGAGAGAGAGAGAGAGAGAGAGAGAGAGAGATCTAGAAGTTATTAAAGAACAGATTTTGGGTGCTTTTTTTATTACAAACGATAAAAACTTGTTAAGTTAAAAAAAAAACTTTTAATCTTGATTGTATTATGTCATCTGCTATACTTTGCAGGGTTGCAGGAAAAACACAAGAAATGATAGTTTGTTCTGAGGTTAAGCACATTTTGTTGTCTATTATTGTGGCTTAAATCACATTTTATTTCAAATTAATGCAGACTAAATGCAATGTGATGCCACTGTATTTGAGCTGCCATAATTGTACAGCCCCAGTAAGCAGCTGAGTGTCCGAATCCCAAACTGAAGATGAAATGCTAAATTGATCTTTCACTCTGTGCCTCTTTTTGCACTTGTTTTGACAGTGTGTCACACTCTGTTACACTTACTGCCTAGTCATATATACTGTATTATGTACATACTGTCAACAGAAATATGAGGCATCTTTCAAGCTCTGAGCTTCAAAATACTAGAAGATGCCACAAAGGTCACAAGCCTAGTGAGGCAGTGAAGACTTCATGCTAAGACTGTAACATTGGAAATTCATGTGTAGTCAGTCATGGTTAGGGAAACCTGTTAAAAAGAGCAGAACATGTGCTTTGCAAAGAGTGGTATGCTTCAAGGCACAGGCCAAATACAGTTGGTCATTAAACATTACCTCAATTTTGCAGTCGCCAAGAGATGGGGGAGTCACCAGCACGACTGCCAAATGCAACATTATTTCATTTCGACAGTCATATTGATGAAATTTAGATGAACCAGACATGAAATAAATTGAGTTAGGAAAATTATTTAGGAACTATTGATTTTGCTTTCATGTAATTTATTTTTACCTCCATGTCTAGTTGTCTACGTGGCTCCACAAACAACGCTCTGCGAGGCCAAAAGGAGACAGGAGTTCTGCAGCTATCAGGAAAATCGTGTAAAAAGGAGATGCCTCCCTGTTCCGGTCACAGAGTGACAGCCTTAACCATGTAGCTGTGCCGACCACACCACTCTTCTTCATAATAGGCTTATTCCTTCACCGACTGCAGTCTGTTACCCTGTCATAGTGCTGTCATTTCTTCTTATGGCTCTATTTTTCTTTCTTTTGTCAAAACTCCTCTTCCTTGTCTGTGAATACTTTATTGCAATTGAAGTAAATGTTCCATCTATCAATTTTTCATATCAAAGTACACCCTCCCTTCCTGACTCCTCCCTCAGAATGGGCTTCTCCGGTGCCGACAAATATGAATGAGTGCTTTGTCAGAGCATGGAGCAGATATCTAGATTTCATTATCATTCTACTCAAGTTCACAGAAAGAATCTGTCTCAGCAAAACGTTAGCTCACCCAGAGCTCATTTTAATCTACCACTAAAGAACTAAAGGGACATTTGTTTGACATTTAGGCTTCCACTGAGGAAGTATTTCGTGTATTCCTGTGATGGCGGCCCATGAGTTCTACAGAGCACTTCAACTGCAATGTGCTTATCATGGCGCTGATCATGGTGCCATGCAATGTGCTACACGGCTGGCTGCAGAGTGCTGCATTTGCACTCCTACACAGCACATGCACACATACACACATAATACACAAGCGTGCAGGGTGTGCTAATGTAATCTGCGGGCTGTGGACTCTGCGTCTTTCAGTATCGGGCCCTGTGGCGACAAGTAGGAAGGCTCTTATACTGCAGAAGCATAAACGTGAGCAAGCATGCATGCAAGCACACTTAATCACACACAGATAAATACAAAACTGGATGGGCCTGTGTATTTGGTGGCTACAATTGTGCAAAAAGAAAGTAGTCTGGGGTGATTTTCATTGCACTGGTTCAGACCAGTATCAGCCAATATCAATAACGATATTAGCATATCTATCAACGATGAATGTGAGTAATCAGATTTTCATTGCATTTTATTTGATTTCATGCTTGTCAGTTCATGTGTTAAATGCAGTTTTAAAAGTAAAAAGTTTAAATGTTTTCTGGAGGGCAGCAAATACACCAGAAGATCTGGATCTAGATTTTATTCTCTTTGTTTTGTTTTTTTGTTGTTTTTTACAGTGAGTATAATACCAAAGATTGCAAATTATAGAACGATTATGGTAAAAATAACTCATGGACAAATGAGTACAAAAACATTTGTCCAAAAACCTAATCCAACATTTAAAGCAGCATCATCTCTCTAAGCAATGCTCGAATGTTATGACACTAACAAAGGCAAAGAAGGTAAGAACAACTCTAGTGGAGCAGACGGTCTGCAGCCTGTTATTGATAAAGGTAATGTATGCAGCTGATTATAGTTTTATGAAGGACAATCAAAATTAGCCAAAACTGTTATTGGCTCATCAAAATTGGAAATTGGAAAGGACATGCAGAGCTGAACCTCAATGCTCGAATGCTGCCTGCAGCCACATTCAGTAGTGCTTCAGTTTATTTTAGCTGTTAAACAAAACTGCATGCTGTGTGGTACATTTTAAATTGAGTGATGACAAATTGGTAAACTATAAACTAAGATTTACTCCTAGAAATGAAGATTTACTTTTTTCACTGGAATACAAGTTAGGTTGTATTACGCACTTTTCAGTTGGTCTCACACACGTTATTGACTCCCCTGCTTTCACACTCCTTTCGGTCTTGTGTATACTCGGGCGTAATGTAATAATTTGGTGCTGTGCGCGTGCATCCCCCTCCCTCAGCAACTTCCCTCCTAAACCCTCATTTTCTTTGTATGATTTTTATGCCAAAAAAACGATGAATCGATGTGCCAGGGGTACTTGTAATATCAATTCCAAGTATCCTCAGAAGATGGGGGTGAGACAGATATTTCATTTCTACATTTACGTATTAGGGGTCTTATCAATGTAAAGCCAACCCTTACCATTCTTGATGTCATGGGTAATGTAAGCTGTACAATGTGAGACGTTATCTTATACAAATGCAGAAATTGGGCAATATACAGGAGCCCCTAAAACTCCACCAACGTGTTTCAAAGTAAAACATCTCCAAAAGACCCTAATAAGTGAAGAAGATTTGAAGATGAGCTGAATGAATTATTCGAGTTGTTTTGAAATTAGGCAAAACTGTCTTTTTATTTTTGTCCAGAAGCTTATTGCTCCAGATTACTCTCTGAGCCTCTGTAGTCCCCCAGCCATCACAGAAACACACTCATACACGATCTCCCAAAAAGCCTCTATCATAGAAGCCAGACAGCCATTTTAATGAGCCCCGTTTAGCCTTAATCAGATATATGTCAGCTTTTCTAATTGATTTTCCCCATTGTGTGTCTGCGACTGGTGAGATGACAGACAGGCGGGATGTTGGAGCTGACACCATGTACCCGGCCCGCTGATTTCTGTCCTCAGACTTTGTGGTGTCGTCAGAGGGGATTAGAGTAGGTGTACATCAGGTTGTGTGGTGCGTCTGCATGTCAGAAAGACAGGAGGTAGGATTTATACCTCTCCACAACACAATTAATCCTTTCAAGAAGACTGGCTTTGGCTTTGCGTCAGGAAAGAGTAATATCGGATTTTTGGTGCTCAGTGAGACAAGGTCAAGCTGGCGCCTCTTATAAATGCACCAAAATGGTAAACATTTTAAAATGAATATTTATTCAACTTTTAAACCATTAAACATAAACAGCATTCCACAACTTGCTACTGCCGTCCCTCCAGACACATTCCTCTAGCTCTGAGGATATTCATCAGCTGGAATAAAGCTGTAAATCAGATCATAAACTCACAGATATGAGAGCAAAAGCCAAGACAGTTACATAAATAAACAGCTGACTTACGTTTACAGTCAAAAACAGCATGCCAGTGTTTTAATCATTATATTCTCGCTTTCTGGGAAATATCAGGATCTTTTTAGGAAGATCTTTATTCTTTTCCTCTTGAATACAAAGAATTAGTCTGGTTCTTCTGGATTCGACTTTGATTTCCAACGATGGTACCAACGGATGCAGAAGAAACTGCCTCTGAATATCATTGGGCACACGACCAGTCAGAGAAACAAAGCATCTGACGGCCGTTTCACAAGAGAGAATTTTTCCCAAAGTGAATACATATGACCGGCCGAGCCACTCTTCAGATGAAACGGCAGTGAGATTCACACCATGTTGTCTTTCATTTGGCTGGACTGAATAGAACGGCTCCTTCAGAGCGTCTTTTAAAGTAAATATGCTCACACAGATAAAAGGTTACCACGGCGGTGTACCGCTTTATAAATTCCACATCATCCCAGCTGAATTCAAGAACAAAGGGCAGGGTTTCATCAGCATGTGACATGTGAAGAAAAGGAACAAATACAAATTGGAGTAACAATAGTTATGATTTGTGGATCCATTGGTGGATGAATAAATGCCTTACATGATTTAATGCTTCACACTATAATCCGTATTAGCCTTTACCCATTCATAAAGAAGCTATATGGTTAAATGAGACCTCTTAATCCTTCTGAGACTAGCTAGTGAGAAAGAAATGAGATTTTTTGAGCTTTTGTTCTTTGTCTGATTACAGTTTCTTTCTTATTTTTTGTCCGTGTGAGATGGTGTGATGAGACTGGTGGGTTCTGTTGTATTTTTAGTTAAACCTTTAGTAGTGTTGTGTTAAGCATTTTACCATTGTGCTTTATGATTTCTGTCTGTAGCATAAGCCGTTTTGATGGCAGCATGAATGCAGTTTTCAGGAGGCTTTAGAGTGGCTCCAAAAGAACAAGCTGGAGGAAACAACCACTTAAAAAGACAAGAGACTGTGGAAAAGTGACAAAGGTATATGCTCCATTGGCCTGTATCGACAGTCATCTATCAAGTATATTACTCGTTCTTAGATACCTCATTCATTACTTTGGAACATGAGGCAAAAGCTAAGGATGCTTCAAAAGTCTTAGGTGGCCTTTAAATATTGTCATGCTACTTAAGAAGGATTTATTGCAAAACAAGTATACTTCAAAAATCTTTATTTGGGCCAGTGCCAGAAACAGCTGCCAGGCCCACTGGTGTAAGTGTGGATGTGAGGTGGAACTCAGGCTCTTGGTGGACCGTACAAAGGAAAAATCATGGAAAATTAGAGGAGCGTTCCAATAAATGTGGATTCAAAAGAGTATATAAAGGATATAGAAATGGGTATTTTTTCCCTACTACTGAGGTTAACAAAAGCCTAAACAAGACAGGCTGTCTTTTTCCTGACAGCCCATGCATCCTTCTCTGTCATCAGCCATCTGTGTCAGTGGCTCTTAACATATCATGTGGGTTATTCATGATCACCTGCTGGCCAATCAGAATGTTACACAATGAATAATGTAAATTTCCTTACACTGCAACTTTACCACAGGTAAAACCTTTAGTCTGTAAACCAAAGGCTCATTCTGAGTGGAAAGACCGTGTCTCGGTTATCTGGACACTCAGTTTGGCTTCAGTGCCACTTGCTCCTTGGTTTAGAGCAATGAACTGTTTGTTCATTCTTAGCATAACTTTTTTCATCCACTTTAAGTGTTTACAGAGTCTTTAGAGCTGCTCAACAACCCAGAACTCTTCCAATGTCCTGCTTTACTTGTCATCCTGACAGTGTGCAATGCAATCCTAAACACAGGGCTCCAAACTAACTTCTCCCACAAGCAGCACTGGTACACTAGTACTAAATTAAATTCACAGCAGAACACCCCCCCCCCCCCCCCCCCCCACCCCCCCCCCCCCCCCCCCCCCCCCCCCCGCACACACCACACACACACACACACACCACATACCCCCCCACACACAGACACACACACTGTGATGGCATTACAGATTAATAGATGGCATTATAGATTAGTAGATGGCATTACAGATTAATAAATGTTTTCCTAATAAAGTGTCTACAGAAATTAAAAAAAAAAATCTGCTTCATTTTAAAGGGAGAATGTGAGAGAGAGATTGTGCTTTGAGAGAAAAATCACAATGTTAACTCACTTTAAAATAAAAGAGGAGTTTATTATCAAAGCAAATCAATACTGCAGACAGACAGTTCTCAGTGTGTTTTGCTGTAATTCGATGTATGCAACATAGATGTTTGTAACATATATGTGAAGCCAGTTAGCTATGCAGGCTTTGTGTCTGAGAGTCAGATGATCACGACTCTGCTTTTTCAAAAAAAAAAAAAAACACAAAAAACAACTCTGACCCATGAATGAAGTTGGGTCATCATGCATGCACCTCAGACAACTACCCTTCATGTGGGGTACTCCTTTACAATGTAGCTGTGGGAAGTGAATTTCATTGACCCCTTTCAAACCTAGAATTAAAATGTGTCAAAGAAAATCCAATCACAAGTGGCCAATATAAATACAATGCAGAAGTCTCCCCAGGATGGATTCAGAACTGATCACTAAGGACGCATTTTAAAGTAGTCCAGGACACTTGTGTCCACATTATCTTCATCTGAACATGAACATGTCCAGGGTCAGAGTGAGACTGCCTAATAAAGTAATATTAATGGCTTAGGTCAGTGCTTCTCAATTATTTTCTGCTGCCCCCCCCAGGAAGAAGAAAACATCCCCACCCCCCAGCCCCATCCACTCCGACTCTAATTAGTATCATTTGTCTATAAAATTATTATAAGTACACCTCTGCATAACACTGTATCCTTATTTACATTAAATGTAAGAAAAAAGAAGGAAATATGGATCAACGTATAACAAAGAATAAGTTAACATTGTTTTTTAGTCTGTAAAGATTTAAAGTGCATCAATCCCACCGTAGTCACAGTGAAGCTAAGTGCTACATCAGCATCGTCATATTTCCTCTTCTTAACTTTCTGGTGACTTTCGTTTGTCTCACTATCTCAGTCTCTCTCCGCCTTTCTTTATATTCCTGTTAAATATTTTTCCGTGGTGTCTCTTGAGTGTTTGTTCACTTCATATCTCCTGCTCTGTGCTGCGTGCGCACATGTCCGTGCAAAAAACAAACAAACAAAAAACGACACAATACAGCTAATACTCCCTGAACATACAGTGACAATAACAGCGCCACTGTCCCGTACTGTAGTATATGTGCAATTACACTTTATTCCAGTACGAAAAAAAAAAAGCATGTTCCCTGGGGTCACATGCGCCCCCCCCCAAGGGGTCACGCCCCACTATTTGAGGTGGACTGGCTTATGTGATAACTTATTTAATTTTGCACACGAGTGAACACAAATTAGACTTTATTTCCCCCTTATGCCGGATTTAACAAATAAATATACCAAGGTATTTGGTGTTTGCAAGCAAAACGGATGTGCCTGTGTATTTGCATATCGACCGGGAAGCTCAGATGCAATCGCTCAAGATGCATTTTAAAGCCAGGTGTGAGCACGTGCGGTAAACACTGGCCACTTGTGATAAGATTTCTCAGGATGCAATTTGATGGCTCATTCCAGGATCATTCTTGTCCCTCCTGCTCTCTGATTGGTCGACTCCAGCCTTCAAAGTGCGCCTCGCCTTCATGGTGCAGTTCATCTGTTTCTGGACAGCTTGCTGTTGCATTTCAGGAGGGTTTTCTACTTGCTTTGCCAAGTTTGCAGTTGAGTTGGCAAGCAGTTGGTTTAGCAAGAGCATCAAATCAAGGCCAGTGAATTAAATACATTATTTAAAATTATTTTTTCCTTTTGCATTAACCACTTGAGCATTACACATCAGGAGGAACGGTTATTTTCATTTTTCAAACACAGATCACCTGCTTATTCCACATCCTGTCTTTGTCAGAGATGTGGGCGTGTACAGACTCACTGAGTCCTGACTGGGCAGACACAGAAAGATGCGCACCATCGTTTCGACCTGGAATTATGTTGACAGGTTTGTATTTGGCCTCACACACATTCACTAAAACTCCCTCCCTCATGATGTGTCACATCATGGTCATTAAAAAGAATAATTAAAAACTGTTACAATCCCTCGATTAATGGTCACAAAATGACGAAAAAAAAACTACCCATTGCAGAGATGTAAACCACAACAACTGACTGATTTGTGTTTGCTCTGTTCAGGTTCAATGTGACGGGTTGTAACTCTGTGTGACTAACTCGAGTACCGATGTCCTGCCTGTGTGGCTGTAACTCCATCCAGTTTTATCGAGTTTGTTTTTCCAGCATTATTTTCTGCTTTCACACTCAAAGTTTTTAGTTTTATACTGCCGGCATAAACGCTGTCCAACAAGTGCCAACCTAACTCTCAAGTGTTTTTTAAGTGTTTTTATTAAGCTCCAGCACTGGTTACCTGTGCACTCATAGAGCTGGAGTCACATCTAACAGCCACTTTTAACAGGAACCAACTCACATGAGAGTTTGTCAGTTGTGCAGGCAGTGGCGATTCATCATAGATCCCCCACAATGCATAGTTTAATTTAGTTTCCTGCATGATGGCCCATATGATATCAATGTATTATTGCCTCAAAACATGATGGATCCCATCATCAGAAAAGTATGCTAAAACTAATTTCTTGTTATTTTCTTTTAACACAGCACGTCAAGAGGACACAGTTATTACATTATAGAGTTAAATACTGGTAAGCACATATCCGTCAAATGATTGGTAAATCAACAAAATCTGCAAAGGGAACACATTTAACAGGGAGTCACTGAACAGTGAGGCATAAAAAAGGGCTGAATTGAAACAAAGATACGCAATCCATCCTGGGGTTGAGAGAGTGAAAGACATAAGGGTTCGAGGCTGCAGCACCTGTGAATGACCACTGATGCTCCTTGGCTGAAATAAAATGAGACAGGTGAACCTTTCAGCACACCGCTCAATACCTGAGAGTCACCCTATCGATTGGCAAGGCTTCAACAAAATGTCAGCACTCAAAAGAGCTGAATCTTCCCTGATCCTGCAGTGGTGGAAGACCGATCCTCCTTGAACTGGTAGCGCCACATAAAACCACAAGAGCGACTGGTGATGTCTCAGACCATGTCTCAATTAGCACAAAGCATTTATTAAGCTTATGAAAAAACACGTCCGTATTTTATCATCTGACTTGCAGATGGAGGATAATTTGTGCCTACAGCACAAACTGAAGTGCAGTGTGATCTTTCAGGTAGGTCGGAGGAATAGCCACGCCAGTCATGGGTCACATGGCCCGAGGGTGCGTCTTTGTCCCCATTTGCCCCGTCACCAGTCAGGTCTCTTCCTTCACTGGCAGTAAGCTGATTACAATTACACCCATGAGTTAAAGTACAGTACCAGTGCCTCTCGTCAGTCTAGCCCGACTGGATGCTCAGACGGACAGTTACAGTGAGGGGTTTACTTTTGTGTTTGACTGATTTACTTATTTCAATTATGATATAGAAAGAAAAAGACTGAGATAAGCAGAAAGTGCAAAGCAATTCATTTATTAAATGTTTTTGGCCACACCATCCAACAGCACAAGTTCCATCCATTTGTGTGACTTCAGTTTTGGCACAAGCTCTTATGATTTTCTTTTTAGCATAGTGAATGTCAGATAGAGACAAACTGAAAATTATTTTATTATTATGGTATTTCAGCATTCTAAGCAAGACAAAGTGACTGTGCTCAGCAACGTTGGACTCTTCTGGCTCAGCAGAAGACGCAGGGAGCCCACATTACACAACAAAGAGCAGGAGATATAATCATTTCCTTTGTCACTTCCTGTGGTGCAGGGAGACAGCCAACAGTTGGCAGCTCTGCCTACGGTGACGCCAACAGCACGATGACACAAGAAAAAGAAGAAAAAAAGAAAAGACAAAGTGAGAAGAGGGAAGAGCTGTGTGTGAAATAGAGGAGCTAAAACGGAGGCTTTAGAGCTTTAGATAAGAAGAAGGTTGAGGTGATGGTGATAGGAGGTAGATGTGATGATCCACGTTTGCCCAATCAAAGCATCCCAGTATCAATGACGCTAACCGGTGGCTTCAAAGGTTTTTAACTTCACTGATCTGCTCCTTTTTCTTTTCTTTTATACGTCCTCAGGGGCTCCTTCATAGAGCAGTGGTTTTTAATTAATCTCTTCCATCCTATAAAACCAAGCCTCCATAGTGCAGCTGATGCTCTGGAGACCCCGTGATAGGGTCTGGAAAGCCGGGACACATGAAAGCCGTATTTAACCGCTTCTTCAGACAGTTTCAAACATATTAGGACAACCGGAACATAAATATAGGAACTCCCCGAAACACTGAACTACCATACGCCATACACTAATTTAAGTGCAGCGTGAGCCATTTGTTACAAATAATTCAATCAGAAAAATAGTGAAGAGAATTTACTGAAAAAAAAAAAAAAAGAAAAACCCTCCAGTGGAAAACAATGGAAGTGGAAGCAATTTGAGGGCAAGTTTCAGTCAGTGAGACGTGAAGCGTGCTTGTAATGTCAAGCAAACGTGTTTCCCTCGAAATTTGCATTACAGGGGTTGGTTGTGGGGGCCGAGGTGCCAGCTGCTCTGCATCTCACACAGCCTGCACAGACAGGAATTGCTCCCTGGGTGTCAATAAGACACCATGGTCACCTTGGAAACGATGCAAACCCAGGATTTTAGAGGAAATAACTAAAATGAAGTTAATTACACCTCACTTTCTTTTAATTCCAAGAGTCTTTAACAACGCAGCTGCTTGCAAATGTCTTTAGGTATTCTACTCCCTAAAAAAAATCCTATGTTTTTGGAATTATTAATATGCATCACTCATATATTTTCCTCTACTGGTAATTTTTCAGGGTGTCGAGATGTTTGTGGTCACATGTAAAAACCACGTTGATTGTTCATTCACAAGTAGCAGGACGCGCCTATATGAATTCTGATCATCAATCATAAACACAAATGATAAAGTGACATTTATACGTAAATATGTATCAAGTCTACAAATGAATGTCAGTGTCAAAGCTACTGAGATGAGCCAGCAAACAGCTCCACAACTCAGCTTTTATTGTAGAGAGAAATAAAGGCAGAAATGGGAAGAAATCAGAGCGGAGAGATGAAAGGGGAGAGAGTTGTCAGAAAGTAGGAGATTTTAGTTGCGATAATGATTTTTTTTTTTTTTTTTAAAGAAAAAGTTATGTAAAGAGAAGCCATGGGGGCATTTGGAAGAGCAAATGAGAGGAGGGGAAAAATATGAAAAAAGACATGGCATGAAGACAGTGAAGGAGAATAAAGCATGACAGTCAGAGAAAGCTGGTTCAGCAGTATTTGAAGGTTTCAGATGAAGAGGCATGTGTGTGAATAAATGTGCACGATGCATATGAGATGTCTGCTTATGTACTGTACATGCTGAGGGCATAATCTGTCTTAGTGTATGTATATGCAGAGATATAGAAAACTGGTCATGGGTTGAGGACATGCAATGCGTGTATGCGTGTGTGTGAAGGGCTGGTTCCTGAAGCATATAATGGAGACCTGGCGTTCATAGCGTTTAGAATGATGACTCTCTCCCGCCCCTGCCCTCTCCCCATCTCCTCCTATTCTCGATACCTTCTGGGGGAAGGAATTCAGCGGCACACGGTGTAAGCAAATGTCCCAAGAGGGGGTGGTGGCGGCGATGAGCAGGAGGACAGGGAGGAGATGAGGAGGGCACGAGGAGGAAGGAACACATTAGCCTCTTACCCAGGGTGTCACTCAAACTGCCAGCACCGGCCAGCGCTGGTCCACACATCCCCCCCCCCACCTCCACGTCTTCAGTGGGATTTATGTTTCATTCTGATGGCAGTCAGATCTGGAGCTTTTGGCCAGTTTCCATCCCCTGGTCTTCTCTACTATTTCTACTGCCAGGTAGTAAAGCTCTATATAGACTCTAAGAAGGTATTGCTGAGTACAAATGGGAAATGGGGGAAAAGTTAATGAAGTGAAGCAGCAACAGGCAGAAACCTACCTGTGAAGCTGGTCCATGTCATGCTATTTGGTCTTGCCATAATCATTTCCTGTTTTATTTTGACTGTTGTTATTCTAATGTTGCACTGTTTTAGCTGGATGTGTAAATGAGCAAATGTCTGTTACGAGGTTTCCTCTAGTGTGGAAAAAAGATTTTCTTGACAAGTTGAAGTTCAGTGCTACAAGTTAGAATCAAAATCTGACCTCAGGGCAGATGAGTAAACAAACATTCATAGTGCTTGTCATACTACATAATGGACATGGTGAGGGTGAAATGGTCACAAAGTCGGCACAAGTGAATCAAATAAAAAATTCCGACATAACCCAACCCTGTCATTTTGTTTCACGCCTGAAAAAATCTCACTGAGGTGTTCAGGTAGCACTGTGGAGTTCACTGTGCCTCAGAAGGGGACAACGTAAAGCTATAACACTGACTTTAAAAGACATTCTGTGGAAGATGGAAGCGAGGGGGTGGGGGGGTTAGGAGGGGAGTTGTCCATTAGACCCCTTAACCCAGCAGCTTTGATCAGACGTGTAAAAACCTGGTTGAAAAGGGAGCTGTTGTACTGTGTCTGTTGCTTTTTGACCAAAGCTGCTACAGGGCACAATATGTGACCTTTAATAACGTTTGATCTTTTGAGGACATAATGAAAGCTTTGTCTTGTACTTTCCTCTCTTGTTCTGTCCTGTCTCCACTACTTTAATTTTGAGGACAGAACTCTGTCGTCCCTCATGGGTTTTACTAGATTTTGTCTTCATTTATAAATCACTATGTGCATGGTCAAGTGCAACAAGCCTGAAGGGAGCCCAGTGGGCTTTTCTGGGACCTCAGCACTGCTGAGAAGCATCTTGAGTGCAGTTCCTCTGCACTGGAATCTCACTGATAATCACAATGAAATATCAGCAGTGTAGCGTTTTTCAAGTGAAGTAAAACAAATTATTTGGAAATTAAAACTTTTGTAATTACAACATACACGACTGAGGGATATTTATGAAAAATGGGATCAGTAAAGGACATCAGCATTGATAGTGTCCTCTTGCTTTGTCTTCAGTAACCTCCTTATGTGTATCACTGGCTAAGCACATTACATGCACAGCAACAAAGTGGAGAACTTGGAAGAACTGGAAGGAATGGGAAAGAGGAGTTATATTGTAGATGCTGTTTCAAATATCAACGACATGACATCATCCTGAAATCTACCTTTAAGTATATATATATATATATATATATATATATATATATATATATATATATATATATATATATATATATATATATATATATATATATATATATATATAGGGCTGGACAGGTTAACGCGTTATTATTGCATTAACTCATTCATTCATTAATGCCGACATTTATTTTATCACGCCTTAACGCATGTTGCTCACATGCTTTTGTTTTGAAAAGTCTGTTACTGGTTGCTGAGGTACCGGAAAATAATTGGCAGGTAAACATGCAGACATGGGGAGCGGTAAAAATTAGTGTACTTTACAGTTTGGGTCGCAACTCAGATAGCACTATTAACAGTTCTGTCTGAAAAAAAAACTATCAAACCCCTTTGTTCAAGACGATTGCGTCATTCCTCCATGTTAAATCAGATCTGCTCCATGTGTTCACTGTCCTGCTGTTCTCTAGCTGGTTACTTCAGTGCGGCTCCATCTAGTGGCACAGATGTGTAACGACAGCAGAAAGTCTGGTCCTTGATTATAAAACAAAGCCATTTCTGAGTCACGTAGACCAGACAGTAAAATATTAAAAACAAATTCAGTCCTGTGGCCTGTTTGCTAAAATTGAAATATAAAAAAAACAGGCATTTTTTTTGTTTTTTTTGTAAGATTAAAAGACAGAAAAAAAGTCATGTTTTCACTTTTTAAATTTTTGATTGACAATTGAAAATGGAAAAAAAATGATACACAGATAATTACGAACTGATAAAGTTACAGAACTTTAACATGGACCTTTTCATTTTAAAGTTCTCACAGGGGAGAACTGCCAAGTTGAACTCTGTGTTAAAATTGTCTGCCGTTACCTCAGAATGACCTGTTTTAATGTTCTGATTGTGGCCTCTAGATTGTTAGGATTTTGTTGGTAGACTTTTTTTATTTTTCAGAAAAAAAAAAGGGTGACATCAATGCCCTGGCAGTGACAATAAGCTTTACTTTATTTACCATTTTTTTAAGATGAGATTTACAGTAAATATGTGTTACTGGCAAGTGCTGAGTGTTTGAACAACAAAGGTTATGGTAATTTAGTTAATATCGCAGCAGAACATTTAAATAAAATTGACCTTTACACTACTTTTGAATTCATTATTTGATTTTTCATATACAATGCAATTAATCGTGATTAATCAGGGAAATCGTGCGATTAATCGCGATTACAAATTTTAATCGTTGCCCAGCCCTAATATATATATATAAAAACAACGTCATCCTGATCTGTCAATCAGTCATCCTCTCTCTCTCTCTCTCTCTCACGCACACACACACTGAGTACACATAGTCACCCCCCCAACCCCCTTTTCACCCCACTCTAAATAGATTCTCAACATCCATCTTAGCACCAATGAACCAGGTAAGGAAAATTATATCTTGGGGATCAGTCCATGTCGAGAGTAACCCCACCCAGAATCACAGAAGTCACCGCCGCAGGAACCAACGGGATCCAGGCCGATGAGGACCCACACTGCAGACATCAGCCACAGTGTAGGGCCCCGCCCACCCAGAACACAGACAATCCCCATTCCAGCTACCCCTGAAAACCAAGCAGGTGGAGGACCCCCATGAGGAGAACATGAGGAAAAGAAATTCTGTGAAGACAGCACAACGGAATGCAATCCAAAATGCACTAAGATGCTTTAGGTGAATCATCCAATCAGAGTGCAGCCTGAGGTGAAGGGATTCGGTCAGGTTCAGCACCGTCAAACCAAGATGGAAAAACAGTACAACATACACGACAGACAAGTCCAACAGTATGCACAAGTGTTTCAGCACTGATACTGGCCACTCAATCAGTACATCTCTACCGTACAGTTTGCACCCATCTTAATCATATCCATATCCCTAAAAACATGGATAGTGTCGTAGGTTATAGGTTGTAGGCTGTACAGATCAACATAGTGCAACTAAGTTGGGCATACTCAGCTCAGTTTCCATTATTTCTCAGTAGCAGATCAGAAAATGCTGTTTACATGGTTGCGTCTTACTCAGAGTGAGGTCTTAATCGGTTTTAATGCCATGATATTGCTGTGCATGTCGACATCCCCACTGGAACTCACAGATAGAAAGCTTTCGTTTGATAAATAAGTGCCGAGTTCAAACTCTACCCATTTCAGACATCTGGAAAATCCAACCTCTAAACCGTGGGAGATACTTTGACATAAGTGCAACTTTTAAAGCATTTAAAGCTCTCATGAGATGGACGACTGATTTAATGAACCCTCAGTGTAATACCAGCCACATACATTTCTATTTTTATATAGGCAGGGTCTATTAGAATAAATCCAGTCAAAGCATGAGTGAAAACGCTTATGAGCTATCTTATATAGTTCATGATTTCACAGAGTTTGGGGTTGCTTTATTATTTTAGATACATATCGCAACCTAATGAACCTATTCAATCATCCTGGTATAGATAATCACTTTCATCAAAGTTCAGAATAAAAATCACTATTTAATTAACTATTATTAATTTTTAGCACCACAAGCCAAGCTATGGAGGGTTAACTGCTTTATCTGCTGCTTGCATTGCCTAGACAGAGTAGATAGTGAGACAAAATGGTGAGAATTCTCCAGATCAATCATCAACTTTTCATTTGAAAAGCTAAAATTAGACCATTTGAAATGCCATTAAAAGTCTTCACTGTCCCTTTAAACGCCAATATTATATAATAAACTGGAGCCAAGCTGCTACAGCACAAACTTCAACTTCAGATAATTCTCATGATACAGGTGACTTACAAAGATAAAGTAAAGGCTGTTATATGAGGGCCTGGGTTTAAGTGTGTCCTGGAAAATCCCGATGATAAATTCTACAGCTTCAATTCCCCTGCAGGAACCGCAAGAACTAATGTCACCTATAATCTGAGAGGTCCTCTCTTATCAGATTATGAATACGGGTAAAGAGGATTTAGGTGCTAGTGCCTAAATGCTAGGCTGTACTGATTAGAGGTCTGTTGGAAGGGTTACGCAACTAGAAGGCCACAGTTGGAGAAAAGGAGGCGTCTTCCTGAACTCATCCTGCGATACATCCTTATAACTTACTAAAGGGCTAAAAAGATAATAACTCCTACCGACTGGTATTATTGTCAGCTTCTGTGCATAGATGCTTGACTTTGAATGGAAGTTTGCAAGAAACAAGAAAAAGCAGTTCAAATCAATTTAACAAACAAGCTTGGAGTATTTCCTCTCTAAAATGTTAGTGCATATTGATTTATTCCCTTAAAGACTAACTACAACGCTTACAGAATTAAGAAGATGTCAGTGAAAGACTTATCAGCAAGTAGAGGACCTGCTGCTCTTGTCTGAGTCTTTGGCACATCCTGAAAAGATAATTTGAGTTTATACTAACTAAAAGCTCCACACTAATTCTATTTTTCCTACTTTCCCTCATCTATGACTTTGCTGCTGGCAGAAACTACACCAGTGCACACACAAGGCCAAATCCTTGCTTCGATGCATTAAAGCCTGAGAGAAAACAGACAGAGTAAGACTCTGTCTGCAGTGATCCGAGACAACAGCAGCAGCAAGTGCTATGGAGCTACTGCGAAACAGTATTTTAATTAAATTAGCTCCTGTCACATCTAAAGTTACTGTATGCATCAATACTGTTGTCACTTTTGCTGTCTCACATATCCCGTCTTTGTGTGGTTTTATAAACAAGCCAACAAAAGAAAACCAATAGCGGAAGCTCTGCACTTGCCACTGGACAGCATTAAAAAAGATCATTATGACAACACTGACATAGAAGAGAGAGGCATTTCAGATTGTGTATTACAGTATCTTCCTCATATTGTGACTTTGTCATCAACAGTGTGGCAGAGTGACTTTGGCTGCTCTCAAACGTGGGAGGACCAAAGAGATCAAGGCTGCGCCCATGCAGGCCCATTGCTTATTTCTACCAGCTAGACTAGCTTATTAGATAAAAGGCAGAGTAATGGTGCACATCCACATTAAGAGCAAGTACAGGGCTGGTGTCCTGTGGGGGGGGTTGTGTGGCTGGCTGGCTGAAGAGGGACCGGTGGGGGGGTGGGGGTAGAAAGAAACATTGATTTTGTTAAAACGCTCCAAATCCTCAGCTGTCCCATTATGAATAGAAAAAAAAAAACTAAATGGCAGAATGCAACTCCAAGCATTGCTGTCTAGAGGTAGTACATTTTTATAAATTTAATTAAATAGGCTATCTATATGCATTACATGTAACTACAACACGCCAAAATTGTGCATCCATGCCACATCTAATAGCACAAATTTATGACGCTCAGAACCAAGCCTGAATCTCTCACTAAATCACCAGCTGTGTAGGAAACATTCGGTAAGATCTCAATAAATAATACACACTTAGTGCCTATAGCAGGTTTCAAACTGCATTTTGAAGTTACACACACCAAGACCCTCTGTGTGAATGATGATAGGTTTAATATAGTTACACAAAGAAGCAAAAGTCACAGTAATCTGGATATGGTCTCATAGTATATGGTTGTTTTGATTATGTTCATTGTACAACTGCAGCTGTTACTCAATGTAATTTAAGAAATACCATGACAGGACAACTCCTGGCAACATAGAACAACAAGAACAACAAGGAAGAAAACAAATGAAACAGATGATTACTTCCGTTTTAGGCTTAAGTGAAACGACCAAGCGCAGTAACCTTCTAACTATTAAACATGGATGTTTTTTCCTTGGCAATTGCATTGCAAGAAATACAGTGTAGCGTAGCCTAAAATTCAATATATTTCCAAATCAAGACAAGATATTGACTACTCTGCCAGAAAGCAAGAAAAAAAATGCTCCCCTCCTTCACTCTTCTTATTAAAAGCAGAACCAGTCTTCTGCTTTTACAAAAGACAAAAGGTACATGATACTAATTTAAAGAATTTTAGTACATCCTTTTTGTTTGACTATTTATGTAAACAATAGTACAGTATATGTGTTTTACAAGAGAGTCTTCTTAGAAAAAAAAGAGTTTTCAAGTTATGGTAGTAGTTACGTATCACAGTAATGGCCAAGCTTGGCTACTGGGAACACACAGTAGAGGGAAAAAAAACGATACCTCTGTGTATTTGACTTTTTATTTTGCATTATAAATCCTTGAATTTTTGTGTGCACTTCAAGCGATAACCTCAGGAATGTTAGCGAAAACACAGGCTGTGCCTAACAGTTATGAATGCCCGACATTAAAATACATAAATGAATTCTACTCTAATGAAATACATTTTCACTCCTCCAGTGAGTGGGTATTTATTAATATGCCATTTCTCAGATGACACATGCCTGTCCTGTCTAGTCAGGCTTTCCCAAGCTATGATATGTTATGACCAATTCTATGTTGGTGTAATTCAGTCATTCATGCTTGAACCAGAAAGTGATTCAATAAGAAGAGCTAATTATTCATGGCTACATGCATGAAGAAGTATCGCAATGGTTGTGTTTTCACATTTTATTGATTGACAACTGCATCAACTGGTAATGTGATGCTAACATTAGCCAAACCTTGACCTCAGCTCTGAAACGTTTTGTTAGCTGGCATTATGAAGACGAGACAGCTAACAATGATCGGGGCTGCTGGCCCACAGGTGCTGAGCTCAAGACTCGTGGGCTTGTCACATGAGAACCCGCATTCATTTTGCTCAATTCATTTACAGCAAGGTGTGGGAAGCTGCCCCATCTCATCGCTTGAGTGAAAAAACAGTCAATCAGAGGGAGAGAGAAAGAAAACACATTTGAAAAGTAAACGTACCAGTTGACCAGCATAACCACTTGTTCTCACTGTGTTTCTCAGCGGCTTGAAACAAACTTAGAAGAAAAACCCGGCTCCTTTGGGGTCAATTTTGAATAACAGGCGACCGAAAGATGTCATTTCTGTTTTTTTATTGTATTTATTTTTTGTTTAATGGCACACTACATTTCAAATTTAGCCTAACTAATGTCATAGTTTAAGGTGTGCGGTGTGAGGGAGAAATTAAATAAAGACATGGCATTTTGATAATCGATTCAAATCAGGGGATTGTGGATGTCTCTCTCAGGGGAAACGAGACTGTGCTATGCAACCACAGTTGTGCCACAGTGTCTTATTTTTCGGGGGGGTCATTTACCGTCATCTGTAGCACAACATATGAGTAAGAAAAAAAAGGTCTTACACTGAATAAGAGGCACTGAACCAAAGGTCATGTAACAGCATAGAGGAGCCACTGAATATTGTTTAGGCTGGCTAGTTCATGATTCATATATGGTTTGCAAAACTCTAGCTTAGCCACATGGACATAACTTAGATTTAGACAATGCTTACTTCATTTAGGACTTTCCCTGCTCATTTCTTTTCCACAAATTCTCTGGTCTCATTTGTGACTTCTTGAAATGGCCCTCCACAGCTTCCTGCAGCTGGCTTTGGGACAGTGTGTCTGCAAGCTTTCCATCTTTTAATTTCTCTCTTGAATGGCATGGTTGATGCTGGTGAATGAAATTGTAGCTTAACTGACCCCATTGTAAAGGTCAGTCTTCTCACGCTTAACCTTTATTTTAGGGCCACAAAGGCCATAGGGGATGTACAGAAGCATATTGTGTTCTGACACTGTTTTGCTGCATAACACAAAAAGAAGAAGAGAGGGAAGGGAGATACATTTGTGCCACAGGACTCTGATTGCATTTGACAAAAGGCTCGGGTTGCTTTCTATAAAAGTGTGTGGCTATGCACCAATCTAGTAATGGCATTTCCTTAGTTAAAGGCTTTCAAAGGGTCTCACTGTACTACGTACGTTTGTCCTGTAAAAGGCTTCCCTGACCTCAGGGAGCTGCCAAAGACAGCGAGGGAACTCAGAAATCTACTTCTAAATGAACTGTATGTTCAACTGTGGATAAACTGAGCTACTTGGGTCACATTCAGCCTCTCCTTGTAGGTCGGTCAGCAGCCTGTTAATGCAATTTGAATTAGGGTGGAATTTCCCTTTGAGCCTCTGCAGGCTTTTCCCTCACGACAGAGTACGTCAGCAATATGGAGATGTGTCTGGAGTCTAAAAGAAAAGGAGTAAATCATTTTAAATATCAGACAAAATGTCAAATTACTCCATTGCTGTCACCTTAGTTTGCCTTAGATTAGATATTGGCAGTCTTCCTCCAATTAATTTATGTGATATAGCTTCTCTATCGAGGATGAATGCAGTTATCACCTTGAGGCAGGATCCTTGTTAATCACAATGAAGGTTTGATTCAGGGAAAGCAATCCAAGTGGCAATCACAAAGCATGTAATGGCTTCTGAGCAGAGGTGGGCAGCATTTTATTACTGAAGCCACATTCACATAGTTCATGTAGCACAAAGGATCCTTTACAAATTTGAGCACGCTGAGGCCCCCTATAGGCAGTGGAGGTTAAGCTGTTCTTACGACCCAGTCTAAGATTTACTTTTGTTTGGTCTTTCACTTGGTCACGCTCACATTTTTTTTTCTGTAATAGCTTTCTCTGCTGAGACATCCTCTGTAGCTCTGTGAGCTAACGCCATTGTTGCTGATGCGTGACATAGTACTGTAAACTATGCACATTTGTCCCTCCGGGACGGGAGCACAAAGTTACTTTGAAGATCACTGCAGCTAGACAACAAAGTAAGCAAAGTAAAAGTAAGCAAATATCCCTTTAAATGAGAGGGAAAGTGGTATTTTCACAGGAATAAAAGTAATTTGTGCTCTTTACACATCAGATAATTTAACTATGCACTGTAAAAAATATCTGTGAATTTGATGGTAAAAAAACTGTAATATTGCAACATTAAATTAACGTAAAGTGTGAAAAGGAAAAATACTGTATTTTTACATTTAATTACTGCAAAAATAAAAATATGGCCAAACAGTATTTTTTTACATCTATTTGTTATAAAAAAAATACATTCAAACCTTGTTAAATAACATTACACTGTATTCATTACAGTGATATCCCGTAAAAATATATTACTGTCACTAAAATTATACATTGATTCTCTGAAATCCACAACTTCTAACTGTAAAATTAACAGTAATGTTATTATTTAACCGTAATGTGAGAAACAGTTATCTCATATTTTTTATGGTGAAATTCTGGCAACCACAGCTGCCAGTATTTTACTATAAATTTCACAGATTTTTTTTTTTACAGTGTGGGCTCAGTTAAACAGCCTTATCTATCATCTTTTTTTTTTTTTTCAAAAATTCACCATGAGTCAAAAGCTTGCTCTGTTTTGACAGAATAACTCTTGCTGCAGATTCATGGATGGTTGACTTCCTCGCAAATATAATCCTCCTGGAAACTCAGGTGGAAGTCAGTTTGTTGGTTGGCTGGCTACACAGACCCAAGACTGTGAGACCACCAATACTTGAACTAATCATTCCACAGTGGTGAGTCCACTGTGGAAGATTACACAGAAACACGCGTGAGGAAACATGACTTCAAAAGATAAACAAATATGACCTCGCTGTGGTATATCAAGCAGGACATGTAATAAAGGCACTCATATTTTTGCCTTAGTTCTTCAACAGGTCTTCTTTTTCTATAATCCATTCAGTTAGGTTGTGCTCTGTCCACTGCCATGTTTGTGTACTCAATAAGGGAGCAACATTTGTCTGTTCATGGAAGTCAGTCTGCCCGCTGTGATTGGCTACTGGGGTATTTAGTCAAAGGCAAGACTCTGGGAGGTTATCACATGATTGGGAGCAGTGAAGTAATCATAATCACACCATACACTTGAGAAATTTTTTGTACAAATAATTACTTGCGAACAAGCTTTGAATCAGGCCACACCCCCATTATCACTGTGGGGGGCAAATTGGGCTCAATATTAGGCTTAAAATCCCCTGGAGTGTAGCCAGCCTTGAACACAGCAATGCTCTCATGCAGTCTCATTTAGCCATTACTTGTAACAAAATGTGGTAAGAGTTGCAAGATTCTGAGGCAGCCTTTGTCTCTTTTTAAATAATTCAGTCTAATCCAGTTTTTGACCTGACATTGAGTAAAATGAAATGCACTATAGACTGTTTTCATTCAACATTTTTATACATTTTTACGCATGTTTTTGCTTTCGTTTAAGTATGGCTGCATTGAAGTGGTCCAAAGGTTTTCTGGAGGCCTTCAGGTTGTATTCAGCACAAGTGTGCTATAAAAGGAGCTTAAACCCCATTTAAAGTCATTCCAAAAAAAAAAAAACCAAAAAGAAACATCCCATGTAAAATATCAACATCTCGCTATAATTTTAGCACCGGTGGTCTACTAAAATGATTTCCAAACAGTCACAGGCAAGCAATAAACTGCTTTACAGGAAAAGGGCTCAGAACAATTCACCAAAACATGTACAGAACATCAGGGGCTGCAACTCTCACACTCCTGGAGTGGTGCCGGTCTCTTCCTCACACACACACACACACACACACACACACACACATTCCCTGTATTTATGATCCACAGACGTGGAATACAGTGCCTTCCAGCCCTGCTTGTTGAGAAGATAAGGATACTGCAGACCAACATAAATTGCCAATAACTGGATTTAAATGACCCACACAAATACATAGCACTTCTTTTTCACCTCGTCTAGGATCTAAGCGCTTCGCAATGTGTTTTTCATGCAACCACTCACACTCAACACACACACTTTATATTCTCTCTGTATATGAACTCTACATACTAAAGGTGGAGCGATTTTCTGACTTTTGAACGGGTGTGAATTCAAATGTGACAGACTGATTTAAAAAACACTGGAGTACTAGCAAAGACTGAGCATGAAAACCCCTCTGTCTTCACTCTAGTCAAATAAAGCAAATCCGGTTAAGTAGCTGTATTCGTCAAAATGTCAGTGACAAACCTCTGACATAATCCTGTCATTTCAGCGTCACACAGCCAGAGAGAAAAGCACACCCAATCAGTAAGACTGACACATGCTGCATAACAAATGAGTCTTGTTCTGTGTCAAATCATTGACACACTACACCCCGGTAAGGATAACACCAACAGAAGCACACACACACAAATTATTTTGTCAAAGCCTGGATTTTTCACTTCTTCACATCTACATTCAATCGTATCTTCTGTTTTCTTCCATTGCGTGAGTATGGGTTACAGTGCATGTGGGTGGAAGTCTTTAACAGGCATCCCTGCAATGTGTTATGATCCAACCAGAGTGTTCAGCTTTGTGAGCAGGAAATATGAGACTGAGATGGTGTGATCACACTTCCAGTTTCTGCTCCCTACCTTGGCAGCTACCGAAGAGCTGGGCTTCTCCAGGAGATCCCACAGTTTCCTCCTCTTGTCCGGGCAGCAGGTGTTATCAAACTCTCCCTCTCCCTCCCTCTCCCTCATTGTCTCTGCCTCCCTCCGCAGCTCCTCGTTCATCTGCTCTTTTTTCTGGTGGTAACGGGCCTGGCAGCAGGACTCCAGGTAGATCTCGTCAATCCCCCAGTAGTCTAACTCCTGGCCGAACGAAAGAGCACACATCTCCTCCATCATGTGCAACTTGCCCGTGCGGTAAAAGTTCAGAATGGAGGTGAAGGCCCCCGGGTGCCGGTCGAAGAAGTATTCGTTCTCGTTCAGGCTGTAGTCGTCACAGATCTCCAGGAGGGACTCGTGGGTGTTGCAGTCCCGCAGCTTGCCGAGTCGGGTCCTGGGTAACCGGTCCAGGGTCCGCCAAAGGACCTCGTGGTTCAGACCCCCCACGTTGAGGCGGACTCTGCGGGATCGGGCTTTGGTGCGGATGATGTCGATGGGCTCCGGGGGTAGCGAGGGACCAGTCCGCACATTCGTGGGCTTGGGCCCAGATGGTCCAAGCTTCTCAGCCATGATGATGGAAAAAGAGACTGTGAGAAAAAAAAAAAAAAATGAAAGTGGGGGAGGAAAAAAAAAAAAGTCCAAAACTTTTCAGTTATGTTGGATCTTCTTTAGGCAGGTCCCTCCATGGCTGAGAAAGCAAAAAGAGACCGTTTGTAGCACAGTGAAAAAACCGAGTCACATGAACACATTTCAGCACCAAAAAGGATTAAAGAGCATCTCTCTTCAAGTTGCAGAGATCGGTCACCTGTTATCAAATGTCATCAGACGAAAAAAGTAACAGCTGTACAGCATTATCGATCCCTTTCACCACATTTCTTAGGCTGTATTAGGCAGAATCAATGGTTTTGTTTTAAGAGTCAATATGGCTGCTTTGCTTTGCTCTGTAGTCCGACGCTGCTGCTTTACAGTGAAGCAACTCTCGCTTGAGCAATACTTTGTGTGCAGACCTTTCTTAAAATGCACATTTGAGATTCACTCTTGTATTAAAACTGTTTGGATGGAGGATGCATGTGTGGCAGCGACTTATAGTCTTATCATGATCAAATATAGCCATATTTCCTGTTATATGAAACTCCCACAGATACAGTAATTCTACTTATGCTCAATTTAAACATCCTTTATAGACCGAATAAAAAGATTAACATTCTAAAAAAAAGTTGTAAATATGTTTCTTTACAGGAATGGGTAACCATTGTGAGCAAAAATTGGACTATCATCTATATGCAAGAGGCATGTGAACAGATTTTAGTGAGATTTGATACAGCATGATGTGGATGACGAATTTACCACAAGGCTTTACAGTTCAAATATAATAATATGTGTATATGTACTTAAAAATGGATGTAAAGCGTTATAAGATGTTTTTATAACAAATGCTTGATTTTTTTTAGAAATAAAAACAAAGCAAAGCACTGCAGCATACCTGTTACACTACGTCTGATTTTGATGCCTGAACAATCCACCACTTACCTTCACTACAACCTGCACTGACAGCACACACATTCTCCTGTGACTCAGTTCAAAGTAATGTTACACTTATAGAATATAACATCGCATTAAAAGGATCAGTCTCACCTTGCCGCGACAAACCACCTTTTGCATGCAAACTCCTCTTGCTCCTAAGGGAGAAGGATTTTAAAGGGAGCCGGGATCCCCCTTCAGTCAAGCGGCCGCGACTGGAGGGAGCACTCCGCGGACACCCGCGCGTCCCACATTGCGCTGAAAAATGAAGTCGGAAGGAGAAGAGAAAGAAGTGGTTTCCTCTAGAAGCGATCACATGAACGCGAGCGCTGGTATTCCGCCATGGAAAGGCTGCGAACAAGAGGCGCCTTCTGCCTAAAGACGCTTGAAGAAGAGACGGGCTCGCTGATGCGCCGTGTGGCTGCGGACGTCGAGCGCGTAAAAGGCGACGGGATAATGGAACTGCGGAGTGTCCCGCTGTGTACTACATGAAGGAGGAGCAGAGGGGCGCACGCAGGCTGCACCACCAGGAAAGAGGTGAAGACCAAACTACAACTGGGCAGAAGCTTTTAGTCACTAAGAGAACAAAATATAAAAAGATTGACTGGAGAGTTTTGTTTTTATTTTTATTTTTTTCGAGATGGGAAGCAGTTATATGGAAAGTTAATTGCGTCCACACCAGCATATTGATTTCTGTCTCATGATTACTGAAACAAATACACATTTATGTACGAAAAAAAACAAATTGAAACTTAAAAGATTTATACACCCTAAACCACTCTGATCTCATATCTTGGAAAATGCAGCAGTGGCAGTATAAAAGTAACAAAATGATGGTGCACACATGGCCACAGGCAGCCTTTAAGTGAAACGCCTCTTATTTGCAGCGCTGAATAAACTCATTGTCTTCAAGTTGTAATTCTGTGAGAATCTTCACTAAGCCAGTAAAAATAATGTTTTCTTCAGGTGCTTCTGAAGAATAACATAAAGTGTTTTCACTCACACCCCTCCAAGTCTCATATCCAGCCTGCTTTGTGGCCTCCCTTTTTACAATGTCAGCAGCAGACCCCTCAAAGCTAACAAGTGGACTGAACATTTTTAAAATCTTCATTTTACCCAAGGGTCAACCTGCAGTTTTCAAAACCGACCCCAACCTGGAGGTACAGAAGTTCCTTGAATAACCAATAGGATCTGGCTCCAAAAGTGAGTCCATTTCAATCCACCCTCATGTTAAAATTTCCAACTTCACAGCTGAAATAAAGACAGTTCATTAAACTTATAGTTTATTTCTGTTAGTATTTACAGCCTCATGACAAAAAAAAAAAGGTTTTGGTTTCTATAGCTAGATATCACATCCATAGTAACTGAAGTTTTTTTCTGCCTCATTTGGCAAGATTACATACAACCATACATGCATATTGCATAATTAGGAGAGTTTTGTTTTTTGTTTTTTTTTTAGTTGATGGTATCAAACAGACGGGCAGCACGGTGGCTTAGTGGTTAGCACCAGGGGCGCCGCTAGGGATTTTGGGCCCCATGAAAAGAATCATTACAGGGCCCCCCCAACACAGCAGCGAAATTTGTTGATGCTATTTTTGATCCTCATTAGGGGCCTCTCTGGGCCCCCCTCAATCATGGGCCCCTATAATCCGTATCCTTTACCCCCCCTTTTCGGCGCCCCAGGTTAGCACTGTTGCCTCACAGCTAGAAGGTTCCTGGTTCTTATTTTAAAGATAATTTGACTTGTCGGGCCAGTAACTATACTAACAGACTGCCACAACAAGCTCTGGATAGATGTGGAAGGTTCCTGGGGCAAAGGTGATCAAATCCATCAATTCGATCTGAGTTTAGCTCATGTTAATATGTGATGCTACCTATCATTCCCTCCGTGCAGAGGACCAGATGTCACCACTGAAACAAGTTGCACTAGTTTTTATTCGTTATTGTTTTGAAATACTTAGTTATAGTTTAGTTTTTATTAGTTTCAGTGTTAGTTTTAGTTTGTAAATTAGGGTTGTAATTTTAGTTCGAGCGAAGCACTGAACTTTTTGAAGGCTATCGAATCACATAGTCGTGTTTACATTCTGGTCTCAATAAACATATTTATCAATGCGTCTTCCCGCGTGTGGTGTTCCTGCGTATTTACTGACCGGCAGCTATCTGGTCGCCGGTGGTAAACAGTCCATTATAGTTGCTGTTTTCTCCCGTTCCTCCCCACGCTGACTGGCCTGCAGCTGTAGCTTCTCTTTCCAGGGGGCTAGCTTAGGCTAGCTTATCCAGCTAGTCTTGGTTAGCCTTCTTGTGCGAGCTTTTTTCAAATGGACTTTCAGATTTGTTGGTTTTTTTCCCCTTGAGAAGTATTCCACACATTGTATCACCTGCTTCTACAACAAGGCACTTATTTTTATCATTAACACAGTCATAGTCAAAGAAATCCCAAATAGGACTGTGCTGCTTTCTCCCAACTTTTGCCGCAGCCACTTCTGCTTCTTTTTTTTTTTTTTTTTTTGCGGTTGTTGTTGTACGGCGGAGCGAAGTTAATAGATCTCAAACGTTTTTGAGGAAAAAAAATTACAAACACGAAAACGAAGGACGTTCTTGACATTATTATAGTTAATTTTAGTTTGTTTTATAAACACATAATACAGTTTCAGTTAGTTATAGTTTTTTTTTTAAAAAACTCTCGTTTTTATTTTATTTCGGTTAATGAAAATGTTTTTTCAATTCTAGTTTTCATTATTTTGTTCGTTTTCGTTAACGATAATAACCTTGAACACAACTGACCTTCAAATGTACCCTTCAGAAACACGTGTGTGACATCACAGAAGGGTTTGTCCAGTCCTCTTTATACAGTCTGTGATTTCTGCCGGTGAAAGCGGCCTGATCTGCAGTAGACAAGAAGGTAACACGATCTCTTCTCTTAACCACTTCTGAGAGCAGTGAGCCAGTGATAAACCAAGGAGATACACTTCATACCATATCAGAATTCATCATAATGATCTGCCTACTCCCTGCTCTGAAGTGAATAAATATAGACAAATTACAGGATTCCCTCCTATCCTCCAAGTTAACACTAGCTTGTATTTTTTTCTTCCCTTTAGTCCACATGAGTAATCCTCAGTTCCACGAGATTTCCCTGCAGATTTTACATACGTGCATACTGAACATTTTCCCCTTACCTCAGCGCTTTTGCAGAAATTTGATTAAAGACTGTATATGTGTAATTGATTTCCCTTCCATGTTCCTTCCTCCCAGTGACATATGATCAATACCGCTGCATTGACCAAACAAACCCTCTGTGCGCATGTGGCTGGTGTCTTACCCCTGTGGGCGCTCTTGTTTCGAAGGTCAGCAGCTTCAGTATTGTCCAGATCTATAAACGTGACGATTCACGGCTCCTGTGAAATCTGACAGCACGTTCGTGATATTCAGGATATCTCTGGCTGTCCTCACTGTTGATGCAAGAAGGTTGTAACGTTATGCTGACTAATTAGATGAAGAGATCGTTCGAATATTGAATTTTCCCCGTTGACCTAACAACACTTAAGATGACAGCACGCAGGCCCTTGTGAAAGGAAGCATATCAACGAGCCTCAACTGACACAAGTAAAATATTAACAAAACTGCTGATGACACAGTTGTTAATGTTGGTACAGAGAAATTATAAAGCGTAATTGACTGTGTCCACTTTCATTAATTATCATTATCAAACCGGCAGCCAGTCACCTATCCCCTGAGCTGGGTCACACAAGACTGCACTGGTGCTGATTATCAACCGCAGACCACAGCTTCTGCAGCAGTCAAAATGTGTTGAATATGCTTCTACGCTAACATCGCTAGTACACCAGGAAGCAGGAACCACAACCCACAAAGTGCACGTAATAACTCTTGTACAGTCTAAAAAAAACAGATTGCTATTTTATTAAAATGACGAAAACTGCTGTAAAGTACTTTTCCTAGAGAGTAGAGAAGAGCCTGTTAAGAGTTTTTTTTTTTTTTTTTTTTTAATATTCCTGTGTTTTACGTTGGCATGTGCGCTTGTGTGGGCTGTTGCCACAGCAACCCAAATAGTTGCATCATTTCAAAGAAACACTTTGAGCCATGGAGCCAGATAGACTTTAATATCTAGCTGTAATGGGGCTGCTCTGTGTAACCGAGTCACTGAATCAGCTCTCTGGCTAACTAACCTGGCTGTCTGTATTCATTGGAATATGTATTTTACTATTTAAGATAGCTTCTGTTTTCTATATTCTGTTTATGTTAGGGAAGGTTTCAGTGTTTGTCATGTTAGAGGTAAAGGAGGAGGGACCAAGAGAAGGAGGTCTGGGGGCTCCTTGGGAGTCCAGAACTGGTTCACTTGAGTGGCAGAAAATGGATGTACAGTCTATAGATTTCAGTTCGCATCAAAGGTCTCTCAGGAAAATGAGACAACTTGTGTTCATATTTTAGGTTTTTTGAGCTGAATGACACATAAAATAACTCCAAACACACATTGTCATATTTGTGAAATGAAGGAACCGTTGCATCTCATTTAACATGTGACAAAGTCGACATTTGGATGTTGGAGGGAACGGAAGGGAACTCTCACAGGCTTCCTTATCTGCTTGTGAATACTGGTTTTGTGCTCATGTTTACTTGTGATGACAGTTTTCCACTTGTGGTAACCAATTTCCCATGCTCATATCACATTTAAGTGCTCATGTTTTCTGGGCGCGTGCTTGGCTTAGCATTTTAAAATTAATTAAAACCTTTGAAAATGTTGCTGTGTGGAAAAAAGAAAAAAAAAAGATTATTTATCATCAGTACAAAATACAGTGTTAAGTAGCTGTTTCACCATTTTTCCCCTTCGAGATGGGCTGGTGCTTCCAGTCACTGGTCTGAAAGGCCTTTACCCCAGATGTAGTCTTCTAACACTTGGTAACACATTTTACTCTGAAATGCTGTTATAACCTTCTGATTACATCGTTTCTTTAAAACGTGGAGAGTTTCCACTGATGGAGGCAGCAAAGCAACCCCACAGCATGATGGATGCCACCGCCATATTTGACCCATAATATTAAGATAAGTCTGGCTTTTCCTTTTCCTATGGAGGCCTAAAGGGTTTAGTTGAGGGTGGAACATGGAGTATGGGCTAAACATAACAAACAAACAAAAAAAGGTAATTAGTTGGCTGTTATTCTCCAAGTGTCATGAATTGACACTTTAAACATAAATTAATGATCCTGTAGCATTTGATATTCCTCTGTTCTTCATAATACAATTTTAGATGCTCTCAGAAATAAAAAAGGGAACAGTTTTTATTTTATGCCCTAAAACCAGCATTTAAGCGGTTAATTAAGGTTATGTGAAGGCTAAATAGAGTTGTTTTTCTCTAATTTGTCTGAGAAACCAGATAAAATGAATTAAAAGTATCACAATAATTAAGTGAAGGGTCAATTTTGTGTTTTTTTTGTTGTTGTTGTTTTTTTTTACGAAGTTTTGACAAAATTCCAAATGCACCAAACTGGTTTAATTGCATGTATCTCTGGAGATCTTAATAAATCTTTGCACAATATTCAGAAGTGCCAGTATCTCTCTCGAGAACTGCGAGTGTATTCTCATCAATCTAAAAAAAAAAAAAAAAAGAGTTGGCTGACTACTGACTGCTGCTCTCCTGAAGTGTCACTGCTGGCTCTATTTTCTCTTTTCACTTTGTCATAAAATGTGTTCCTTCATCATCCACCGTGGACACATTTGGACCCGACAGCTCCTGCCTCTGATTCTAACAGCATATAAGAGAGATGCCTCATCATCTGTTCATCACACACCCATTATAGATATACACCAAGGAGCAGGGGTAAGACAGTGTTCGGCTGCCCTGTGAGGACATCCTGCTGCGTTGGGCTCTGAGACGATAAGGTGCTGTGAACAAGTCAGAACTGAGCAGATTTTTCCTCTTAAAGTCTGAGCAGATCTATCATAACAAGAAAATGTCACGTCACATGTAAAATGCTTACTTTGTGTTTTGGTGTGGTGGTCAATAAGAGAGAGAAAACACACCACTGTTTGTTCTCTTTGGCTATTTTTAGCTGGTGGCCATGTAAAGATCCACACACCCACCCACCCATCCTCAGTGGACAACCGTGGCCTTCAATATAATGGCCTGTGTCCAAGTCAAATCATTAATCTACGTCACGTCTTCATTCATCCTGCAAACACACCTGTTCAGGCTCTGACGCCGCCAGCAACATGTAACATGTCAAAAATACACACAACGCAATGAACATGCCTTAGTATCTGCTTGTGCAACAAACGACTGTGGTATGTGGAATCTCCAGAGGGTTTAGAGATCTATGTCTGTGCAGTGTATCCGCTACTAAGTCCTGCTTCAAATCCAACCAAAGAATGTGCAATGTATCATCTCCTTCTCTGTGTCTTCACATTTATTTTCACTCCCCACTGCCATCAATCAAAATGAGCGAACAAAGCTTGATAAACAATCTTCAAAATCAGGAAAAATAAAAGGAAAAAAGAAATTCTTGTATGTATATATCCATGGTACTCTGGTACAGTGTTTTCTCTGGTGCTCCCCGTGGAAGCATACAAGCAGATGTGATTGATTACCTCTTCTTCCTGCTGGGATTGTTTGCATAATACACCTAGGCCATGGATCACTAATTAAATAGGTGTTGTTGTGTTTTTATATTCATATATTTTATATTAGTATCTCTGCTGCTGCCAACAAGTTGCTTTCACAATCTTATTGTCCCACTAAGCACAGTATCCACGCTGTGCACAGACAAGGAAACACACAGACCCCATAGCCTGTTTTGAGTTGTAGTCCTCAGCATCACTGTATACCAAATAGAGACTGCCACATCCTTTTGAAGCTCAGTGTTACCTCCAAATTTCAGAGGTTTGCACCATACTCATCAACATTCATCAGTGTAAATAATGCTGCCTTGCAGGGCTGACAACATGCACAGTGCTGCTCCTTATGCAAAGTGATTATGGTAGTGAGATAATGTGAATATGATACAGGTGGTCTAATTGGAGCAAAAACAACCCACGGTGACATTTTGACCAGCTACTATGGTACTACAGCTACTGTCAAGCCGCGTCTTATGAGAGTAAACCTTTTTGCAATCGGGGCATGTGTGGCACCTGCAGCATGTTCCAGTAATCACTGTGTGTTGTACGCTGAAGTGAAAGACAGGGAGACCTTGGGATGAATAGCAATGAAGCCACTTGTGGTGAGGATGGCAGATTAGTTGGACCAGTAGTATTGTCAGCCAGCACCTTACTTCTATTACTCTTTTCAAGTTTAAGGTGTCTTTTTTTCCTCTGAAACACAACAATCTGAGGCTTTACAAAAGGATGTAAAAGGAATAACAGGGAATACAGCTGACGTGCTACTTTTTGGATCATCGTCATTAGTTTACCAGCGATGCTGGGGTGCTAATCCAATATGGTTTATTCTGAGGTTAGACAGAAGGTTGCCGTGTTTACTTTTTCATCAGTCAAAGTTGCATTGATACTGCTGTCAGTTGTGTAATTGGGTCCACAGGTAGTGCTATAGTTTTTTGTGTGCCTCTGCAAAAAAAATGTGAAATATTAATCATTTGGGCAGGAAACCAAATCTTGCCCTCTCCTGTGAGGGAAAATATGATGGGGAAACTCTTTTTTTTCCAAGCACAAATGAACAGAGAGGAAAGACGAGTGAGATCTATTTAAAGCTGCGTGTAATAAAGCTGCTAAAACTCCCTTCTCAGTGTTAGTAAAATAAGGTGTCTGTAACATAAATGCAATGAATTGGAGCAGGCAAAACTGGTTGCTTAAAATGGTCACCTTATATTGGTAATGTCACAGTGTGTTGTTGTATTGATATTGTAGTTAAGTGCTTAAGTGTTCCACACCCTGTTAAACAGCCTTTTGAGAGAGAATCTTGTTTTTAGTTTAAAGTTTAAAACAGAGTGAAAAGACTCCTACAATACTTCCAAGTGAGGCATTAATTGCAAGTGCATTGTCCGTATCCTGTTACCTCATTAATGTGTCATGGCAGTCAACCTGGAAAGACTGGCCAGTAGTGAGCTGGGTGTGAGTAGAAGACGTGCTGACATGCAATCCCTCAACAGCAGCTGGGACGTTCATTTGTGCATGTACAGCTGGGTGATAACCTTGAATATTTGCATTAATCAATTAATCTGGATAGTATTTGCAGAAATCCTCTGCGTGCAGCTGGGATATTCGATCACTGTCAGCATCTAGAGCTGATAGGTCATCTTTTTATCTTCCTCATGTCCTTCAGGGCTACATGTATTGAACTTTAAAGATAATCCTTACTGCTGGAGATGACAGATGGAGAGATGGAGAGGACTTTGGTACATGGTCTCTAGAGCTGCCTACAAATGTAAGCCAGTCAGTTGAAGAGGTCACTGGTTCTGTTCTTGATGTAGCTGATCCTTTGCGGGTGTGATGCATCACACTCTCTACGGCCCATAATCACACAATAAGATGGGAACTAGTTTGAACCGCCAAGTATTAGATGGACTGTATGTTAACTATGACAGATTGTGGATGCAACTGTTTTGTTTTGTTTTTGTTTTTTTTGTACGTTATAACTTGATTTTTAGGTTATTTGTGTATGCGACCTGCTTTATTTTGAAACTAGCTTTTCTTGTGCACCTTTGTTGTTTTCCCCTGCTTTTAATTTCCGGATAGTAATTTAGTTGCCTAATTACTCCAGCCTTCCATGTTATCCATTGATTACCCATGTCTCCATTTATCCTCAACTCAGAGAAAGTTGGATGGTATTGGAAAAAAGATTAAATGAGAAAAAAGGCTGACCCGTTCCTGATATGTGAAGAATACAGACTGAATTATGCGCTGACAACATCAAACTGTTGGATGATGTGTTTACGGGAAACGAGATAAAATAAAACCTGAAATGTACCATTGCTTGGTATCAACAAGGTACTGAAAACATTCCTCAGAGAGTTTGGTCCATGTTGACATGATAGGCATCACGTAGTTGCTACAGATTTGTCGGCTCCACATCCATGATGCGAATGTCTCTTTCCACCACATCCCAAAGGTGCTCTGTTGGATTGAGATCTGGTAACTGCGGAGGCCATTAGAGTGCAGTGAACTCATTGTCATGTTCAAGAAATCAGTCTGATGTATGATTCGTGCTTTATGACATAACGTGTTATCATGCTGGACATGGTCAGCAATAACACTCAGGTAGGCTGTGGTGTTGACACGATGCTCAGTTGGTACTAATGGGCCCAAACTGTGCCAGGAAAATATCCCCGACACCATTACATCACCCCTACCAGCCTGAACCGTTGATACAAGGATGCTTTCATGTTGTTAACACCAAATCCTGACCCTACCACCCGAATGTTGCAGCAGAAATCAAGACTCATCAGACCAGGCAATGTTTTTCCAATCCTCTATTGTCCAATTTTGGTGAGCCTGTATGAATTGTAGCCTCTGTTTCCTGTTTTTAGCTGACAGGAGTGGCACCTGGTGTGGTCTTCTGGCACCTCAAGGTTTGTCATGTTGTGCGTTCAGAGATGCTCTTCTGCAGACCTCGGTTGTAACGAGTGGTTATTTGAGTTACAGTTGCCTTTTTATCAGCTCGAACCAGTCTGGCGATTCTCCTCTAACCTCCGGCATCAACAAGGCATTTGCACCCACAGAACTGCAGCTCACAATCCCACCAGATCAGCAGTTTCTGAAATACTCAGACCAGCCCGTCTGGCACCAACAACTATGCCACGTTCAAAGTCACTTAAATCACCTTTCTTCCCCATTCTGATGCTCGATTTGAACTGCAGCAGATCGTCTTGACCATGTATGCAATTAGGTACACCTGTCCAACGAGCAGTTGGACAGATGTACCTATTGTTAATAATTTAACAATAGCATCCTTTGATTTTTCCAGTACATTCAACACCATCCTGCCTTTATTACTTGGGTGAGAAACTACAGCTGATGGGTGTTGGTGCGTCCAATGTGTAACTGACCACATGGCAGGCAGGTCACAGTTCATCTGTTTGGACTGTGTTCTGTCTGATGTGATGGTGAGTTATACAGGAGCACCTCAGGGTACTGTGCTGTCTCCCTTCCTGTTCACATTATACATCACAGTTCTCCAGTAAACTTAGAGTCATACCACTTTCATAAGTTTTCTGATGACTCTGCAGTCGTTGGGTGTGTAAAGGATGGTCAGGAGGAGGAGTATGGAGCACTGATGGATGGCTTGATGGATTGGGCCAGAGTAAATCATCTGCTGCTGAATGTGGACAGGACGAGAGGAGAGTTTAGAAAGAAAGAAACAGCACTGAGGACCCTGTGCATTCTGGGTAAGGATGTGGAGAGGGTTGAGGACGGCAGGTGATGGTTTACATCGACAGCAGGCTGAACTGGAAGACTAACAGCACAGCTGTATCCAAGAAGGGTCTTAATTAACTCCGCCTCTTGAGGAAGCTGAGATGTGTTGTGGCCAGTGCTCTTTTATTCTCTGTTATCTGCTGGGGGAGCAGCATTTCAGCCAGTGACACAGATAGACTAAATAAACTGATTAAGAAGGCTGGCTCTCTCACTGGCTACAGACAGCAGACATTTGAAGCTGTGGTGGAGAGGAGGACTCTAAACACACTGTTATTTATCATGGATAACCCCAAGCACCCTCTCCACCACACACTGGATCGACAGAGGAGCTCCTTCTCTAAAACACTGAAACAGCTTTGTTGTTGTAGGGACCATCACAGGACATCTTTTCCATCTGTCTATTTATCTGTTTTTCTTTGCCCTATATGAAATGAGGGTTATTGCACTTCATAGAGATAAGTAAATAGGGACCTTTTGTTAGTCTCTATGTTAGTCAAAGTAACCAGCATGAGTAACCATCGGCTGGATAATTTTATTTTGACTGGTCCTGATGCTGCGTGAATGTTGTGTGGTTAAACACATGAATGATGCACTGACACACACCATTCTTGTGGCCCGTATTGATATTAGGTAGACAGGAAATGGGAAAAGAGAAAGTTGGAAGACATGCAGCAAAGGGTCACGGGCCAGGACTGGAGCATAGGCCAACCAGGGCCACCATAAGCCACCAGGGGTGTAGCTATTGTACCTGGGGCACCTGCTCAACCAGGTGTGCTATCCCCCACCCTGCTGGCAGACAACATCTCTGCAAAAACAGCTGTGAAAGGCTGCATATATATACACTTTTTATTCTTGCATTCGATTTTACTTTTCCTGTGCATGTATGTGAGAGAGTGTCCTTCACCAGCCCTTTCTGACAGTCTAATCCAACATACAGTATTTTATTGTGCATGTAATATATATGCCTATACATGTACCTTGTGATTGACAATATAGATGTGCACATACAATATGAGCATGCATACCTGCAGACAGCATACACACATAACTGCGCACGCATTTATGCTTATACACATACAGATGTATACAATTAAGAGCTGCACAAAACACAAACAAAATTATCAACAAACAAACAAAGTAAAAGTGAAAATACGTAAAGACTGGCATCTGGTTGTGACTGCTATGTTGACAGTGACACTGATTAGTTACAGATACATTGTCAACTCAGTATTGTGGTGATGTGCAGGGTGCAGTTCCCAATGAAGACAGGCAGGCATATAAACACGTATCTCTGAATGTATATACTTTGAATATCTAGTTTTAAAATCTGTACCAATAATATAACATTCAATGACATGCATACTGTGTAACAATTTATGGTGAACATACTAATACTGATAGCAATATTTATACGTTCAACTAAATTTACCAGACACACTTATACACACACACACACACACACACACACACACACACACACACACCTATAAACATGCACACATACATACATACACCCACACACAATTTTCCTTATGCATGTATTTATATATGTATATGTATACACACTTTTACACCCGTGCAAGCATAGATATGCATTTCTACAAGCACCCACACATCTAAAAATATTAATGATTATTATAATAATAACTAGAAAAGCACTCAGAGAGCGCAGACCTCCGCCAAGTGCAACAATTCCCCCATATTGCCATTTACAGATTGCGATAAAATCCGCGTTCTCGATCAGATCTGGATCAGCCTTTGAAATTTGATAGAGGTTCCCATTGTCAATCCCTGAGTCAATTTCATGAGTTTTGTGCAATAATTAACGGAGATATTGAGAAACAAAATTTTTGGCCCCATTGACCGCAATGTTATCGAAAATTTGAAAGTGATCCAGAATCCAGGATTTCTTCCGGATCACACCCAAAATGAAATCAGTTCTTCCTTTTCACATTTCTGACAACGCCTGAAAATTTCATCAATATCCATCCATAACTTTTTGAGTTATCTTGTACACAGACAGACAGACAGATAAATGCCGGCAAAAACATTACCTCCTTGGCGGAGGTAATAATAGTGACAGCGACAACAATACCAATTGTAAAATTAAATAATAATAAATAATGCCAACAACAGTATCAACAATCATAATGCTATTAATGACAATAATATCACCAATAATAAAAATTCTAACAATAACTATGGTAATTATTATCATCAATTATTACCATCACCACCATTCTCAATTGCCCAGAGTCAGCTGCTCCTGTTCCCCCATGTGCTCGTTAGTACCAGCCGTGATCCCACCACAGCGGCTGGTTGGCGCAGAATAGCCTGAAAAGCGGCCACAGGACGGCCACAGGACACAGGACAGTCCCTCTCCCATGCCCACCAACTGGAACTCTCCAATTAAAAGAGGAAAAAATGGCTCTTGAAGGCATGTGGTTGTTGTGGACGAGTCTAAATTTGAAGTTACTCTTAAGAAGTTGCTAGGAACCCTAAAGAAGTGATGCAGTGACACGGTGATGGTCTTAGCCAGACAGTAAAGGTCTACAACATCACATTAGTATTAAGATGTAGATAATGCACATTTTTAAAGTAACATGTCAGGAAATATTGACCTTATCATGGTGTAAGAAATAACAATTGTGTCTGTATTTTGAAAGAGAATATCTGAACCTTTGCAAAATTTTGCAAAATTGCCAATATGGCTATTAGTTCTGGTGCGAGATTTTGTTGAACTATCACATAACAACTTGTACTCCAAAGTTTACTCTAAAAACAAACAAATGAAGACAATACTGTTTTGGGGATTTTAAGCTTGTTTTTCTTTTTTCAGTTCTTGTTTCCTGTAGTCCATTTGCTTTTGTTCTTCTATTTCACATTTGGTTGATTTATTGTTTTATTTTGAACGTGTTTTACCTTCTGTGTGATATCTTGTTTGTCTTACTTGTTGGTCTTTTCTCTTCTTACACCTGTGTCTTTTTAGCCCTTGAGTGTTTGTGTAATGTAGTGCTTTGTTTGCTCTCCCTCTTGCTAGTCTGTTGTCATTCTGCTGGTTATGCTCAAGCACAAACATCCCCTCTTCAGGGTTGAAGCCGTTCCAGAAAGTAACAAAAATTGCAATTCCTCGACTGACCACTAGGTGCATGGGAAATGGGAAATCCCAATTGACCCCAATGTTAAAATGCTCAAATTTTGCAGCAGAAATAACATATTTATAGCCTGGAATAAAAAGTGTTTAGATTTCAAACCAGTGACAATTGTATGGGGAGTGATTTTTTTTTTTTTTTGTGCCACATCAGGTAAAAATATATAAAGCAATAAAATGTCTATGATCCAACCAATCAAATGGCCAGATGTCCTTTGATTGAAAGCTAGCCAGCCAATAGCTTGCTCTCTCTGCAGCTCCTCCAGTTTGGCTTGGTTGAAAAGGCTGGGAGCCACAGCAGATCATACAAGGACACTTCCATGCAGAACTCTGCTAGGACTTGCAGTCTATCATCCAACAGTTCTTGGACTGATGGTAGTAGGCTTCATCTCTGGCACCACTTGCTTTGAGTGTCCATGTGGTAGACACTTGAAATTACAATGTTTGGGCAGATTTAGTCAAAATGAATGTAAAGTAATACTATCATACTGGGTTAACATAAGTTAAGTCAGCTGAGCTAAAATAGCTAACTATAACTGGTGGGTGTGTTCCAGCTGGTTTCTCTCCTTGTTCCACTCTTTCCAATATTGTATGAGGAAAAAAAGAGGCTTCAAAATCCCTCTGTAGAAACCTATGGGTGACGTTACTGGAGGGCTTGTCCATTAATATGTACAGTCAGTACTCATGCTCCCTGTATTGTTTCCTGTGTTGATCCCTGTTTTGCTTTTAATTCCCCTGCCACCTCTCCCTGACCCTCTGTCTTTGGATTTTTTTGTGGCAATACTTTTGATAAAAAATATAACATTTTTTATCTCTGCTTTCTTGCACTTGGGTCCAACATCTTATTAATCCTGACAACCGATATATTTCACATATTGGGAACAGGAAAGTTGATAACTACAGAAATTATTTTGTGCCATGTTCAGTACATAAAATAATCACTTTAAACTTACCTTGGACATTATCACTAATAGACAATTTTGGAAAAAATTCTGCCATTTTCTGTTTCCTCTGCTTTACGTTTGGTTCATCTTGTACAAGATGTGCCAGTACTCCCTTTTGACAAATAGCGCAATTTAGGGACTGTGGACTGTGGAAAAGGAAAAAAAAAAAAACAGCAACAACAGATTGTGCCTCTCCTTTTGTGTTTTGGACAAGGGAAGATAGCTGCAGTATTTATTTTGAGAGATATCTGAAAATATGCTCTGGTAGACAGACTGCTGTTACCTGGTGCCATAGAATCTCATTCAGATCTCAAGAAGAAACTTGTATGTGGAATTAATAGTGATTCTTAAAAACATCTAATGATTCTTTGGTGTATAGATTGAATGTACACATACATTATGAGTACAGGACATAGGTTATTTCTTACAAGGCTGGCATGACTTCAACATTTTTTGTAACTTGTGCCATTTTTGTATAGGATGGTTTATCACCTAGTTTGCTTGTGTGGTATAAATCCTCTGTTTTATGCAGTTTTTGATTTCCTGTTTCTTCATACTTAGTCCTCAGGAGAAGTGAAAAAAAATTGTTCCTACCTCTGTAAATTTAACAGCTATATTTCTCTCCTAGATGCACCTTCCTGTTGCTTCCAGAACCACTTAAGTTTCACGCTGACCGCTTAACAGTGTTGGGCAAGTTCACTTTCTACATGAGCTAGTTAAGTTCATAGTTCATAGAAATTAAAATGAACTAGTTCAGTTCATAGTTCACAGAAATTAAAATGAACTAGTTCAGTTCATAGTTCACAGAAATTAAAATGAACTAGTTCAGTTCACCATTTCAAAAAATTAACTAAATAGTTCATTTTTAGTTCATTTAAAAAAATATATTTTTTAATGTTGTTGTTACCCTTATTTGTCAAAAATGATTACCACTGCCCATATACTACACCACCACAAACGGCAATTATTTTATCCATTTTATCTGTTGAAAATTATTGGGCCAATTCGGAATCCTTAACCAACCAGGGTTCACATTAACATTGAAGAGACAGCCCATGTAAAACTGTAATTTCCGTTTCAGTTTCTCTCTACAGCAGCCATTCCCAAACTTCAGAATACCAAGGCCCAATTTGAAATGTGAAAAATCTCCGCAGCTCACCGAAACCTTTATTTACAACTGTGATCAACATACAGGACAAGGAACCATGATCTGATATTAATGTAAGGGGTCAACAAATAAGGTGACACTTGTCATATTAAGTTAAGATGACAGTAAAATAACACTTAACTGGTTTGTTTTATTAATTTTTAATGTTTTTTTAATCATGTCATGAATATTTTACAGCAGTTAAAAACATGTCATGAATGTCATGAATATTCATGTCATGAATATTTTACAGCAGTTAAAAACATATTTAAAAAAGATCGAGGATTTAAAACACATTTGTTTAATTTTAATTAACCTCTCACGGCCCACCTGCAGTCCCACAACGACCCACCAGGGGGCTGCGGCCCACACTTTGAGAATCACTGCTCTACAGTATATTAAAAATATGAGGAAAAACTTGCTGCCAAATGGACTTTATTATAAGACAAAAACAGGTCCTTAAGGTGCAAATGGTTTTTTCCCCCCATTTAAATATTTCAATCCCCCCGGCAGTCGGGGCGCTCCATTGGCTCTGGGTAATTGTAGCTCTCATCTTCCTCCATGCTCGTTTTAAACATTTGATGACGTAATCGTTAGCGTGACAGAAGCGACAGCCCGTGTTGCCATGTTTGATTGATTTCCTCAGATACATATCAGGCTTGTTTGTGGTGTATTTTAAATGGTTTCGCTGGAAACCTGGCACGGTTTTGTCCGTGCGTGAACTTTGAAAGAGCGTCAATGAACGCGTTAAGGTACAACACTGCCTCTGAAGCAAAGTAAAGGTGATCCCAGGCTTGTAGGGCTAAGTTCATCTCAGCTGTAAGGTTGATCTTGGAAAACAGTGAGCTGATTGATCTTTTTACTGTACTTGAAAATCCCTACTGAAGAGGCTAGAACTCCCCCCCGTCCACCAAGCAGTGTGCCTTGGTATTTCAACGTATGGCAGCTTAACTTGCCCTCTGCCCTGCACACAGGCTTCAGCTCCTGTCCAAAAGTGGAATCGTGAGAAGTGCTTCCTGTGAAGGGATCAGGACAAAGCTTACTTTCATTTGGGAGTGGGGTCATTGTTCTAACAATACTGTTACTAGTGATCCTCACAGGAACTTCCGTGGCAGAAAACTCTTCCGGTTTTGGCAGTGAGACAAAAGAGACCATAAAGCCTTCCAAAGAAATGCTAGATGAGCCTTTGGCAGTGGCAGTAATGTTATCCCCCGGGTCTACTGTTACTCACACCTGAGGGAAAGGTTAGTGAGCAGCTGAACTCTATCCGTTTGATTACCGTGAAAGAGCCCGGGTTAATTAAGTCAGTACAGCTTAATTATAATGAGTACGATACAATGAATGTTTCATTGTTATCCTTAATTACTGGAAGTGTGAGATGCAGCGTGAGGCAGCTGTGCCACCCAAAGGAATCATTTGATAGTGGCTTGTAGGTGTCTCTTGAAACGAATACTCAAAACAGTGGCTGTACATAGTTATATAAGAGGAACCACCAAAAGTCACTTGAGCAGAGCGGCTGTGATCTGTTTGATGATTCATTCAGGAAAAGTTTCTGCTGTATTATTAAGCCTTGTATCCCAGCTTTACACAGTCAAAATTAATCATTAAGATACTGCAGCTGTTTGATTTGAATAAAGCAATTTAAAAGCCATTTTCCCACATGCAGCTACAAAAGATAGGTCTCATTACTGTGCTTGGTTTGATTATATATACAGTATAGTGACCATATAAAAAAAAAAAACACTGCTGTATTTTTTTTCATGAGTGTTAAGCTGTAATTGAGAGCTTTCAATGTGTCATAGGACGATAAATGTATATCTAAAAGTAAACGTCACCATTTTTCTCTCATTATTAAGCGGTGCTTTCGTTGGAATGGCCTAACCTTACATTCATATATACATGACCCTTTCAGAGCATATGCCTGTGCCTTCTGCTGCAAGGCTGCGTGCGTGTTTACCGTCCATTGAAAGGTATTGAGTGCTGTCTATTTAAATGAATGCCTCCATCAGTCTAAGCTTTCAGGGGAGGCTTGTTTGAAATACAGCTGGGCTGCAGTCTGTGCAAGGTGTTTGTCTGCTCCAAGAGTGCTGTTTTGGTATTTTATTGAACCAATTTATTTTCAATAGAAATCCTAGGGATATAAAGTTATCTGTTCAAATTTCCAGCTGGACAGTATTTGATGAGACTCGTTTTTAAAGCATGTTTCTTTTTTTTTAATTTATTTTTATTTTTTTCAAAGAAAAAAAAACACACTATTAGGTGAGGTTGGTAAATGTGGGCCTTTAAAGCTGGAAGGGGCATAACACTGATTCCAAACCATAATGAGAAGATGCTGTAAAAAAAAAAAACAGAGAAAGTGATAAATTCTCATCTCAATTTTAGTGTATAACACTGAAGATAGAGTGTTTGGAGAAATCAATAACCTGTGAGGCAAAGAAAGAGACGATTTAGAACTAGTGAGATAAAAGCTGAACGTCTAATAGATGATAGAGTGAAATTTGTATAAACAGCAATGAATAAATTATTATCCTTTTTTTATTGCAAGGTCAGCACTATTGCTCTGCTTCTCTGGGGAAAACTCCGCCAACTCACATGAGCGCTCTCTTTTTTGCATGCACACACACACACACACACAATTATAGTCCCACACAGTGGTCAATCGCAGGCACTCCACCAACACAAGCATCCCTGCAAGTGCACTTCCCACACATGAATCCATCTTAAAGGAACATTCTGAAGTGAAAACACCCCTAGGTGTATTATTAGATGGTGGGGAGTGTAAAATTGCATTAGGGACAACAAGAATGAGAATCAAAGTGGTTTTAATTTAGAACCATAGACTGTGTGAGAAGAACTGGATAAACCTCCTGTGATGTCACCCATAGGTTTTCTAAAGAGTGCTTTCAAAGCCTCTTCAACCAAATGAGCACAAAGCTTAGTATAACAGCACCACAAGCCACTGGTTATGCTAGCCATCAATCAAAAGACTACGCTCATAATCATGCATACATTTGTTGAGTTCTATAATTTTACCTGATGATGAACATAAAAACACAGCCTCTTGTAACACTTGCCTGTTTTGTCATAAACATAAGTACCGATCCAGTTCCACGGAAACTCTTTTGACATCATTTGACAGTAGCTTGAGTGACACTGGTAAATGACTTGTTCAGGCTTATGATAAGATGGCAGATTCCCATACAAACAGTTATTTTTATGCACTTTTTGTAAACATACGTTTTTTTTTCTGAGATCAGAGAGTTGTGAGTTATTTAAAAGGGCAACCGTGCAGTGTATCTCCTTGACCTGTGCATGTGGGAAGCTGCTTGCTCTGCAAGAGGAGGAGGTGGAAGGGTGAATGCTGCTCTAAGCTGCAAATACACTGAAGGAGGGGAAGCCAGCGAAGAGAATTTCAGATGCAGTAACAAAAAGCTTCCTCAGTGCTGATTTCTCACAATGTTGCTGGCACAACATTTTTAATTTGATGCATAGCTTCATCAATTTCACAGATTTGAAGGTGATGCATGTGGCATATATGGGGCTACATATACGGCTTATATATGAGCTCATATAAATATCTCCAAAAGAAATCAGATTGACAGAGAACGATTAAACTTTTTAGGATTATTTATTGGGTGCTGAGTCAACATGTTGGGAGTAATTTATTTGTTGACCATCAAAAACATTTATGAGTCTGTTTCAGCAGTATGCTCAAAGCAAGAAGTCATAAATCCACCACTGTATCCTCACCCTTCTCTTCCTTTTCTTATCCAAGTTGAGCTGTTTTGCTCCTCCACCTCTTCCTCTTATTTTTATTTTTTTATTTTTTATTTTTCCGTTGTCCTTGAAGATGTGCCATCATGTTAAAATTCAGTCATGGTTGGAGTTTGGCAGGTTGAGAAAAGAAAGAAAGGTTTGATGTGGTGCTGCTTCTTAAACAGTAAAGTGGAATGCAGTTGAAAACTAATGTCCTTGATACAGCAGTTCTAGGGAAAGGAATAAATAAATTATGTCCACGAGGTTGAGGGAAAAAAAAGATTAGTGAGAGGGGCAACAGTCTTCAGGAAACTGCGCTCCACAGGCATATTAGCACATTTTTCAGATAAGCACTTCTTCCCTAATTAAAAATTGAACAGCCTGCCCGTCTGCGCGCTGTGTAATGTTTGTGAATGCAGAGATAGCTCTTGCAGCTCGTCTCTCAGCATGTTTTTCAGTTGGAAATCTGTGGAGTCTCCACAAGGTGGTGTCATGCTCATTAGCTGAATGTTGCAGCTCATTTTGACAGTTGGTCTGCCTCTTGTACTGATGTATGAACTGCTGTTTGGATGAAATTATGTCACTAATGCACACGTCTACATCACCAGCTGAAAGAACTTTATGGTTATTTTTCCTTTTTCATTGAAAAAAAAATCCGACACTTCAAGAAACGTGCATGCTCTTTTTGTTTTTTGACTACTTAGTATGCTTCAGCGTAACTGTCCAAACTCATCTCCTTGCTGAGAACACTTGAGTAAAGGGAGAGGACTATTCTCTATCACATTTTTGAGGGTATATACTGTAGCTGCCCTGACCCATCCACTGACCTTCAAAACAATAGCTGCAGTGGTTTGGAGACAGTTCATTAACCACAATCCATGTCAGTCCACGAGCTCTTCCATCCTCAATCATGAAATAAGAGCGAGCAAACAGGGTGTCCTGAAGTACTGAGCTGACTCGCATCTCTGTCTCCAGGCTGTCTGTTCCTCTGAGCCTTCAAACCTAATCCTTTCCTCCATCTCTTCTTGCGTATCATTGTCACCCATAACCATCAATAAAACTCTTCTGCGCACTCTTACAACGTAAAGCTAAAAAAGAGAAAATCAAAATCAAAAATCACTTGCTTATTGATTTTTGTAAAGCTGCTTATTCCCCGCTGTGCACAAAGACATGAGTGATTACACAATGCAATTACAGTAAACTGCTTTCATCCCTGGTGACACATTGCCCCGGTGGTCAACTCAGCTTCGGGCTGAGTTTAGTGAAGTGTGAGTGTCAGGGTTAACAAGCTTTGTTGAGTTCAGACAAGTGGAACTAACCCTGAATCATGATCGGCTTACTTATCTCCAACCAACCTTTGTAGTTTACAAGTGTGGGAGCACTGGAAACTTTTCAACATCCAGTTGTGACCATATAAAGTGTGACTAATATCAACTTTTATTTGAAGATCTAAGAAACAAAAAAAGCTTGTATTTTCTTCTATTTGTTTGGAACTTGGGAGCCCCTCCAAGGACCACAAAAAAATAAGCTCATTTTATTGGCAGTATATGGCAAAAGAAATTCTGGACCAAATTATCTGACACATGGTGGAAACTTGTTGTAAAACCAGACGCCAATTTCTTTAAAATTGGAAAACAAACCCTTGATCCTGGCAGAGGAGGTGCCATTCTGGTTTCAAGAACCAGTGAATACAGGCCAGGAGCTGTTTATGTGATCAATGCTGTGATTTAAACTTATTCTGGTGGTAACATATGACTACGATCATATTAAATGGGGATTTACACATCAGTAAAATAAAATGCACTGCACATGCTGGTCCTTACATAAGAAATAGTTGCTGGTGGATATTTATTGGGACATTAAAGCATTTACCACTTTGCAATGTTGTAGTTCTGTCTCACAACACTTAAAAGTTCTGGAATTGGTAATACTAAGTTACAAAGTATTGAGTATAATATTGGTTTCTCATGCCATAAGCCAAAGACTTACACATCACTTTCTTGTGATTTGCTGGAATGTGGTCAGAAGCTGTATTACTACATAGAGTGGCTTTAAGATGCGCACCAGTACAAGGGTATTGTCAAATTTTTGGTTTCAAAATTCCACAGAGGTCAGGACTGAAGGCAGGCTGGTCCGGTGGCTGAACCCTGTTCTTCCTCAACCATGTCATTGCAATGTGTGCAGAATGTGGTTTTGCATTGTCTTCTTTAAAAATTCATGGATGTCCCTGGAAAAGATGTCATCTCGAAGGCAGCATATGTTGCTCTACAATGTCAGTGTACTCTTCTGCCTTTACGCTGCCATCACACAAATGTAAAGGAGCTTTGCCATTAGCAAAGATAATCCCACAGCATCACAGAGCCTGGCTTTTGTTGTTGCTGATAACAGTCGAGATTATTCTTTTTACCTCTGCCAAGGAGGTTATGTTTTTGCCAGCATTTATCTGTCTGTTTGTCTGTGTTCAAGATAACTCAAAAAGGTATAGATCGATTTTGATGAAATTTTCCGGAGTTGTGGGAAATGTGAAAAGGAAGAACTGATTTCATTTTCGGTGTAATCTCGGCAGAAATCCTGGATTCTGGATCACTTTCAAATATTAGATAATATTGTGGTCAATGGGGCCAAAAATTCTTAATATCTCCGTTAATTATTGCCCAAAACTCATGAAATTTGACTCAGGGATTGACAATGGGAACTTCTATCAAATTTCAAAGGCTGATCCGGATCTGATCCAGAAGGCGGATTTTATCGCAATCTGTAAATTGCTAAATGAGGGAATTGTTGCGCTTGGCGGAGGTCTGCGCTCTCTGAGTGTTTTTCTAGTTTCATCTTTGTTTTTCCTGGAGCACACACACACAACATTTCTTCCAAAATGATTGAAGATGATTTGACTGACCACAGTACACATTTCCATTATGTGATGGTCCATTCCAGACGCCTCTGAGCCCACAGACGTCTACACTGCCTCTGGACAAGAAAAATCAATCAGGTTTACTTTTAGCAGTTTTAAGTATTTTAAGTGGTGTTTAAGAGTGCAGCTCCTCATTGTAGTGCTTGACAATAGTTTCTCCAAACTAATCCCTTGCCCACATGGTTACATGAGCCTGGTATTACTTGTTTAAAAATTACATATATTTTAACAGCCTTTGTACCACTGAGTTTCAGGTCTTTTGGATCTGGGGCTGTAAATTGCGTTTCCATAATCTGATATTCTCTTGAAAGCAAGTATACCCACTGAATTTCAGTCCAGTGCACCACACTTAAGATATTTTAGTGTTGCACTAAATGTGATCTGAAGGTGGCGTTGGTTGTCTCAGCATTGAAGTGTAGTTTTTCATTGTTGACACTGTATGATAGGATGGATGAGAGTCCTCCATGTCCGTCACCGAAGTGCGAACACAGTGCAGAGCCCTGACAGATGGAAGAACATGGTTAAAGCTGATTATAGTTCAACTCGTGAAAAGTGGACCTTCAGGCACGCCATGGGATGGAGCAGTAACGCAGCTGCAAAACTCATCTTTTCCCCTTTTCAATCCTGGGATACAGTGATTATATTTGTCAATAACACAGAATAAATGTCAGTAATTCTGATATTAAAAAAAATCAAAAACAAGAGGAAAAAATAGAAACAATGAAAATCTTAAAGCATACAAAAAAAGCATAATTCTGACGTGTGCAGTGCTCCATTCCCAAGAGAAGAGGGGCATGGCCTTGAAACCTGAACAGATGGTCAAGGTGGGATCAAATAGAAATGATACTGTCTCTGACAAGCAACAGCAGCAGTTGTTCAGCAGTCCTGATTGTTTTTCCATTCTGAGCGGTGCGAATCCACACAGATAATCACGAGGCTCTGGGATCAAGGATTTAGACCTCAGGGGGTTCCAGTGGTCATAATACTCACAGTAGTCTTAAGACAATGCAGTTGAGCTCACCTCAACTTAACCTAGAGCAGCTGAGGCTTGGAGAAAGAAAGGAAAGAGAAACAAAGGGATAGAAATAAACTACTTTTATTTGGCCTGTGGGGGGTGTCAGCTTAGACCATTAAAATATTTTAAATATATTTTTTGACCCAATGTCATAACAAAACTTTCTGTAAAAAATATAGTTCAAAAACTTCTACCTTAATCAGAGTCAAAGTAGCAGGGGAGATTTTCTTCCAATTTTACTATCTTTCCATTGTACAAATGAAGCAAAAATAAAAATGTAACAAGAAATGGAAAAACATAATCAAACCCCTTTCAAACAGACTATGGGACCACTCATTTAGCGTCAAGATGATGCTAATTTAGTAAAAATACAGATAGCATCATGTTAATAAATGGTTTTCTCAAAGTTCCCTTAGTTACCTTTGTCTACAGATTGATTTATCGGAGCTGTAGAAAGCGTTTAAAGTTTGTGAGCAAACAAAGTCTAAGTAAACCTATGATAAAGCAAAATAATGGACTATAAATTTTATTCCTACCCATCATTTCTTAAAATGTGTGAAAGCAATACATTGCCTGTCTGCCACAATGCTTAGCAACAAAATATTATATAATGAGTTTAAACTTTACTTTCAAAGTTTGCCATTGTTGCAACGTCCATCGGATATGATTAATAAGAAGCATCACCAATTATATAATTACCAAATCCTCCCATTATAAGCTTCTCTACTGAATGTTGAAGATGAATGCTGGTTGTAAATTATTATTATTTTAAAGTCTTTTTATCCTGGTTTAAAGTTTGGCATTGCTCTTGGACTTGTTGAGCCTGAACCGGTCAGTTTAAGCTGCTGATCAGTCAAGATTCAAGTTCACTGTTGGGTATAAGTGTCGTCCCTTGTATGTTATTAGAGTAAGTTCAGTGAATGGAACACTGATCCTGATGCAGCTGCAGCTACACTGATGAGACTCTTTGCCTCCTTGCATTAAGGGCTAGCCTAAATGTCAAATTTTGGTGTTATTTAGGAAAGTCTGTGAAAACAAAGGGGAACTGGAGGGCATTTGTGACCTGTCAGTGTAATCATCATTGGCTTGGAGTTTGCAGAAACATTAATTCATGAGTTGTTTGCTTGCAGAGATGCAATCACGTTCATTCAGTGAAAAAACTCCTAGCACCCTTGTTCACAACTGAGCTCAGCTGAAATATGAAGTGATTGGATCGTTTCAGTAAATAATTCAGTTCACTCTAAAAAAATATGCTGTATTGCTTACACTTTTCCTGTTTACCACCATGTTTGACTGAATTTTGGTATATATTGTTTTGTTTTTAGCACTGTCCTGACAGCTTTTGCTGCTCATAGGGATTATTTTTTTTTAACAGGCATTGCTGTGGAGATTGTGGTGTGTGAAAAGGAGTGAGAACCACTGGCAGCATGATACTAATTCGTACAAAGGCATCAGAATATTATTTAATGTCCTGGCAGGAGCAGAAAGGTTGTGATGAATAATTGTGACTAACACCCCCCCATCTATACCCGGAATGCCCCCATTGGGAAACAGTAATGTAGAGAAATGCCTTCTTTCCAGTTTACTCCCAGATTTATGAAGATTTTATGAATGAGGGCCTTGAATTATTGAAAAGACTGTAGCCATGACACCACCCACTAGTTGAAGAAGCTAGACACATCTATGGTAGAAGCTATGACAGTCACATGTCACTCACAGTAATCAAATGAATTATACTATTATTTTAGTCCATAGTAGATGAAATTCTACTTCTCATACAAGGAGTTAGCCTTAAAGGCCAAAGCAGTTTTGGTACCAGGCTGCAAATATTTTTATCTCTGCTGTAAACTTGTTTGTGGTGCTTTCCATTTACAACAGAAGTTGGAACAGGAAGTGATCTCATACCTGAACTGACTGGCTTCCTGTTGAAAAAAGTCAAAAAAAATTAACATTTTCAGATGCTGAATAAGCTGCTGCTAGCCATTGCTAGCAATATTGATTCATATCAATGCTATGTGTGTTATTCACCACATACGAGTGGTGTACGTGGGTGTTTAAGGTTTTCCTAACTTTCTGGTTGAAATTCTGACTTTATTGGGAATTTCACTTGAAACTTCTGACTAAAAATTCGAAAATTCCAACTTCAGAGTACAAATGGAGCTCATAATTAATAACAAAGCTGTAGGCTACTACTTAGCCTGTGGCAACGTCGTCTGCTTATAAAAACCAAGCAGTAATATGAATATGTCTGAGTTTACCAAATACACTTGATGAAAATAAACGCAGTCTAATAAAAACAATCACAGTACTGAAATGCATCATTCTTTAATACTTTCAACTTCAATATAATTACAGAGGGAAAAGCGTGTGTTGCTGCTGAGCTGCTTTACCCTGCATGGAGAGGTGTTTGTTTTCAAGGCTACCTTCACTAGTACAAAATAGGGTTGATGTAATAATTGACTTGTCTTGTTCAACACAAAAGGATGTCATCAACATGTAGTGAAACTCTACAACATTCTTCAACATGACCACAGAGTTAAACACTTGAAGAGAGACCAAAGATGACAGCCCTCATGAAGAGAGGATTTGTTGCAGAACTGATGCTGTTGTTCATGTAAAGTGTATCTTCAGGGTACACTGATATACAAGCTCTTTACATTTGTTCCTCCCTAACAAGAAACTGTATAAAAATGTCTCTTCATAGTTCCATATCCTAGTAAATCCTACAAAGAATGCCTTTGAGCTTTTAATTATATGCCTAGGAAGAATTTAATCCCTACTATGACTAAAGAGATTCCCTATGCAAAACAGTGTTATACTGAAATTTCAAAAGCTATTTGCATTGTCTGACAGGCTCATCACCACGAGGCAGGCAGTTGCCACTAATAAAAGTTCGTATGTGCTCATTTAAAGATGACACTTTTTTAACATTTTAAATCATGGGTGCTATAAATGAAAAGTCAAACATGCTGAGTAGGTTTTGAATAGGGGATGGATGAAGTGTCAAAAAGCAGCCTGGCAGCAGGCTGACTTAATTTATATATAAGTGATGGAACACCGGTGCAGTCACACACGTTACTGGAGCTACGCATATTCACACACACTAACAACACTGCTGATTTTGAACTTCTGACTGACAGCTCTGTCTTCATGCACGCTGCCTATCAGTGGTCTCAGCCACTTGTGTCAATAACAACACATTTATCTGTACTTTCTATGCTTTGCAACTCAGTAAGAGGTTTTCATGACAGCGTATCCCCAAGTATTTACACCAAGGGACTACACTGGGCTTTCTAAACTGACACCATCCAAGCGGTAAAACATGCATTTCCTTGAATGACCACTGTCATCACCATTACCATCACCACTCTTCTCATCTTAGTCCGTCTAAAATCTTCCCCCAGGTGAGAAAACACCAGCTAACTCCCATCAACCCTAGGACCAGACTGGCCCAAGAAGACCCCCGAGGCATACGTCCACTGACAGGGGGGCCAGGCAGGGCCCCAGAAGGCCAGAACCGCGATGAGCCCGCGACAAGCCCGCAACAAGCCCGCGACAAGCCAAGACACTCACAAAAAAAAAAAGAAAAAAAAAAAAAACAAAAAAAACAAAAAGAAAACAATATCTTCTCTACTGGTCAGAAAGCCCATATCCATATACTAACTACCCTCGCAAAATCAATCTCATGCTCATTTAGGTGTTTAACATGTATACCTAGTTATGCAAGTTTAAAAACATCACAAAGATGTAGAAAACAGGAGAAAATGCAATTCATCCCCAGCTTTGCTCAAGAGAGACCGTCGGAAAAGGAGGATCCTTGGAGAACCACCACGCCACACTGCCTCCTCGTGGTGATGCTGATATGAAACTGTGTTGCGGAAAAGCCATAAAGCCATATTTAACCCTTACAGCTCACATTCAAGTGTTTTCCTCACAGAAATAACACACCCAAGTAAAATCACGAATCAGAAATTATTTTGCCTACACTACAGAAAAAAGAAAATTTAAAAAATTGGAATGTGCTCCAATTTGCTGACAAGATTGTTAATTCTGCTTATTTGGCCTTTTTTGGATTACCCAGGTTTTGGGCAGACTCAACACCTCCCTCATTGTTCCAAAAAAAAAAAGGGGGGCTTTAAAAGTCGTCTCCAGAAAACTACGAGTGACTTCAAGAAGGACTTGTCCAGTTCTTTTTGTACAGTCTATGATTCAAACCAACATTGCCTAAGAAGAGCATGGCAACAACACACGATATGCAAATTAGGTCAAGTGTTGGAAATCAAATATGGATTATCGGTAGTCGAACCTAGTATTGATGATTTGGATGCCTGCATGAAATTACATTACTTACGTTAGCGATGTCTCACAGTGATTTAAATAAAGAGTGTCCTCTGCATAATTACATCAATGTAGTTCTTTGATATCCTTTTTTTCTAGCACCAGAGCTGACTCATCAGTAGTGGCTTCACTCGACAGCTGCAGTCCAGGATCCCAACAAAGCTGTCACTGCACTGCTAAATATACATGCACTCCTTCTGAATGACACAATACAGACATTAATTTGTCATTACAGACATAATATTCACAGAAACAGAGAAGCTCGTCACTGAATTAAATGAAGTCAAAAGTCACACTTTTCCTTCACATGGGCTTTCTCAACCTCATCTCATTTGTATTTTATTAACCAACAGAAATTTCCAGGACAAACAACTGCATAGTTACATCAAATGTTTGTTTAACTAATGCAACCATCTCTGGCAATTCATGAAGCTCCTTGGGAGAGATAATATTCGAAATGCTTTGTCTGCATATGTGATTTTTCCACAAATATTGCTTGGACAATGCATCTTACTGATAACGTGTTAGAACAATAACTGGACAAATATTGGTTTAATGCTATAAAGATGTGCATAGGGTCTGGAGCCCAGCTATATCTGGTGACATTTATTGTGTTGGTTTGTCCATTGCTGTCTGGCAATATAATAGGCCTTGATAAAGTTAGAAAACCTGTTTGATCATTACTCATTGGTTCATTACCGCTAATATGGCCACTATAAATCAGATCTCTCTGGGTAGTTTCATTAAATTTTTATTGTTTAATTTCAAAATTTAGGTCAGATATCTTGCAATACAAATGTATGTAAAAACTGTTCTGTTAGTCCATAACATTTATACACATTTAACAAATACAGATTTCAAGGATCTACTAACAAGGTGCAAAGATAATAAGACAATAGTTCTGCATGAAGTATATATACTAGAGCTGGGCAACTATTACGATTTTTAATCGACTTTTTTGATTAATTGCATAATTTCCCTGATTAATCACAATTAATCACATTGTATATGCAAAATCAAATAATGAATTCAAAAGTAGTGTAAAGTGCACTTTTATTTAAATGTTCTGCTGCCATATGAACTTAAAGTGCCATAATATTTGTTGTTCAAACACTTTAAACATTAGCACTTGTCAGTAACACATATTTAGTGTAAATCTCATCTTAAAAAATGTCAAATAAAATAAAGCTTATTGGCCACTGGCAGGACAATAATGTCAAAAAAATGTTTTTTTTATGAAAAATTTAAAAAAAAATCTACCAACAAAATCCTGAAGCCACAATCAGAACATTAAAACAGGCGATTTCTGCGGTAACAGCAGAAACTTTTAACAGAGAGTTCAGCTAGGCCAGGGGTCAGCAACCCGCCGCTCTTTAGCTTCTCTACAGTGGCTCCCTGTAGCTTTGGGAAAATAAAAAAACGTGCTCTGGAGCACATGTAGTGCCCTGTAGGTTGCTTGCCAGCAGGGGGCAGAATGAGTATGTTTAGTGCAAAATACTGCCAGGTTACTGCAACGAGGAAGTCGTATCTTGTGTTGTATCCTGGGAAAGAAAATAAAGGCGAGCGCGCGTTCAGTGACTAGCGCCGGACATCTTTGTGTTCCTCATGTACCGCCGTAAAAAATAAAGAAAAATTTCCCACACCACGTCGGTGCTGTCGTGGTGTAACACACAAAAGGAGCGAATATTGGAAACTTTCCCAAACCTGACAAACTTGTCTTTGAAACATGAATGTCATTCCCGACACTTAAATGAACATGAAGACGTTTGCATTTATATATACAAATATTATATATATATATTTGCAATATTTTGGAAATCTGAATGAAAACTCAGCTCATATATAGATGGAACCAAGCGCTCTCGAGTTCTGCATCTGACATCAGTCTTTTTCTCCTCAGATCATGACGAGCACAGAATTTTCTGACGCTCATTTCCGAGCATTGCTGCAACGAGCATCCATATGCATCTTGAGTGATCGACCCCGCTGCTCTACAAACATACATGTCATTTTCATTTGCAAACACCAAATGGGTTGATCTTTTTAATTTCCAAAGGCAGCAGGGTAGCGGCTGATCATAGCTTTGCTGAAAACTTTAGTAAATCAATGACATATCCATTAATCACTTTCACACCACTGCATGAATTCTGCATTACTGTTCAAAATATAATAGCCCTCGTGTGTTAGTGAGAATACACAGTTGGTATAGGCACAGATGAATCTACAATCTGAGATTTATTCCCTTGATTATAAAGCTGGTCGAAATGCTGGTGTAATCCTTAGTTAATGATATACCTTATCTGATAATCCTGTCTGATAAAGATTCCCTGAGCAATATTCCTTAATCCTCATCTTCAACGTCAGGAGGTGGTCTGAGGTCGTTTTCATTTGGTCTTGGCAGAAGTCAGAAAAAGCAACAGAGCAGGCCTGACCTCAAACAAGGGTCTTAAACAAAACAGCTTTCTTTACCAAATAATGACTTGATGAATGATACAGTAAAATACATGTCATGTGCATCTGGGTAGCATTACCTCTGTGGTTTGTTGAAAATGTTGAAGTAGGACAGCCTTTTAAAACAACAATAGGGACAGAACAAATTGAAATGATTGGGGGGGACGACACAAAAAAATAGAAATAAATTCAGATTTTGGCCTCTTCGTAATCGAAAACAGGCCTCCACATAATCAGAAAACAGAAAAGCTTTTTCACCCAATTCTAGTAAAAGAAAAAAAACACAACAATGAAACACATTAGCACATCATTATCCAGCATGCAAACATGATAATAAAGCTAATTGCAAAGAAAGCAGAAGTATCAAGTGTACTGCATCAGTACATTGCTGCCTGTCAAATTTCCTATCATGTTACAACACCAGCTTTTCATGCTCCTCATGGAAACATCACGAGAGACATTTGGTCACAGGGGGCAGCATCTTGCCTGCATTAGGCCACCGACAGGGAAATGGCTCTCTCCCACACTATTTAAAAGCTTTTGTGGGGGTGAGGACGATATCCAGACTGCTCAGCTCAATAGCAGAATCTCCACATATACAGTAAGTACATCCAGTTTTCATTACTGTCTTTAATCCTTCAGCTTTACCTGTAGATTCTCTAAGAATATGAGGGCAATGTATTTAGGATGTTGCAAATGATTTAAAACACCTACCTGACTGAAATGTTGTATTTGATGCATGCTTTGATTACCCATCAGCACAATAACTGCTGCTGTTTATATTCAACAAGTGCACACACTGAGGACAGTAAAATGTACGTTTATTTAATTTGTCATTAGATGTGATTGTTTGTTCTTCTTTTATACCTGAAGAACTGGAATTCCTTTGGTTTATGTGCTCTATTATGGAGTACTTAACACATCATTTTAGCAATGACGTTAGTATTTTTGAAGCAAAAATCTCTTCCTATTTAAGAATTAATCTACTGTTAAATGCTAATACATTACTACAGACATTTAAATGATCTTACTATAAGTCTTTAATCATTATTTTCTACTTTTGTTATCATGATAAGTTTTCCTATGTTTGTGGTTAATGCTACCATTGAGCTGTTGAACAATATGAAACACAATAAATTAATCAGTCAAGTGTTTGCATGTGAAATGCATCTCCCACTTGTTTCTGTGTAGTCTGAGAAGCGTGTTCAGCTCTGCCCATTAGTGCACTTCCTGGACACTTGGCTTCTGCAAACAAACGAGTGACAGGCTCACTTACAGAAACCGATGACATTTATCTACTGCAGCTGCAGGGAAATGATGAGGGGGAATAATCACATTATCTGCGCTCTTTATCCAATTCTACACGTGACAGGATAATTAAATTACATTGTCTGATTTGTTCTGTAATGCTAAATTCTATCTGGAATGCAAAGGATATGGAAAAAGGGGTTATGTTAACTGGTGCAGCTGCAGCATTGATTTTTCAGTCATCAGTTATTACTGCACTTTTTTTTTTTTTTTTTTTTTGCATTGTGGTCAAAGCTTAAGTGTGACCTGAAATCACTTATCCAGAGTAGCAATAAAATAAAATGAATTATTGATATATATTACCTCATGGAAAAAGACACTTTATCATGGAAAACACTTTATCAAAGTCTGGTTCAAGGGGCTACATTTGTATTAACAATATAATCATCTAATTTGGCTGAGAACATATGTTCTCATTAAAGTTAAATTCTTTCTATGATTATTTTCTTAGTTTATGGGTCAGAGATATCCAAAGAGAGACGAATTAGTGTGATGGCGTTGGTGACCAGAGCTCACAGAGCCTAGAGTTACTAATCAAACTTTAATCTAGAAAAGAGCCATTCTGCTCACTTCAGTGGAGAGGTTCTAGTTAGAGCCAATGTTCAGAGGTACTGATCCATGTTGGATTGCTTAAATGTTTGCAGTAGGCTGCCTCTGACTGCTGCTCACCTGGTTTTTAGCACATTTCTGCACAGAAATGGAAGACTAAAAAAAAATAAATTTACTCAATGGGAGTTTCCTGCGGAAACTCTCAGCAGTAACGAGCTCTCTAAAAATGTCATTTGCTGTTTGGCCTTTGGACACGACTGAGGGGCTCCTGCAGCACAGTCACAAGGTCTTTCTCAATCTTGCTCACCCAGGATCTCCCAAGGACGCCTGGGACGGGCTCAAACAAGCTGCCCCCCAGCTGTGAAGTACATAATTGCTTTCTTCAACTGAAGGGCTTCAACCTTCAACACGCTCAACAGTTTTGAATGCCCTTCCAGGTACAGACAAAGTCATCTGCACTCATGTGTCCTTCGCTGCAACAGAAGCCGGCGGCTCAAGGCGTTTTCTGCCCTCTCTGTAACACAACACGGCCACGTTCCTCAGCTTATCAAGCAGGTTTTAGACTGTATACCATGAGGGATTTGCTTTTTTTTTTGCCCCCAAATGTATTCATTTATCATTGTTTTGGTGTGTTGCTGTTGCCTGCATGCTGATGTGTGAATCGGAGCTTACGGACGAGTGTGTGAGGTTATGTCCAGACATGTTTCACTGCTGTCACCATTGATGGAGCCCTGTCCACACAGATTGGCAGCTAAGGGATGAACTTCAGCAGGGATGTGGCTCGGCAGACCAGTTGTTATACGTATGTGATAGAGGATGAAGATCCGGCTCTGACAAGCCTAAATGCCTTTGAGGTGAAGAAAAATATAATATTATAATGTTAATCTGTAAACTGACAAATATTTACCACTCTTTCTCCTGACGACACTTTGTGCTTTTTCTAAATGCGCTGTTGTTCCAGCAGGTCAGGTGGTAAGATGATATCGTCTCTAACCTGCAGTTGAAACTGCTCTCTTTGCAGGTGTCCTTCTCTTGATTTTAAGCTATATTGAGAATTCTCTGATTATTTCATGTAGACATAAATAAACTCTGCTTTGTTTGTGCTTACAGCTTTGAGGTTTACTTCAGACAGTGTGAGTTTGAGGTGCAGACTGATGTTTTTTTTCCCTCTACTTAGACCACCAAAACAGAACAGGGGTCATGTTCCAAGAATGCATCCTCTATGCATTTATTACAGAGTGATAATAGGGATAACAAAAAATAAAAAATAAAACAGCAGCAGCGTGCACCTTGATATGTGGAGAATGGTCAGAAGAGTGAAAGGGCCTGTTTGTGATTGATATTACATGATTCATGAATATAAATATGCAACAGAATAATTGCAATGAGTTAGAGATGCTGCAAAAATAAACATAGAGAGTTTTCAGGGGCGCTCATGTCAAACTAGAGTTTGGAAGATTAAGCTTGGAAATACTCGTCGTTTTCTCTCTTACTCTTCTTTTGCTCAAATTAATTGAAACGTGAATAACAAAATTTCAAAGTTTCAACTAAAACAAGCAAGCTCTATTGCGTGTGCTGAATGTTTGCGGCTCCAGCTGGTTCTGCAAGGTTCTTCCATACAGAGTTACAGAAGCGTGAGGGGCTTTTGTGAAATGTGATCTGTTTTACCAAGACGTGCAGTTCTTCTGGTTTTCATGCACATGAAAGCAAAAGGATATGGAGGGGGGGGATTTGCAGCTTTTTATTAAAGAAGAAGTGTTGATCAGTTTCAGCAGGCCAAAACGTCTGTGTTTGAAGGGCTTCTGCTGTGGAGTTACATATAAGTCTCAGTGAAGATGCCTCTTTAACTGAATCCCTTTCGTATCCCCCTACTGTTGTGTACTTTCACCTGCAACTTTGGTTTAGTTTTTTATCCTTGCTTGGGTAGGTTAGGGCATCAAAAAAAAAAAAAAACAACTGATGGTAGCCAGGAAAACTTTTTTTTTTTTTTGCCTTGAAAAAGCTACTCGCATGGCTTCTGCGCTGTTTTGTAAATTACCAACTGACAAGTTGAGATATTAAGTTTGAAAGCCTCCACCTAAATGCATGAATTTGAAAGTAGCATGATTCGCATGATATGTTTCTGTCGGCACAAATACAGTGATTTTTGTTTCACGTGTTGCTGTAAGAGTTTGATTGACAACCAGCTGTTGAGCTTTAGAGAATAAATGCTGTTGGTGTCGTCATGTACTGCACTCCTTAATGAAATCAGTTCTATAATAGAAAGTCTTCAATACAAAGTCTTTGAAGCTCTTCAAAGACAATTGATCTTTTATTCTTCTATTTACAGTGGCAAGAAAAAGCATGTGAACCCCCTGGAATTAACAGTTTTTCTGCATAATTACCCATAAAAAGTTATTTGATTTTCATATAAGTCACAACAACAGACAAATCACAGTGTTTGGAAGCTGATAACACAAAAGTATCATCAAAATAGGTTTTTGTGTTTTGTTAAACGCACCCATTAAACATTTACATTACTAAAGGAAAAGTAAATGAATCCTTGGAAGTATTATCTTGGCGAGTCTCCTCTCACAGCAATGATTTTAAACAATAGCATTCAGTAACTCTGGGTCAAAGCCTGCACAACATCTAGAAGGATGAGCGCTTGAACCGTTCCTCTTTACAGAGCTGTTCCAGCTCAGAATCATCTGTGAAATGCTGCTATGAAGAAGGCATGAAGACAGACTGATGGAGATAAAGTTGATTAACAGGGAAAGGAGGAAAAGCAGGGCTATATATAGACACACACACATGCAGGAGGGTCAATAGGATGATTGTGATAAATCACAACAGGAAGTCAAGAGGAACTGCACACACGTTCACAAGAACACTTTCAAAGTTCAATCAAGCTAGGAGCAAAAACAAAAGTTAAAAAAACAAAAGAGCACCAGTCAGCCAAGACTAAAACGAAACAGGACTCAGATAAACTGAAACTCAGACCATATCGGACATCTGGGCCCCGATCGTGCACTTCCCTTTACCCCTAACACTAGCCGCTACTCACAAATTGCAGGTATAGGAACCTCCGCTAACCACTAATGCAATCTTCCGCTTGCTAAAGCCGCTACCCATTATTCCTACTCCCTTACTCACTTTGTAGGTGTGGTAATGGGCGTGTCTTTTGCCCTTTCTGCAAACTCTGTATCTTGCTATCACTGGTTGCGGGTTGCAGCGGGTGGTCAGACCACCCGCTACCTGCATGTCGGCACGTACAAGAGCGCGTCCAAATGGCATCAATGCGCGTCCACCTGGCCACATATAGATGTGCAAAAACAGCTCTACCTCTTAAATTAACTCTTGTATAAAAAGCGTGCTTTGGCCTCAGTTGAATCCCTGAGGAAATGGCAGAGATCAGAGTTGGAGTGGAGGGCACCAACTAATCTGGGACTTTCAGGTAGCCGATAGGAATTGTCTGTGTAAAAATATTTTTATGTATATATCAGTGCAGAGGAGGACGAAAGAAGAGGAGGAAGATTTCAACAGCAGAGTCCCAGACGAGCTGCGCACGAGAGCTGCTCCGATCTGGATGAAAAGATGCTCCATAGCGGTTTGCGGTTTGCGGGTAGCGTAACCTGCTCTTAAAGGCAATGGCTACTGACGCTTTAGTGTGAGGGCAGCCTCACACTAAAGCGAAAATATCAAATATAATATAATATATAATATAAAATATTAAAATACCAAAATACCAAAATATTTTGGTATTTTGGTTAATTTAGGAATTCATCTTCCTCTCGATGTTGGCAGTTGGTACAGGCTGCAATACAAGCCTGAATCATAATGCTCCCTCCACCATGCTTCACTGATGGGATGATGTTAGGTGCTGAATACACTTCTCTCCTTTATGGCTTTTTACTGCAAAAGAAACCAGTCAATTCCAAGGGGTTTTAGACAGATTAGATGTATTGATCCCATACAGGAAAATTCCAGTTATTTAAGCCATTGTATATGTTCAACTTTTATTTAACCAGGACAGTAGGACCCTTAAAATTTGAAATCTCTTTTGTGAGCGTGTCCTGGCCAAGACATAAACAAAGAAATATAAAGAAGATTATATATATATATATATATATATATATTAGGATATTAGGGCTGGGCAAGTTAACACGTTATTATCGCACACAATTATTTTTATCGTGTGTTAACGCATGTTGCTCACATGCTTTTGTTTTGAAAAGTCTTACTCCTTTACATGCGGTAAAGTTAAAACAGACATGGAGAACGGTAAAAATCTGTGTTCTTTACAGTTCGGGTTGCAACTTAGGTATATTAACAATATTAATATATATATATATTATATATATTAATTATTAAGTAATATTTATATTATATATATATATTAACAATTCTGTTTGAAAACAAAAATTCTGGACTGCAGCAAAACTATCACATCATTCCTCAGATCTGCTCCATGTATTTACTGTCCTGCTATTCTCTTACTGGTTACTTCAGTGCGGCTCCATCTAGTGGCACGGATGTGTAACGACAACAGAAAGTCCAGTCCTCGATTATAAAACAAATTCAGTCCTGTGTCCCGTTTTTTAATTTTATATTTTTGATTCAAGTCTAAAATTGAAATATAAAAAAAACTGGACTTTTTTTTTGGTGTTAGATTAAAAAATGAAAAACGTAATAAAATGTCTTTTTTTTTTTTTTGATTAACAATTGAAAATGGAAAGAATGAATGATACACGGATTGGTAAAGTTACTGAACTTTAACATGGAAATTTTCATTTTAAAGTTCTCCCAGACGGAGGATTTGACAGAAACAAGGTTATTTGTAACAACTGCCAAGTTGAACTCCCCATTAAAAATTTCTGCTGTTACCTCAGAAATTACCTGTTTTAATGTTATGATTGTGCTGAGCCACAATCATTTTGTTGGATTTTGTTTGGAGACTTTTTTTTTTTAATTTTTTTATAAAAACAGGATGACATTAATGCCCTGGCAGTGGCAATAAGCTTTATTTTATTTTACATTATTTAGGATGAGATTTACATTAAAAATGTGTTACTGACAAGTGCTGATGTCAAAAGTGTTTGAACAACAAATGTTATGGCACTTTAGTATGGAGCGATAGGAGTGCCACATTAATAAATAAATAAATGTGGAAATAAAAAGAGAAATAGATAAATAAAAAAATAAATGTGGAAATATAAAGAGAAATAAATAAATAAATAAATAAATGTGGAAATATAAAGAGAAATAAATAAATAAATAAATATATGTGGAAATATAAAGAGAAATAAATATATAAATAAATATATGTGGAAATATAAAGAGAAATAAATAGATATATGTGGAAATATAAAAGGAAATAAATAAATAAATGTGGAAATATAAAGGGAAATAAATTAATAAATAAATGTGGAAATATAAAGAGAAATAAATAAATGAAAAGGAAAATCATCTTTAATTTTCGTATTACATTTGCTTTTCCTTTTTGGCACTCCTGTGACACAAGGATAAAGCAATGACAAAACGCTTGGTGGACTGAGCTGTCAATCAAATGGCTCTGGGCGGGGCTTCCTGTCCAGGATGGATAGTCGTTCCCTGATCACTGGATTTCTGCCTGGCGGTATGGGCGCTAACTCATAGATATGTATGCTAGCGTTTAGCCTGACGTCACCAGCGCTGAGGAGGACCAGTGTTGCCAACTTAGCGACTTTGTCGCTATATCTAGCAACTTTCCAGACCCCCCTAGCGACTTAATTTGTAAAAAGCGACTAACGACAAATCTAGCGACTTTTTCTGGTGATTTAGCGACTCACTGGCACTCAAACCGCTAGGTTTGAAGCCATCACTTGGCTGCTGATGGCTGCTGTCTGCCTCGTGAGCCACGGTTCTCTCTCTCTTTCTCTCTCTCTGCCCTCCCCCGGGCCGACCGTCCGACTGTCCGTCCGTGTCCGTCCGTCACATCTAGCGACTTCTAGCGACTTCCGGGACAGCCTCTAGCGACTTTTCTCACTGGAGACTTGGCAACAGTGCAGAGAGAGAGAATGTACGCTAGCATACATATCTATGAGTTAGCGCCCATACCGCCAGGCAGAAATCCAGTGATCAGGGAACGACTATCCATCCTGGACAGGAAGCCCCGCCCAGAGCCATTTGATTGACAGCTCAGTCCACCAAGCGTTTTGTCATTGCTTTTTCCTTGTGTCACAGGAGTGCCAAAAAGGAAAAGCAAATGCAATACGAAAATTAAAGATGATTTTCCTTTTCATTTATTTATTTCTCTTATATTTCCACATTTATTTATTAATTTATTTCCCTTTAGATTTCCACATTATTTTTTATTTCCTTTATATTTCCACAGATATTTATTTATTTCTCTTTATATTTTCACATATATTTATTATATATTTATTTCTCTTTATATTTCCACATATATTTATTTATTTATTTATTTATTTATTTCTCTTTATATTTCCACATTTATTTATTTATTTCTCTTTTTATTTCCACATTTATTTATTTATTTATTAATGTGGCACTCCTATCGCTCCATACTTTAGTTCATATGGCAGCAGAACATTTTAATAAAAGTGCATTTTACACTACTTTTGAATTCATTATTTGATTTTGTGTATACAATGCGGTTAATTGTGATTAATCAGGGAAATAATGCGATTAATCGCGATTAAAAATTTTAATCGTTGCCCAGCCCTAGTATATATATATTCATATATTCTAGAATAAAATGAAAACAAATTGTAACAAATAATACCAGAGTCACAATTTTTTTTCTATGTTACGATTAATATTACTGTGTAGTTGGCAGAGAGGGGTGACCTGGCTCACCTGGAAAACCTGGTGAGGAAGAATCCAGAGGTCCTAGATGAGAAAGATGACAGTGGAGCGAGTGTCCTCCATCATGCAGCCGCAGGGGGCCACGTCAACCTCATCCAATTTATCACCACTGTCGTGGGCTCAAAGGGTAAGCACACATCAGTTGTTAAAAGATGCACAACAGCAATCTTCACGAATGGCTGCAAATTCTTGTCCATGTTGCTTAAAAGAGTAATTTGGATTTTATTTGGTTAATGTAAGTATGCAACAAATGCAAATGCTTATATGTCTCTTATATGTTTACATATAAGAGACATATGTTCATTTGCATTTGTTTATGTGTGCATTTGCATCGTGTCAGAGCTAAACAGCTGTGATGACCAGGGCAGCGTGCCCCTACACTGGGCCGTGGAGAAGAACAAAGCTGAAAGCTGCAGGGCTCTTTTGGACCTGGGGGCCGACCCCAACATCCTCAACACGGCCCTCCTGTCCCCCCTGCACCTGGCGGTCAGCCTTAGACACCACAGCCTGGTGGAGGTGAGAAGGCTGAGAGTGCCATTTATGACTATATTTACATGGACAACAATAATCTAATGATTGACTCTAAGCTAAATTAAACATATTTTGTGTTTACATGAGTTGCTTTAAGAATATTTGCTTCATATCCCAGGTTTACATATTATCTCTCTCATATCTAAGCAGGCAAAAATCTGCCAACATGAGTCTTTTGGCACAATGATATCACATACCACTGTGGCTGTTTGGTTCCTAGTTTAGTAAAGGTTTTAAATACAGGTTTAATGCTTTTTGTTTTTTTGTCCTGGATTTGCTCTCTTGCTTGAATGTTTCACCCTCTGCCATACGCAGAGGCTTTGGTTTTAGTTGTTGGTCCTGAAGGCGAGAAAAAGAAACTTTTACTAAAACTACAAGATTCTTTTTTTTTTTAATCCTTTTTTTACTGTCTTTTAATCTTTTAGTTTTAGCTCCAGTGTTTCCTCATGGGGGCCCTCCGCACTGGGAGTTGTGTCTGGTCTGCCCACGGGGGCCTGGTCTATCAGGGTTGAGGTGGTCTCTGTGGCGGTGCCCCCTGAGGCACCTCTCAGTGTGGATGGCCTCCCATAGGTGGTTTTTTCCTCACCTGGATCCTCAGTACCCTGTCTTGTTACTAAACTATTTACTTTGTGCTGTGAGGGTGTGTGTGCTTTGTGTGTGTGTGCGTGGGTCTATATGTGGGGGAGAGAGGGACGGGTTTTTATTATTTGTTAGTTGTTGTGATCCTGTTTTATGTTTTATTTTGTGAAGCACTTTTTGTTGCATTTTTAATATATGAAAAATGCTATATAAATAAATAAAGGTTAACTTTAAGTTTAAAAGTGCAGCAAAAACTTGAATAGGACTTTCCGCAGTAAAAGTGCATTTGTGCCTTTGTGGCCCGCACGGGTCAAGATCTCACTGAATGTCAACAAAGCCGCGCATGTAACGTGTCAACTGCTAGCACAGTCCCGCTATAAATACTGCACAGTAGGTGACATCGGATCTCTTAAGGTTATACTAAAGTTTTTTTGCGGGTTACTTGCTCCACAGATCTGTGTTTCAAATTCACCAGAGGGAAGAAAAGCACATTCTGGGTTGTTCAGTATTTGTCATCCTGCCTGTGACTGTGTCGGTGTGCCCTCTGAGGCTGTGGTTAGCAAGCTATCCTACGTCTTGTTCATTGCTATCTGGAGGATCATCAAGTTTCCTTATCTTGTTCTGGCCACACATCGTTTCTTGGCTCAATGTCCACATGGGCACGCCTGAAGATTTAGGATCTGCTTCACTTTTTCCACCTTGGTGCACATTTTAGTGTCCAAAGATGTCTTAGGCTGTTGGGGATTCTGACAGGAACCTCAGCATCACGTCCCTATGATTGCTGAATTTATGAGCTCATGGACCCTCATTTGTACAGAAAGGTGAGGTTCAGGGTGACTTAGATGTGCATTGTTCATCTCCAGTGCTGCAGAGATCACAGTTTCTTACTGCACTGAGTTGGGTCAGTTCCAGTATGACAAGAGGTGATGACGATGGATGGCTCTGCTTTCCAAGCATGTAAGGACAGGTCAGTCCAGGGAGTCTGGTGCCTTCAACAAAAAAAAAAAAAACAACAAAAAACAGTACATCAGTGTGTTAGAGCTTCGCAGCAGCTGAGAGACTCCTTGCTTTTTCTCTGGGGGCAAGAATGTTCTCGTTGGGACAGACACCACTTTAGCAGTGATCCACATCAACCATCAAGAGGGAACAAGATTGCTGGAGTCTCTGAGGGAGGCACAAACGCTGTGGACATCCTCACCAACTCCTTGAGACTGTTGCAGAAGCTGCCCATAGAGAATAGAAGTTGCACCCTCGGGTGGTACAGCTGATCTGGGACTAGTTTAGGGAGTCCATAGCGATCCTTTTGCCTTAAAGAGCACAACTCACTGTCCTCTGTCCTCTCTGTTGTCTCTGATGAGTGTTTGACTTCGGTTGGACAGTTGTGTAAACCAGCTGTGCATTTCCTCTGTTCCCCTGATAATGTGATACTCACAGTTCGTAGAGCTGCAAAGCATTTATGGTTTTCCAGAAAATAACCTCAAGGAAACATCTTTGTAATTACAAGATGTCTCTATAGCATTTTCCATTTCACTTTTAGTTATCATCAGTTATAACACCCAGATACATATTCAAATTTTCTACTCACATAAATAAGTACAAAGTCTTAGCTCCATTTAAGCAATGTAAACAGAGGGACTTGAATATTGACGAATGAAAATAAAAAAAAAATCTGACTCAAAAGTGGGACAACCATCTTGACTGATACAGTCAATTAAATACATTTAACGAATTTCAGACATCACAGTCCCACTTAAAAGTGCTCTAACCATCTTGACTAGAATAGTCACAACATAAAATGAATCTGTAGTAAAACTAACAGCAGTCATATTTTATCTGAATCCGTTTATGTGTTGTCATATACTTGATGTAGAGCCTCATTAAGGCAGTCTCTGAAATGTAATGCCTCAATGACAGGGCATACCCCAGTCACCAACACTCTATAAGTCAACAAATATCTAGGTTTTCTACTATAGGAGATTGGCTGGTTGTCCAGTTCAATACATCCAATACCTTAATGCCATTGTTGCTTATTCCGATTATGACCAGTAGACAGTACATATTCAGAGTATGGTCTTAATCTGATTAATGTCAGAGTATTGTTGTCCATGTAAATTCACTATGAGAGCTGTCAGCTGTCTTTCGGGTCAGCAGTATTGCTTTTTTTTAATTTTTATGTATTCAACTTCTTGTTAGTCACAAATAAATGATTAATAGAAAAAAAAAGAACATTTTTTTTGCCCCATAACAAGGAACCCTGTCCCCATTGAGAAGCCTGGAGAAATAGTTTGTTGAAAGATAAATGTCGTATGGAGGGCAGAGGTACTTCTACAGGAGACTTGATTGCAACATGAACTGGATGGAGCTCACCATTTTTAACATCTGTGCCCTACAGCTGCTTTTGTCCTATAATGCCACAAACTGCAACCTGCAGGGAGACCTCGGAAACACCCCACTGATTCTGGCCAGCTCCATCAATAACTGTGAGGCTCTCAGCATGTTGGTATGTACAGATATTTCCGTTGTGCCTGCATCATTACTTCACATTAACTGTTTATTAACTGTTTCCTCTGTTTGTCTCTTTCTTCTCGTTGGTCAAAGTTAAAGCTCGGAGCCAGGCTCTGCAAACAGAACAAGCTGGGCCATTTCCCCATCCACGCTGCTGCCTTTGCAGGTGCGAAGAAAGCTATGGATGTCATCCTGAAGACCGGTATGAAAAAGGAAAGGATCTATCATCAAAAATGAAAGTGCTGACAATAATGAAAATGTTTTACAAGGCCAAGTGGCACATTTGGCTGATTGATAACAAGAGTTCACCTTAGGCCCAGGAGACCTGAGGGAAGAAAAAAAACTGCTGTGTACTTTGCACAGAGGCCAGATGCTGCAGTCTGACTGTGTTTATGTCCCGTGGGATACCTGTTTGGTAAATCTGGCCTTGTTGAAGGAAGTTTAGTGGGAGACAAATATTTATGGTGTATAGTTTGCATGACTGCCAAGTAAAATAATCGTCATTCGAACAGAATTAACGGTCTTGAGCTGCTTGGACTTTTAAACAGACAGCTCAGTTTAAACATACACATTACTTCCTTCCTCTAAATGTAAGATAGAAACATAGAAGGAGGGAAAAGGCCCCTTATTAAAGTAAAGGGATGAATAATACACTGTAAAAGAAATTGTTATTTTGAGCTTTGCATGTCTCAAGCACGATACTGATATCAAACAACACTTCATCCAAATTCTCTGTTGCCGGCAGGAGAGGAGCTTGGCCACATTGCAGTGAACCACATCAACTATTTAGACAAGTCCAAGAGCAGCCCTCTCCATTTGGCTGTACGTGGTGGGAATATTGAGACCATCCGTCTCTGCATTGCTACTGGGGCCAAAATAGACCAGCAACAGGTATTCACATCCCAGGAGACAGCATGGAAATTTCTACACTCACCTGCCTAAATGTATACTTTCCATAAATCCTTAAACTGTTGGTCACGAGAACAGACCCTCATTTGGTTATCACCACTGCTTTTCCTAGCGCCCTGCATGACATTTATGAATTTTGCGTTCTGTCAGTCATCTGCTCATCACAGGCTTTGTCACATTTGCATTGTTGGTTTTAAATCTAGATGCCATTTGCCTATACCTGTACAGGATTATATTGGGAAAAGATTCAGTTTTTGTGCTGTTGGAGCACTTTAGTCTTATCCTGTGTAGGAGTGATCATTACATGTAGCCCTGGGAAAGTGGTCAGAGCTACAACAGGAATACAGATTGCTGTAATAGCTTTGGTTGGTTAAATTGATACAAATTACCGTCACGTACACCATGGAGCTGAGTGGAGCAATCAGTAGCCTCCTCTTGACAGCCGTGGTTATATCCAAGCCTGGTGTTAGAGCCCTTGTGTTCAACCAGCAATGCTGGGAGAGTCTGTGCTAATGTTGCATATATGTAAATCAGTGCAGGTTATATGCTGGAATACATGGACAAGACGTATGTATGTGTATTATATCATCGTCATTATTCATTCCTCATCATTTAAAATGCACCAAATTGTTTCTGGTCTAGAACGATCGGTCCACGCCGCTTCACCTGGCCTGCACCCAGGGTGCGACTGAGGTCGTGAAATTGATGCTCTTCCACTGTTGGCCAAGTAGAGGATGTCATCAACCTAACTGATGGAGCTTGTCAGACCCCTCTACACAGGTACGTTTTCCTCTATCATTTCACCCAAATGTTTAGAGTTTAGGTCAATGGAGGTCAAATTTTATTTGACATCATTTTTTAGATGACCAGATAGGACTTACAAGGGACGGTATTATTCAAAAGTTGACACCATGTGTCAGGGTTTGTGGTTGGTTTAGTGTTTTTGATGCCTTAACTTGTATTCCTTGTGTCTTTTTCCTACCGTCATGAATCTGGTTTATACTTTCAGCTACCTCGTTTGTTAAAGTTTTGTTCTTGGACACTCATGCCCTGGCAGCATTTTGTTTTCAAAAAAGGGTCTATTTTGTTGGATCACCCCTGACTTATTTTGAGACTTAGGCTGCTGAAAACTAAGAGACAGAGTTGTGTTATGTTGGAAATTTCCATTTGGTAGTCACTGCAGACACCCTCAAACTCAAGCACATTCTTTTTTTTTTTTTTTGTTCTTTTTCCATTAAAGGTTTGTGAACATGTTGGCTCAAATTGATTTCTTTTTGTGAATTACTAGTTTTTAACATGTTTAACCATTATCAGGGCAAGTATAGTCGGCTGGGTGATAATTAACAAACCAGATGACAAGTTGCAGATTAAGGATTACAGGTCCTAATTTTCAAAGGTGATCCATAGAGCCACTGGGTCTGGGTGTCAAGTTTCAGGAGCTGAAGACCCAAATGCAGGAGATCAGGAGACAGAGTCCTTTATTCAAACAAACACTAAGCAGAAAGTGCTGGAAAGCTGGAAATTCCCAAACATCCAAAACAGCAGAGAACACAAACGCACAGAGGAACAGAGAGCAGGGCAGACGAGATAACAGAGCGAACAACGACAGACCTGGGGCCTTCCACCACTCGTCACTCATACCACAGCTAATATAACTGTCATTAAATATTGAAATTACACATTCATTTGCTCTGCAGTTTTTCCCATGTCAGCTCTCTACCTTTGTCATTGCAGCCATGTTACTTTTCTGCAGAAAGATGCACTTATATTTATCATTTTAGTGCAATAAAAGCTCAAATTCAACTAAGCAGTAGGATCTTTCCATTTACTTGGTGTAATTGAAAAAACAGTTTCTCAGAGTTTGTAGACTGTGAGTCAGAAAATTATGCAAAAGAAAATACCCTCTGGTGCCAGCAGGTCGTGACTTAGTGGCATTATTTTTTCAGTGTCACCATTTCATATTTCAGATAATTTAGGGACAATATTATGAATGTAAGAAGTCATATTCCAAAGAGTTTATGTTCCAAATCTTCTGCTCTACTCAAATTCAGTCTTTTAAAAAACAGTTTGAACCTTGACATCACAACAGCTGCGGTGATTTTTTTTAATATTACTTTTCCAGGTTTGGTGTCATTTATTTTGTGTTGCAGATTAATTTTACAAAATACTGAAAATATACCTGATATCTGCCTCCTTAATCAATGCCAGTTTCAATCTGTTTTAGCAAGAAAATGTTACCTATTTTAATCAATTTTTTTAGCTTATTTTTTTGTTCATTATGCTGTTCATCACTTTGTGTGCAATAAACCTTCTTTTAGATAAGATAGCTTCGAGTAAAACACACTTCATTTGTAAAAAGGAAAATGTGTAATAATGACAGTAAGTACTCCATTAACTTGTTCATCCTGTGTAAAGAAAAGCCTATCTGCATCAAATAAACACTGCAACAATTTGGCAAACAAGACACCTAAGGTTAAATTATCCTAAGACTGTAAACGCTAATTGGAAAGGATGCCAGTAAAATTTAATAATGATATGATCCTAACATAAATTTTATCTAACAGATATTTGTGTTGGCACAGACAGCAGCAGAGTAAAGACCAAAAGGTCCTTACTAGGTTCTTATTTGGTAGCACTGCTGTAATATGTTGTAAAAATCATCAGTCAAGTATTTTTCAGTCAGTCTTTCAGTTGTGGAAATAATCCACTTCAACTGTTAGGAATTTGTCAGTAATGTGTGTCATTTCAGAGAAGCACTAAAATCCAGAAGATAATAATTTCTCAATAAAGGAAATCTGTTTTTTTTTTTTTTTTATATCACGCTCTGAAGAAGAATTAGAATTAAAATGAATATTTTCTAACATCCGACAGCAGGACTAGGACTTCGCAGAGTCACGTGTGCCGGTTTACAGCAACTGTGTTTGCTTTTCCAGGGCGACAGTATTTGACCACTCGGAGCTGGCGGAGTACCTAATTTCTTTGGTAAATAACACACATAATACACCTGAATGAGCTCCACACCTGTTATACACAGGACATCCTCTACAGGAATATCAGGGCTCATATGATCAATGTTTGACCTGAAGAGTTGAGAAACTGCCCTGATAACTTCTTTCCTTTGCAAACACACTGATTTCAAAACCTCAAGGACATCTCAAATGTCCTCTTTTGTTGCTACTGTCTTCACTACTCTTCAATGAAGCATCGCTACAACTTTGTGTGTCTCCTGATTGTCATTACACAATATTTGCTGTTTTAAATACACAGTTGTGCCCATTACTTAAGGACCATCTGTTGCATGAAGACTGTTAACAGAGCTATGTTGCTCAGTGGGAGGTGAGGTCCAAGTTAATTTCATGCAAACTCATTCTGTTAGCAAACACTGCAACAGGAAATCAAGCTGAGTGTGTTTAGCTCTAAAACTATAAAACGGTGACATCATTGGGCAGCCACCACCAGAAGTCACCATCAACATCTTTCAAACAGAGATTAAAGAGCAGGATTATTAGGTGACTCATTCATTTAATCAAACAGGATATATACTGTTGATGTATCACTGTGTATATTAAACACAAATAGTCGATTACCACTTAGCACTCCACACCTGTAAAACTGGTGCTTTGGTCATGATTTATCTGTTTTTATACAAAAACGGCATCTTTTCTGTAGAGGATGGTTTTGATATGGCCTAGTTCCCCATTCATTTAGTGTTTTACTTGGGTTAAAAACACTGATATATATATATATATACATATATATATATATATATATATATATCTATATATATATATATATATATATATATATATACATATATATATATATATATATATATATATATATATATATATATATATATATATAGCTGTTTTTACTTATGTGGCCATCTGGTTCTCTTAAATCTAGTGCATCTTAAATATGCTCTTAATATACACGGAGATTAATGTCAAAGAAGCCTGAGATTAAATCTGTATAAATACACAGTAAAAGAAAAACAGACTGCTCTCTCTCCCAGATGATTCATGTGGTAGAAAGACTGTAAGCAGCTTGTTTGTGCCACAGATGGTATCACAATCCTTCACTTTTAACACTTTTAGGCAAAGGGTGTTGTGGATGGGCTGCTCTTGCCAACCGGAGCTCCAGCTCCAGCTAACATTTGCATGAAATCTGGGAATCTAAGAGCTTTCCCAAAGCTAGTGAATCATTTTCTTTTTTCAGGAAGAGCTGTCAGGCTTAAGAAGGTGATGCCATGCAGGGACAGTATCAGCTTTATGAGCTAGTTAATTTAGCTTAGCTCCTGCTGACTTATGATGCCATCCAGTGTTTCAGCTTCTTTTGCCAAAAATCAGAAAAATCTGTGGTTTCCCTTCATTTCATTGCTTATTATAACTGACACATATTTTTTTTAATAGTCTTTATTTGCAGTTGCTAGAATGATGTGTGTCAAACCTGAAGCAGGTTGTGATCAGGCTTTTGTACATCCTCTGCTCAGGGTGCAGATCTAAACAGCACAGACTGTAAAGGAAACACTCCCTTGCTGTTGGCCACCAGCTGTGGAGCATGGAAAACTGTTGCTCTGCTGCTGAAAAAGGGTGAGCTATAATGCCTGTGCCTCACTGCCAGATGTTCTCATAAGATGCAAGATGATTTAATAATGCTGTTTGTGAACATGTTATGTACCCATACTTGTGTTTTTCCAGGAGCAAACGTTAACATGAAAGATGGATGTGGTTGTAACTTCCTTCACTTGGCCATTCTGCAGCCTAAGGGTCTTAAAAATCTTCCAGAAGAAGAACTGCAGGTACCTTCGAATAAGCGCAGTTTGAAGCTTGACAAATCCAATGAAGTATTTAAGCTGTTAGGATTCTAACTACTCCACTGTCATTCATCAATTTGTCCTTAAACTCTATACTGAAGGGCTCCATGCATCCCAGACTAGCTAATGAGGACGTGAACACTATCAAAGTCAAACAGAGTTTTAAGCTTTCCAAGTTAGACCAACAATAAGGTCAAATATTTCAATATGAGTTATTGTGACAGACATATCCTTGTAAATTTATTGTGAATTGTATGCAATCTGATTTTTTTCCATAAAAAAGATTATAGAATGTTTTTAGTGCAGAATTATACTTTTTTTTTTTAATTTACTGATTTCTTTGCAGACAGTATGAACCCAAGATAATTATTTGTTTTCTTTCTCACTCCTTTTGTTCATATGTGTTTATTTCTAAAATGTCAAGGAGTTGCAAACTTTAAAAAAAAAGTTGGGGCAGTAAAGATTTTACTGAACAGCAAAGTAAGGCAGCATTACAGACAAACTGGGAAAGACAGGACAATATATGAACACAAGGATTAATGAGGCACAGATGTAAACAATCAGGGGACGAGGCAGCCACGGAGGGAAGGTCAAACACACTCCAAATAAAACCCACAACAAAAAAAAAAAAAAATCTAAGAAAAGAGCACAAGAAATCAAGAATGACAGATACTGATTTTGTACCACATCATCATTGCTTACACCTATCATCATCTATCTAAAATAACATCTTTATATTTTTTTTTCTTTTGCCTCTTTACAAGCTCTAAATTCCCCTTGTACGACCTTTTTTGGGAATGTGTTGCAGGCCTAAAACACAAAAACTGATTTGTATTAACAAATAAAATGAAGTGGATGAGGAAAAACAACAACAAAACATGAAATATCTTGAGAAATAAAAGAAAGCTTAGGTTTTTTTTTATTTGCATTTTCCACACTGGTCCAGCTTTTTCTGATTTGTGGTTGTACAATTTGCATGATGACATGAAATGTTTATGATGTGTCTGACTCCAGCATAACAGCGTGAAGGCCCTGCTGAACTGTGAAGATAGCGAGGGCTGCACCCCGCTGCATTACGCCTGCAGACTGGGTATCCATGACTCAGTGAAGAACATGCTGGGTCTCTCAGGGCAGGTTGGCCTCGCATGCAAGTCCAAGGACAAGAAGTCTGCTCTGCACTTTGCAGCTCAGTAAGTTTGATTGGTCCCCGAGGAAAGCTCTATCCATAGCATTGATCCAAGCAACACTGATTTAATCAGAATTTCACTTAAGTATCCTCTCTAAACTTTGCCAGTATTTTAAAGAGGTGGATGTAAAGTGATTTTGGCTGGAGAGTGCTTATCTCCTCTGATCCTTTACATTGTCTCTGATTCTGAACATTTCCAAGCAATATATTTGATGCATCTGTGTATTGTTAAAGTAGTTCGAAGCTGTTATTTCCACACAGAACTTTGTCACATTTTGTAATAGGAGAGAAAAGTAGTTATGCACCTTCTCTTTGTTAAAACTGGAAGGCCCCACAGAAAGCTAAAGACTTTATTATTGATCAAGAAAACAAAAAATTTAAGAATAAAAAAATAAAAATTTATTCCAGAGATGTTTTTGTATTACCAAATCTAGGCCAGGTTTTTTTGCAGTGCCTCTGTAATTAAACATCAGTCAGCTGATGAAAAATTAACACTGTAGCGAATATTTATAAAAGCTACTAAAGTACTGTCTAGTTGTTTTCATTTTGTGAGAAAGTTCTGTACTTCTGATGCTTTCAAATGATCAAATCAGTGAAATGCCTATTGAACCTACAAACAGAATTCCAGTTAATCAGGCACACGTAAAGGCATGTTACAAACAATGTCTTCTTCTGCCTCTTCTTTTCCTTTTAGCTTTTCCCTTCAGGGGTCGTCACAGCGACTCATCCGCCTCCATCTAACTCTATCCTCTCCATCCTCTTCTCTCACATCAACTAACTTCATGTCCTCTTTCACTTCATCCATAAATCTCCTCTTTGGTCTTCTTCAAGGGCTCCTCCCTGGCAGTTCCAACTTCATCATTTTTCTACTGATACATTCACTATCCCTCCTCTGTACATGTCCAAACCATCTCAGTCTGGCCTCTCTGACTTTCTCTCAGAAACATCTAACATGTTCTGTCCCTCTGATGAACTCATTCCTGATCCTATCCATCCTTGTCACTCCCAAAGAGAACCTCAACATTTTAATCTCTGCTACCTCCAACTCTGCCCCCTGTCTTTTCTTCATTGCCACAGTCTCCAAACCACACATGTCTCACCACTGTCCTTCCTTTCATGTGAGCTGAAACTCTTTTATCACTCATCCCACCTGGCACTTTTCTCCACTCTTTCCAACCTGCTTGCACACACTTCTTCATCTCTTTTCCACACTCTCTGTTGCTCTGGACTGTTGACCGTATGTACTTAAAATCCGCCACCTTCTTTATCTCCGTTCCCTGCAGCTTCACAGTTCCACTTGGGTTCCTCTCATTCATACACACATATTCTGTCTTGCTACAGCTAACCTTCATTCCTCCACCTCCACCTCCACCTCTCTCTCTTTTCCTCCACCTGCTCCCTGCTCTCACTACAGATCACAATGTTGTCTTCAAACATCATAGTCCATGGAGAGTCCTGTCTAAACTCATCTATCAGGAAACAAGAAGGGGCTCAGAGCTGATCTTTGATGCAGTCCCACCTCCACCTTGAAACTCTTCTGTCACATCTGCAGCACACCTCACCATTGTCACGTACAGCTCCCATACATGTCCTCCACCACTCTAACATGCTTCCCTGCAACACAAGACTTCCTCAGACAAGAGCTTGCTCTATAATGTGACATACTACACCCATTTGAGGTCACACATGTGTTTTCAATGCCTTAGTTGTGAACAGCATGCTTTCCTTATTTAGTATATATAGATCAATCTAGGACAGCGGGTCTCAACCTTTTGGGGGTCCTGGACCCCCTGCATATTTTTGATCAACTCTGAGGACCTCACTGCGATCTGGGGGTTGTGGGGGTGGAATGAGACAGAAACAGCATAAACTGCCGGTTACATTGCATTATGGCATTTATTTATTCTTTGAGGCAAATATGAGCTTTCAGTTGTAATTTCCGGAACAAAAAAAGTATAAACTAGAAAAGCACTTTGAGAGCGCAGACCTCCGCCAAGCACAACAGTTCCCCCATCGCAGATTGCGTTAAAATCTTTTTCATGTTACTGTGTTTATCATCTTCTTTTTTTAATCGTAGATTCAAACGCTAACTTGAACTTCCCGAGTTAACGAGCCCCCCCCCCAACAGCTTTTTGCAAATATTCCACAATAAAAGCATTTTTTTTTAAAGAAATTAATGGTGTAAGCCCACTGAAATGCCAGGGGGCTCTTAAGTTTGTATTAACACTGTCATGCAGTAACTTTAACAATGCAAACAGGTGCAAGATTTTTTATGATTTTATACAATGAATTACACTCGTGAAAGAGAAAAAGAAGGTCTTGTTAATCTCTGTAGTTTAGGCAGATAAAGGTCTTGGTCACATTTGAGAAATATAATAATCTATTTCTACAAATGTCTGAGGATCTTTTTAAAAATTATGTATTTCATTATCACAGACCCATGGACCCCTTGCAGTTACACCAAGGACCCCTAGGGGTCTGTGGACCCCCGTTGAGAATCACTAATCTAGGATATATAGGATGTAGTGGCATGACTATTGCAGCCATTTGAATTTCAATGTCTCACTCATTTCTTCCCAGAACAAAAGCGGTACCAAAAGTGATTTCTTTGAAAAACCAATTCTTTGATACAATTGAGGAGGCTCTGGGAACAGAATGTGCCATGTCTGGACTGATTCAAACTAACCTCAGGGGGCTTTTATTGCATTTACAGTAATGTGATGATTTTTCCCAGTCTGGTTGTTATATGGCAAAGCTCGATGTGTGTTTATTTTCTTTGCTATTTTTTCCTTAGTCTTTTTCTTATTTACTCCAAAAATCTCCCATTAAAAAAGTTCTTCTTCCTCAGCTCCTCTGAAGTACTGAATCATTAAGGGTGTCATTAGCTTGATTCACTCACTCTGTGTTGGACCTTCTGAAACAAATTACGTCTTTATTGTTTATTTATCTATTTTATCACTCTTCAGATATCGCTCTTCAGCTCCTCTTTCTGGTGACATCCAAAAAGACTAAGGTGGTGAGAACAGAATGCCAAACTGGAGGCTTTAAAACAACAGCTCACAAACTAATGGTGGATATCACCGTAATTTTGTTTACAGTTTATGAGGGAAGGAACACACCGAGCGGAGTCGAGCACAGCTCATTGAACCTGGAATGGAACCATACAGTTTAGTGAAATATTAAAAAAAGACAGCATTAAATCAACAGAGACTTAGAAATTATGGCACAGGTGCACATATGTTGCCTACCAGTCATCCTAAAACTTTTCTTCTTCTTCAATGCAAAGAATTAGCCTGATTCCTTGGGATTTGATGGTGATTTCCAGTGGAAAGAACTAACAGACACAGAAGAAACTGACACTAAATGCCACTGGACAGGGATACAACAAACTAGAGAAGACAGAGTAGTAACCAGGCTAATATCAACAAAAGACATCCAAAATGGTGTGCAGTGGAGTAGGAATGTTGGTGAATGGCTATTATTGGTTTTGCAGTAAAAACTTGTTGATCCACTGTGTTAAAAACAATTATCCACCCATCCTGGTTCTTTTGAAGAGCGACTCTTGGACGCTCCGGTATGAATCATCTCATAAAGCCACGCTCAGACGCTGTTGCCATGGATTTGGCAGTTCTGAATTGGTGGAAATAACCATGAATGTAACGGGGTACCAGACTCATTTCAAGAGAGGATTTTCACAAATGAATAGGTGTGGATGGCCAGGCTAGCACATTTAGACTTGACAGTTTCAGCGCTCAGGCATTATTATACTAAAATGACAAAGTAAACATGGTTTATATGAACTTTATATGAACTTTTGTACTTATTTGACCACCATAACAAATTGCCATCAAGTTTTTCATTTCAGAGGTTGGTTTGTGGACATTAACAGTGAGAAAAGGTTTCCGCTCATCGGTGTTTTCCTTTCTTCTGTTTTTTAAGGTATGGACGCATTAATACTTGTCTCAGATTGCTGGAAAGCATCACAGATTCTCGGCTGCTAAATGAAGGTGATGAGCGGGGCCTGACACCCCTGCATTTGGCTTCAAAAGGAGGGCACACCAAGGTGGTTCAGTTGTTGCTGCGCAGAGGAGCTCTCTTTCACAGGTAAATCCAAACACAAGGTGTTATAGAGATGGATGTAGCCAGGATGTAGCCAAGTAGCTGTAATTTTCAGCCCTATCTACATACTTATAAGGCAGTTTAATGCACACAAACCTGTATATATTTTTTTTTCTTTTACAGTGATTACAAAGGCTGGTCTTGTCTGCACCATGCTGCATCTGAAGGATACACGCAAACTATGGACATTCTACTGTCGGCCAATATGAAGCTACTGGATAAAACTGATGAGGATGGGGTATAAATTACTACCGTTTCATAACTTCATTGTCAAATATCATTTTTTAAAATTCATTTATTTCCAGTCACAAAAAAAGAATTAAAGCAATTGTATGTAGAAAAACCACTTCTGACCACATGGGGGCAACGTATCATAAGAAAATTAATGTGTCTAATGGGAAAAAGTAATATTACATCTATACTCATTGGGAATGTATTACTGGTGTCTGTTTTGTCAACGCAGCAGTGGTCTCCCATGTGGTGAGAAGAGTTATTGCTACATAGAGTGGCTTTAAAGCATGACTTCTGGCAAAAGTCTGTTGGATGAAAGCAGCAAGGTTTTTACAAAACTGCAATAAATGCAGAGTCTCTTGTTATCAATGTTGACATGCCAGAACAGTGCACTCCATATCGCTGCAAGAGAGGGACATGTGGCTGCGGTCAAGCTTATGCTGGTCAGGGGGGCGGAGCTCATCTTAAACAAGAGCGACACTTCATTTCTCCATGAAGCTGTGCAAAATGGGAAAAAAGATGTGGTCAATGCTGTGATTGACAGTGACAGGTATGTTATTAGAGCAAAAGACAGCCGTAATAGAGAAAGGAAATAATTTTTCTAGACAACATTTTAGATAAGTGGAGTTTACAAAGTATTTTCAAGTGATTCGTGATTTTGTTTTAATATTTTACTCAGATAGTGACATTGCAGTGGTGCAGAGATAGGACAGATGTTGCAATTAGTTTTAAAGAGGATTTTTTTTCTCTTCTTTATCACTGCATTTGAAAAAAGCTCAGTTTAGATATTCTGTGTGATCATATACCACATTTTATTCCTTAAAACCAACAGCTGTAGTAAGTAGTAGTAAGTAATTTTTATTCCAGACATGATATAGTGGCTCTGTGATTCATTTGAGTTTCTCTTCTGCCAGATGTGCTGAGGCTTTGCAACTGTTCAAACACGGCACCAACCAGCGATGCCCCATCCTGGACATGATTGAGTTTCTGCCTGAGACCTGCAAGGTTTGCCAATGGCTTAGAAGATAAAATATCCCGAATCTGTGTACACGGTCATTGTAACTCATCAATTTCTGTGGAGTTCTGTTATGTAACCTGTTCTGATTGAGCACTCAGCAAAGAAGTAAAGCTCTGTCACTGTGATTTGCAACTTTGTCCAACAGCATCTGCTGGACCGTTGTGTGAAGGAGTCGGATCATGACCAAAACAGCTCCGACTATCATGTAATTTATCTACAAGTTGTACAGTTAAAACATCAAACTGCTAGTTATTGTATAGCATCTGTCAGGAGACAAATAAACCATTTTCTGTGTGGTGTGCTGTAGATTGAATACAATTTCAGATGGCTCCAGGCTCCCATTTCTTGGAAGAAGTTACCCGAAGAGTCTTTGAAGGTCCAACCTTTAGTTTCACTCAATGTGAGCAATTTCTTTTCTTTTTTTTTTTTTTATTTGCATGGATGAATTTTTTTGTGCAGCACTATGGAAATGTTCTACGACCCCGTGTTTAATAAGGAGTCAGATCCTTTGTTAGTCACGCTTCACTTGCTCATTATTCTCTGTAGACTTACCCACTTATTTTCAGAGGGATGTGCAATCATGATTTGCCTTTTCAGTTTTAAGAGGATACTTTCTTTTTCAGATTTTGTGTATCCATCATGTTTGCAGCTTTGCCAAAGGACTTTCTGCTTTCTTTGTGCAGGTTAATGAAATTAAATTACACAACCTTCCAAATCCCCAGCCACTGTTTTACCCAGCTGGTGACGAGGATGGAAATGACACCTTGTCGATACTTTGTTGAAAGTTTAACAGACTCATCATATTCATGTGTCTTTGAATTCTCCCTTTCTGGCTGCCCTTATGGGGTGGAAAAAATTAATAGCCATAGATTTTAACAGCTGAATCCACAACTCTGAAGCAAACTCTTCTGAAGAGGCTGTATTGCAGAGTTGCTGTGTTGAAGTGTGTTAGTTTTAATTAGTTGCACCAAATAAACTGATAACTTAGTGCACTTCAGAAACATATGCACACAAATGTTCACAAATCTGATGACTTGGCCAAATCTGCAGAGCTCCTTGACTTATTGAACTAAAGGTACATTGTGTAATCTCTGTAGGATAAGACACTTTCAAACCACGATGGTGGTATAAAGACATACTGGTGATCCACCTCACTCCACCTCCACCTTCCAGTACGTTCACAGTAATCCCACAAAGGTGCAATATTCCCTCCGCAGTGTGTGACGTCACAAAGCATTATGTCATTTCACAATCTGAAGATAGTTTGTTTCCTCTACTTTATGGTCAACAGTCAGCAACAAGTCCCAAATATTTCCAGTCACTGGTGTCTTTATCTAATCGATACTGAATAGAAACATGGTGCTGAATAAAGCCTAGTAAAAACAGCAACAGTAATGCCTCAGTTTCCTCGTGGTTGCTGGTGTTTGGGGTGCTACCGTAGCTGCAGGAGGGAGATGATGGTTTAGCTTTAGTGGTCGGCGGCTCTTCCAGACTGCTAAGAACAGCTAATGGTTTTACCAGTAGCTACTGCCCCAAGTCAAGTGACAAAGTTGGCCACTGGTCTTTGCCTCTAAGACTACTGTGGTCAAAATCCCAGTGGTATTCTTCTTTTTCTGTTTCATCTTTAGTTGGCTTGTGTTCTGACAGCAACCACTCTTGCACCGCTGTCTCTCTTGGGACTCCCTATAGGTTGTAGATTAAGTCCTTTTTATTCAAGAAATGTGCTATTTGGTCTTTTGCTTGGACAATCTATTTTCTTTTCTGTCATTACTTTCTCGAGACTCTTAGTAGCCTCTGTAGATCTGTTAGCAAACCACATCAGCATCGTTGCATCGTAAAGCAATACACAGTTGTCACAAGGGACAACCAGGACAACAGAATGAAGTTACTTTGAGCGATTTTGTCAATGGCCTGCTAGGGACAGGAGTCCACTAGAACTAGACCACACTACCGAAGAGAAATCCACCATTCCCTCAAATTAAATTTAAATTGATGTTTTAACATGGGAAAAAACCCTCTTTGCTATTTTCATAACTCTTTTGTTATATATTTCTGCAGGCTATGGTTAAGTTTAACCGAATTGAGCTCCTCAACCACCCTGTCTGCAAAAAGTATCTGGAAATGAAGTGGTGCGTACTTAGGGTGTTAACCCCTGAAGAAGACATACTTCATTTTAAGAAGTGATTGCTCCAAAGAAAATTTTTGGATTTGTGCGTTTCAGTCCTAAATGTCTTCTTCTCTGTCTGCAGGGTTGCTTATGGAAGTAAAGCTCATGCTCTCAACATGTTGGTGTATCTGCTAGGACTGCTGCCTTTAACTCACCTGATAGTGACTCTAAGACCCTCAATGAACACTACCGAAACTGGCGAGCATGAAATCACCATGGTGCCAGTGTCTTTTACAGAGGTATTTAAAACGGCATGGAGGGGTCTGCATGAAATGGAACATTAAAATCAAAATGTGTCTCCTTTAATGACACTGTGCCTGTACAAAATTATATGTGAATTTCATGTACAAAATGAAAAAAATTTAAGGCCTAGAGAATATTTCATAACTTCAAAGGCTTATCATACATCTAAAATGCTATCTTCTTAAGTTGAATGATTCTTGATTGTTCTTAATTTTACAGCAAAGTCTGTTTTTGTCCTTCTGCATGGTGATGGTCTTGGTCATGAACATCTACTCAATAGCAAAAGAAGTTGTTCAGATCTCACAGCAGGTACTATGCCATCACACATTTGTTATAATACCTCATATAAAAGTGTCCGTAAATCTGCTCAGCGCCAGGTCTGTCTGGGTACACCAGCAATTGGGGTGATGAATGAGAGTCCTCTGATTAAAATTTAGACGCATTACTGAATAGCTAGAGTCACAATGTCACTTCCCCATTTAGGGCGTAGTTCCTAAGAAAACCTTTTACGTCATTTTTTGTTTTCTTTTTTCTTCTTTTGCCATTCACTAGCGTTGGAATTACTTTAGGGATTCCTCCAACCAGGTTGACTGGGTAGCGGCCGTCTCTTCTATTATGTTCATCATCCCTTTTATGATCAACGCAGAGGGTCATTGGTACTGGCAAGTAGGGGCCCTAGCAGTTTTACACTCCTGGGTTGGATTTCTCCTCTATCTCCAAAGGTACAGTTTTACCTTTATTCAATACACGGCATGTATTCCATAATGACACTTTTTTTTTTTTGTTTTTTTTTTTTAATCTAGCAGAGTCCTCTAATTTGTGTAATCACCCTGTTGCCCCCAGGTTTGAGAAAGTTGGCATCTACGTTGTGATGTTTAGGGAGATCATGAAGACACTGTTCTCTGTTGTCACACTGTTTTTGTTCCTGATGGTGGCGTTCAGTTTGTCGTTCTATGCGTTGATGCTCAACCAGGTAGGAGAAGAGAACCATATTACAAATTTACTTTGTCCTCTTTGAAGTACAGAATCTTAAGTTTAATACCTATTTTCAAAAACAATCTGGTCTATTTAACCAATAGGACTAGTGCATGTTCGACAGTGCTTTGGAAACTCAATTGAAGGTATGCACAAGGATGACTGTGGCCACCACAGACCTGTAAAGGGTCTTATCACAGTGCCCATTGGTGACAAAAAAAAGTGTTGTTTGGAAATCAGACTGTATTGCTTACTCTACCATGAAGCATCTCAAAGCCAATATTGAGTTTGAATTTGAAAACATGTTACACTATGATGAACATGCACCTGTCATGCACCTGTCCAAACCTTTTTGAAATCTTTGAACAGTATCAATCTGAAATTTGATTTGAAATAAAACAATGAAGACGTGATCAGACTTCAGTCAATCATTGACTACCAACGATCTTCATCAAAGCATTAAGAATTATGATAATATTTACAATATTGGCACTGTAAAAATACTTTTGAACCCTTGAAAATGGTGGTGCTTTGCTTAAAATGGCTGGAATTCCTGAATGGTAAAAGCCATATTTTTATGAAACCTCTTAAATTAAAGATAAAAGTCTACAAGTTTATGATATCTTGATTGTTTTATTTTAAATCCACAGTGGTGGTAAATAAAAGCAAGATCATTGTCCAGATATATATGGCCCTAACTGTAATTGTTAGTTTAGAAAGGTTTTCTTTTCTTCATTTAGCTGATCCACAGCCTCTTCTATTTATCTTCTGTTTTGTCATTAGAGAGAGTTCAGCACCGTGCCACTATCAGTGATGCAAACCTTTGTGATGATGGTCGGAGAGCTGAACTACCAGAACAACTTCCTTGATGTTTATCTGCAAAGAGAGCTCCCTTTTGGCCTCCTGACATACTTCATCTTTGTGCAGTTTGTCCTGCTTATGCCTATCTTGCTGGTGAACCTAATGGTAAGCATCTCCTGAGAGCTTTCAGTGAAACTTTTTTGGTATTTATATTCAGTGAAGGACCAATCTTGTACTGTTCTGTCAGTGGTTTTTTTTGACTTTGTGGCAGCTGCTTGTCATTCAAAAATTGTTAGTGTTATTGTCTGAGATTTGATTAAATGACATACATGAATCACTGTCTTGTAGATTGGTTTAGCAGTTGGAGATATTGCTGAAGTTCAAAGAAATGCTTCCTTAAAACGAATAGCTATGCAGGTGAGTAATGAACTGGCCTGTCTGTGTCAGCAGCATTTTCTAAAAGTGTTGAACATTATTTATTCAACTTGCTCTGATTTTGTTTTCTCTCTGCTATGGCAGTATGCTAGACAACCAAAAGGGTCTACAGTAAATTACAAGTGCAACAGAGGATGCATTGGTGCACTGAACTTGAACTTGAGATATTTGCAATTGAGAAGAATTACGGGGTCATTAGAGCATAGACGGATGTGCCGAAAAGTTCTGATTAAATGTCACTGTTGAGTTGATAATTTACAACTTATAAGTTGCATCTTTGACTGAATATCTGAATTTCTGAACTCAGATTGATCTCCACACCGCTCTGGAAGATAAACTCCCCTACTGGTTTATGAAACGAGTTGACAAACCCTCAGTCACTCTCTACCCCAATCGCAAGTGCTCCAAGGTATGTTCAATGCTGTCTACAATTAAAACATTTTGATTTGTTTTTCTAGCCTATTGTATGTCAGCAAAGTACCTCTCATTCATTCATGACAACTGCCTTTTTCTCCCCCCAGCACTTCATATTACAATGGCTAACAGGTGAAGAAGAAAAAAATGAAGTCTGGAGTCGTTTGCAGTCTAAATCTCAGAGCTGCACTTTTGTAGAGAATGAGCTCAAAAAGCAAAAGATCAGGTAAAGCATTAAAAGAGTTGCTTACACATAATCACATGAGAGTCAGTTTTTCAGCTACTAGAATATTAAAAGTGTGCAAGTTCAAAAAGATGGAGATTATTTTGAATTATCATTCTAAATACAATGATATGCAGGGGATAAGGTAGGAAGTTCAAGTAAAGAAAAGGTAAGGAGCAGTGTTATAATAGTTTTTGATGTATGAGTGACCCCTAGTGGTGACTCACTGCAGTACATTCTATTACAACCCCAATGAGCTGAGAGAATAACCATCCAAAAGTCTGACTTACCATTAAATCTGAGTGAGAATGAGAGAGGTCTGATGTTTTGTCCTGCAGGATGAAAGAGATGTCAAACATGCTGGAGAAGCAGCACAGCCTTCTGAAACTCATCATCCAGAAGATGGAGATCACTTCTGAGGCAGACGAGTACGACGGCCCTGTCAACATCAGAAGCAGCATGTGGCCAGTCTTAAGACAGGCCAAAGCAAGAGGACGCACCACGTCTCGGTGGGTCCCACTGATGAGAGCCATCGAATCCAAGCGCAAATGAGGAGGGCGGTACAAACACATCAACAACTATAGACCTTTTGCAGTCACGTGACACACACCTTGACGACAGAGCGCAGTCGCCATATTGGAGTGAAAACAACAACAAGCTAGGGCTTAAGCGATCACATAGTCTTTGTGCAGGTTACGCGGAATATCATGACCAGTCGTCTGATAGTGCTGTCGGACCATGTTCAAAGTCTGAATGGGTCGGAAAAGGAACGATACTGCCCATCTGCCCAGGTAAAGAAACTCCTCGACCTTGAGTACCCGGACATATATAATTATTTGATAAGACAAGTCATCAGCGTACACCAAGGAAACTCTCAAGGCCTATAAAAGCTTGGAATCCTACAAATATTTCGCACTCCGACGCGCTCGTGGGTTTGACACAAGGAAATAGTGGCGACCGGCGAGAACAAGTCGCATGTGTAACTACACAGCTACACAGTTCAAAACCATGTTTTCGAACTGTTTGCTATCCACTTAAACAAGACAGATTACACACGCAACAGGTAAACTGCTTAGCTGAAGGGCTTTGTTTCCACTCCAACATGGCGGCGAGTTGTTGCGACTGCAGTGTGTGACGTCATGTGCAAAAGGTCTATACAGTGTTGTATATACATTATACGAGTGTAGATGCCGTTATTAAGGTATAGAGCAGGCATGAATTTACTTAATCATAATAAAATGTCTTAATAAAATCCACCATTTATACTCTACATAAAGTTAACTGTCATATTGTCTTGAATTGCTTTGGTGTATTTTCTGATAGATAGTACTCACAAACCTGAAAATCATAAATGTAACTGTCACAAATGCTTCGTGGGACATCATAGATCTGTTGCATGTCTGCAGAAGTTAAAAGCTCACCCAAATCATTTCATGCATGTTTCAGAAATGACAAATTAAACTAAAATCACTTGATTAGTCACCCTGTGACCTGTGCTGGTCATATTGTAGTAAATAATAAAGGATTACATATTCTGTAGTGCAATAATCCAGTGTTTTGTTCAGTAGTTCAGAAAGGAAAGCAAATTGTACCTCTGCAGATTCTTATCTTCCTTGCAGTACAATACAGTCTTTGTGAAGATCATGGTATCTGACAAAGATAAGTGAACTTGCGTCTTACGTTATATACTTCGCACCTCCATACTGAGACGAGGTTCCTCTAATGGATTCAGGAATGGGAAAGGTGGTGTCTCCAGAGGTGGTTTGACTGACGCTGATGTGCACAGTCTTGACTTAAAGGGTAACTCATTGCTTAAGTATTGTGAAGACCTACCTGAGTCTACATCACGAGGCAGCTGGATAATTGTGACAGTTGTTAACTTGCCAGCAGACTGTCAGGTGTTTCAAGTTAGAAGCTACTTGCGAACTGTAGGCGACAACACTCATCTTTTTGCGTGTACAGTATGTGTGCTAAGAGAAGTACAATTTGCTTCAATAAATGAATTAAATGAACCATATTGTTTTTCTAAAAAAAATACCGTAGATTACTTTCAACGATTAGGCCTAAAAAAAGAGAAAAAAAACTGTAATTATATTATGGCCTATTATTTATGAAGTTGTGGGATAATATGTTGATTATTGTTGCACTGAACAAGGACATTGTTAGTACTCGCACAATTTATCACAGTTGGCAGATAAAATGATAATACTTTTTGTGACATACAAAGTTGCTGATTATACATTACTGTAATGTGATGTCCTTGTGTGCTCTTTAATATTTCCAATAAATTGCTTCATTTTGATATTTTTTTCATGTTACCAAATAAAGCATGACTTTAACCCTGGAGCTAAAACTTTTTAATGTTATTCAGTTTCTTACATTTCAGTATATTGTAGATCACGAGTTGAGATCAGTGGTCATCACTGCAACAAGTGGAGCATGAAAGTCACAAATTCATGTGCAAAGATTAGAGCCCCTTATCCTCATCCTGTTTTTGTTTGTGCGTGTGTGTGTAAAAACAATATAAATCATCTAATCATAGTGGCACTTAGTATTAGGAAAATATTACTTCAGACTAACAACAACATATGTTTTTTTTACTGTCGTTATTTATTAAAAAAAAAAAAGTAAAGGTAAGGTGTTTCCTGAGCAATACTAAGTACCCCCATGACCCAATAGCTTATAGATCCACCTTTTGCAGGAATAATGTGATATACATGTTTCCTGTATGATTTTTTTTCCCCTATTCACACAGCACTAATGTTGAAAATATAACATCCTTATGTCTGTGTTTTACAAAAGTTTTCAGACATAAATAAGTGGTTGAGTCATCAAGACCCTGTTTTTTAAAAAAAAAAGTATGTGTGTGTGTCGGGGGGGGGGGGGGGGGGGGGGGGGGTCTAACATGAACTCTGAATTGTGGTGTGAATCGTTAGCTTGTTTGTGCACATTTATAAAAGCGTTAATAGGAGGTGTCTGATCATAGCTGTACACCAACTTGACACTGACATTTGTGCTTCAACTGCCATGCTAACGGAAACAGAAGGGTAACTGTAAAATCGTGCCAACCCAAATGGCAAAGAATCTACTCTGAATAACAATAATACACAAAAAACAATAATTACCAATAGATTTGGCATTGTGAAAGAGATTTCATATCCGCAACTATGCGGCTATGAATGACAAATGTTCCTTTGTGCCACTTTAAGACCAAACAACTCTTGCAAATTTCAGTTAAGCGTCCATGGTCTTTATAGACCATGGGCAAATCTTCCAAGCAAACCATACTTGATCAGCCAATGCACTGTAATCTTCAACATAACATGACCATGACAGTTTATGTTTTTGTTTTGTTTTTTTTTTGTTGTTTTTGTTGTTTTTCTTAGCATGGCACAGTCTGACCTCATGGTAAATTTGCTGGGACATCCACTCCTGGGAAGATTGGCAACTAACATAAATGCTTTCCACTTGTTAAATACTGAACTCTAAATAGTTTGGAAAGGATTATATAATCCTTTACAGATTTATCTACAGCAAGCATAGTTTCTCTAAGATCACTGCTTATGTCTTTTGCTCCTGGCATTGTGTTAACACAGACCAGAATCTGCCACAAGCAGCTGGCTGCAACTTACCCTCTTAAATTCTATGGACGGAGCGAGGGGAACCTAGTATTGTCCTCATGATTATTTCTGAATTTTTAAATAATATTAATGACATGATGAAAACAACTGTATGCTGCTGTTTGTCTGAGATTATATCTGGCCAGTACCAGCACCCACCCGAGGATTTTTATCATGTTTTACACACACACGCAAAATCATAGCATGATCCAATACTTTATATAGATGAACATGTTGGTATGTTGTTGACATTAATGTTTTGAAATCTGATTATGTAAGACAAATGAACTGTTGGACATGATAATTGTTTCCCAGCACTTGATGAATGCCGCCTCTGATTTTTGCACTGCCTTCTAAGCTTGCGTCATCCAGCAGCTTAATGCGCTGCAAACTGCTAAAGTGGAAATCATGGGAATCACGAGAAGTTGGGAGGGAAACAGAGTCTGGCTTCTGACATCATGAGCCTGCACCTGTCCCTCTGCTTCTCCAGCACAGGCCTCCGATAGAGGTCAAGGCCCCTAAAAAGTCTTTGCTGAAAGACAAATGCTGGCTCTCTCTTCATGTCAACTTTAAAGTGTTATTTATTGCTGTTGGCCCTGAATTTAATTATCCCCAGGGCAAAGACAACCAACATAAAACTCTCAATTACACAGATGTTTTGGACAATATTTTCATCTTTTACTTGAGGGACTACATGTACAGAATGACTAATGGGCAGACGACATTCCTGGCGACAGTGAATATAGCAGCAGTTTGAAATATTGTCACAGACCCAACATGCCCCCCAAAAAATGACAGCGTAAGAAATAGGGAGTAAATCCAACAGAAGAATGCCTTAGCTTGCATCTTCAAAGATGTCAGTCAGGCTGTTCACCTCGCTGACAGATACAGTGACAGAGGACAGGTTGGCAGCCCGCCTGAAACTCTGAAATATCTCAATGTCATGACGCATCCAAGGATATGCTGAGGTGCAGTATAATCCCCAGTCTTGTAAAAAAAAAAAAAAAAAAAACGGTGTGGAAAGGCAGGTTTATCAAAAGCATTGAAATGTGCCTTTGGATTAAAGGAGCAATCTTGGCCCATGAAAGAGGGAAACCTGAGTGACTGGAAACCACAGAACAATTTAAAGCCACCGATTGCACTTTCTCATTATAAAAATTACCTAGCAACGTATTATACAGGTAGTGAACGAGTATGATAAGCTTTAAAAGATGGATTCATTTATTAAGATGGTCTCTGAGCCAGCATGCTCCTATAAATTGGAATAAAGTACAGCCTTGCATCCAGTGCGGGACAGTTTCTCTCTGGTGACCCCAGAATGGGCATCTATCGAAACCAAGTGTGCATTTCAGCTGCATGCTTGGTTAGGTAAGTTTTTGGCAGACTCTCTACTACAATTTTTAACATAGATTTCATCCATAATCCATGGTGTAATACAGGAGTGAGCAAACCCAGCCCTCCAGGGCCGCTGTCCTGCATGTCTTAGATGTTTTCCTGCCACAACACACCTGATTCAAATGAATGGATCACCATCAGCTTGTCCTCAAGGTCTACAGAAGACCGTTAACGACCCATTCATTTGAATCAGGTGTGCTGAAGCAGGGAACCCTCTAAGACAGGGGTGTTGGACTCCAGTCCTCGAGGGCCGCTGTCCTGCAAGTCTTAGATGTTTCCCTGCTTCAGCACACCTGATTCAAACCCAGGCCTGGAGTCCGACACCTGTGCTCTAAGACGTGCAGGACACCAGCCCTTGAGGACCGGATTTGCCCTCTCCTGGTGTAATAGCTTGCACCAACCTGGGATTTTCTGGAAATATCTTCCGAAAGAACAGCAACCCAGGAACTAAGAAGCTGTTCCCTTTCCAGTTACCTGCAAAGCTTCAACTGCATGTTTTCAGTTCTCTGTGCAACATGGCGGCAATATTGCACAGAGAACTGGAAAGTTCCGGAAGAAAAAAAAAAAGCTTAACATAATTTCTTGCTTAGTCATTCTCTTTGTCCTTACGATTTTGAAGTTCTTTTCTGCAGCACAGTAGCTTGCAATGCTGGGCTTCCCTTTTGGTAAAAGGTAATACAATGTTGCCAAGTGGACCAATTACATTTGTTCCAATCCGATGCCTAGCTACATTTCTGGTGAGGTGTACGTCCGCCTACGGTGGAGGTAGTGAAGCATGCATGGTTTATGCGTCTTTGTGGAACCAATGATATATGTCCACCTCCTACAGTATTCTAAAAACCTCTGTGATATCCTGACATGTACCTGCCTGTGGCGTGCAACAAATGTGATCTGTCTGGTTTGATATTTCCTTGCTACAATATCACTAAAAATTCGTGTTGCTCAACGTGTATCAGCTCCAACACAGATAAGACATGCTTTTTTTGTGCCATTGTTGTGCCTGAGCTACATAAAGGAGATAAACAAAAGGAAGCTCAGTGCTGTAAGCTAGTGCACTGCAGAGAAGAACCTGGTCCCAGGCGTACATTGATATGTGAAGGAGACTGTCAGAACTGGAGTGCACTTCTGAAGACTAATCGAATCTTCCTTTGAATGACATTGAAATTCATATTTTAATGTGAAAAGAAACTCCTTTGTGTTGCTTTGACAAATTGTTATATTAAACTCTTCTGGGGCCTGGAGAACTCTAACTCTCTTCCCTTATTCTTCTTATATGCTGACCTCAGTCCACACTCTTTGATCTCTATTTGATCTCAACATGCATATGCTCTATAAGAGGCTTTGACGACAAATAACAAATGTAAAAGCAACCGGACTCAACAGTGAAGAAAAAAAAAAAAATCTTTGTTATAGTATGAGAATGAAGATGGGGCCTCCATACATCTGCCACACCCTTGTCATGCCAGCGCCTCCAGATGTCATGGGAACTAATAACAGCTGGGACTGTTGCACGAAGGCTGCGTGTGAAAGGCCGCTCCATCTGCAGAAATTCAATCCCTCTGTGAAACCAGCAAAGGATTAGGCACTTTTGATAAGATCCCCAAGACATTTCTATTACTAAAACACATCTGTAGGGGACAACCAACTTGTGGAATGTTTACTGTAAATGTGCAATGTGTAAAATTCTGCAACATGAAAAACAACAATGAGGAAACTTATCTTCAGTTATGATGCAACATGTCAGTATCATGCTTTTGGTGAAATCAACTCCAAGACAGGCACTAGAATTACCACTAACAAGCTATTAACCCACAGGGCTTAACTTAATTATTCAGCTTGGAGATGAGCAATTTAACAGCTTACACAAAGAGACAAAGTTTAGGTCCTGCTTAGGTCATGATAGCTTGTGGAAAAGGGGAGGAGAAATGGTCAGACGTGACTGTACAGATGCCAAGTCCAGGGCACTTAAATTAGAGGGGTTCCAAACAAGGAGGCACGTCTCAGTTTTAGAAGGAGCTCGTGCACATGACACCGCATCCCTGCGGCGTTTTCAATTAGAGAGTTTATAAAGTGCGTTGCTTATTTCTAAACTTGTTCTTAAAAATCGTTGTCAATCGTGAAACGCAAGCCTCTCGGTCCCCGCGGTGCCGCCACCGTGCGCCCCCGAGCCACAGGTGGGACAGCCATGTCCACCGGCTCCGCTGCAAGTGATGCTGAGGACGACGAGACATGTCACAGGAGGAGAGCCAAGTCGAAGAGCGCCCGCTCCAATCCCAGTCGGTCTTCCGACGAGGAGCAGGCGGGTGAGGACGGTCCGGAGCGGCGGGTCACGCAGGAGCACGGCAGGGTCTCCAAGGCGCACCAGGAGGAGGCGCGGCAGTCGCAGAGAAACGCGGCCAACGCCCGGGAGAGGGCGAGGATGAGAGTGCTGAGCAAAGCTTTCTCGAGACTAAAAACCAGCTTGCCCTGGGTTCCGGCGGACACGAAACTGTCCAAACTGGACACCCTGCGCCTGGCGTCCAGCTACATCTCCCACCTCAGGCAGCTTCTGGAAGATGACCGGTTTGAGAGCAGCTTTGCGCATCCAGTCAACCTGGTATGGGATGAAAGGACCAGAAAAGAAAACATCTTTAAAGTGAAATAATTAAATACTTTTACAAATTTCACCTGTCTTTTAGCTTTAGCCCTTCACAGTTATTACCCCCCCCCCCTTTTTTTTTCCACAGTCACCACAGCATTTTCTTTTTCATTTCTTTACCAAAATGGATTTGATTGAGTTTCTTTACCAACAAATCTGTTATTTATTCCTTTTTCCAGACATGGCCTTTTATGATGACAGGAAGATCAGAGGAAGACATCTCCTCCGCTATCAGACTTTGTGGAGCAACTGCATAGGCCACCTTTCTTCATGAAGCAGCTCTACTGGAAACTCAAGACCACTTTAAACAAAAAGACTCCAAACAGAGGCCACACAAGACTCAAGAGACTCATAAATGATCCTCCGGCAGGCTCATCTTTGAAAACCTGTTTGTATAAGTATGACACCTCTTACTGCTTTGTGTCTGAAAGCCTTTAGACTCAAAACTGTAATGTTTCATCATGCATGTATCACATTTACACTGTGTGTATGTTCTTTTATTATTCTCTTTTTTGTCTTTATTTGATTTTTTTTTTTTTTTTTTTATTATTTCAATCTGGGCACAGAAATTGAACATTATGTAGCAGTCTGCTTAGTATATTTTTTTGTTATTTTCTATGGCGTGAATTTCACAAAACAAAATCACATCTCAAAGTTATGACTGTTTTGCTACCATGATGGGACACTGACATTTTACAGTGCTGAAGATAAGAATCCCTCTTAAACGCTGAGATATTTATTACATTTGTACTTTTCCACGTTTGCTTTCCAGATAAAATGTAACCAGCTGTCTCTGTCCCCCTTTTTTGTGTCCAATCAGATCACAATTCATACTTAATTGTTTCATTTAGCTGCACGTTTTTGACCGTGACTTGAAATGTTGGTGAGCAACGGCTGTCTGCTGCAGAGGAAGCTGCATCTGCATCATTCCTGGTCACAGAAATGCAAATTAACAGTGCAAATGTTAGATGTATGTGTCATTTTTACTTAAAACTTTTAAAGTTTTAGCAATATTTTTGATTTGACAAGGAGGATGCAAATATGTCTGGATGGATGTTTTTCAGAAAGCTAGGTGAGAGGAAACATGCACAAACACGTTACAAATATGCTAAAAATTCATCTGTGGAGTGCACCATATGCTAAGTTAATGTCACCATCATTCAAATTACCTGCATAAATTCATATGCAAGCAGAAGTCTGGAAATCCTGAGTTGACATTTATCTATGTATATTCCAGTAAAAGAAAAAAAAAAGACAGCACAGATGTACAGCACAACACTGGTTAGACAGTTGAGAGGAGCTGAAGGTCAGTGAACGACCACATACACTGCCAGCTCTGCAAATCCCAACTACACAAGCACACACTACCAATCATTTACTCTTGAGTGGGTAACAGTGATCTGTGATCCAGTAGCTCGTTTATTCCAGTTAAAGCCCCACAATGACAAGAGTATAGACAGACTGAGATCCAGGCCGAGGCAGTCTGCTGGGACATAACTGGCAAAACCGTTTCAATGAAGAAAGAGCTGAAGGGAAGAGTGGATGGCTTGTCAACAGGTTAATGCAGAGCTGCAGCTGTTGTCGTGTTGGTGGGTTTCCCAGAACCCTAAACTGCTCTCTCGGGAGAAACTGGCCACTCTGCTGGAACCAGCCAGCTAATGAGCTGACTTCTCACACTCTGTTCTCCTACCATCCACTTCAGATGTGGCATTAGGGAAAGCAACTTGAAAACGTCTGATGGGCAGAATTAAAAATAAAATGTTTGGCACTGGCTGAATTGCAATTACGTGATCTTGGTATTTGGAGGAATAAAAATGTAGCTTCCTATATTATGAGTTATGCCAGAGTATGATAGCAGGACAGCTATATTTGCTGCTACAATGCAACTGCATTGCTGTAAAAAGCTGCAAGCAGAGAGAAAGTCTGCAAGTTGAAGCTTGTGCAGACATGCAGTGTGTGTCATGTTACATGGGTGACATCTAGTGGTGAGGATGTCAGTACAGCCCAAACCATGGCAGACTACACAGAAAATGTTACAATAACTGCATAACTATGGTATTTAAAATTCTGTTTTCTATGCAAATTTTCAAGTCTACAGTCTAAATGTGTGCAACACTTAAAGAAATGAAAAAAAAAAACAAAAAAAAACAAACACTTAACAGAGACACAAATCTACAAACCACAGAAGCTATCCACTCCAAAACAAACTGACTTAACCTCCAGCTTTTAAAGTCTTTGAGAAGTACAAGTGAAAAACAATGAACTCTGTTGAATTGAACTGAACTGAATTGAAGCAGCATGATGAGGTTGTTCATCCATGTATGTGACCCTACAATGAACTAGGTCAGTGGTGCGCAAACTGTGGTACGTGTACCACCAGCGGTACGCGAGCGCCCTCTGGTGGTACGCGTGGGGGAACGTCATGACTTTCCACATTTTCACTTAAAAAGATCGGAAACATACAATGCATTATAAATACAATGTTTCAAACAAAATGTGTAGCTTGAGAGAATCAAAATTGTCTTTAAAAAAAATTGTTGCATATTCAGGTGCAGTGCAGATGTAACAACTTTTGAGCGTGTTTTATTTTGGCTCTGTATGAGATTTTGCTCTGTATGTGAGAATTGCTGGACAGAGTTGTAAATGTCTGATTCAGTAAGGTGACAATTCAGGTAACAATAAATAACCACAATAAGGAATAAACATCTCTCCTGTGTGTTTAAAGCTAATTGAGAAGGCATACATGGCTATCTTTTAAAATTGGTCATCATGGTGGTACTCAGAGAGCTGAACAGTTTCTCAGGTGGTACGCAGTATTGAAAGTTTGAGAACCACTGAACTAGGTGGTTCTCCTGCCTTTTCTCCAAACAGAGGTTGGATATATCCAGCAGACCCCCTTGACCCTGAATAGGAAGAAGTGGATATAGATAATGAATGGATGAACTGAAGTAAATAACAAATGTTCCAATATTCCAAATATAGAAAATGTCACATCAGGAAACTCTAAAGGAACGGCATTACAGGTAAAAAAAAAATAAAATGAAAAAATTTAAAATGCTGATACTTTTTTAGCTTTATTACATGTTGCCCTTTGGATTAGTGAAAAAAAATTAAAAGAGAAATTTAGATGTTTATTTCACTCTACTTGAAAGTTATACAATTATGTACATATTTATATAGATTATGCCAATTTTCCATACAAAAAAGTGACATTGCACAAAACAACCTATGCCAAATCGAATTCACTTATTATAAGTCATCAGCTGGTAAAAGATTTATTCTCATAACTTTGAATAAAAGATAGGAGACTAAATAAACACTTTATTTCTGCAAGTTCTATTAAAAAAAAAAAAAGATTAGATTAAGAAGAAGTGTTGAGAAGACTGCAGTTGCGTTTGATTAGGCCAGTAAACTAAAGCAAAAACAGTAAGTTAGTGGACTTGACTGAAAGTTTTCCTGCTCTTGAACTGTTACTGTTCATGCAGTGTCTGCTCTTATTTTTACGTCCAGCAGAGGGCATCATTTCCACACAATTGTCATCACCTCAACCGCTGGCTGAAGATCCGAATCCTTTTCTTTAACTGTACAACAAATTGAGGGATTTTTTCCAAGATATTTTTCCCCTTTACATGGCCAACACCTGCTCATCAGGCAAGAGAGTTTAAATCAGAATATAACCACAATATTGTTGTCTTTTTATGCCTTTGCAGCTAATATATACACACATTTGTTGCCATATTAATTTTTCCATCCCATTTTCAAACCAAACTTTGTAATTATTTCAGGCCGAACACATTTTTCTAATATAAACTTGCATCATCAGCCATCGGAGCTTAGCACATTCCAGCTGTTTTTACACAACTGAAACATTTTTCATTTGTGGGATAATTTCCATGAACAAGAAGGAATTACTGTTCCAAAGCCAACAATGGAGGGTTCAGCGAGGCTGCCTTTGTAGCTGCCCCAAAAAAACTTACTCCAGGCCTTACAGGCTGCAGGAATCCAGCCTGACTGAGCTTTCCAAACCCATTCTTAGCATGTTTGTCATTTAATATCCAGCCGCTCAATAGCACTAATGAGAAAAGAGATATGTAAATATCAAATTATTTCAGTCACTCATGTCTAGTGTACACAGTTCTTTGGTTCTGCTTCTGTTATCAGGTTTTGTTTAGAAAACACATTCTTTCCAGGTAATAAAATCTTGATGTCTAAACCAATAATTGCTATTCTAAAACCAAAAAACAAAAACGTATCATTTAGAATAAAATTGATGACATAATTAACTTTTTCTTTTTTTTCTTTCTTTTTTCATAAACAGTGCTCTCTACTTCCACTCTGAAATTTAAGGACTCTTGTAGCAGATCCAGAGTCGGGGCTGGACTGCAAGAAGCAATCAAAAAATGTCTTCCTAAAGGCCCCTTTGGATGATGCTGATATATATTTGTGCAAATGTATTTTTGTGTGTCTTGTAAAGAGTTTTTTTTAAGCAGCTGCATATGATCAACATGCTGTACTTGTATTTGTTGCTGCAGACTTTATCGAAACCACTTAAAGCAAGACTAAGTCTACCTCTGGACTGATGCACCAATGAATATTTCCATCCTGCAGGATGAGATTATTGGAAAAGACTGAGAAGAAGCTGCACGAGAAGAAGTATGTAACAAACCAGGACAAAAATATGCTTTCTATTTGTTATTCTTTTTGCGCTTTTGACTTGATTTTTATTTTCTCTCAATGAAACATCTACATCCTCTGGTAAGAGCGGGTGAGGTCTTGTGCACCAGACATCCTGTTACTCTGTTGAGATGACACGCTCTTCTCTGGGATCAGACGATTGTGTTACAGGGCAGGACTGGTAGCCTTCTCTCAAGAGACGGATTGAAGCTCTTTGTGGCAGGACGAGCTGGACAAACTGAAAAAAAAAAAAAAAAAGCAGGAAAATACTGGAGGGAAGATGGCTAAAGGAGGAGGGGTGAGCGCAAGGTGGGAAAGCTCAACAAAACAACAATAACAAAAGCCTTGCTACCCCCCCTCTGCCTCATCCACTGTCTGCCTAAATGAACAGCAGGACTGGGGGATGGATATCTGTTAACGGGTTTGGTTCCTGACCTGCTTGGGTCCAGCTTTGCTGCCAGTCAGAGCCAAGAAGATACAGATATTTGTTTGCTTTCAGGGTATGTGGAGCAATCCAAGTCCTGTTTACAAGATCTGGGCGATTATTTTGTGCTCACCTTTATGTCTTGCCTGTAAAGAAATTTAAACCACCAGGGTCACTGACTACATGTTTCTCCCATTGTCTCTGAGTGCTTTTGTAGCCTCTGCGCATCCAAACATATTTCTTTGAGTCAGCAAATCAATAAGAAATACCAGTTTAAACTGAATAAAATAAAAAAAAAACTGGAATAAAAGAACAGAAGTACAACATCACAGGTCACACAGCCGACGTTCGTGTGAAACCCTAATGAGGTCAGAGGAATTTGATTTGAGCCCAAATAGCTTTCACACACACTGAGATGTTTCCACCGCTATTCCATGTGCCCTCCAGTGGCATATCCTCCCCAAGTTCATCTTCTGATATTACAAAGACGGCCACAGCCTCACAATGGAGATGATATTTTCTTTTACAATGGCTCCCAGTATGTGCTCTGGGCGAAGGCTCAGTAAGTAACCCTGGGTTTTCCCATCCCTGTCAGACAGCGACCCAGCCCAGTGGAGAAATGAGTCCCCAGGTTGCTTAAAGGCCCAACCTGTCAGCGCTCCAAAGGGATTAGCCATTCACAGCTTCTATATTGTTCTCTGGGCCACAATGGGCTACATGGGGCCCGACCCTTTGTCATCAGCTCTGTTGTGAACTCTTGCTGGGGTAACAAAAGTGTAACACACCTGCAACTACAGATTAGATTTTTTTTTTTTCCACATTCCTCCATTTATTCTCTTGCGTCTTCTTCTTTTACTTTACGGAGAACTTTCCACATCATGAATATGATGTCCATATCAACGTGCATCTTTGAGACGAAAAAAAGGAAAGAAAATCAATATTCTAGGAAACTTACGGAGCAAAACTGGACAAGACATGCTGAACATCTGTTTTCTTGTTGTGACACTTTTCTGCTTGTCTTCCTTCTATAAATTAGAATCTAGAAAAATCTATATAACCTTACAGAAATCCGTCATTTTAATGAAACCATTTACCTGCACTGAATGTTTTTACAAGTCCAAATAAATGTCAGGAAGGATCTTTTTTCTCGTCATCTGTCTTATTTTGACATCCTTTGGTCACCTTTAACCTTTCGGAGAAAATATTCTGTCAGGGGTCTTTGGCTGCCGCAACCCGGCAACTAAATCCCAAATCCAACCTTTTTTCTAAAGAGGCTTGAACTTTGCATGACCACAACTGAAATCAAAGGGATTTCATGGATATCATGTAGAACGTGACGCCCTAAAAAAATATCGTGGTGGAAGGAAAAAATTTATAGAGATCTTTTCTTGTTTATTGCTTCTGAAGACAGCTTGGTTTGCACAGGTGCGATGGAATAAAAGCTGCAGAATGTTGTGTTTTTCCAGTGATGTTTCTCTTCATGGGATATCAGACCTATTCAGCTATTTTTACGCATTTAAAATTCAAAGTCAAAAGTCAGTGGAGAGTTTTGCAGCTCTTGTGAATCCTCATGTGTGCTCATGCGTCTCACAAACAGCATCTATACATTTCATAACTAAAAGACTAATGTTTCCTGAATCTCTATCTTATAGGTGGTTTGGGAAAACTTTCTTGATTTAATGATGTGAGGTCATAACAAGCCTCTCCATGTCTTTAGCTAACACCAGCACTAATAATGACAATCAAGTTGAAGACCCCAAGAAAAAAATAATAACTTCACACACACACACAAAAAAGCCTTGTTTTTCTGAGCTGGTAGGGTTTTAAAACTTCCCTCTAATCAAACAGTTGAATTTTAATGATGGAGACATCCACTCAGACATCATAATAGCTTTCATGATGCGTCCACGTTTGTACTGCTGGAGTGGGGATTATCATTACAGCACATGATGGTCGCTTTGGGCTAACCTCAGGGTCACCATCATACATAAGACGCAGCTGACAGCGACACTTGGCCAGTTAACACTGTGTGATGGATTACCTGTGCCTGTAAGCCTGGAAGAGTGTGTGCTGGCTTGTGCCCGTGTGTGTGTGTGTGTGTGTGCGTGTGTGGGAGAGCAGGAGAGAGATGTACGTATGTCTGTGTGAACGTGTGTGAATGTGTGTCCCCCCAGAGAGCCTCTATGGCCGGATGGTGTATCAGATGGCACGTTAATTACTCAGCCTTCAAAAGGGGGGCTGTCCCGGGCAGAAGTGAGCGGCGGACTGATGGCTGTGTGGTGGTCAGAGAGGCTGCCCGTGGGGAAAAGGCGTGGAGATGAGGGGCGCATGTGGAGATCGACACGCATACCCACCCATTGCACAGATATGCAGGCGCTCGCACAGGTGTGCAGTGTGGTTATCATGGAGAGATAAAAAGAAGGATGCAAAAATGACCACTCTTTCAATGGTAACTTCTTATTGTACTATTTAGCTTTTAAAGGGTGGTGGGAGAAAATAAATCTGTCTGTCCTAAAACTGCAAATTATGGCAAAATATAATAGTAAAAACATTTTATTAACAATAATTAAATGGTCCCTCATTTGAACAATTAGACATAAAAAATAAGTATTTGTAATACAGGGAACAAAAATCAAATATTGCAAGTAATGAAGTGCACTCAAAAAGTTCCAAATTGACTTTTGTTTTTTCTCGTCACCAGGGTCCAGATAATTGTGATTTTTTTTTTTTGATAAAAGAAAAAAAATGCAAACCGTCAAACACCATTGGACCTTGTCTTATGTCTTGTCTTATCTTATCTTGTCTTATCTTATCTTATCTTATCTTATCTTATCTTATCTTATCTTATCTTATCTTATCTTATCTTATTTTGTCTTATCTCTTCTTATGAGCACATATAACATAATAGAAAGGAAATGTTTAAATGAATGAATGTGTGTTTTATGAAACTAAACTGAACTTGCCTCCCTGGTTCAAAACCATTTGTCAATATGTCATTAAAAAAAGGAAGATTGTTCAACCTAAAAAGCAAAATAATAATAATAATAATAATAATAATAATAATAATAATAATAATAATAATAATAATAATAATAATAATAGTAATTTTCATTTGAATAATCTTTATAATGATTTAATTTTTTACATTATATTTTTTGATATACAAAAAAATGTTTGAATGCATGTCATCAAATGTGGAAGTGTCATAATACGTAGAATTATTCACCTGTAATGCCTACCCTGAAATTTATATAACAATGTATTAGAATGCTGGCTAATTACACATATACTAGATAAGTAGCAACAATTACAGAGCATCTAGGGAACTGTTTTGCCACAAAATCCCAGTTCACTTACAGTAAGCTCTGTTTTGAGGATACATTTTAGGTCTTTAATGCTCCTTTACGTGCTCCAATTAGTCACAGACTTTGTCTGTCCATTCGCGATGGGCAGGTAGTTCACAGAGGGACTTTAGAAGTTCTTCCATTGAAAGCTTCTGAGGGTAGTGAAGCAGCACAGTGAATGGCTGGAAAATCAAAATAATGAGCTGAATGATGTCATGACATCAATGATGTCATGAGTGTTTAAACGAGTAGGCAGGTGATAATTTTGTCAAAGGGTTTCAGCATGAGATGCGTTTTTGTACGTTACATACTTTATAATTAGGAAGGATTTTATTTCAAAAACGAATGTTTTAAACTCTGAATAGCTAATATTTTGAGCTCTATGACCAACAAACAGGGGAACAGTGGAGAGTGGACGCTGGCCTTTAACCCCACCTGACCTCAACCATCCCCCTGGCTTTCAGCTCACAAGCCCATCACACACATACCCAAAGCATAGATTTCCCAAAGCCCTCTCAGACCTCTTCTTCTGTCCGTCAGATCAAAGCTCGCTGGGGGTCGAGAGGGACCTGACCCGTGGGAGAGGTGGAGGATCTTGCTGTTTGGCTAGTCGGCAGTGTGGAAAGAGGCAAACAGGCAGCTTCAAGGACAGCCAACAAGCTCCCCACCTCACCCACACCAAATCCATAGAAGTTTCTCAAGGCCATGCATGACAGAAGAGTGCGTTTGTTCTGTCGTCATAGCGGACACACACACACACACTCTTCCATCTTTTTTCCCCCTCTGTAAGACAGACACTCTATCCACCTCTATCAGGATATCACAGTTGCTCGCTCTCTCTCTCTCTCTCTCTCTCACACACACACACACGCACGCGCACACACATCTCTAAACTTTCTTTCGTCCACTTTTCACATCACACGGTTGCCATGCAGACCTTTTTCATCTGTCACTGTTCTCCCACTTTCTGATACTGTGACATTTGTGCTATATAAAGGAGATGCTGTAATATCAGGATATCTATTTTAAAGTTGTTTGCACATTACGATGTAGTGGAGGAGCAGTCAGTATTCAGTCACGCCAAGGTATTTAAATGTCTAGATCGCCACTGCATCCTTAAAAATAAAAACTGAGCCGTGTGTCCTGCCTGATTCAGTGTCCTCCACTCTGACTGTATATAATATGGCACATACTTACATACGTAATTGAGCTCATTATGCATCTTTGCTGTGCGGTGGATATTGCAGCAGCCTGCTGCTTCAGCCTGTGGCGTTGATTAATCCGCATGATAATGAAGACACGCCTCAAACTCTGGTGGGTGTGTAATCACTCTAATCATTTAATAATTGTGTTGTATTCATAAAGAGCCGATGCTTAATGATCTGTTTACTCACTTTGTCGCCACTTGATTAGATCTAATCACACCTCAGTCCTACAGAGCTGTTTTTATAATTACTTGTAGCTTTGGTGACGATCTCATTAGTCGCATCTTCTATACTGAAATGTATAAAACTCCGATGGCTCATTTGCATCTATATTGCAAAAAAAAAGAAAACAAAATCATATCTAATGTCAGCAATCATAGGTTTGAATTTCACAATCTCTCTAAGCTGAGGGCCATAAAATACAGTCTTGCAGCATGAAATTTCCTTTGAAATCCCAGAGACACCTGATGCTTGTATGAGCTACTTCATGCGTCTCACACCAGTCTCCCTCTACGTTTTTATTAAACACCCTGCAACTTCAGACCCCATGTTCCCCTCTTTGCGCCCTCTCCCTCTGGTGTGCAACAAAAAGACACATTGCAGTCCCACTCATGGCCTCCTCTCGCTTCTCTGTCTCTCCTCTTTCGTTTACAAGGTGACAAAGCTCGCTGCAGTGTCTCGGTGCAGCTGGCATCGCCAGTAAACGGAGGGCTCCCATGTGATCTATCTGCATGGCGCTCATGTTATCTCCAGTGAGGGCATTTAAAGCTCTATGTGTTTTCCACATGTCCCAGACTAGTTTAACTACCCTGCTCTGCCTCGGCTGTAACTGTTGAACGCCCACCACTCCATCTTACTATGTGGGAACCAGGACGGAGGTGGACAGGGTCTAGGAAACTAATACTAATATACTGGAATTAGTGCATGTCATGTGTTGATGTTGACAGAGTTACAAGATCAAGAACAATGGTACATTCAGCTCTTTTATATCTTATATCTATATCCAATCTCTCCCTTCACGTCCGGAATTCTCAAGATAAAACTGTTGCAAATCAACAATGCAACCATTTCCACTGAAATTATCTGTTTGAAGAGTTTAGAGCTCATTATGAGACAGAAATCAAGCTCTAGTAAAAGTGGCCTCATGACCTCAGACAATGGTCTTGTGCCTGTATTTGTCCAATTAAATTAGTGCTGCATCTGATACAATCAATCACAACAGAAGCTTGAAAAATCTTATTGCAGTGAGAGCATTGTATGAGGCTGGTTTAAGTCACATTTATCTAATAGATGCTTTTTGTTCATGTGAATGAGGAGTCTTCCTCAGAGATCAGTTAGTCATGGTGTTCCACAGGGTTCTGTGTTTGGACCAATACTTTTCTTGACATTATTCAATCATGTCGTTAGTCTGGTAGTTTGGCATCCAGTACCACTGTGAGGTACATCAGGGTTGTTTTTGACCAGTCTATGAAGTTTCAAGTTCAAGAAGTGCTTTCTTTTGCCAACAAAACATTTTGTCTCTGATGCAGAAAAAAATAAGTCATTACAATTGTTGCTACAAGTTTGGACTTCTACAGGTCCCTAATATTAGTTTGTCTAAAATATTTATATGAAAAGCCTCCAGCTGATCTAAAATGCTGCAACAAAAGCCCTGAAAAGGATCAGTAAGATTGACCCTGTTTATTAATTTTTATCTTTATTGGGCCACTGTTAAATCCAAAATAGACTTTAAAAACCTTCTGTCAAATATGAAAGCTCCTGAAAACAAATCTCAGCTGTACCTTAAGCAGAACATGGTGCCACAATATCACAACAGAACACGTGTGTTTCCAAAAGTAGAATAGGAAGGTAGAGCCTTCGGATTTCAGGATCAGGACACAGACACCCTATCTACCTTTTAAGATCAGGCTTAAAACTTTCCTTTGGATAAAATGTACTGTATAGTTAGGGCTGGCTCAGCTGACCCTCCAGCCAACCCATAACGATAAGCTTTATCAAAAAGGAAAGTTTTCTTAAGTTGTTCTGCTATAGGCCACCGTTGCTGATTCTGGTTCTGCTTGAGATCTCTGCTTGTTAGAAATAAGTTATTTCTCTCTGCTGTCACCTGCCTCTCCCCATACTTAGGACTGGGAATCAAATCAAATGAATGATTCGATGGGATATGTTGGTTTCTTTTACATCCATCCATTCATCCATTATCTATACCTGTTAATCCTATGTAGGGTAACGGGGATATGCTGGAGCCTGTCCCAGCTCTCTTCGGGCGAGCCAACAGTGCTAACTACCAAGCCACCGTGCTGCCTGTTTTCTTTACGATACTGTTTTTTTTTTCTTTTATATTGCCATTTTATGACTTGGACTGAATCTGACTGAACTGGATAGAGTTGACAGGAGCTGTATACATAAACTGAATTCAGTTTATAGACTCTAGTTCTTATACTATATCTATATCTATAATATATCTAGAATTCACAGTATCTAAGATATATCTAAGATATAGTTTATGCTAAATTCTTTTTCTTGGAACAACAACTCATTTAATACCACTATTGTTATTCATGGTCAAAAAAAGTAAGCACAATTTCAGATAAAAAGAACACTGCATGCAGCAGTGGCCTAATTTTATTATATATGTATATATATGTATGTAAGTATAAACAATCTATACAGTCTAATCTAATTTTCTTCTTATCCACTGGCAGTAACAACTGCATAAGTAATTATTGCAATACAACAAAACATGGCTTCATATGGTCACAGAATATCACCCCAAGGTCTGATTATAAATTAGATTTTCTTTCTTTATTTTATTTTATTTATTCATTGTCAGTCCACACCAATCTATTCATGAGGTCTTCCTGGTCCTTAAAATCTACCTTCCATCATTAAACTTGTCTTATTTGACACAGTACATCAGAATTAGAATCTCTAAGTGCAAATTAGAACTGGAGACATTATAAGGATGCATAAATGTGTGGGGGGGTTTTTTTGTTTGTTTGTTTTTTGTGGCAATTCAAGAATCCATATTAACTATAAGGATTAACTGATTCTTCTCTTTCTTACTTTGTGTCAAACACTTTTGGACTTTAGACCATTTAAAATAATAAAGTCTAATAGAAAATCTGATGGCGACCTGTTAGGCCCAAAGAAGTAAAGATATCCAAAATAAAGACAACCTGATTTTAGTACACAAATAAAAAAAAAAAAGAAAGGCTACCAAATATGCTTTTTTTTTTTTTATGAATAATAATTTCAGTTCATATACAAGGTCTGAAATACACTGACAACCATTTATAAGTATGCAAAAGAAGAATACATTTTTTTAATGTTATTTGGCCTAACAAGAACCACCCAGTGTTATGTTGACATGATAGCGCAGGCCCGGCGCCGCCTGTGTCGGCTCTTCACTGGCTCTGAGCGGTGTGAGAAGTTGAGACAGTGTGATAGCATCATCTCAAATGACCTTTATGCTCCTCTCTTCTCTTTCCTCTGCTCTCCTTCCTTCAGCCCGGCCATCACCCCCTCACCCTCTATTCCCTCCTGGCACTGTCGGCACAGGGTGGCACCCAAGAGCTGTTTAGCCCATGGGGGGCCTAGGGTTACAGCAACCAGGTCCTTGGCTCACATGTTTTAACAATTTCCTCCATCCTCTTTGAAATTATGCAAATATTTTAGTCCAGTTTCCTTGAGTCTGGAACACCAATTAAGAGTGTCTGTTTGGTTTTCATGACAGCTGCAGACAGGCAGGCCTTGCACTGGAGGTGAAGGGCTCCCACCAAGCAGGCCTGGACCCAGATGTAAGACATGCAGATACACAGGAGGCTGCTCACAGGGAGGCTCTGCTGATGAGGTGAGGCTGGGGCCATTAAAAAGGGGGAAAGCACTGGAATAAAGAGGATGACAAATGAAGTCAGTGAGACGGAAGAAGATTGCTGACAAGAGAAGTTGAAAAAACATAATGAAGACAGCAAAGGGAAGTATGGGAGAGGAATAATAATTTTTCACCACTAATATTAATTATAAATGGAGAACAAATGTTTGAAATTTGATTATATTGACAGTTATACTGAGGCTTATTAGTCTGATGATGTTCCAACACTTCTGTCCCAGAAAAAAAAATGACGTCATATCTGCCATTAATGACTTTTGTTTAAAGCACAACAAAAGCAGAGAGTCAAGAATTAAAGTGACCCACCGCTCTGAGTATCTTTTGCATCCCTCATTCCAGCTCCACCGCTCCACTTTCTTTTTATAATCTCACTTCCCTTTGCCTCATTCCATCTCTGTAAAGACGAGCAGCCAACTGTCCCCAGCGTGGGAAAACTTAATTCCAAATACTATGATATCCACTCTACTACTCCAGAACTCCATCTTCACTTTAAAGGACTGGTAGGCTTCAGAAATTCTCCATCATGCTAAAAAATTTGATCCAGGGATTGTGCTGTTCAGATATATGTACCGAGCTCCGTAAGGGGAAAAGGACTGAGGTCATGGCACTGAAGGATCTCTCCCAGTTCAAAGGTGGACACGAACGTGAGTCCTGAGAGATTCATCTTGGTTAGGAGAAATCCCTTTTAAAAAGAAGGCATGTAATTGCACTATGGGGCATGACGGAACCATATCGTTATAATGTGGTATTGTTAAAGGAAATAGGAGAAAGGGGTCAAATTGATGTAAGCAGTCACTGATGCTAGTGATAGATAGGGTTAGCTTTGATGAGCTTATCCATCATTATAAATGCAATGCTCGGGGGCAGATGTCATTTGCAATATATTATTTATTCTGACATCAATTTGTGAAATTCCTTTTTTGAAATTGTTAGAATTGGAACTTCAAATATTGCATATTAATTTTAATTAAATTGTGCTTTCTCCTGATCCATCAGCAATCAGCAACAATCAGCAATTTCTGCACAGTATGGTAAAAGAGATAGAACAGGCATGAAAATATAAAACAGGACGCAAAAAAAACTGAGTCCCTGAAATACTAAGATAGGCAGAAAATCTCAAAATTGCCAACAGATGCAATAGAAAATCATTGTATTGTTTTGAATGGGACTTGCATAGCTAATTCTATAAAATACATTACTCTATTAAATGATTTTAAAGAATTTGGAAGAATTTTAGTGAAAAGGGGTCACCCAGTAGCCTAAAGGGCTCTACTGGTCTCCAATTCCTCTGATATAACCACACAGGTCATGACAAGCACTACAAAGTTGAGTGATATTTATAAATGGCACAAATAATAGGGCTTATGTTAACCTTGATCAGCAGTCATGTCTCTGGGATGTGGTGGAATGTATATTGTGGTCAGATTATTTAATATTCCAGGTCTTATTTGGGAGAGAGGACACTGTGTGCTTAAAACCAAAGACAAATGGGACCATCTGGACGGTTTTCACCAAGTCCAAAAAGCTAGGATCTATGATGGTATGGGGTTTTGTTAGTGCCCTTGGCAAAGGTAATTTACACTTCTGTGATGGCACTATTAATGCACAAAACTACAATGCAACTTTATTGTAAAATGTGTTGCCTTCAGGACTACATGTTCTTGGATGTCCATGCCCAGTTTTAGAAAAACAGTGTAAAACAACCTTCTGCAAACATCACAAAGGCATGGCTGAGAAAGAAGAAGTACTGTACAAGTACTGGACTGGCCAGCAGCCAATGGATAATGTGTGGTGACTTTTGAAGCCAAAAAAACCATAATGAGCCTGTGCCGTTGCACAAGTTACGATGTGTTCATATAAAGATTGGGACAAAACAACACATGAAAATGAAATATACTGTATTCATATTATTCGGAATGAAGCAGAAGTGAAAATAAATGCAAAAATCCATACAATTTTTTAATGCATTTTCTGTATAAGGTACCTGCTTGTACCTGTCGCAGTGGCCTACACAGTGCATCCTAATACCTATGCTCCTCAGTGTAACAGAACAGTTATTAGTCATTTCGTAAAAGTCAAAATGCAGAAGAAATGTGAGAATAACTATGTACACCTTAACTGATTTCATAGAAATTCAGAGAGTGCTGCTAATCAAGTTCATGTGATGAACTCTCAAGGGTGACCACTTCAATAAAAAGATCCATCATCTGGGAAGGGTTTGAAGACCATTTACAATCAATTAGGATGCCATCACTCAACAGTGACAAAGATTGTCAGCATGTGGAAAGAATCTAAGAGCAGCTCATCTACCCAGGAGTTGATATAACATGCTACATTTATAGAGCACACTATACATTAAGGACACGCTCCATTAAGAGTATTGCATGGTTGAGTTTGAAAATTGTCATCTCAACCAACCATAAAACAATGTTTTATTGACGGAAAAGAGAGAATAGAGATTTTTGATGAAAACACAGAGCACCACATTTGCCAGAAACTAAGTGAAGCATATCAGTGCAAACACCTCATATCAACTATCAAACATTGTGGTGGAGAGATGATAATTAGGTCAACCATGAACTTCTTTTTTTTTACCAAAATACAATTGGGTCATGCAAGAGGAAAATGATCAATAGCACACAAGTAAAACTATATCAGGATGGCTAAAAGAAGTAAAGAATTAAGATGCTCCAATGATCCAGTCAAAGTTGAGACTTCAGGCTGATTTCAGGTGGTTTGAAAATGCTGTGACAACTGGGAACTGAGTGATGTAAGGAACAGTGGGAGAGACTGATAACCTCATGCAGAAAACCATTTGCTTCATGTTTTTGCTACTAAAGTTGGTTCTACCACCATAATGAATCATGAGGTGTACTTAGTACTTTGTATACAGCTTCTACGGTTTGATTTAAATTTTGTTTGAACAAAGAAATGTTTTTTATTATTTTTCCTCTGAGATTGTGTTTACCTAATCTTAAAATCTGATGAATCCCAGGTTATTTGTTTTTGTAATTCATATAAAATCTTATATTGGAAGAGGGTGCATTTTTCATCATAATTACATGATTGCACACAATGTGACCTGCAATAAAACCCATAGAGTTTTCATGACTGAAAAAGAGATTTGTAACCCTGAATACATCTAATGTTTTGATATTTTCAAGGCTGCAGTTTATGTATGAAAACAGTTTATGATTGCATGTCATGGAAATGGTAAATGAACTACATCTTCAAGTCTTTTTAGCCATTGCTTTATACAAGCCGCATTCATACTTGCACTCGCAGAGCAATTTTTAACTTGCATTTAAAAAAAAATTCTTTATATAAATCATGCCTTAAAACTGATTATACAAAAGAGGCAGATGATGGGATCATTGTATTCCATCAACCAACACCTTCAAAGTTCCCATATAAACACTTTATTTTAACCCCTTAATACATTCAAAAACTGAGATGTAAAACTAACAGTTGTCATGCCAAGAAGCCACTGCTTGCATTCATATGCAGTCTTATAAAACCACAATTTATGTCTTTTCTTGGGTGAACTCCAAAAGACCTAAAATGTTGAATCATGATGTGGAGAGGAGGCCAAAGAGAACCAACTGCATAAGTGTTAGTCTTTGTGCTAAGCTAAGCTAGCTGGCATGAACTTTTTATTTACTTTGAAAACAATAGAATTCCTGTAAGAAAGAAAAGTGTAAATGCAAAAACGTCTCACTGATCCTGCTAAATTCTGGTCAGTTTTTTTCCCCCTCTCTAACTGCTAACTAGGACTAGCTAGCAAAGTAGCCTTTCTAGCCCTTGCTTCATTCAGTAACTTAATAGCTGTGGTTTGTTTGTGTGCTTCCTTCCTTGATGTCTCCCACCTTTTCTCCCCCCCCATGTTCATGCTCTCCTCTCTTTGGCGTCTCCCAGAGTTCTTAGCGGCTGGGCTTTCCTGCTCCAGGTGGTCTGTAGCCAGCCACCTGTGTTGTCTTTGTGGCGCTGTCATCTGTCTCCGGGCAGGCTTTGTGGGGTTGCCAGTGTGAGGACAGGCCTGGTGAGCGCCGATGATGGAGATAGTGCTTTCTGCCGCTGCTTCTCCCAGGTTCTCACAGGACTCTAGGTGTTGCTGGACACAAGGAGCAATGTTTGCAGCCCCCAGCCAGTCCGACATAAGTCCTGGGAAAATGTCTTCCATGTCTTGCTGCCTGAGAATTTATTTTGCTAAGAAGTTCAAAGTATGATGTTCTGTTCAAGCATGGATACACACACTTTTACATTTAAGATTTATAAACCTCTCTCCTAAACTACTCTTTGAAAACCCATGAAATTTTACTCATAAGCACGCTGCTGGGTTACCAGTCCTCCCTACAAATCATAAGACAGCATGAAACACCACTGACCACTGCTGTATGTAAAGTTTAAGCAGTTGCATAGGGCTCCCTCAGCCACAAGAAGACTTTCAAAGAAAAAAGTCATATTTAATATTAAGTATTTGGGGAAAATTAAAAAGATTGTTCATTATTTGTATCCAGTCAGGTCCCCTTATATGTTTAGTGAAGCCCTCAATGAACAAAGGTAAGTAAACATGTTTAAATGCTTCATTGTGAAGAACTTATATGCTTAAAAATGATGCGAATTGCAGTATGGGGGTGAAAAAAACAAAACAAAAAAACATACATGCAGAATTCCTAAAATAAACAAATTTGAGAGAGAAAAAAAACACCTAAAAAACAGTGTCTCACATTTTGAGGTAAAGTAAGAAAATGCCATCACTTGGCTGCTGGACAATTAAGAACTAAAACAACATGAAACGTGGCTGCATCGTTCACAGCTGGGCTTCTAAAAAGTATAAATGCAGATGATAATATAGCATAATAAAGTATATAGTATATAGATAATATCCTTTTTTTTTTTTTTTTTTTTTTTTAGATTTTAATGATGATTCTCTGTTAATTAATCCAGCTGCAAACTATACCTCAATCCGATCTCTTACTGCAGGAGTGTCCCCTTGGGATGTGAATCGTCTGTGTTGTGATCCTGAATTTGTGAGCTTTTAATGTCAGAATTTCAGAAAATTAAAAAATAAAATTTGAAAATTTACAAAGTCAGAACATCTTTTTTCCTTCAAATTTACCCCCACTCCCACCCTACTGAAAAGTTTCTTTTTCTTTTCTTCCCTAACACACCCCAGAGCTAGCTCAGGTAGCATCAGTTAGGTTGACTAACTAGGTTTAGCACGCTAGCTGAGTTTGACTATCCACTTCTGATAAACAAATCTTGATAGTTTTCTTTAAAAAAAATGCAACAGATTAATGCATTGCCAAAGACCATCTTTAAGGTTGAGGTCCCTCATTGGGCTGTTGTTTTTAAAAAAATAGGGCCATCCCAAACAGAATCTTGCAGCGGGCCCCGAAAAAGTTAAAAACATCCCTGCCAGAGATAGCATGGTACACAAAACTGAGCTTTCCTCCTGTCAAGGCTGTATCAATGGTAATATAGCACAAGAATGGAGTTTAAAACCATTCAATAATAATAATAATAATAATAATAATAACAAAATCATAATAATAATAATGTGCTGAGACTTTTAATTTATAGTTTACAAAAATTTCTGTCATCAATGAATTGGTTTAAATTGTCTGGACAGCAAAATTATTTTTCAAATTCTTCATTGCCATGATTTCTCAAAGCCCAACTTAAACTGATGTCAATAAAATATTTTTAACAGATAACCTAACACTTTGTATTTGGTGTTTTCAGTTGAAAGAATAATTGATCATTTAATTTATGATTGCAAATAAATAAAACATTTTAAACTCTTTTCAGCTCAAGATGGTTATTTGCAATAATTCAAACTAAGATTTATGGGCCTATTACAAAAGATGAATGAATTCATTGTGGGTGTAGTCAAATAATTGTTAGTCTCTGACAGAAAAGGAACATAATTAAACTCTATTATTTACCCCTTGTAATGCGGCCTAAAATGTTCCACTTTCATCAAATAAAAATCATTTGATTGCTGCTTGGAAGACTCAAGGCACTTCTTTATTTGCCATTGCATCCCCTCCCCCCTTCCCCCCTCCGCTACATATTCAGAGTTTTATTTACTCCTCATCCGGAGGGAGAGTGTTGATAAATGACGGCGCTGCGCCCTGGGACTCTCCTGTTTTAAGGAGCGTCGAGGCGATTTATGGGCGCTGCTCTTGCAGGCTTCACTGTGATTAATCGACGCCGTCCTCCGCGGCCACAGGCGGGGCACAGGCAGCCGGCCCTCCACTGTTTGGATAGGGAGATAACATCAAAGCAGCCTGCTGCTTGTGTTAAGAAAATACTGCATTCTGGGTCAGCGCAAATGAATCCAGGAGGAGCTTGAAACTGTTTTTAATGGCATACCCATCGATATATTATCACTCCGCAGAGTTCGAGTCTAGACCTCTCAAAAGTTTGCAAATGTCTTTGTTCCCACAGTTAATTTCCTTTAGGCGTTGACTCACTTTAGTCATGCAGCTGATTATAGTAGGATACATTTAGGTAGAAAATAGTGATTAAAATAAGTCACTAAGTCACTAAGACTGTGGACTCCAGGCTGTGGTCTGAGGTTATGTGTATTGCAATCCCATCTGCTGAAGTTGACAAAAATGTGTACCTAATAAGTTGTCAAAGGTGTTAGCCTTGGAGATATTTACCTGCCACTCTCCTCCACACCTGCACCATTGATCACAGGTCGCACTGATGGACTGGCTGCTCCAGGGCTGACACTGCTCCTCTTTTGATCTTACTTTACAATGACCTGCTCGCCACAAGGCCTAGAATCTCTCTGTCTCACAGCAGACCAAAAAGTAAAAAAAAAAAAAAAAAAAAAAAAAAAGATGGAGGTGGTTAGTCATCAAGAATTGTCATCCACCGCTGTAACATTAACTAAGCATTTGTCCACGTATGGTCAAACAAATTAATGCAAGTTTATTTGATCAAATTCATTTATTTAAATGCACTGAATATGTAGGTTTGTTTGAAGCAATCCTGGCCTAATCCCCCTTTAAAAATAAAAAAAAGGAGAAGAAATCTCATTTACACATCAAATAGTCTCTCAACTTTCCCATTGTGAGAACACCGTGCTCCTCAAATCAACTGGGAATCATTGGGCAAATTTCCGCTCTCTATTTCCTTCTCCCAACTGCTTCCCGGAGTTCCTAAAAGGATGCCAATTTCGCTGAATTCAGGCTGAGCTGAAAGGCACACTGTTACCTGTCCGCTGGGGTAGAACCTCTGCGGTGACTGCCCTTTCCCATGCTTCCACCGCAGGACCTCGACCACAGGCGGACAGAAGGGACACCTGTTCCCTCAGGAAGATTGGCCAGCATCTGAAATCTAAGCATCAACCCTGCCTATTGAGAGTGGGCAGCACGATAAGGCCCCCGCGCTGAGATGGGGTGGAGGAAATCTGAGGACAGAACATGAAAGGGGATACCGATAGCTAGATGAATCTGGTGCAATTTGCCAAAACACAGTGCCTCCTTCCACAAGTCGATTACCCACACTTGCAATAGAAAAGCCATTGTTTGCTATGAGTCTCCACTTATCTATTCTTTATCGCACTGCAGAAATTTAAGAGCCTGTCTGTGCTACATTAAAGGACAGAGTGAAGTGCAAAAGGGAAAAGGTAAAATTAAATGTTTCTGTAGCTGTTAGTGCAGATCAGCTCAGTGACAATGGCCTCTTGTGGAAATACTGTTGACACAAAACCATCAGTTTTTGGAACACAGAGCCCACTTTACACTTTCTGAACAATTTTTGTGTGGTTCAATGAGAAGTTCATGATAACTTTTTAAACATGTGGTCAAAACAGTGACAGACTGAAAGGCAAGCACGATCCTTTCCTCTGATCTCTCATGGTTACAGTCAAAAGAAAACACACCATCGTTTCCCGACTTTGTTCTGACTGCAGCTTCCGAACATCTTTTGTGAGGTAATGCTTCCCCTGTCTTGAATGAAGGCTGTCAGGTACATGAATCACAAGGGCAAACGCGGTGCAGTGAGTTTGACTCAGAGGTTTCCGCAGGAGCCCCTCAATGAGCCTCATGCTGCATCTCTCTTCACACCATATATCAGCCTCCCCTACTGAGGGTGAGTCACCTTCCCCATACCACCTTTGATGTCCTCCAGATCCCAGGGTACAATTTGTAATCACGGCTGGACCAAAACTGCAGGACGGCCCCGTGCAGCTGACTGTACTCTATCAGACAACTTTTTATGGTTTTCTCCTCACTTCCTTTAATCTAAGACCTTACAAGTGCATTCTTGCTGATATGATTGAGTTGTATAGGTTAGAGCATAAAAACGTAATGGGTCTCAGAACTCGAATATCCGGAAGATGGACATGGTAAGAAAGGATGGCCACCAAGGGGCTGCTGCTGAGGCCTGGGGCCTTTCTGCTGCAGACAGAAGCCATGTGGGAAAAATCCTGGTCTGAGAGCAGCAAATATGCACGCTTAAACTTTGACTCTCGCTCTCAAATAAATGTTTAACAAGAAGATTTTGGTAGCAGCAAGCAAGACTGTAGGGTTTAACATTTTGTCTTTTCCCGATACAATTTTTCTATGGGAAAAACATACAATCCAATTCTTCCATCAGTTACATCAAGCTTTTTGATTATGTGCATGTATTCACCCTGGAGGTGCTCAAAGTCTTGAGTGACAGCTTCATATTCCCACATAATTTATTTCCCCACCCTTTAATGAGAAAAGAAAAAAAAACTCTCTTTTGTAGAAGCGGCAGATGAGGGCATGTTATTTTGGACAGTCTGTTAAGCTGTCCTCACCTCTCCCCCTTGACCTCGGCTCGGTTGAGATGTTTTCTAGCTGAGGCGTCCTTCCTGCAGGAGAAGCGCAGGCTTGATTTATGGACCGAGGTGTTAAGGAGGAAATGCAGGGGCATCCGCCGAGAATTATTGATCCCGGGAATCAAGAGTGAGGAAGAAGTTGTGGAGACAGGAGCCGGTCAGACAGGAGACGGATGCAGAAAGGGAGGAAAGGTCTGTGCCGTATGCGGCAGGGGCCATTAGCCTCTTTCCCCTTTGCTGGAGAGCCCAGGCAATGATGGGCGCTCTCCTGGAGAAAGAGGAGGAGTGGAGCACAGGAGGGACTCTAATAGGATAACTCCCCCATTAACCCAGGGGAACTGCCTTTCAGAGATGCTATCACTAGCACACGCCTCCATCATGCCTGCCACATTGTCACCACGCAACACAAAAGGGGCAGCATCTGTCTATCATTCAATCAGGGAATATACTATGTTAGTCAGCTCTAATGATGATGGAGTGAAATTGCCTTTGCTGTTAATCGCGGATTTTATAAATAAAGAAGCAAAGTAGCAGAGGTGGTAATTGCCTGCAGACATTTCCCTCATTTCTGGGTTGACGTCATTCTAATATTCACTGCGTGTTTACAGTTCAGACATCTGCTCGGAGCTGCTGAGCACTTAAGGACTTGTGCCTCTAACAGGCAAAACGTGCACTTGTTTTCTTAAAGTAAACATCATCTCCATGGTGAGCACGTCATTTAAAAGGTAACTGACAGTACTCATAAAATTTCACGTGATGCCACTGCAGTCCCCAATCCAAAATATGATGTAATCAGTGTCCAATTTAGTGTGTTTACTCTTCGCTCTTTTTTTTTTTTTTTTGACCCAGATGCGGTAACGACTAAAAAGAAGGGGGAAAGAAAATGACAAAAATGAAGGCGAGACTGAAATTGTTGAATCTAATTTACTATATCAGTGTAAAAAATGAAGTGGACCAGCTCACAAGCAGAGAGATGTTCTAACAGGTTTGTATATCAGAACTTTCCGGAGCCAGAAGTGCTCTTTACTTCTTCTGTTTAGTACCTTTGTTGATTGAATAATTCCAGCACTTAATGTATGAAGAACGAGAGTCTCCGGACACTGAGTGGATAACCATATGCTGTCACAGCAGACCAGACGCGCCTCATATTGAGAGCTTTGTTGACCTGGGAATTGTGTGGGAGGTGGAGTGCAGGGGCGGAGGGACACAGGGGACTTGTGAGAGTTCTGAGGGGTACAAATCAAGGATTTAACTACTCCAGCCCTCTCTCCTACTCACAAGGTACAGGACGACGTTTGGCCGCGCTTCTGATTGTGTGCGTTTTTGGCCGCTCTCGCATTGCTGACATTTAAATTACAGAGAAAAAGCAAATAATCGCAGGAGGTGGAGATGAGGCTCTCTGACTCATGCGTGAGAGGAGAGCAAGGAAAAGTGTGAGCGTTAAAGTGATCAAACAGCAGACTGCGACAGAGAAAGACAGATTTTGCACCATGCGTGTTTAGTGGGCCACGTTTAAAAATCAAAGGCAGATGTTCATTGCCTTTGATGAAAACACATCAGCTGTCGCTCCCCTTGCTTCCTCCAACTTCCCTAATTATTTCTCAAAAGAGGGGAAAAAAAATCAAAAAATCAGTAAAGATGCAGGCTCCTAAAATTCCATAAATGTTAAGCTGCGCAGACAACAAGCCGAAGCAGCCTCTTGTTTGCACAAATGGGAAACCCCAGTTTGGTTCGGACACAGGGCCACGGCTGTCACACCAGTTTGAGGGAAGTGTTATTATGGTTTAACATGCCAGAAGCTCTCCCTCATCATGAAACAAACCCACTGGTCTGTCAAACAACTGCTGACTTCCTCGGGAGGCACATTATCATTTGCTCTTTTGAAGTCTAACTTGTGGCTGAATGTTGGTACCACGGTAAAGAAAAGGTTTGTGAACAAGCAGCGTAACCGAACAAAATATAAACGTGATTCGGAGTGAACCGAGGCAGCAGCGAGGATCTGGGGAGAGTTTACACAACATGCTCTTGCAGCGGTCGAACATTTACTACTTGGGAATGTGACAAATGCAACGAGGACAAATGTGTACAGATAGCACTCACATATAACAAACAGATTAGAGCTGGACCCAAAAATCATGCAGCAAAAATCTCACGCAAATCCATTTCTTTGAGATATTTCATGGGAGACTGAATATGTTCCCTTTCATTACTTTGACTGCTTTTTAAGCATAAGACAAATGTAGCATTTTTGGAGAGCTGCACATTCAGCTCCTGCTCACCCTAATGGTGCCCAATCAGTTCCACCAGGTCTTTTCCAATGGGGTAGGCGGCCTCTGCCCTGATTACACTGAATTGTGGGTATTTCCTGCCTCTAAGCCTCACATATGGATTGAGTAAGGCAGTGGCTGAGGGACTACCGTTTCTCTCCACTACATCTTTCCTTCCTTCTAACTCACTTTCTTTTTTTTTTTTTTTTTCGAAAAGCAAAGAACTTTTGTTTTTTCTGGCTCTGTTGTCCTAATACTGAGCTGGACTTTGACTCAGCATCTGCTCGTTTGTAGCCAAGGAAAATCTCCACGAGACAAGCGTGGATAAATTTTGTTTAATCCACATGACCACCGTCCGTCTGCGGGACTCAACCACACCTACAGCTGACCTATAGCTCCAAGGCACATTTTTATTCAACATGCTTCTCAGCTTAGGACGGAGATGTTCTCAACATTCAATTCCCAGTAAAACTGCGTATTATTACTTATTTACTTCCATCATGGGGGGTGTGGCCTGTTTCTATGGCAAGTAATTTTCCCTCTTTGATATAGAAAAAGCAGACTGGATGCTGTACAAGTATTTTCCAACTAAAAAGAAAATTATAACCTCATCATGAAATATAATCTTTTGCAGAAAATGCCATGAGAGTGCCCAGAAAGGGACAATGTGCACATAAATGCTTTTAACGCAAACATCCAACACGCTAGCTGTAAATTTTGATATGTATAATGTTTTTATCAGCAAGAATACCATTCCTGAAAATCTGCCAGTTATTACATTAAAACCACACATATGTAAGGCAAACCTGTAAGGTAATGGTGTAGGTTTAAAGGAAAGGAGTGAGATTTAAGAAGTTGGTTGCGGATGGCACATCAGCGGAATCATATTATATCGAAGAAGAACCAATAAGGTAACACCTCTCTGGTGTTCCTTAAGACTTTTTGAAACCTTCAAACACATTATTTCCTCCAAAAGCAGTTTGTACAAGACGGTAAAAAAAAAAGAAGAAAAAAATAGCCTGGTAAGGTGATCATGTAAAAAGGTAACATATCTGCCCGGAGTGATGAAAAAAGCTCTACATGATAAAATGGTATCCACTGCCAACTTTGGCAAAGTTTAGAAGATGGAAAAGGATAAAGAGATGAAGCAGTAAAAGAGAAAAGAAGGCTCTTGAATTCAGGGGCAGTTTTCCTTGTGACATATTAAAAATAATCTACTGAATAATTGCACTAAGTGGTTTTGGAGGACTTTTCCTAGCTACAAATTTCTCATGCTGTAAGCTAGCCCACTCGACTGAGGCTCTGCAAGCTCATTTTCTCAAAGATTTTGGCATTTGATGTATAAAACATTTTTTTGGACTGGACAGCTCATTATTTAGAACTCCCCTCTCAAACGCCGGTCATACTTTTTTTCTCTAGCTGCTGATAGAGGACACACTGAAGTGCATTTTTCAGCATTCACCGTACCTGCCGCTGTATTTTATTTGGCAACTGGACAGCCTTCACCTCGAGGCCATATCACAGAGCAGAGCAATGAATCAAAGTAATTTGGTTGTTACTTATACTTTTATATTTGGATGTCGAACAAGTCAAACATATTAATGCCACCAGTGGTAATTAATTATTATTTTTGAAATAGAGGCTCATGGCTGCTTACTCCTGCTCTCAGCCATTTAATGCTGCAATTTTTGAGCAGAGGTCACAGAAGAAACATTTGAATAGTGGCTGCGATGCACAAACGATGTGACTGTCCTTATACTGGATCCATATAAATGATGTAACACATTCCTGTTTTTGTAATTTGAACGCATAAAGAAAAAAAAAATTACTGCTGACCAAAATGATGCACAAATCCCCTCCGTGACTTGCTGAGACTGCACTAAATGTTTCGTAGTCGGATTTTGACAGGCTTTAAACTGTGAAGAGAAGTTGTCTCACTTCTTCTTACATCTCTCTCTGCTGTCCTGTGGCTAACAAAAGAGACTGAATTACTGCTGCACAGAATATGATTGATTGGCTTGTTGTTAGCCTGCCAGGACCGCTGGAATGCATCTCTTGTGAAAGGTGCCTCCAACAAGCTCACTGGCGCATACCTCCTCACATTACCTGGCTGGCACTCGAGTTATTAGACATTTCACAGCACGCATAAAAAAAGGCAAAGAAGACAAAGAAAAATGCATCACTAAATGTCTCCTTTTTTTTTTTTTTTTTTGCACTGAGAAAATATGCACACTTCTTCAGGTGTAGATTATGTCACGTTACTCGTAATGTGATAGGACACTAATATGAAACACCTGACCTGAAAATTTTATGATGTATATAATGTAATAAGGTGCATTGTCTGATTGTCCATGGTAATTTTTCAGTCAGCCACAATAACCTGAAGCTCAGCTGCCTCAAATCCTGAGAAATCCCTTAAAACAGATGTGAAGTTCCAGATAGATCCATGAAAAATGTGTCTCACCGAAGAGGTACCAGGCAAAAAAACCTGGTCCTCAAAAGTAGAAGAATATCCCCATGAAGACAAAGCATCGGTGTGTTGTTATATTTTTACTGCGCGGCATAAATCAGAAATTATAGAGGTGCTGAGAATAAAAAGCATCTGACATTTTTGGCGTGACAGTTCCGCCATTCCCGCGTTTAAGTGGCGGCCGGAGCTTTGTGGCGCTAGGCTGAGATCTCCTCCTGTTAAGCGCACATCCTGTTGGCTTTGTCCCGTGGCAGTGACCTGATCCAAGAGGGGGAAGCAACCAATCAGGAAGATATTAGATCAGCTCCGGGAAAAATTAATATAATTCTCTCAAGTCTGTCTCACCTACTGTAGTGAGCCATGAGATTCAGAGGTGTGCACTTTATACGCGCTCATCAGAGCGACTCCATTAAACTCCCCTCTCTCCAGGTTCAAATGATCTATGAGCATTATGATACGCTTGTGGAAGGTGTTGTGTTCCTCACAGTTGATGTCCAGACAAGGGTGGTCTGTGCAACCGGATCCTTTGACATCACAGAGAACATGAAAACATGAAACATAGTTATTGATCACGGAGTCCACGCTAATCAAATAGCACCCTGGTTTGTTTGAAGTTAAAAATGGTTACAGTGGGTGTTTACCGTTGCACTTCAGGACCCTCCAGCCGGACCCCTCTGAAACGTACACAGACAAAAGTGTTATTTGTATTGTTAAATTTACATTATGTCTATTTTAATTGCATCAACCCACTAAACAGATCTTACAATAATGGGCCTGACAGAGAAAATTGCAATCATCTGTGAAGAGCCTGTGGCGGTGTAATGGACAAACCTGATTAATTTAATCTTGTTGCACTCCATTATGGCTGCACTTTATCATTTCAACAGATGGAGCACCAAGAAATTAAAAAATGCTCTCAAGGATATGTGGCTCTCTCCATCCACTTGCACCCCTTTATCTGAAGGTGTGTTGGCTGCCGTGCTGAAATGAAGGCTCGAACTGGAACCTTCGGACGAGTGCATTTTCAAGCCCAAATGAGATTATGGGATCAGTCAATTGATGCAACAAATCATCAGAATTGTCTTGTGAAGCATTGCTGAAGACTGTTAAAGGCTGTCCATCCAACTGACTTGTTCAATTAGTTAGAATATGGACCGCAAACTGGAAAAAACTAAAACAAAAAACAACACTTTTTTTGTGTTTGTTTTACATTGGAACAACATTTTTTTGAATTTATTCATACCAAACGTTCAATTCTGTCTTTTTTCCTTCACTGTATAACTTGGAAGAAGAAATATTTCCTGGGTATAAATAAAGGGTCCAGTGGGTTTTTGCTCTCCTTCCATTTTCTTTTAGTTTAATATTTGCCTGGGCTATTTCATCAAGAAGTGAAGCAACCTCACTCCCCTGTTCTGTTGCGATAAAGCAGAATAAAGTCATTGTGTCCCTCGTATTTTTGAGACATCCATGCATGTCAACTTCAGATGGTTTTGCCATTAAGAGCAAGACATTTGGGTGAGTGTTTCATGGTCTTGAATGAAAGTAGATAGCCAGGAAACAGGTTTGTTAAAATTCCAAATCTACCTACTCATTCCAGCCCCTCACATGTAACTGTACATTGGTCCTTTAACTTTCTATTATTATTCATTTAATTGTTACTGTAACTCAGAGCTTTTAAGGCTTTGCAACTTGAGCAAAGACACCAAGATTTCTTTGAAACCATCACGTTGGTAGATGTGAATCAAAGATGATGCTTCGCGACATGGCTAACGGAAAGTTGTGTCCCAGTTATGTTGGTCATTATTTGAACCTGGGTCTAAATTGATCATTGCATTTCCCCAAAAAGCCCATCAGTTTTAATTAAACTGTATCTTTCACACATTATAGGAAATTATTTATCAGGAAAAAAAAACACTTTAAATTGAAATAAGTTTAAAAATTTACCTGTTACACTGATGTGGGCCCCCTCACTAATGGAAGTACCCTACCCTTTTAGATTTTTTTTTTTTTTTTTTTTTTTTTTTTTTTTTTTTTTTGACTGCATTAAGGAAATGAAAATGTGATCACAACTTGAAAAAAAATCATTATTCAGAGAATCAGCGTTGTTTTTTCCTGATTTCTTTAATGTTTTGACTACATAAGCCACTGAATTAGAGCCTTATGGATGAGATATTTTTTTTCTGGCTGAAAAAAAAAAAAGATCCTTTGACTGTATCATTCAAAAATGTTAATAGCTTTAAAAGGATCCAAAGATGGCGTCCTCAATCATATCCACAGAGAGGAACATCAAATATACTGTATGACGCACTGCAAAGTCCATTTAAATTTAAACCTCCTTATAAACAAATCGACCTTCTGTGACTAAATATTGATGCATTATATAGATAACAGTTTTACCGAAACTTACTGGTGTTAAGTTAATTTAATATAATCCTAAATGCAGAAGCACACGCGCAAGTAAACGGTCGTTACCGGTAACTTGCTCCGCTCACAGCTCAGCTCGTACCTGCTGCGAGCCACATGAGGATTCCTGGTCAATTCCGTGTAACCTTCCGACTTTCACGCCATGAAGCGTTTTGAAAAGCAATGATAGGTGGGTTTTTGCTTTATTATTATGTACATAATCTGTTTTATCTCATTTTCCAGCGACCGGGGAGAAAGGCAGTCGACTGAAACCACAACGACAGTCACGTTTATGAACAAGGAGACTTGTTGCTTGGTGACAGCGGTGATTGTAGCCCACATGAAAAAAAAAAGAAGAAAGAAATGGTACGCACTGTATCAGAGCACTCATTTAAATTTTCAGAATTACGTCTTTCCGGCTGTTTGGTGTCACTTTAATCGTAATTATCGAGTATTTATCCTTCCTTCACTTCTTCAGTGAACTGACAGCAAGTTATCGAAATGTTTCCAATATGGGCGGAGGATAGCACAACTACTGCAGCTGAGGACAATTATGCTAACATCAATCATCGCTCTGTCGTTCTGACAAGTTAGTGCACATGTGTCAAACACAAGGCCCGCGGGCAAAATGTGGCCCGCTACGTCATTTTATTGTGGCCCTCGAGAGCTTGTGCATTATTGGCTTAAATTTTAAACCAATATTTTAAGACTTAAAATAAGCTTAAAGCGCACATATTGACAATAAACTACATTTCCCACAATGCACTTCGTCGTCACCCAGTATCTCACCATGTGCAAGACATCAAGATGATTTTTCAGAACTGATGGACTTCTACTGATGGATTACCTGTGCGAGAGTAGGTTTAATATAATAATGACTTAAATATTTGAAACTTCAATACATAATAAATACAGAAACAGTTATTTAACAATATAATAAGGTGCAGTTTAATTTATTTTGATTGACATTGCATTTTGTTACATTCATGCTGTCAATCTGGCCCTTTGACGGCAACCACGAATGCTGATGTGGCCCTCAGTGAAAATAAGTCTGACACCCCGTTAGAGCCTACTAAATTCACTCTGTTTAGCTTTATTTTATTCATATATTTTTTTCTATTTTTACCTGGTTTGATGATGTACATTTTATAAGAGTAATAATACCATTAATAATACATTTTTGGCAGGGATTTTATTTGTAATTTATATATATATATATATATATATATATATATATATATAATATATATATATATATATATATATATACACACACACACACACACTGCATTTCACATTAACCATAAAGAACTGTTTAAAAAGCCTACATTACACCTGAGCTTACATCCAGCAGTTATGACATCTGTTGACTTACATCAATAACATGTCTTGAATAAATAACATGTTTTCACTCCAAAAACCAAGGTGCAGGTAGTACAAATCGCACGAGGACTGTTAGTCAGAATATCATTTGCCTTAAGTTAACAACACTTGTAGGTTTTGCTGTTATCCATTCTACCCCAGACTGCAGTCATTCTTCTGTTTGATTATTTCATTTTTTTACTGCACACCACATTTGACAGTGATGGATAACAGGTTAAAAATGGACATTTTCTCCTCAATTGGTGTATGTTGGATTGACTTAAGCATGCATGGTGTTCTTCCCTCAGACCAAAGGACCTTGGAAAGATTGTGTTCCCCTCTGCTTTTCCCATTCCATTATGATACAGTTTGTCTTCATTTTCTCCTGGCTTGGAGTCATTTTCATGATGTATAGCTGAGGCACGTCATCAAGACAGAAGTGTAGGTTATGTCAAAGTTATGCCATTATGATTACAGTCTTTGCAGGGGCAGGCACTGAATAAGCATCCTGCTAAATCACCTATATAAAGATGGAGGCTACCCATTTTTTCTCTTTGTCTTGCAGAGCAAAGTTGTCAAATATCAGCTGTCCTTCCATGTTTAAATGTCAATTTGGGAAGCTGCCAAATTTGCACACCTGGTTAAATGTTATGACAAGGTTTACCACCGAGTACAGACTCACCTGTGGCAAGAGGCCATGCTCAAAGTTCATTTCTTCAGTTCATGGTTATACAAACAGTGTGGTGGGGCAGTTATGACTGGAGAAAATTGGAACAGAATAAACACACAAGGTCTTCTGTATAATCTGGTGCGCATCTTTATAATGAGACCTCAAACATGACACAACACAAACTGTTACTGCTACCCAGCATGCATTGCCATTGTCACGCCAATACTTGTCATACATAAGCTGAATAATACATTTATTTATGTGCTTATATTGTGTGTTTTATCCTTAAGTGTAAAACAAGCAGCATAAAGGATCAGGGGGGATATTTTATCTTTAAAGCTACTTCCCCACTTGATAAGATTATGTTAGAGCCAGCATGCGCCTGTAAAAAACACTGAAGTGCTGGAATACAGTACAACCTTGAATCCAGGACACTTTCTTTATGGTGACCCCTGATATGGGCGTCTATCAAAACCAAGCATGAGTCTCAGATGCAACTCTTGGTATTGCCGTTTTTAGCAATTAAATTTTACACACATCCCCAGTTGAAACAGATTGCAACCTTGGACTTTCTTGGTATATCTTCAGAGGGAAGAGTGAACTGAGAACTCTGGCTGTGAGGCTGTGACCATTCAAATTCTCTCCAAAATTTCATGTGTTTTTTTTTTTTTTTTCAATTCTCTGAGCAGTATAGCAGCAATATTTTAAATGGCCGCAGAAGTTGATGTAAAAACACACATTTCACATAAACTGTAAGTAAGTATGTTTTTCTTAAAGCAACACAAAAGAGCATTAGCAATTTTTAGCTCAGCAGGTCACCTTTACAGGGTTGGAGGTTTAGTTGCTTGTATGCAGTGTCCAAGATCTTTTTTGTCTCTTAGTCACCTCTGTCATAATTATTTTCTCTGATTATTGCTGATCGTAGCAGGTAGAGCCTAACTGATATAAGATTTTTAAGACTGAGACTGATACTGATATTTGATGATGCAAAAGTGCCATATTCCAACATATCAGTCGAATGTATTGTTTTCTTCCATTAACACAAAACATAAACAGATTCCCTTAACATTTGTTATGTGTGCTGTTTATGAGGCACAGAAAAAAACGTGTTTTAAAAATCATCTTGCTTTATTTTCACAACAAAATATAATATAGTTCTGTTTGTCTAAAATTTGTGGAGTTTCAAACACATTTTTCATACAGGTAGTTGCCCTCTGGTGGTCAAACTATGCAACATCAGAACTTTTAGTTTTGGGTATCTCATTGGTATCTCGCTCTCTTTTTTTTTTGTTTAATTTTCATTCATTGGCCATTATTATGATGATAATCCTAAATCGCCAACTAGCTCAAGCCTGCTGATAATGTCATCCCACAAATGGATTGTTGCGTTCTCGTATTACAATAGCTAGATGGCGTTTTTCCAGTCAAATATTCCTTCAAATGAAATTAAAACTTATATTTTAACATGAAAAACTCCTTTGTGCTGCTTTAATGTTCCCTTCCTTGGATTGCATTGCAGAAATTATGTTTTTTATGGTCAAAAACCATCACTGTGAATGACATATTTATCATGACTTGTGGTCAAAACATGTTATAACTGTTTATCTTTAATAATAATATGATGCAACAGCCTCTAAATCCTATATTTTATTGACACTTTTATCAAGATTGTAAAGTAGCTTGTTGTTGTTTTGACGCAGTTTTCTGTTTAATGCATTATGAACTCATAAGTGATTGACCCGAGGTGGAAAAGCAATAACCCAAAGACTGGAGTTCAGAATTCAGTCAGTTTTAAAAGTGCGGTTGCACAGCAGTAAGACTGCAATGTATCATGTCTGCAGCAATGAATAGAACAATATTCATTCACACATGTACTATATTCCCTACCGTACTCTACATGTGCTTCACGTTTTCTTTAAGACTTGACTTCAGAGGAAAGTTCTCCAGTCTGTTCTCCTTACTTTTGAAGTTACATGCTCCTCCAATTACTGGGGCCATGCAGTCTCCCCCATGGTGTCCTTGGACAGCTCTTTGAGTGCCTGAAAATGTTGCGGACCATTAATTCTGGATTGTCTTCATCTGTTTGCATAATTTTCCCTCCGTAACCATTTTACTTCCCCATTTTCACAGCCTGTGTTCTCAGGTTTATATTTTCTTCCTTCACAAATGTTTGAGTCTTCAAGAGATTTCAGTTTTATATCCTTTTTTTTTTCAAAACCACTGACAGTTGTTAAAGTTTTACATCAGCCTGGTTTATGGCGTACAGTCTCTCAGCTGTGTACTGTACACAGCCTGTGTGTTTTACAGCCTGTATGCTGATGGTGAAACTCTTCACCTGCCAACAGATAGGTTTACAGATGTATTCCATGATATTTTATACGATAATATTAACATTTCCAGAAAAATATAAAATCATAAGAAGGGAAAAATGAAGAAGAAGAGTCGTTAAACACAAAATCTATTTTGTATAAGAAAAAAGTCTGTTTTCTTTAACCTGATATATTTTCAGGTTTTTTTTTTTTTTTTTTTTTTTTTTTTTAGTTAGACTAATTTGCTGTCAGGCAAGAGGTTGTTTTTGCAACTCAGGCAGACTCCAGAAATTAATTTATCCAAATAACCAAGTCCTCCTGGGCCATGGAGGTTGGGACACTGAAATGGCCCTGGTAGGCAAAGCCATCTTTTGAAGTCTGGAATGTTTTGGCTGACTTAGAGCAGGCGACTGGAGTGGAGGGATCGTTTTCACTGACCCATGGGATTTTTAACCATTTTCATACACTGAGAACAAAACAAAGTGAGGAAAAATGCCTGAACTGATTTGCATTGACTTTGCTATCAAAAATCAAGAGGAAAAAGTTAAGTGAGACTGATTTAGGGGAGTAGATGTTTCCCTTTTAGCAGATTTGTGGAATACATAGGTGGTGGAATACAATGCTTTACTGCTTAACAGCTTTGACTTGGTAAAATTACCTCTTAAGATTTTACAAATTGTTACACTATTAGAATTATTTTAGACTTTTTTTTTAAGTACTAACAATAATCATCCTCATTAATGTACTCTAATTAGGTGCTAATTAGGTGGTCATTTGGCTGAGCGCAAAACAAACAGCAGACCTTTCTCAATAATCCAAACACTTAAACTGCACCTTGTATAAATGCTCTCATTAGGGTGAATGTGCCGTCGGTGTATAATTTGTTTTATGCCCACTGCTCAGAAAATCACCAGGGGTGGTTTAATTAACAAAGTGAATTCCTATTCATATATCAGATACTCCTAAAGGCTTTAATTGCAACAACTAGGTAGGTGGGCTTTTATTAAACAAGCTCAAGGAAAGCAAAGTGCAGGAAACCAGGCGATCTTGAGTAACAGGCCATTTGAGTTTCCTGCGTAATAAATAATTCACAGGTCCTGTGTGATGAGCTGCTGAGGACAGAAATCCCTAATGACAGCTTTTTATAACCTACGACTCAGCTGCCCATTATGCTTCTGACATCGCTACACAGACCACATCCCCTCGGCATGCTCACTGCTCACTCCAACTCAGCCGTCACTGCTTCGCCTGTATTGCATTGACAAAAAGGAGTTGCATTACAAAGTACTAGATACTATCACTTAACGCAAGAAACAAATATGGAAAATGTATTGACCTTAAATTATTAAATTACTCCTCTCAGATTATTCACATTTAATCCAATACAGGTTGTTTTTTTTATTGCCCAAGTGTCTTTTCTTCTTCTACCAAAGTTTCATTGGTAGCTTCTAATTTCTTATCTTTTTTTTTAATCTTTCCATTTTATTCCTTAGGTGCATGCAGGGGAGACTGAGCTGTCCGCAGTGGCTGTTGCGACTGCTTCACATACTTGAAGTAGGAAGAGGAATCACTGAGTTTCTCCAGATTGCTTTAAGAGTCTAACCTAAAGTATTAAGGTGACTGTAAAATGCATCTCCTCCCGCCACAGGTAAGGTCAGCCTGATATATGTGCTTTATGAAACTCTTCAGTACACAAGGCAATGCCTTTTATAATTTGGTTGATATCATTATTGTTGTTATCATTTCCAAACCCCGGTCCTCACTAAGAATACTTTCTTCATTTCAAATGCCACAAAAAAAAAAAAAGATCCAGTTACTGAGACCTGCTTGTGGTTGTCCCCAGAGTTGGCTCTGGGAAATAAATCCAGTGGCCTTGATGAAGTACCTGACAATAGAGTTAGCACAGCACTAGTAGTTTATGGTAACACAGCGGACATGGGCAATTAGGCCCACCAAGTAATTTACAGTACCGCTTGCAGGTGGTGACCTGGTATGAGCGACGGACCACCTTAGTAACAAATTAGATTGTAATGGCAAGGAAGAGTAGCAACTCTGTTGGACTTCCAAATAAAGCAGAGCAATCAAAGATTGTATTAAAAAAAAAAAAAACGGACATATTTCAAGTTGTTTTGTTTTTGTTTTTGTAAAGCGAATAACATATGGCAATAGGGTTTCTTCTTTCCTTTTTTTGTACGTAACTTTCAGGAGAATGAATGATCACCTTTATACGTTGTTGATCTTTTTACGTCAGCGTGGACTGCTCCCCCTCTCATTGCTACCTATTAATTATGAAATACTGTAGGTCTTGCCCATTTCATTTTACTGCCTCTTCCTGCTGAACTTGGTGTGAAAGGCTGCTGTTCTTAAAAAGGTGTATAAAAGTAAGAGCGGAGAAAGTTCCCCATGCAGCAGCAACAGTCTCCAGCATTATGTCACCAGAGCCAAGAAGGCAAGAAAAATAGCTTGCTTCACACGTAGTAGACACCTTAACACATGGAGCAAATGGAGCGGGATATGTGGTTGCTTTACTGTTACAGGACAGACAGATGAACATTGTTTAAATGTGTGCTTATCTTAAAATGTGACTCTGTCAGTTGTCACCTGGGGGATGCACACTTTGATAACCCTCCACATTTTCTGTTTTTTTTTTTTTTTTAAAGTAAAAAATAATACAGCATGTGGCTGTATTTTTTAGAGAATTGTTTGAAGGCTTATCATTCTGCTGTACTTTGTGTAACAGTTATGTAAAACAGTGCCCTCTTCTGCCTGCTTATCTCTTTCCTACTCATCCATGTTTGCTGTTGTTTACAGAAAAAAACCAGGAACCCACACTCTTTGTGGTATTGACATCTTACCAGCTTTCTTTGTACAGACTGTCAGCACGCTCCTGTGGGGGGGATTTATGAAGGCCATCACAGTCAGGCTGCTTTTTTTTTTTTTTTGTTTTGTGAACCAGTTTTATTTATCTCAGACATGTCCTGTGCTGCTTATGCAAAAGAGTTCTTTTTAAAAATAAAAGTGGAAATTCCTCATCAAAAATTGAGGCAACAAAGTTTAATGAAGTGATAATTGTGTCTTTTATTTGAACTCCAATAGTCAAACCATCCACAGTCCTTGGCAAGGCTTTGGAGAATGAATCGTCTATTTTAATTTATGACAGACACCCTGGAACTAGTCAGAACAGCTAATTGGCATAAACTCCAAAGATGTGAGTAGAACCACACCACCAGCAGCTGTGTGTGGTCCACAAAAGCTTTCACAGCTATTTTCGAACTCCACTCTAGAAGAAATATAGAATATGCTCATGTTACACCTGCAATTCAGCTTCGCCTTGGGGATGTTTGTACTGTAAGCAGTGGGACATTTAACTTTTTTCCCCTCATAACATGATTGTTGTGCTCAGCTGTTATTTCTAAAATCTTCTGGCAAACTGAATGCGTGACCATGTATTAATTTATGAAGCCCGTTCTTGGACAGCTTCTTACTATGATTGCTATTTCCATTCACTAGTTTATGAAATTTCCACTGCTGTGCTACTGAAAAATATTTATTATTTCTGCTGCTCATATTCAGTCTCTCATTAGCTTTCAAGTGACATGAAACAGCATCACCCTCATGTGTTTGTTTGCCAATCAGAGGCAGGTTGAGTGACAACCACAGAACAGCACATCACTTATGTAAACCTTTCCTCTGCCACCACGAAATTAGAGTGCCTGTTGCTACACACCGCTGCCTTCTGCTTCTGCACAAATGAGAAATAAGCACTCTGGTTCAGAAGTTCACATTTTGGATGCATGCCGGAACTACTTAAAGCCAGTGACGTTTTCCAGGGAACAGGTGGTCAGAGTGACATAATTCTGGCTTGCTGTTATGATCCTGAGAAATTAGGGCCTCTTACCGTGCCAGGAGGGTGGTTAGTCTCACTATATGTATAAGTTGGACTTCTTAACCATGTAAATAAATAAAAGTTAAGATAAAAGAAAGACAGCGACACTACAACTGCTTTCTGCTCACTTAAATGTAACAATCTTTCCCAAAACAAATAAATGACACACATGTGCGCTCATCTTTGACATGTCTCAAGGCTTGGCTGAGGAAGCTATTTATTCTTATGCACTGTAAACTACTGGCACCCAGTGTTGGAGTGGAATGCCATTCAGAATGCATAAAATATATTTAGTTCTTGCCAACAGACAGCAAAAGGCACCAGTGGGTCTAGCCCCTGTGTGAGAACAGTTATTTCTGTCACCGTATGGACTTTCAATTACTATAATCCACTGCTTAACTCCTTTAAGAACATCAGGGCCGATTAACTGTTAAGATACATAAAATCTGACGCCTAGAATAGAAGATCATAGCATGGCATAAACTGACATTAATATGAGGAAATACCTGAAAAATATCAAGTGTAGAAAGTATAATTAGCCTTGCTTTTATTTCTATCCTGTGTCTTTTATCAATGGCTTACATTTTGCACTATGAAAGAAAAGAGGATTAATTTTATCTGCTAGTACTTGGTTTGACAGATCTAAGCCTTAATTTTTTTTTCTTAATTTTTTAAAATAATTTCATTAATATAGGTGCTTTATGGACAGTGGAAATTCCCCACAGCTGCAGTCTGGCTGTTGCCCCAACTGCTCCATCAGAAAACACTCAAACTTCACTACCATACAGACTTGGTGTCACTTACAGCCACACAGGACATGTGCACAACAAACACATTAGTCAAATGATAAAGCTGCACGTGCTTTCGTTTAATTCATAACTGGATTGTTCACAGTCCATTTAGTGACAGCCATGTAGTACGACGATAATGCAGGATGTAGGCAATGCACCCCTTTTTGAACCACTTTAATTGTTACTGGGTTTCCATGATCACATGCAGCTCCACAGTATCACTGAAGGTTCTGTTTTATTTTAGGAGGTGTGTGAGGTTTGTGCTTTTTCACAAAGGTTTTATCTGAGTTTGAGCAACTCAATTCACAAACCCCTGTAGTTCAACAAGGATGAACTGGGAACGCCTAGGTAAGAGAGACATTAACAGGTACACATGAAGGTCATATTCTGAAGCAAGTCAACAGCAAGGCCTCTGCTTGTATGAGGACACAGTTGATCATGTCCTGCAAACACAACATATCCTGTTTAAATGTTGTGTAAGTCCTATGAAAGTTGTCTTACTGTGTATATCTCTAGTCCAGACCCTGGATAAACAGTAGGTTGTATTGTGAAGGCTTAGTAGGTGTATAATTAGTAACTTCTCTGGAAGAGCAAATAACTGGTGATAGGAATTGAGTAAACATTTTGGCACGTTTGGTTAACAAGTATTATGTTGATCATCTTGGAACTACCTGATTGTAAGACACGTCTGTCCACTTGGATTGTTATCAGCTGCTGTGCTGTCGTGCATGCAGCACATACCAGTGGAGGAATAGCTGCAAACATGTCAATGAATATACAGGAAGATTATATCGCTGCACGCCTTAATGCCCGTGTTAAATTGCTGTTAGCATTTGTTAAAGAAAATTACTCTCTTTAACATAAACTAAACATGCACATGATAATCATCACACTACATAAGGACGCTTTTTTGTAGAGGCAGTCTTGCAGACTCACTTAAAAATTTACTGTAATTTGACTATTAAGCCATATGCACTGCAAAGTTGAGCCAGTTTGTACATATTTGTTTCTTTAGGGTATGAAAACCATTTTGATTTGTTTTACATCTTATGCGCAAATTTGTTAAATTATAGTAAAAAAAACTGCTCACAAGTGTACCTATTACAGCTTATCATGCCAAAGCATAGAGGCAGAAGATTACAATGATGTCTGATTTCTTAAGGTATTTGAAACTGAAGTTTGCAACCCCCTAACAGCTTCTATTTTAAGCCAAACCAAGATCTTTCTTCCCTAAATATAGATGTTTGATACATAAATGTGACCCAACAAGGGATGAAAAAAAGGAGTATAACATCAGAGAAAATTGAGATTTAACAATCACAAATTTTCCAATTAAATTGTACTTTTCCCTGTAGCTCCCAGGCAGAAGATGAAACATGATTCATACATGTTCTGCTGGAGTGGGCTCACCATCAGTTACATGCTTTGCTAGAATATTAGGTTTGGCAATAATCTTCAAATTAGTCCTCAAGTTATGATTCCTATTTTTACCTCCGCCAAGGAGGTTATGTTTTCACTGGCGTTTGTCTGTCTGTCTGTCTGTCTGTGTACAAGATAACTCAAAAAGTTATGGATGGATTTTGATTAAATTTTCAGGAGTTGTCAGAAATGTGAAAAGGAAGAACTGATTTCATTTTGGGTGTGAACCGGAAGAAATCCTGGATTCTGGATCACTTTCAAATTTTCGATAACATTGCGGTCAATGGGGCCAAAAATTTGTTTTCTCAATATCTCTGTTATTTATTGCCCAAACTCATGAAATTTGACTTAGGGGTTGAGTTTCAGAGGCTGATCCGGATCTGATCCAGAACACGAATTTTATTGCAATCTGTAAATCGCTATATGGGAGAACTGTTGTGCTTGGCGGAGGTCTGCGCTCTCCCAGTGCTTTTCTAGTTCAATATTGTTTTTGCAATATGTAACTGAAATTATGAGTAAACACGTGGAAAGTAATTGAAATATATATGAATAAATCTGTGTTTTACTGGCACACACCTGCAAAAATGATTTAAAGTCAGACAAGACCCCTGAGGAATTATAAGGTGGTGCCAGGGAACTCTTATACTTAACTGTTGTTTTATCAACTTTTTATTTGTGTCAGTTTGATGCAGACATCATATTTGATTTTGATGGCTGGGATTTTACTAAATAAAGATCCATTCAGTGTTTTTTTTATGGTTACATTACAGACGTGTGAATACACCCTATTTCAGTTCTGATGTTTTACGTTTCACTACAGTATTAGAAAATGATCTGGTCCTTACCAAATCTTAGGTAATTACAACATCAGAATGACAACAGCACATGTCATATTATACTGCCATTATTTATTTAATTTAAAAAAAGCCAAAGTGCTAGAGAGTAAATAGGAGCCAGGTGCTGTTAATCAGATGCATTTGACTAGCTCTTGATTAGCAAGTATGAGTACCTCCATAAAAGCAAGTGTTTTGGCAGTTTGCTGGTGTGGGGCATTCAGGTGTGCATTAACACAATGCCAAGGAAGAACGATATCAGCATTAATCTTACAGAAGCAATTGTTGCTGCTCATCAACCTGAAAAGCCTTTTAAGAGGTTTTCTAAAGAATTTGGAATCCATCATCCTGGAGAGAGAACGATTATTCATAAGTGGAAAACATTTAGGAGCGCTGATGATTTTCCCAGCAGTAGGCGTCCTAACATGGTCATCTCATGGTTGGGATGTGAGATGCTCTGAGAAATTGCAAAACACTTAAGAGCTATGTCTCAGTTTCTATAAACCTAAGCTAACATGTTAAATATTACAGCGGATGGCAGTACAATTGGAAAAAAGACTCCAGAAGTATAGATTTTATGGAAAGATTTCCAAGAAAAAGTCTTGTTCCTGTACAAAGGACATTGCACACATCTGATATTAGTGGAGTGTTATCTGAACAAACCACAAGATTGTTGGTTTTTTTGCAGGGTTTTTTTGCCCTTGATGCACAGTGCCACATTTGAAGAAAATGTATATCATCTCATACCAACAGTCAAGCACAAAGGTGGAGGGTAATGGTTTAAACTTGTTTTGCAACAACAAGGACATGGACACTTTGCAGTCAATATATTGACCACAAACGTCATCAGATAGATAAAGCTTGTCTAAAGCTGTGTAGTAATATTAAGCACACCAGGAAGTTTACAGCATAATGCCAGAACAAGTAAACAAAGAAGGTGTTGTGAAGGCCCAGTCAAAGTCTACACCTCAGCCACATTAAAATGCTGTGTTGGGACCTTGAGAGTGCTGTGCATAAACGAATGACTGCAAATCTCAATAATCTGAAGCAGTGTTGTAAAGAAGATGCGACAGTAATGTGATTGACTGATAACATCATACAGACAATGTCATATAGAATACAATTACTTCAAGTTGTTGCTGCTAAAAGTTGTTCTCTGAGCTACTGAATCATGTTTTTTTTTTTTTTTTTTTTTTTAGCATTTTTCTACTTCTATATCTTAGATTTTTTTTGTTCAACAAATAATGGTACATTGTATTATGTTTTGTTCTGCTGAGATTGCATTGTCCTAATTTTAAGACCTGCAGTAAGAATCAGTTTTTATTTTTTTATTTGTATGTCCTGTCTTATAAAGCTTCAGAATTAAAAAAGGGTGTATTTTTTTTTTTTTTTTTTTTGTCAAATGGCTCATGGCATTTAAGATACAGTAATCAAGAAAAAAGTCTTCCACAATATCAGATTCAAACTGGGTCGCTACTATAGCACAAAGAGCACATAGAAATGAGTTAGCTCAACTCGAATTGTTAAAAGCTTGAAATAAAACTGCACTTTATGGTCAAAATGACTACCATAATGCATCAGACTTTCAGTCATTTAATTAACTGTATTGAATAACTTTCACAGAGGCACTATATTGGTTTCTATGCAGGAATAAAGTGATTTACTCAAGATGTGAGTATGCTGTTTGTGGATTTCAAATTAAATGCAAATATGGATTCTGGCAATGCAATTTTACTCATTATTTGTTTCTCATAGCAGCTATCTATACCATAAGCTCTGGAACTAAATCTGTTTAGTTTGAATAAGATTATAATAAGAAATTAACTACTTAGTCATGCCTTTGATTTAATGCCTTGAGTGAACAATACCTTTACCTTCTCTCAGTACTCAAACTTTTTAAATGTCCTGGAGGAGTTCTTGTTTGAGTCCCAAACCTACTGAGATCTCTAATGAAGGCTTTACCTTCCAGGCAAGCATATTTTTCCAAATGACAGTAATTTACATATGATGTATTTAGAGAAGAAGAGGGCAGGCTAATTCTATTTGGAGATTTTCCTTTGTTTTAGGAGTCATTAGCAGCTAGCTGAAATCTAATTTTTACAATTTCATCAGGCCATCTTGGAAAGCCTCTGTGAGCTCATCAGAGAGGAGCATTTATTGCTAAGTGTTCTCTATTGCATTAGCACACAATAAAGCGGCCAGGGACTGCTACAGACGTTTATGTGGAATTCAGTTAACACTCTGCCAATTCGTTTTTTATTGGGACACAATCAATTTTTATTCATTTTAAAGCCAGAATGCTTTCTTTCATTGTGTGCCTACTCCAGCTTATTATGCCCTAAACTAATTACTCAGTTGTTTTCACAAAATGATAATGTTTATGTTAAAGATTTCCTCTTTGAAATGCAAACCTCACTTGCATATACATACACTTCCTATCACGATTTAAGCAAAAATAATTACATTAATTCAATTTGTATAATCACAATTTGTAATTCTTGTGAGGTCTGAGTAATAGTACTAATTTTTTAAAAATTAAAATTGTAATGATCAATCCATGTGCACCTCACTCAGGATTACTGGGTCTCTCACTAGAAATTAGGTTTATGGCCTTACTGGGCTACAGCCAAACTTATGTCATGTTTTGGGAATTTAATGCACAGAACAAAGTCAATTTTAGTCCTGATGTACTGTGACTAGCGAAAAGAGGCCTCATTTGTGTTACACACAAAGCTGTTTAATAGCTCATACAATGGACAGATCAAGGTGCTGAAAAAGGATCAAGCAGACTGAGTGTGATCATTATCATGGAAAGATAAATACATTACAGGATGATAATCTGATCAAAATAAGTATATTAAGAAGAGAGTATATAAATGTTTATTTTGACCTTTTCCTCACAACTTCAGTTTTTACTCATCTTTTTTCATATAGCCTGTATTATGAAGAGAACATCATAGTGTCTTTCACCCACAGTAGACAGTCTGGAAGCTAAATGACAGGTGAAATTCAACAACACCTGTGATCATATCTTTTAGACATTTAAGAAATGTCTACCAACATTTCAAGCAAAAGGTTAACTTATTATCCAAGGACAGGAATTATGAACAGAGCGAACACATTTCTGAAAAGACACTAACCTCTTTACATAACCAGAATGTGATCATCATTAAAAATGCAAATGCAATTGGCCTTTTAAAGTGACAGTGTGTAACAATTATTGACATCTAGCAATAAAGTAGAAGATGAAAACCATCTTAATTGCCATTGCTGTGCACCCATTATCTACAAACATATTGCTCTTCAACTGTCTTTTTCCTACCGGGAAACACTAATATCAATAGGCCTGTTTTCTGCCTTTGACAGTCTCAAATTCACGTACCTCCATGTTGAGGCTGATTCACAAGCTGTTTCTTGTTCTTGGATTACGTAATAAGTATGATTCATGATTTCGCAAACACATGCCCTAAAACTGCTCACAAAACAACATCAAAACTCACTAAGTCTTCATCTTTTTTCTTGATTGTTTTCTCTGGACTGTTTGCTGCAAATGAAATGCTGCGCTCTTAAACGCTTTCATGTCAGTGGCTTGTACTGCACATTGATCATGTGTAGCTGTGCTGATCAAAGTGTGATCAAATCTGATCAAAGTGTGGACCGAAACTGTTGTGGGTCTTATATACCCACAACAGCGTTTTCTTTGCCGTCTCACTCCCTCTTTTTCTTCTAGCAAGGCTATATACTATATGTGCTTGGGACTGGTATCATTGTCCTGTTACATGACCGTGTTTAAGCCGAGCTTTCGCTGCTGCATATTTGGCTTCACATTTGACTCTAGAATACTTTTGATATATTCAGGAATACTTTGAAGGAGTTCATGGTTGATTCTGACTGTGAGGCAGAAGGCTGCAAAAAAGTCCAAGTTATCAACCCTCCACTGCCGTTCATGTCATACTTGCATGGGCTTGGCTGATATGCTGCTCTTGGTTTTTGCCAAACATGGTGCTGTGCATTACGCCCAAATATCTCCACTTCTAGCTGTAATGCCATGATGTTTAACATTCAATATGCCAACTGATCCCAGATTAACAGGCAACAGTGTTTACTTGAGTAGATGATTGCTCATGTGTTGAGTCATTGGCATCGCATGAACACAACCCTGAATGACCAGAAAACTGCCAAACGTCTTCTTTTATACAATTTTAATTATCAATACCTTATTCCTCAGTCCCATTTTAATTCCTATGGAAGCGCTGAGGGTGTGCTTAATTTTTATTCTGCATTTTGGTTTGTTTTTTGTTTAACAACATTGTGTAATAATGTCGTGTTTTGTATTTACATGATTTCAAGACCAGAGGGGTGTACTACGAAGCGAGATTAGAGGGTTAGCAAGGTATGTTGAGTCTAAAGCCAGGATTTCCAGTACCACGAAGGTGGCTCTCTTTTAACCTGGCTAGATCACCATGGTAACTTACTCTGCAAGCTTAACCTGGTCCGGAGCAGGTTATGTGCAGAGTTTAGGCTCAAATCGGCTATAAAAAGCGCCACCCTTTCACTTACTACCTCTTTCAGAGATGGCATCACCTTTTTTGAGAAATCCCGTTGACCTGAGCGCCAGGATTGTGCGAGGATCTCTATGGAGGGAGAGAGTATTCAGAGACCGGACTGATCTGCTGGCTTCCCATGACGATATTCTCTATGAACGCTATAGATTTTCAGCTGAGGGAATACGTTACATTTGTAATCTGCTAGAGTCATATATTGGCAGCGCCACCAAACGCAGCCGTGCGCTCACAGTAGCGCAAACGGTGTGCGTTTCTTTGCGTTTCTTTGCCACGGGAACCTACATGCATTCAGTTGGTGATGCAGAAAATCTGAGCCAGAATACTGGTTGCCGCTATTTACAAGGTTGTACTTGCTCTTACTAAACTGCTAAACTTACTAAACCGCTTCAAATAAAAGAAGCGTTTTACAAAATTGCAGGTAACATAACTTCCATCCATCCATTTTCTATACCCGTTTCATCCTTGAAGGGTCACGGGGATCTGCTGGAGCCTATCCCAGCCGTCTACGGCTGGGATAGGCTGGGTCTACAGCATAACTTAATAGTCCATTATATTGATAATCAGTGTGACGTGGAATTTCATGTGAAATGTTTTAATATAATTCATTCATAAGATTCCCCAGGGTGATAGGGTACCTATTAAAGCGGCCGGTGAGTGTATATTGGTATCGCAGATAATATTAAATCTTAAATTAATTTCACATAGATTTAGCAAAAAACTAAAGTGATTTTCATTTATCATTCATAATGGGACAGTCAGACCTACATAATGTTTAAATCTGCTGCATTAAGTTTAAAGTTTAAGTGCTCTAAAAGAGGGAGGGAGATTAATTAAGGTGCATTAAGTGGTGAAATAAATATAACTTACGAATTTACACGATCTGCAATTTTTTGCCAGCACTCCTCTCTGGCTTTATTCGCACCTACAGTATTGCTTTTGGCCGTAAAGATTTCTTTGAAATCCTCATAGCCCTGCATTATTAAAACCTGCTCCTCCTGACTGAAATATACGGACCGCGATCTATCCATTTTATCCGGAATAGGGATCAAATGACGCGTCAAACGCCCCCTTTTATGTGAACGTGCACAGAGCAGAAAGCAGAAAGCCGCGATCAACAAAGATAGTTGATAACCACCGTCGTGGTACCAGTTATCTCTGATGGAGAGTTTCAGGTTTGTTAAGCCAGCTCACCCAAAGCCTGGCTGTGTCGAACTTGCTTCGTGGTACACCCCTCTGGTAAGGACCTGTTTTACAAAAAAAAAACCATAACAAAACAAAACAAAAAAAAACATATACTACCCCATTGAAACTGGGTAAACTTCCTTTTTTACATGATTGTATGTGTTTATATTCATTATTTGTTTAGTTTCTTGTGTGGACAGCCGAGATGTCTATGCATGTGTGGTGGAAAGGCATCTTAAGTTATCTCAGTGTGAGCTAGATGAGTGCTTCTTCACTGCAATGTAATAATTAGAGTGCCTAAGTGCTCCTGGACGCAAGACAAACCTAGATACCCTCTTCCTCTTCAGCCACTCCTCTCGTTCACTAAGAAGGTCTTTAATGGCTCCCATTTGACTCTGATATCATTTATTGTTTGGTGTCAGGTGTACACCTTGTACCATTCACCGTTTGCCCTGAAGCACACTGAATGTGAACTGTAATGTCGGCACAGACTTCCGCCTTACTTTTTTTACCTTCATGCTCCAGCCTCCTGCAGCAATAACAAATAACATTGTGCAACATGCTTGCATATGTTCACGGCTTCCTCATTTGTGTGCAGATACGTCCGTTTTCCACTTTTGGGGTTCATTCTCCACTGGGCTTTAGAAATGCTTTCACCACATTAATGAGATGACAGTTTATCATTGATCTGTCCTTCCTTAGTGGAATTCATTAAATAATGTATGAACTCCTGTGCATTAACAGTGCATTCTCCTGTCCCCGACCTATTAGAGGAGTAGGGCATGTGGCCCCTGTGGCTCAGGGCCCTCAGAGGTCCTTGGGCTTTCATTTAATTAAATTATCCTATAATGAAAACCCCCATAATGAGATTAACTTTAATTATTCAGCAGTGGCCGATTTGAGGGAGAAGCAGCATTAATAATGCATGAAAGGGCTCAATATTTTTCAATTCATCACCTTTTCCTTTTGTTGAAGGTGCAATTTATTGAGTGTACTGCAGCTGCTAGATCTACTGATAGTAGAGATGTGGACCTCCAGGCCCAGAGGTCAGTCAGAGGGGCTCCTGATGTGTATTAATATCACTAAATACTACAAAGTTTAAGTAATACTACCTTTATATTTGTTTGGTATCTCTTCAAGATTAATCTAGTCAGTCACAAGATGAATCGAAAGTCACCTGTTTTCATGAGATTTGTAACACATTTTAGTTGCTTAAAGCTTGATGGAGTTTATGTAGATATCTAAAGCAGATAAGTAATCATAATTATGCCAGTAATTCTTTGTTGATGTTTGTATGCCCTTATCAGATTAGCATGTTGATTCTCCACGTGTGAGCTCATTAGCTGACTTTGGTGCTCAGCCAACAGAACAGAGGAAGGTTGTCAACTGTCACACTGTGTCGAGCTGCAAATAGCTGGCTAGGTAATGTGCTCCTTTATCAATTCTTACTTAGCAAAAGTAGCAACACAGTTGAGATCTGTGAGATGATAGACTTTTGAAAGCAAATGGATTTGTAATTTAAATGAGCACATTTCATATCATAACTTTGGAATCAACTCAAAATGCTTGGATAAAAGGCAGAGGGACGCTAAAAGGCTTCTTCAGTTCTAACTGACGTCTGGGGAGTTTTAGGCTTCCAAGCTGTTGTTTGTGGTTGTTGTGGCGTTCATTCTTGTGAGCCAAAAAAGTTGCATATGATTCAGTGACCAACTAATCCGTCTTGTGGGTCGTTAGGTGATTCAGGTAGCCAAAACATCTGACAACGTGAGCAGGTAAACAGCATAGAGTTGATAACAACCCCAATGATCAACCAGAGGAACAGCTGAATCAGTGGTTTATATGCGACTTCACTACACCTTTATCAAAACAGGAATTTTGGCAGTTTGCAGGTCTGAAACAGTCTGGTCTGTATTAACACAATGTCAAGAAGGAAAGACATCAGTAGTTGTTATGTCTTATGGTTTAGCATAATGAATATTGCAGTTCGTTACAATATAATTAAAAAAAAGACTGGACAAGTGTTGCTTGTTCAGAAGGGCTGCAGGAGAGTCTTTTTTAAACAGGAATGGGTGGCTTGGGTTTGGAAAGTTTCTTCTGAACAGAGCAAATGACTTCTGAAACAATGTCTTTTTGAAGGATGAAAGTGCCAAACATCATGCAGCATCACGTTCGTCAGAATCAAAACACAACATATCAGGACAAATACTGCATTGCAACTATGAAGCATGGTGATGGAAAGGGTCATGCTATGAGCTATTTTGCAGTCACAGGAACTGGAAACCTTGCAGCCATTGAGTCGACCATGAACTTCTCTGTCTACCAAAGTATTAATCAAATATGATGCCATCTATCTGATAGTTAAAGCTTGGCTGACACTGTGTCATGCCAACAGGCAGGGGCGCCGCTAGGGATTTTGGGCCCCATGAAAAGAATCTTTACCGGGCCCCCCAACACAGCGGCGAAATTTGTTGATGCTATTTTTGATCATCATTAGGGGCCATGGGCCCCCCTCAATCATGGGCCCCTATAATCCGTATCCTTTACCCCCCCTTTTCGGTGCCCCAGCCAACAGGACAATAATTTCTGGGACACCAGAAAATATGAAACAAATTGGCTGAAAAAGAAAATAATGCTGATATTTCAGTGGTTCAAAGTCCAAACTTCATCCAAACTTCAACCCCATTGAAATACTATGGCTTTAACACATTATGGTCTAAGGTTTTATTAAAAGAAGACTAAAATCTGAGGGCTTGTTTCTTCTTCTAGAAACTTATTTTAAAATTATTTACCAGTTAGGGTGAAGGTGAGCTTTTTTCTGATTTTAAAAAAAAAAGGAAAGGGCCTTTGAAATTCATGACATTGCCAGGGCTACCACGAGTTCAAATACATTATGAAAAAAAAAGAACTGAAAGCATGCCTGAGAGCAAAATCTGTGAGTTTGCAGGACAGAGAACGGTGAACAGCGAATGTATATAATAGTTGGTTAGTCTTCAAAATGTTATTGTGACATGTGGTTTACAACAGGACAGAAAGGTAAATTTGTCCGCACATAGCATCAGATAATCATGTGTTAAGAAAGTTGTGCATAAAAGAATACATGCAAACCTCAATGAACTTAATCAACATTTAAAGGAGAGTGGACCAAAATTCCTCCACAACTATGCGAGAGACTATTAATTCCATAAAGAATACAGTTACTTCATCTTTTTAACAGAGTAATTTTAGTTTAGTTTTTGTTTAATAACTTTTTTTTTAAATTTAAATTGATTATCACAGGACTTTGTAAGCAGACCTAGCACCAGAAGTGGCTCGCTGCGGTAGACAAAAATGTCAATGGGATGGTGCAGGGTGGGTGCATTTATCAGGCCTTCATCAATAGCTGATTAATAATTCAAGCAGAGTCTGGGGCTTCTTTAGGGCAGGGTTTCAGCTCACTTGTAATTTTGTAAATTGCATAGTCATCATGCATGGATGGGTCAGGCTTCTGTGGGACTCATGGCCAGGTTGGCCTGCAGGGTTAAAGTAACAGGTACAGGTGCTTGTCGGGCTTCAGTGTTTATGTTTTCTGAATAGCCCAAAATATCCAGACGCAAACAATATAAAAAATCAAATTGCATCAAGGTGTTCTCAATTGTGTTTTGTATTGTCCATGAATTATATTTTGTTTGTAGCTGCAGGTTGAGCCATTTTCTAAGTCAATGAAACACTCCAGTTTTGGATGCACAGTGTTTATCAACCAGGACAAAATGGCTTACAGAAACAAACAGTTTCAGCTGTTTAAAGTGGCAGAACAGTCCATGGACAGAATGAACAAACCTCTCAGTTAACCCAAGCCAGCTCTCTGATAATTCAAATTCAACAAAAAAAAGGCCCTCTAATTTCCCTGACCAGTATCGCCTGTTCTGCATCCAAAAGCGCTCTATATTCTTCCAAATGTTTCCTGGGCAACAGGAAGTTTTCTTGACCTATAAAAAGCTTCTGCCCCGTAACTGACACGAGCCTATGCAGTTGTTTGTCTGTATGGTTATGGCTAGTAATAGGTCCATCTAGCTGGTAATAGTGAGCTCAGAAAGTTTTAATAACAATTGATTTATAAGGAGAAGGCAAGGTTTCTGCAGGTTCTGATGGACTGAAAGTGTCGTAGATGGTTGACTGGATGTTTTGAGAGAAAAAAAAACACCTGGGGCTTGAGCCATTGAGTCACAAAGTTAAGAGGAAGAGAACCTCACTCTCTCTATCATGTTTTCCCTTTGTACTTTTTTCCCCTCAATGCAGAAGTTAATTCTTGTAATGAATGCAGTGTTTATTTTGGAGTCGGACTGGAACTTCTTTTCTGTGGTTTCAGGTTGTGGCTTTAACAAAGACATACGGACCTGCTGCTATTGATGAATCATATATTCATCACCAGGGGTCCCTTTATCACATCTTCCATCACACCGTGTGACTATCTAAAGGTTAAGCAGAGTACCATCCATATTAAAGCGATAATTTATCTCTGATTCACTGGATTGCAAAAGGTATATACACTGTCAAAGGTGTCAAGTTTAGAGTTCAAGAAGAGAACTCCCTACAGGCAATTGGCAGCGGTAGAAAGATTAACTCCAGTTTCAAAAACTGTCTCCAGCTTTCACTTGAACTTATTCTTTTTAAACACAGCAAACTGTAATTCCCCCAATATAGAGCGAGTGAATTTCACTCCCAGATCAGGACCTGGGGGGATTACCTAATTACAAAACATGTGAAAAAAAGAGACTTCTTCTTGTTTATAAAATGTAAACAGAAAGAAAGGTTTCACAGAGGTGACACAACAGACTATTGCTTCCATTCTAGCTCACTGATAATAAAAGCATAAAAAAAGCCTGACAGTATTGTTAACTTCAAAATATGATATTGTTTCTCCCCAAAACAATTCAACATAGTTAAGGTAGAACCACTTTTCACGCAAGCACAAAGGCAGAGTCTTCTGTGAACATTGCATTGCAAATTACTATTCCTAATAGAGAAAGAAACCTTTTCGTAGGCCCACTTCTGCTCTAAACACTTCTAGAGGAAGCAAACATGGCATATCATTAAGCTCTACTGGAATCTCTGACAATGATGTATTTGTTGAAAACAAACCGGATCAGGAAGTTTGTCATCTCAGGTCTCAGTGCACTGGAAATACAGTGAGTTTTTATGTTGCTTCAGTAAGTTGTGTGTTTGTTATTTCCTTCTGGTTTATAAGCATTTGCTTTCTTCTCACTCAGATGATGCAGTCTTTGTTTTTCCATATGTAAAATGACTTGTACAGCTTTTCCTGTCCCCTGGATATGGATAGTGCAGCAGTAGTGCTCTAGGAAAAACAACAAATGAAAGGCTGTCTCCTTTGCTCATGATGACTGCAGAAACAAGTAACAGGCACATGCATGGAAGTCACCAAGAATTACTATGGGGTACTTAAAGGTATTAGCATGTGCGTCAGAACCCCTCTTGCATCGTCTTAAACTGCAGCTATCCAACTGGCTATTTTGGAACTTCATGCTAGGGACTTAAGATGCTTGGAAGTTCCTTTCTGCAAGCTGCTAATAGTTCACACTATCTTCAAGGATCTGAAAACTGTTCAGCTCAGCATGTTTGCCGCTGTTGAATAAAATAAGTGACTGGTGCCCAGATAATCCAACCATCAGCTTTTTTTAGCACATATGCGCAAGGAGGCAGGGTCGACAGATAAACCCAGCTGTTAAATCTGTCTTGGAGTTAAAAATTACTGAAAGCTGGTGTCCAATGGCAGTGCCTACTCATCATTGCAAATGCTTAAGCTGTGTTCACTTGCACTTGCTTCTTTAAAGACAAATGTGGATGTTGGTTGAACGGAAGTTATTTTCCAGTTTTGGTCTGCCTAATTTATTTATGTCAGCATGGTAACTGGTTGGTAGTCCACTTAGCTGAAATAAATGAGCCTGTGCTGCAGTATCATCCCCTCCCAAACACCATAACTTGAAAGTCGAAGCGTATTCTGTGATTAAGACAAACCGGCTCTTTTGTAACTGCGTTTAGTCACTGAGCAGAATGGCACAGACCCAGTCTAAGTGTCTTTCATCCGGCCAATTCAAACAGACGTTTGACCCCAGACATTTGCCTAATGTGTTTTTGTTATGTGGACTCCAGGCTTCACAAATGTCACAGTGGCTGGACTTGTGGGGGTTTGGTAAGCGAGTCGCGGAGGGGGAGACAGGGAGTCAGCCTGAGGGAGGGGGATTGCAAGGCAGCAGTTATGTGTATAACCTCTGCATTTTGCACTCTAACCTATTAGGAGTTGGTGGTGTGGTGAGCATAAGTTCTAGTGATGATTGTGGGACGGACTCATGCGAGCCTGCTGATCAGCGGCCTGGCTCCCTGCGAGCTGCTGACCTGGGCAGCTGTGCAGGGGGACGGGGAGTGCCGCATTTCTGGCTGCCTGGGTTGCAGCAGTGAGAGGCCAGTTGGGGAAACCCTGACAAATGCTGCCGTTAGAGGGGTGCAGAAAATTTATTACCAAACATATTGGTATTTTAGGGTGCAGCTGATTTTGATTTAATAGTGTTGCTGTGCAGGCCCTATCTTAAAACCAGAATGGCAGATTAATGCCAGATTCAGTACGAGAGGAAAACCTAAAGTCAGACCACGCACTTCCTGCTATTGTGTATCCTACTTTTGTTAATACTCAATGATATCTGATTAAATTATGAAATTAGTGTTTCTAGTACTTTAATTTAAATTGACAGCTATGGCATGAAGACACTGACATAAAGAAATATATCTACTTATAAAAACTTGGCAGAGATGTTGCAAAAAGAGCCTGAAAGAAGAAAAATGATTGCAGACAAATTTCCCACTTACATAATGAAGCCATTGTATTTGTGAATGCACTACATATAAAGAAATATTGAATCAACTGTCATTTTTATTCCACAAAAACAATGCATACATAAAAAATAATAAATCTATGAGCTATGTCAAAATTCTGCGATAGTATATTTTGTTATACCTGCATGCTGTTTAGTACAATGGTGCTGTTTGATATACCTCACATACTATATATCTACACATCACAAACATAAACTGAGCAGATCTTGATAATTAAAGTCATATTTTAAGGGAGACGTGACAATAAAATGGATTTCAAACAAATCACCTTTAACCGACTTGTTTATCTGAATTTACTCTTATTAATATCTTTATCTGTCACCAGGGTATATATTATAGTCATAATGCCAGCGATGATACTTCCAGCTTTAGCATGGTCTCCTTTGAGTAATAGGTCTCTGATGTGTGCTTGTTTGACTCTTTTGAGGCCGCTGAAGAGCAATAAAGTATCTGTCTGAGGATTTTCAGGGGTCCTCATAGTCTTTCCCCAGGTGTGCTTCACTGCTCATAAAGCACGCTCGCCTCTCATGGTGCATTCACAGACAAATGTGTCCTCAGAGAATCTTTAACTGCACATTAGTTAGTATGCACTGTGACAACTACAATATATTGTAGTAATGTCTATAATAGTGTCCAAGCAAAATGTGGTTGCTACAACTCAAACAGTTCACGAGAAATGTGGATATTTTCCTTCATCCAAAGTATGTTCTCCTTGTTTTGTTTGGAACCAAGATGGGTGCAACAATAAGGTCACTCTGTTAAATTAAGCTTGTGACGTTGACTGAGGTTAGACATTTCCTTTGTTCCACACTTACTGTGAAGGAGCACTCCAATACTTCCATGTTGATGTATGCTGTGTTTACCTTTATCACTGCTCCTCAGAGAGGCAGGCCAACCTGATGTTTGTATATGAGGAATTTAGTCTTTACTCGGAACTTTCTTTCACCACTTGAAAGCACTTTACTTGCTACTAATTTACCTTTAGGGACTTCAAAATTATCTGTCTGCACTGTCAAAACCTTTTTCTTGTGGCGACAACATATCATCAAAGATTTCTTTCAGGGTTTAATGAAAGCCTGGTGGAATGGTGAATGTTATAGTCTGTGTACTGTACATAAAGGCATTAAGGTAACATTTTTACTCCTTAAAATGACATTGGTTTCTTTTTTGTCTTTGCTTTGATTGCTTCAGTTGGAATTGTTGCTTTTAAGGTAGTATTATAAAGTTCACATGAAAATACAACAGTGGGAGCACAGAAGGAATGGAAAACAGTATTGAAAAAGGTCTTCAGTGCAGCTTTGCTTAACTTAGGATATGTCACTCTTTACTTCTTTTTTTTTCCTTTTTCTTTTTTTTTTTTTTTTCTTGAGCAAGACTATGTGGACATAGCAACTCAGGAACATCCAGTACTTAACACTTACCAAGCTCTCTGACAAACTGCCATCCAGCAAACTTAATATCCCATATGGGTCAGGGGCAAGGTTGGGAGTGGGAGGTTCATATAGTTAAAGTTTTTTTTTTTTTTTTGTATTTTCTCTTAAGTCAATAGGTGAACACTTCACCCGTAAATGCATGTAAAAATATATAAAACTGTTATTTTATCCAAAGTTATCCCAAGTTCAGATTTCCCTTCTTGGGGGAAGGTTTTGAATGCGTAATGCTCTTCTGAGACGTGTGTCAAAAGAGAAACGTGATCCCCCCCCACCAATGTGTGACATTAAATAAACACTGTAGTAGCTCTACCCAAACAAGTTTGCAGCATATGCATATGAAAATATTGCAACTGTGTCACCAGAGTGTTAGCATTTTGTTTCATCTGTACCTTTTGATCCCTTGTCAGACCATTCCCCCGTCTTTCACACAGTTTATGTATTCTTTGCCAAGATAAGTGGCCACTTCTCCGAAACGTGCTCCTTTATGGAACAGCAGAATGAAAACTCGCAAAAGTTTAATGATTCCGTTTAAATTTGTGTTAGGCCTCTCTGCCTTATCTTCAAAACTCAATCAGCTATTTGGACTTAAGCCTATTTCCATGTGTGTGTGAGAAGCTGAAGGGATAACCTATTGGCAGTGGAGGACAGTTCAGATCTCTCCTCACTCTAAATTGCAGGCAGGCATCTCTGCAACCCCACATGAAGACCATTGAGTCCCATCAAGATAATCCTTAATAAAGAACGGCTTCACATTTAATCTTGGCTCACTTCTCAAATTTCTTACTTGATATAGTTTTTGGCAAGTGCCGTTTTAGCGCTGATGTCAGCTGAACCATATCAGTGCATCTTTTGTTAAGCTCCATTTGGCAAACATAGAGGCTTCTAAGTTTTTATAATTGCACAAATGATTTTATTATTGTTTTAAGTTAAGAACATCAGAATTTTTGATTCCGTATCTTTAATAATATGATTTACGTCTTCATGGCTCATCACTTGTTTATTTGTCAAACTCGGCAACGAAACACAAAAAATGTTCAAATTCCAAGTTAAAGTTTGACCTTTTCATCATTGCTTTTTGTTGTTTTTTTTTTTTCATTTACAACCTTTAATTCAATACTGTGGAACATGAAAAGAGTAAAGTAATCACCAGTCATCCCCAGTAAAACTGCTTGGTTGATTGGATCCTTGATTCAAAACATACCATACAGCGCTGCATGCAGGAGTGTACAGGGAAAATCTGAGCGTAGTCGCTGAGACATAAACAACTCTGGATAATTATACTGTGCAATTTGAAAATAACTCACTTGCAAAATTACATCTCCATCTAATTTTATACAGCTGCTTATTGACACAGAGAGCCACCGCTTAAATGCAGTGACATAATTGGCAAGTGTACCCCTCTGCTATCAGAAATGGTTACCTGAGCGTCCCTAAGCATCTATTATTAGTCAATTGAGTTATCAAGAATCTGTTCTTTGAGCAATATATTTCTTGCTTTAATATTGTAACACGATCTTGCGGATTTACCTGTGGGCAGTTGGTCTGGAAAAGGAGGCAGCGCTTGGTTTTCAAGTGTGTCTGTATTATTACTGCAGTGGGTTTAAATCAGAAGTGCAGCTCGGATCTATTTCTGTCAGCTCCTTGTTGACTACAGCTGTACCGAGGCTGTTTGGAGTTGACCTGCTTTCAGTGTGAATTCTACAGATGACCAAGTACAAGAACACGAATCAACTAATTCAGAATCATTGATACAAAATAAAATAAATACCCATATTTATCATCAACAGCTGCATAGTAGGTAACAGAAATTTGCTAGTAGCACAAATGTTGCCCAACCACTAACAGAGCACACTATTCTTCTAGCCGTGGGTGTTCTTTCTCTCTCACCACCTCCTTACTATAGTGTATGTATGGTTTCCTCTCTCTCCATAATCATTTGTCAGTATTACAGTTCATTTCATCTACAGTTTTATTATGTGGGAATTAAACACAATTTTTAATGGTTCATTGATATCTCCACCAATCTATACACACAGTTGATATTCTAAGAAATAATGTCATGACATATTGTAGTAAAATCTGTTCAAGCCTCATCACCAGCTTGAATAAATCACCAGTTTTAGCTCATCAGTAGCAGTATGGCCTTATGTAGCAGTTTTGCGCAGTTGAAATAATAACCTGGAGCAGACAGAAGGCAGTCATTACCTTGCACACAGGCGCTGCGTGTATGTGTTGACGGAGGACTTCCACTAGAGTGCCGTGGAGACGGGCACAGCCGAACCTCGCAGCCGCTGTTAAACCTCTGGCTCCCCATCACCTAAGCTAATGACCTAGCTCCCTGTTTGCCCTCTGAAGTTCTTGTATGACAGAAAATCCGTCTTTGACCCATAGCTCGCAAGAGAAAGCAAGAAAATGTGGTTTGTGGTGGGGAAAAAAAAAGGGGGACATAACAAAACAGGAGAGAAAGGGGGGAGATGAAATGTTTGAGCCCTCGGGGTGTGTGAGCAGAGCCTGCTGTTCCAGGGGAGAGATCTGCCATTTCATTGTCTTAGCCTCCACTGATACAATCTGGAGAGGAGTCCTTTGCTTAAAGCTGTGAGTGAATGACATATGGGGAGCTTGTGTGAGGCACAACTCCCCCATGCCTCCTCTAGACCCAAAGTCTTCCTGTGAGAGCACCACGCAACTTTTCTGCTTTTTCAAACAGCAGCAGCCTCCCTCTCCCTCTCTCATTCACTGCTGTTCTCCCTCCGTCCCTCCCTCCCTCCCTCTCTGTTGCTCTCACTCTCTCTCTTTTTTTCCCTCTTCCTCAGACACTCACCAGTCACTGCCTGAAGCGGTAATCGGACAACTCTCTTTCTCAATAGGACAGAGTCTCTTGAGATACTGCGCGGGGCTCCATGGCTTCCAACACCTAAAATGAAAAAGAAAAAAGTGGTCTTGTAGTTTACTTTTAATGTGTTGCAGATTCAACCAACACCAGAGAACTGTTTTAGAAAGTGTGCTGTCCTCTCTGTTGGACTGGCTGACCTTTCTCTAGAAGATTTCTTTTTTAAAACGAAGATATAAGAGTGGATAAACACGCAAGGATTCAACTAATAATTGTAGTGAGTATGACTTGAATTTCTTTGTGATGTTTGACATGTTTAACAGCCTTGTCTTGATTTGTCTTTGATTTTCATATTTCATTGTGTGTGTGTGTGTGTGTTTGTGTGTAGAATTATCTTTTTTATCACATGAATTTATACCAGCGTTTTTTAATACTGTGGAATAATACAACAGCAAAACAGTAGCAGTCACAAATTAATTTTCTGTGTAAATTTATTATTAATTGTTATGGTTTAAAACAAGACCAGCTGCATATTGATCATCTAATATAAAACTGGAGAAATTGATTTTTAATGTTAATGTTAGCTGAATTGCAGTTGCAATTCATTGATACCGGCTAAATATAGTTTTAAAAAGAAGCAAAATTTAAAATATATATGATGAAAACTAAAAATTATTTGCAGCTGCATATCTGTTTATTCATAAAAACATACACTTTGTTTTTTTTTTTTTACATATATTGTGTAAATTGGTTTTCAAATTTCTAAAAAAAATATACATTTTATATATTTTCATTGATAGCAATTTGCAATTTAAAAATAAAAGCCTCAAAATCTTTATGACTTGCAAATTTTCAAATAAAAACGCACATCTTTATTTTGCATTGAAAGTAAAATCATGATTGCAAATCTAGCCAAATCTGTGTTATCCAGGTCCTTTTGCACTTGGCCCAATTTACATTTTTAATCAGAGAAGGAAAACATGCTGGACTCTGAAGTCGTTCCTTTTCTGCTGGCAGAACAGACAAAACCAACACAGTTTAAGCAGCTGACATTTAATGCCATCTGCTGAGCCCAGGAATGCCGCGAGGAGACCTGAACGCCTCTCAGCGTCTCAGCAAGACAAACAGGCCTTGACTCCCAGCCGTGCTGCCTCTCCGCGCACCGCTGTTTCACGTGTAGTGAAGATGAGTCAACCCGCTGCAATCACCAGCCCCTCTAATTGAAGGATGTTCTGGTTTAATGTCGAGCGTATGATCACAGGCTTACATCACAAGTCGGTGAATTATTGCGTTGCGTGTGTGAAGGCCGTCTTTTATTTCTGTTTCCTTTTCCACCTTCTAATTCCTGTCATTTTCGAGCGCCTGCCCTTTTTTTGGTGTTTAGAAAGGTGCGTGTTGATGAAAGAGAAGAAATTAAGAGGTTGGGAAAGGATAGTGAACCAGCCTGCCTGCGAAGTGGCCTCCACTCCATGTAGACAAACATGACAGTGTGTTTGTGACCGCCTGCTGCATCCATTCACACGCACAATAACCTTATTTATTAAATTAACAGATAATGAGCAGGCTGATTTGGGGCTGTTTACACTGTGTATTTGCTTTGCGCAGGGAGTGATCAGGATCTCCCTGACTGACTGAAGCGCTTCATGCATGCGTAACAGCAGCATGTGGCAGCGCCGGTGGCATTGTTTGCCCAAGGACTGATGCTTCCTTATGGATGTGTCTAGCCGTCCAGAGACTTGAAAGAGATTAAAAATGGCGAAAGACGCGGAGCACTAATTGATCCAGCCTCACTCAGCTATTAGAGGTGAAAAGAGAGCCAAAGGAAGAAGGTACTAGGGGCCCTTTATTAAGTAGCCCATACTGGGCAGTTAGTGGGCAGGGGTTGTTTACTAAATACTGTGGGCTGTTGTGTTAACACGACGCTGTTTGGGTCCGAAATATGTGGTTGAAAGAGCAGGAAATTAGTTTTCTCGTGATTGCCATCACAGCAGCTCAGTCAATAATTTCCTTTTCTGTGTTTCTCTGTAAATATGTTTACGTTGCACACGCTGATGGAGAAGACAGCCACTTCAGAAATCGTATTTCAAGGGTTCGTCTCACAGTGCAGTGTGTTCCTACAGATCGCCTTAATTTCCACGTGTAGAATTATCACTAAAACTAAAGTGCAACTATTTTACTGTCACAACACAAAATATGCATTTTCTGAGTTTTTGTTGTTCTTTTCCTGCATAGATAAAAATGTCCTCAAAAAAAACAGATCACTGCTTCAGATTTGAAAGAGTTGAAACAACAAGTCTTAAGCTGTAAATTGATACAGTGATTGAGATTTGTCCCTAAAGCTCGTTTCAGCTTCGTCTTGTTAAGGCTCTCTCGCTGCGCAGTGGTCACGGTGGTCGGCAGGTAGTGATTAAAAAATGTCTACTTTAAATCTTGTTTGATGGCCTCTCAAAGGCAAAGTGGCCTTCTGGAAATAATTTTGGAGGTTGAAGAGCACAGTATTAACAGATTTAATGTTGCTGTTGGGTGAATTGCCGGAGCATAATGTCAGATTCATCCAAAAGAGACAAATTCCACATTAACAACACAGCACACCTGCTGATAATTGTGCTTTTGATTACAGACCAATCCATAATTTCACACTGACAGGGAAAGCATCCAAGCTTCTGTAATTTCTCACCAGAAGCCTTGTTTGTATTACAGCGTAAAATGTGTACATCTGCAAAAAATAAAAAAATTAAGAAATCCAAAATATGATATTCAGCATAATTGATTAAAAAAAAAAAAAAGAAAATTGTTCAATGTATTTAGCAGAATATATTTCCATATTATTTAAACAAAGATATATTTTCTTATAAATTAAAAAAAGTGATCAAAAACGCAGTGACGTCTAATATTATATCAGATCTTTTAATTAGAGATGCACAATAAATTCTTTTTGGACTTTTTAGAAGTTTTTAGAAAAAAACAAATGAAGCCAGCCTACTTAATGTTGCGTTTATTGGCAGACATCATTTCTTTGGCCACGTACAGGGACACAAGTGAAGTGTAGCATTTTGTAAACTGCGCCTAATTCCACTCACATCTGTGTCCAATTGTTGTCTGCATCTACATTCTTTGCGAGTGGATTTATTTTTCCTGGGCCACCATGTGGATTCAGCTGACCAGCTTAAGTGGGGATTAGTTGTTTTAAAGTTAAATTTTGATTAAAGCATTGTTTTGCAAATGCTATAACACACAACACATGGCTTATGTAGTCTGTAAAAATTAAAAGGATGTACATAAGGGAGTGTTCGAAGAATATTCGTTTATATTCCCTTGCACTGTCTTCTGCTTGATTTTTCTTTGCAGTTCTTGACATTATTATATAAAAATACAAAAAAAAAAAGAAAAAAAACTGGAGTGTCCATCTGAATCCAGAAGCCCTTACTTTGCATCCTGTCACAGGTACATGTTGCAAAAAAGAAGAAACAATTTGTGCCAGTTCAGACACCCTGGATGTTGTAATGACCTGTGCTGAAAAGCTTGGCTTTGGCTTTATTTACTTTTGGAAATGCAGGTTTTGAAGCAAGTAAAGTGAAACAAAAAGGCCAGCAAACCAGCATGAATGAAGCATGTTGTGGCACTTTGTCTTCTTGATGACACTTCCAGGGGTTCATGTAGCCGACTTTTGTTCCTGTTGGCTTCAAAGACCTGGCAGTTCATGTTGAACTGAGAAGCACATCAGACAAGCTGAATGCAGACATTAAAAAATAAATTAATTACTTTAAAAAAAATATTTAGTGAAAAAGAAAAAAAAAAGTTTTTTTTTTTTTGCTTTTACATCTCTGCCTCCCCTCCACCGCGGTCCTTTCACGTCTTCCTTGCTCTCCCCCTCTCTACACCTGGCTGGTTTCACCTGCTGTCAATGGTAGAAACATCAGCTTTTATTGCCCTGCGCTTTTGAGCAGAAAACCACCACACACCACACCACATCAACCCAACACAACACACTCTCCCCGCAACTCCCCCCAACTCTGTGATCGCTGTTAATGTGCTGTGGCAAAATGTGTTTCTCTTTCGTCTTTCATGGCTTCCACCTCAGAGGATTTTCTCCAGATTGTATTTATTTCATATATTTCTATATTTCCGCGTGGCCTCTGCAGATTCTAGGGAATTCAAAGAGGAGGCTTCGCTGTTGTATACAGTTTTTGAAGTGAGAATGAAATATATTGGTTATGTTTCCTGAGAGGGTTCCGCCATAAGCAGCGGGAGAGAAGGCAAATTGTAAAGCTGGAATGGTATTCATGAAGGCTTTGCCATGGTGTGAAGAGCAAAGCCTGTTGAAGAAAAAAAAAAAAAAACTTAAGACCATGGAGCTCAGGTTACCCTGCTCATGTAAACAGTCGACCATTAAAAAAATCATGCAGGATTTTTTTTTTTAAGACATCATATTCGTCTTTTTCCTTTTTTTTTTTTCTTTTTTTTACCTGACCAGATGAATACAGTTGACCTTTTTTTGGACCCTTATTCCCATTGTGGGCTGGAGTCAAGTCTAATGTAGTGTTATATACATGCTAGTATATAGCTCTGCTTGATGTTTGCAGAGAGGCAGGCTGAGCGAGAGTGGACAGCAAAATGTAACTGTCAGCTAAAGGAGAGTAATAGAGGCATTCGTAGCGTCATAGGAAACATATGTGGCTCCATATGCTCTCCATGTTCTTGTTTCCAGTCTCCTTCATTGTCTGAGATGCACCACTGATCTGGGGGCCTCTAAAGTGCCCTGTGTGTGTCATAGATGTGTGTGTATTCTTTTACGCCGCTCATCTGGGGCCTCTGAAGTGCCCTGTCCATGAGTGTGTGTGCGTGTACATGTGTGTATGTAGACATGCAGGCACAGAAATATGTGTATTTGTGTACTAAAGAAAAAGACACACCCATGAACTTTATAATGTGTCTCTGTGTGTATACATAGCTCTCTTGATGTGTTTCTGTTCATTGAGAGTAGGCTGTGAAGTTGGGAAGTTTTTTTTTTTTTTTTTTTTTTTGCAGCGTGGCCCCAGGCTGGAGCAGGCTTGTGGGAAGCAGCCCTGATGGTCATTAGGACCTGTCAGTAAGCCTGGAGGAGGAGTGCAGATAAATTTCAGATAGTGTCAATTGCAGATGAAAGATCTGCTGAAGATGCTGGGGGTGTCACGCTTGACTTGCCTCTGCTCAACAAGTCCCATCTTCCTTCCAGCAGCAGGCTACCTCATGCAGGAAGCTAGGAAGGCTCTCCCACACTCCGCTGCCCCCTCAGCCCCTTCTGTCCCCAACCCCTCACCACTCTGCCTACCTTCACTCCCTCACCCCCTTACTCCCCCATGCACCCCCCCACTCCACCCCTTCCTGCTTACCTTGGCTAAGCCGCTTTGCATGTTGATTGGGGGAGGGCTAATCCAGTTTGCAGCTGTCGTAGACCAATGATGAATCACCTTTCCGTCATTTGGCCATGCTCCCTTTGCTCAGGGAGGAGGGAGGACCTGGAGGAGGAAACAGTGGAGCAGGGCTGCGGCTCAGAGAGAGACAATGTGAGCCTCTGTTCCCCCGCCAGCCCTCTCTTCCCATTCTGCTGCAGAATAACAATAATGTTTTCTCAGACAAGCCTTTCTGTGTCATGGATGGCTCCGGACTGTGACATCGAGCTGCAATAACAAGGAGTGACATTGTTTCTACTGGGGCAGGTGGAGGCAGAGTAAAGAAAGGGAGTGTGGTTTGAGAGGACTCAGAGACATCTAGGTCCAGGTAAGAGCACCGCTGTGCCGGCTCTAGCAGCACCAGAGACATGTAGCTCTCTGTGTGGCATCGGAGATTGCATGGAGACTCTGCTGAACAACTTACAAGATTTTTTGCCTCTTGGTATGTTTTCTGATTGAAGGTAGTGATTCAAACAACAGTCTGTGACAAGAAAGTTTGGGCAGAGGAGAACACAAGACTGAGGAGTCTGTTTGCAAGAGATAGGGTTAATTTATTTTGGATTGTCCTCAAGTGTTGTATGAGTGAAGGGTGTGATATTTTTAGGGGAGGAGTAAATTAATATACCTTTGGGAAAAAGACAGTGCTGCTTCCCTCAGTTGAACATGCATAAGGAGGATTGACTTGGCCTTCTTTGTTACTGTTTCTTTTTTCTTCTCTTTAATAAATTGTATCTTTTAGTACTTCCATCTTTTTTTGGTCTTTGATAGAACATTTAAAAATACATATTTACATTTAGAAATAATTTGCACTTAAACCACATGTAAGGACTGTACTTGTCAAACCACTCTAAAATGTGTCATAATTTTAGGTCAAGTTAAAGACAGTGAATACATATCAGAATTTAATATAGTAATTCAGCTCTGATATTACTCAGACCTCTCAAAGTTACTTGAGCATTTATCTTTGTGGCCTTGTGTAAAGAACTACGTTTATTGATAGCAGCGATAACAAGCACCCCGATATACAATTGGAAATGGCAGTATAATGTACAAAACATTTTAACCTAATTTCATTAACTCGCTGATGCAGTGGAAACAGTAGCTGAGACAAATGAGTTGTCGAGTCTGTGGCCGTACTTTTCAAATCACTTGTGCCTTCTTTCTGCTCCATTGTCTGTATACGATCAAATCCTTTGAGCACACAAATGAGAAGATAGAATAATGTTTTCAGTGGCGTGGTCTTTTGTGTAAACACAGAAACAATTAAGGAGCTTGCCAGAGCAAACACATGCCTCATGAGCTTCTCATCTGCCTATCACTGAGGCATAGGCTCTCATAATCAGGCAGAGTGCTGCACTTTTAACAGGCACATTAAGCATAGCCTCAAACCAGCAAACATCTGTTAACAGTCATCATTACTGCACAAAACAATATACACTTAAGGCCATTTTTACTTCAAGAAACAACAGACTAATTTGACAGTAAACATTTTGTGTTCACGACATGTTTAACTGTTACTAGCAGTGAGATCAGTAACTGTTTATTTTAGAGCTTGCAATCCCACACTGTTTTGTCTCTGTGCAAATGTGTCCGTGTCCGCCAGTCACATCTAAAATATATAAATAAATATATATATATATATATATATATATATATATATATATATATATATATATATATATATATATATATATATATATATATATATATATATATATATATATATATATATACATACACAGACACACACTGATTTTATGTGTTTTCTTCTTTCCTTGTTATTTGCTATCTTATTAAAATGCTAAAATGATACGCTTTGCATTAGTGAATTTGAAATTAGCCATTTTTTATTTTGTTTTAGTATTAATATTTATTTTTTATTCACGTTGTATGCTGTTGTTTTTTTTTGGTTGTATTTTTTTTTTTTTTTTTTTTTTTTTTTTTACTGTGCAGCGTGTGCAGCATTTTACAGCTATGCAAACTGTGAACAAAAGCATTGTGTATCAGAGCTCTTTGCCTTCCCTGAAACCAGAGTGATGTGAGTAATTTGATTTGGTGTGTGTGTGTGTCTGTGTACGTGTCTGTGTGTGTGTGTCCTGACAGGTCTATGGAAATGCAGGATCTAGCCAGTCCTCACAGCCGAGTAAGTGGAAGCAGTGAATCTCCTAATGGTCCCAACCTCGACAACTCGCACATCACTAACAATTCCATGACACCAAATGGCACTGAAGGTACGTTTTTGATGTGCAACATTTGTTTATTTCAGTTTTTGATATATTTACGAAAAACTTGAACTGCCTGGAGGTTTATAAGTGCATTAAATGAGGTTTTTAAGTGCAATAAAAGCAACACAGTCATGTTATCAATATAATGCAATAGAATTTATGATTATTTTGAGCTGAAATACAATTTTTTTTTGTTTTTTTTTTTTTTTTTTTTTTGTTTTGTCTGTTTTTTTTTTTTTTTTTTTTGTAAAGTAGTATTAAATAACTACTGCAACAGAAGTGAGAATCATGAATTGATGAATGATTATGATCTTTGGATATTCTTCCTGCCTTGATATTTGTCAAATCTAACAATTCATTGCCTGTAGTAGTTGCTCTCCAGTGACTATTAGCTGTTTATCTAAGTAGCCATGTAATTATTCAAAGCCCACAGCATGGAAATGATTGAGCTTTGCATGCGGTCTCCACTGTACATAGTTATTTACTCAGGTGATTCGGCTGTGCTTTAAATCTGAGCCTTTGTTTAGTGAAGCAGTCATGCTCATGTCACAAACCAACAAGTTATTGAAATCACCCCTTCTCGTAATGGTCAGGCTGGAGCCCCCGGCTCATTTTCTTCAGTGTTCGTGGCACAGGGCCTGGAGTCATGATGCTGATTGTCATGTGTTGCCATTCTTTCTTTCCCATAGGTGATAACATCACAATGCTTACCACTGCAGACTGGTTGTTAGGTTCTAACTCACAGTCCACTGCAGGTTTGTCTACTTTTAGTGACAAAATGAAAGGACAATACTTGGTGTTTTCCCCAACTCAAATGAATGCACTCTTGGTAGTTGACTCTTTTTGAGCTGGTTGCTGCACTCGTAAAGTAAATTGTGTTCATTAAAATCTCCCAGAAATACACAGCTTATTCAGCATTTATAAATTGCCTCAACTATTGTGCCTTTCATTAAGAAACTCTTTGGTATTTATTGTTTTTTTTTTTTTTTTTTTTTGGTTTTTTTTTTTTTTGTTTTTTGTTTCAAGCATGGTTTCCCACCGACTGGCTTTGAGTTCATTGATATTGACTGGTCAGATTGTGAACTTGCATACTGAGCATTTTGTTTTCATTTGGATGTCCCATGCTGTTTCCTGAATACAGTGGCTATTGTGTGCGATGTGATTTGAGTGTGTGCTAGTTAATGCATGCACTCTACCACTATATTTTTATCGGTGTGCTGTTCACAAGTATTATGCCTCATCAACATGTGTTTCAACAGTGAGCGAGCATAGCGGAAACATGTAAAACATGACAGCAAATGGCTTCTTCAACCATGAGGGATTCCACTGAGCATGACTCCCTTGCCCACATTGTCAATTTGTTTTGCCAAAAAAGAAAAGAGGGGAGAAAAAAAAATCCTTCAGCCCGCCTGAAGTGAAATGGATTGATTTCAAAGATTCCTGAGCTGTCAGATAGCTGTGAAATTGTCTTTGCAAATCTATTGCTGGCCTGTATAATAGAGTCAAGGTCAGACAGTGTTCGCTACACTCTTAAAAAGATTTTATACACCATATATTTCCCTGACATTTCAATTATACTTGCATGCCTCAGATGAGTGCAGTAACTCTCAAATACATGCACGGGAATAAGTGGGGTTTTTTTCTCCATTTTGCATTTTATTTGGATAATAATGTAATACATTTGTTTTTGAGTAGAACAATGCTGTCATATTTAAATGAATTTTTTTTTGTGCTTTTTCAGAAACCTTTACAAAAGAGGTTCAGATTAATTTTTCTTTTTCACAGTTGATACATGCAAACAACATAATTTAAAGACATACTAGAGGATAATCTCTAGCAACTAAAAACAAACAAAAAAAGGTTTTATTATAAGAAATACATGCATATATAAACTATGTGAGCTATTCCAAATGTAATTAAGTGTTTATAGTGAATGTTGCTTTAAATGCTGTGAAAAAGTCATTTAACTACTCACTGCTTCCAACATTCACTTTTTTTTTATCTGTGTTTCCAATAATTTTGGAAATGCAGTCTAGATGTCTGGTGTTTCTATAGTGTGGTGAGTTAATATTTTTTCTTGTTTCATTTGTGACAGTATGGCTTCTTTGTTTGCAGTTAAAACAGAGCCAATGAGCAGCAGCGAAATCGTCTCCTCAGTAGCAGACACCTCTCTAGACAGCTTCTCAGGATCAGGTGAGAGGAGAAGACCGGTTTGTGAGCATCCGTGCACTCAAGTCTCTGTCTGCTTCTCACACTCGAACACAGATATCTGCCGAGCTGATTAGATAATGAGATGAGCCTAGAGATGGCTGACTGATAAGCCGGGCCCCAGGAAGTGTCCGAGCAGCTAAAACGACAGTATAATGTGTGTGCAAGTGTGTAAAAAGTGTTTAAGAGCAAGAGACTCTACCTTAACTTTGTCAGCACGTTTTTATGCTGCTTTTGCATACATGTTTGCGTGGCTGCTCACATTGTTGGTTCCCATGTCATGAGGACTAAATTATGACTCGTTGTACTCTCAACCTGTCTGTCCAGTGGAGTGGCACTTTGTTCCAGTGGCCTTCAGTCTGCAGGGGCTGCTATCTTATCACCCTGCAAGAGCCAGGGTTTTCACACCTTCCTTTCAGCAAACCTCACAGAGACACACACGCACACACATATACATAAACACATTGCTAAATAAAGCCAAGGCTACGGAGTATAACAAGCATTGTAGGAATTATAATAGAAATTATCACCAGCATGATCATTATGTTTGAGAATTACTTTTGTCCCCATCCTCAGTGATTTTTTTTTCTTTCTTTTTTTTTTAATACCTCACTCTGATTTCTTTAGACGTTTATTAATAGCAGCATGTTTAACCGTGCATGGTATTAACTTGCTGCTAATTTTCCTGTATTTCCTCAACTATTTAACTAAGTACTTGATACTTAACGCCAGAAGCGAATAAATCACTGCATGACTTTTGTCTCTGACAATATTAATGAAATATAGTAATCTTATACCACATATCCTCCATGGGGAAACCCAGAGCTCAGCTCAGAAGAGAAAGGTTTTGTCCAGTGGCAGGTGCTGCTGATGTGGGAAAAGCGTTCAGTATTAATAACGTGTGTGAGGGGTTATGGCATACGGTTTCATAGAGTTCGCTTTCCCCTCACAACCAAATCCCTCATTTTACATGTCACGATCAATTAGACAGATGTTTCAAAACTGTGCCACTCTGCTGCAGTTAAATATGAAAGCTGATTTTGCTCCTTGTCCAAGTTCATCTGTTCTTAAACTAACCGTAAATGTATTTAACATATAGTTCATTAAAAATACATGACGCATTGTAATTTCTACATCCATGTCTCACAGATTATTTTTCCAATTTATATGACTTGAATTAAACTGTGCATACTTTTCATGCAAGCTAAAACTAAGAATAACATTTATATTTCTACGTATGTATCTGTCTATATATGACTATACGTATGTATATATATATATATATATATATATATATATACATGAAGCTTTACTTTAAAAGAGTGAAAAAAGTCAGGCTTGTATGAAATAAATGGATCTTCAAAACAAGTCTTTTTTGGGTTGTCTGTGGCTGAAACATATATAAATATAACAGCACAACACACAGCAATCATGTAATATACAGCAATCAGGATCCAATGCTGACTATCCCTGTGGCTTGACAGGCTCAAACCAACTGAAGCCACTGGCTGACATTCAGACCGTTGTGCATGTGTGTGTTTTGCATCAGCTGTTGTCATAGCAGCCGAGAAGTGTCTCAGAGATACGCGGGTCAGCTGAAGAACCTGATGTTCTACCTGATTATTATCCTTCATTATTGCTCTTCGGTTTTCAAACTTAAATAAGTTTACCACAATAAATACAGTCGTGCAATGTAATTACCGTTTCCTTGGAATCCAGAAGTTCTTTTAGCAAAAGATAATATTTGCCTTATTTCTTAATGTTTAAATATGTGCTTGCTTCTTTTCTTTTTAACTCTCCCCAGCTATTGGAACCAGTGGCTTCAGCCCAAGACAAACTCACCAGTTCTCTCCGCAGATTTACCCTTCCAAGTAAGGTTTCTTTTATTTTTCTTTAAAAAATAAGCAGCATCCAGCTTCATTTGGATCTTTAATTAGATCCTTCTGCTAGATCGGGGCTTTCTGACTGCCTTTGTTTGCCTGGATGTCTGCAGCTTATGCACTCTGAAATCTGCTGTCATTATTATCTTGCAAAAATTTCCTTTGCCATTTATTGTTCTTTCTCTATGTATATGAGCTATGTGATGTTATCTGGCTCTTGGTTTGGCGGACTGTTAAGAACGAAGGAGCACCATCATAAGGAATTTGTCAGTTAGCAAACTTGGTGTTGTTGTTTTTGGGGTAAAACTTAGTTCTCTTTCTTCCTGTCTTCCTTTCTCACAGTTGTTTTTTGTGTCTTTTCTCAAATAGCAGAACCTATCCGCATATTCTCCCTACCCCTTCATCCCAAAACATGGCTGCGTATGGACAGACGCAGTACACCACAGGAATGCAGCAGGCCGCAGCTTACGCCAGCTACCCCAGCCTGGCCAGCCGTATGGCATACCAGCATATGGTGAGATCGACACACATCACACAAACTCCTCCTCCTGCTGAATAAGTCCATCGATAATGCCGACGTTCTTCAAATTGTAAGCAGGCATAAAATGAGAAATAAAAGACTTTTTCCTTGCTGAAGGTCAAAACAAAGACCTTGCTCATACCAAACCGTGTTCCCACAGAAAAACAACAGCAGCAGAGATGCTGAGTTGTTGTTTAGTGCCTGTATATTCTCAGTCTGTGCAATAAAGAAGAATTTGCTTGCGAAGCTGTTCAGATAGATCAGAAAGATTAGTGATGTAAATCTGAAAACAGAAACTGGTTTCCTCTGGCAATGCAAGAGAAAGCACAGAGTACACGGCTTTATTTTTTCAAAGTCTTTGGAGTGTTTTGACCCCAGAAAACCTTCCAATATGTGGAGGAATTTACACTGTTTATTTGAATGGAGTCCTGCAACCTACCGTTGCATAAAAACTACAACTGTGGCTGATTCAGCCAAGACGGTGGTCAGTGTTGCTCACAAACACAAGCATGATGTTTTGTTACTTGTGCATCTTCTCACTTATGACCCATATGATGATAGTAATAATCATTATTATTGTTATCACTAAAACAAACAGTCGTAGTCTAAACATGCCTCGGTTTTACAGCCAAGAAGTTGATTCCTTGTATGATTGAACCCAGAGAAAGATAATATTACTAATCTACAGAGGATAGTGAAAATCAGTTACCAGATAATCACAGCTCATCCATTGCGATTAGTGTGTTGTGTTATGTTAACAGACAGAGCCAGTGTCCCTTTGCTGTGTCCAGTGTAATTTAAACCTGTGTTGACTGTTGTCTGTGCATCAAACCGATCTGGTGTCACTAACTGATTTAGGTCCATTGTGGGCAGGCATAAAGACGGAGGGGGGTCTGAGCCAGTCCCAATCCCCGGGACAGACGGGCTTCCTGAGCTACAGCTCCGGCTTCACCACGCCACAAACAGGACAGGCCCCCTATAGTTACCAAATGCAGGGTGAGGACATCTTTGTGATTCCTGTATCGCTTCCGCTGCAAATTCATAACGGCTTGTTTGGGTGTTTGCGTGATGTTGAAATTCAACAACAAATTGTTAACATGGCAGTTGACAGTTACAAAACTGTGAAGCCAGTGTTGTTTTACCAGCAATCTTAAACCCGGTTTAATGTGTGTTTTCCCTGTTTGATTCATCTCTTTGTGTATCTATTTCAGTCCTTTATCAAAATATTCCATCTTCTGGTTAGCCAACCAAATAATGTTTATGGTAGTGTTTTTAAAAAGGATTATAGAACTAGGCCTCTGTTCCTGATTTAAGCATTCAGACTGACTCAAGACAGTCCTCGCCGTCACCCCAGACAATGATTGCATCCTGGTGGTGTTATGTGCAGCCACAGCAACTACTACCTCCTTCTTTTCTCCTCTTAAAAGAATCAACAAAGATGGGAAAATGTTCGGCACTGTGGAGGCAGCGGTCATGTCGCTCCCCAGCCTTTGTTTTTTTTCTCCATGTGATGATATTTGTATTTGTTTAAGTGCTAAGAACATACAGATTTATGGTCTTGAAACCGATAAAGATGAGTTGTTGCACTCTGTCCACCCCCCAACCCCCCCACCTTGGCCCTGGTTAACCCCCCTTTTTTTCTTGGTGTGTGTGTGTGTGTGGGGGGGGGGGGTCCTCTCTCCATGCAGTCAGTTCGAATATAGATTCAGTATTTCTATCTCTCTTTCTCTTCTTGCACTCTTTTTTTTTCATTCAAACACTTCTGTCTCATCATAGGTTGCCATTTGGTTTGTCTTTGTGTTTCCCACATTAATGTCTAAAGTGTGACAGTTAAAATACGTCCACAACTTGCTGAAAAGCCTCAAGTATATTTTGTATTAAATAACGCCAGCGCTGCTGCAACTGTTCTGTTCTTCTCAACCACATGCAGTTGGCTACAGTCTGAGTTTTGCACCACCCACGAGAATACCTGAAAGTGGACAGTCAAAAACAGAAAAAAAGGGGGGAAAGAGGCTAGTGCATGTGTAGCAGAATGAACAAGATGCTCTCTTGCCCTTCGTGGTTTAACTCACGATGACAGCATTATGTGCCCATTCATCTTCTAAGTATTAAGCCCAGACTCTCTCTTTCTTTTTCCTCCCGTCTATCGCAGTGTGTCCCTCACTCTCTCCTACTATCTCCTGCTATTGCATGCCGTATGATAGCGTTAAGTGCGTTAGTAATTGACAGCCATGTTGGATGACAGATTGACCACTTTTCTGGCTCTTGGTTCTCTAACTGTGGCTCTGGCCTTCCGCCACACCATCATCATTAGTCTTTCTGGCCTATTGATCTGCCTGGGCGATGTGCCTGAGGCCCGGGTGTCCCAACCAAAGAGTCTTTTTCCACATTTGATACTCCTCTCTCTGCCAGTGTCCCTGCTACAAGCTTGTGGCCAGCTGTCAAGACTGAAGATGTTCAAATTTATGTTTTCATGTCTGATCCTATGAAGCTTTGTGTGGGTTCTGAAGCGGTGTCCCCAATCATGAATGGAGGCAAAAACATTTTTGCAAGTCTGTTGATGATTTTCAAACGATGTGCTTGAGAAAACAAAGACATTACACTGATGGTGGGATTGAGCAGATGCTAATTAGGTGAATAATTGGATTCTAACATTCTGTTCCAATGGCAGTGGGATCTGAAGAGGCCAAAGTCTTGGTTACTTTTTTTTTTTTAAGTAGACCCCATCTGGACTTCATAGCCTATTCCCAAGTGGGGCATACAAACTTCTGCTACAAATATTGTGCACTGATGATAGACATAGCCCATGGCAAGGGGACTGATCAAGCAAAGCAAATGGACTTCCAATTGTGGAGCCAGAAGGCAAGAGGGAAGGAGGAGAGGCGGGAGGGATGTTGTCTGGTCTTGAGTGAGTGAACTAACTGGAGCAGGACAGGGGGAGGGAGAAAAAAACATGCCCCCCGGGGAACCACAAGACCCCCTCTTCTCCCCCTGCTATAACCAGCACCACCACTCCTAACAGCATGGGCTCATTCTCACCGGGCTAGCAGGGGTCCCTTCAGCTTTTATGTGGCTCCTTGTTCTCCACAGAGCAACCCTCAAACGCTGCCAGTGAGAGCTTTTATGACTGTTTGAACTGTGCATTAGGCTAATTTGTTGTCCTTCACAGCCTTACTCCTTCTTGTCTCTGTCTTATTATTCCATTGTACTTTCACTTGATGTTGAACTTTCCGCAGAGTACAAAAGTTGTGGAAATCCCCCTGCTGGCCTTGAAACATTAAACAAAACAGCATAGAGAGAGAACAGTTCTTATGAAAATTTGCTGGTAGATGTCAGGAGGAAAAACATGAAATCTGCTGTGTACGTACAGTATTTGCTCCAAGTATGGGGCGAGATTAGTTTAATCTTTAGAGGTTCATTATTTGCCGTTATAACAACTATGCTGGGCACATTACTGACAAGGCCATACGGTACACTTTGTCTTCTCTTTTCAGTGTTACCTTTCGTACTCTTCATGCCCCCCGCTACACTTTCCCTCCATCCACACACACATAAACTTTTTCAATCACCCCCCTTTTTCAAATCCCCCCCGCAAGCTGCTTTACGTTTGTCACGGTGTGGGAGGGCCCTTCTGATGGGGCCAGTGACCAGAGGATGAAAGGAGCTCCCGATGTTTGTCTCTGGCAACAAAGGTGTAATTACGTCCTCATTTAAGAACAGTAAATTTATCTCCTGTCTTATTTTCACTGTGGCAGTGGGATGCCTCTTTGGGCTGTGGGAGCCTCACGGATGGTGATAAGGGAAAGGATGTGTAAAGAGTGCTCCAATAATGTCCCATGTCGCCATATGCCTTTGCGTGTTTTTCATTTGTGAGGACAGAAATAATTATTAGGGCCCTGCAGGCTGGGTTTACGGTGATAACTTGTAGTGAAATCTTTAAATGCCAAGCCCCTCTCACTTAGTTGAGGGAACTGCTACAAAATTAACTACATTCTTTAAAATTACTTATTTAGTTGTTTTTTTTTCATGCAGAGTTTTTTTTTTTTAATGCTAAGCTTAATAAGCAATTATTTAATCATTTTTACTCAGATTCCATTTGTACTAGCACAGTAAAATTCACTACATTTCAAACTGAGCACTTTGTGATTAAATGCTTTCTTCTTTATCAACACAAGCACCAGCGGTTTAAGGCATGGATCAGTTATATTTATTCATTCTCTACAGTCATTGTGTGTCATTGTGAAACTATTTGAGTCCAGTTTAATGCTGTTTAGCTTTTGGACAATGTTAAGCTCTTCTTCCTGCTGTTCTGTGGCTTGACATGACAGTACAGGTGGTTGGCCACTGAGAGGAGAGGTTGCGTCCCAGAGGGCTGAACCAGCCCCCCTCCCTATAACTCATGGCTTGTATATTATTAAGCCATTAGATGTTATCAGCCCTTTTGAATGATTTAATAACCCTGAAGGAGCATCCTTTGAGCTAGTGAAAAGAAGAGCATACATATTCATTAGGCCTTAATTTCAGCAGCAAACCCTCCCAACCACCTCTCAGGCCAGGCTCAATCTTCATTTTGTATACGTCTCTGCGTCAATGAGATGTCAGTGTCCCCAAGCACACACTCCCCAGCACCCTCATGCTCAGTCCCAGTGCATCCATTATTTCCACCCCCTTCATCCCACGCCGCCCTTCAGTAGCTCTCACACAACAGCCTCCTGTGTTCCTCACATTGTGCGGGCTTGGAGGTGGGTTCCCCCTACCCCTCCTCTCCTCCACCCCTGTCATTCATCAGGCCTGATCCAATCACTGATAAGGAAGGAAGAGGAGAAAGATAAGGCCGCTGTTGGGAGCGCTCCCTGAGGCCTCCCTCTGTTCATCTCCTCAAATAGTTGTTTTTTAAAAAAAGACTCATCTTTCTTTCCCCCCCAACAATGTGCCATTTCCTGCCATTTTTTGTCACCTCTTTTCATTATACTGCCACAGAGCTGAGCTTTTCTTTTGATATAACATGGATTACACGTCAATCAGAGTGTTCTTATTTTTGTCCCTAAAGGTGGTACTTTCACAACAACGACAGGACTGTATGCAGGAAACAACTCCCTGACAAACTCCACTGGCTTCAACAGCACACAACAGGTAGCTGCCCGCTTCTTTCTTATCTTTCCATTTTTCTGATCTGGTATCAATTTACACCTATCAGTTCATAGTTATGTTCTGTCAGATTCTGAATCTGGAAATCTTTATGAAACATGCGCATTCATTATGTTACATTTCTTCCATGACACGCTGCGTATAAATCACTCACCATGTCAAAAGCTTTGTTCGGAGGATTATCTGTTGTACCTCCTTGAACACATCTGTGTTATGCCACAGAGGAAAGGCAGGAGGAAAGAAAAGACAGATAGTTGTCCAGATGTAGGACAGAACAGACATGTGTTTGCATTTATTTTTTGGAATTCGGTGCTGTAAAGTAGCAATGCTGGTGCAGGACATATCTCAGATTACTGTGCCAAACCACCTACTTGTCTCCCTTTGTCTCTGCCTTTTTGATCAAAATCTCCCTTCTCACATTTGTTTTATCATCGTAATCCAGATGCATTATGCCTCATTCCCATTACCTCACTTTGTCTTTCTCTGCAGGACTACCCCAGTTATCCAGGTTTTGGCCAGGGCCAATATGCACAGTATTACAATAGCTCACCGTACACTTCACCCTACATGACAAGTACAACACCAGTCCCAGCACGCCTTCCACCACCACCACTTACACCCTCCAGGAGCCACCCACTGCCATCACCAGTCAGGCCCTCACAGACAACCCTGCGGGTAAGACACAAACCAGTGGTCTTGTTTAATCTGAGAATTAGGAGTTTGATATTTGATTGCAATAAGCAAATGTCAAACCGTGCTGCCTATTTTTCAACGACTGAAAGTCGCCCGCAATAACAGTGCATGAGCTAAATGTCAAAAGACTTAACTCACAAATCATATGCAAGAGACAATTTAAGCCTAAACATCTTGTGAACCACAGTGTTGGGGGGGGCAAACTCAAATCAGATGTAGAATTTTCTGTAATTTTATGTGGCATTAATGCATGATCTGCCAATTGAGAGTGAATCTTTGTGTCACTCAAAATTATATCATTCCATTTGAAATGTTCATCAAACAATGCTAAATACAGACAGATTAAATTTAACATAATTTCAAACAGTCCTCCAGTTCAGATAAATGACATCTCTGCAATTTCTTGTTGGCATGCACTATGTTACCTCTTGTTTATTAAATCAGCACAGAGCACGATAGCTTTTCTGTTCTGCAACTGATTGATGATATGCTTGTTATCTGCAGTCCTAAATAATCTACCTCCGAATAACGTCTCATGCATCCTGTCTATTCTGCGTCAAGATCAATCAAAAATATTTCCTAGAACCAAGTAGTAGCTCATCTCCAAAGCGCTCTTTTTATACTCTCCTTCCTCTTCCTTTCCTTCCTTTCAGGAGAGTATAGTACCATCCACAGTCCATCAACCCCCATTAAAGATTCAGATTCAGATCGATTGCGCCGGGCCTCGGATGGAAAGTCACGTGGCCGTGGAAGAAGGAACAACAACCCATCACCGCCGCCCGACTCTGACCTTGAGGTAGGGTGAGCCCGCTACCTTGGCGACAGACAGCCTCACCCTGTCTGAAGCACGCGGACACTAATCCACTTACTGTATGGCTGCCACACCATCTTAAACACTTGATGGGCATGAATTGTTTAACTATTGATGGATTATTGATGCATTGTGGAATATATGACTCATTACTTAACACATATCGTATAAAGTTCTCATGCATAACTTGTAAATAATCAAAAAGGCATGTAATTTAATGAGTCATCACATAAGTGAACAGACGATACTGATAGTGACCATATGTCAAAATAAGCTCCTCTTAATTCCAAGGGCTCTTCATTAATATGGTATTAATTTGAATGAGGATAATAGCAGCCATTATAGCGCTGACATCATGGCATGTTAACATATCTAGTTAATTAGTTTGTCACTATTGATTACTCTAACGTAAAGGGCAATGGCTGGAATGTATGTAGAGGGGTGATGAGAGAATTGTTGCGGTGACCAACCCAAGCAAATGGATCCCGGTCCCTGTGGCACACAAATACACGCTCCTGGCCTATTGACCAAGAGGATCACCTTGCAGCGCTACAGAGTGCCCCATTGATTTTGTTTTTTTCCTCTCTGTTTTTCTTTGTTTCTTCTGCTCCCATCTCTCCAGCGAGTTTTCATCTGGGACCTGGATGAAACAATCATCGTTTTCCATTCCTTGCTTACGGGTTCTTATGCCAACAGATATGGACGGGTGAGTGACGTAAGACTGTGGTAGTAGCAGTGCACTTTATCAGCAAAATGCATGAATATTAAAAGGAATGTATAAGGATCAGCGTGGGCCTGTGGCAATTGAGTGGAGGATAGATTTCACTTTGCTCTAAGTCCATAGTGTGAGGACAGGGCAGAACCCGATGTACAGATAATTGTTTCTTTTTTTAATAGCTCCAATGAGGCCTGGCAAGTATTTGACTGCTCTTTGCAGCTGTTGGAGCTATGCATGGCTGGTCGGGGCTCGGCTGTAGGGGGCTCACAACAGTTGCACTCTGTCTGTCTATTGACACGTCTTGAGTGTTCCTTTCTCCTTCAGAAATGCCACATTGTTAGTTTAATTAAGTGCTTCTCAATCCATCCTTTTCAGGCAGGGATCTCCCTGGAGACCTTGCCAAGAGTCCACTAAATGAAATTCTTTTAAACTACAACACAGAGTTTCCAGTGAATGTGCCTCCTGAGTTACAATAAAAATTAATATATATATACCCAAAAAGAAGAGTACATATATATATATATATATATATATATATATATATATATATATATATATATCTATATATATATATATATATATATATATATACATATATATATATATACACAAATATGATTATTGTTTTGCTAATTTTCGATCCCATGTCACCGTGTGTTCTCATAAGATGAAGAGTTTACTTTTCCAGGCTTTGCTATTTGTTGTTTCATGTAAATTGCTTCTCTAAATTTAAACTTTCAAAACAAACAATTTGGGAAATAAGACAGAATCTTATTCTCATGGTTTTTTTGAGGTCACAGCCTCTATATTGAGCTCTAAATGCATCATCCTCTCATCTTCTTCCACTAAGAGGCGGTGTAGAAGAGTTTAAAACGTCTTAATGTGAAATCTTAAAATAATCCACGTTTTATTTTATTTTGTCTATTGGCAGCATGTTGATTCACCAGTTGTTTTGGCTATGGATGTGTCTGGTTTTGAAGTCAGAAAATAACATATTGCTCCTCATATGTCAGAGAGCTTAGCATCCGCGGCCTATGCTCTGGGCCTTTGTTCTGGTATAAGGGGGTGTTTGATGGGGGCAGTGTTTTGTTTCTGGGGTGAAGGAGGGCTGCCCCACGACCCTCCACTGTTTATTTACTTTATTCTCAGCCTTGCATGCTGGGCTAAGAGAGAGCTAAGGCTTAAGGAGCTGTGGCTCTGGGATGAGGGGCTCTGGTACCGTACACACACACACCCATAGAGCTCTCCAGTGTGCTGCTCTGAAACAGGAAACATTCCTGACTCCATAAGGGCCCGTTCCATCAGAGCTCATATAAGATGTGACAGCCACTAGAGTCCCTCTCACTCCGTTTTCTCCTTTGTTCCCAGTTTTTTCATCAGGGTCCAACTTGTTTCCACGGTCATATTATAGCAGGATTGTAAAAGGCAGGAGCGCGTCCTCATGGCAACCACAGAGCACATGACATCAAAGCCTATCAGAAAGGCTGATCTGTAAACTGAACCAAAAAAAGAAAATGAAGCAGACCAGCGTCCACTGCAACAACCACCTTTTCTCTGCTCCATCTCCTCTCTCCTGTCTTCCACTCATGTCATCTCCATCTTAGTGGACTAAAAAACATTAAAAAAAAACCCCAAAAAAGTTACAAAGCAGTTTTCCCTCTCACTAGCCTTTGCTGACTATAAATAGATGTGTATCTGAGCGAGTGCACATCCACACTTTCTCTCACTGACTGTGACCTCCCGCCCTCTCTCTCTGACACTTTTTTCTCCTTCATACACACATAAACACACTGCTGCTCTTATCAGGCCTTTTAATTGGCATCAAGGCAGCTCAACCCCATAAAGCTGATGGCTGAGGCCAGCTGTGCTGCTATTGGGCTGGCTAGAGCTAGAGCTTAAAGAGGGTGGGGATCTGTCCGTGTCTGTGTGTGTGTGTGTGTGTGTGGGTGGGGGGTATTATTGCTAAGGGGCTCAGAGGAAGGGTGGACTCGGCGCCCCCCTGGAGGCACTGACATCTCAGGACAGGTGGTGCCGGAGCATTGACAGCAGCAGCACTTTGGCCTTCTGGCCTGCTTGTATCCTTAACTCCCTCACTGACTGATTGTTTAGATTTAATTGGAAGGATTCACTTGCGCCACAGAGGACTGCCTTTTCCCACCAAACTGGTCCAGAATGCTAACTCACCCAGCAGCAGCAGAGGTTGGGAAGAGAGACATGGCAGCCCATTGATGTGGCGGGCTAATTGTTTTTGATGAATTCTTACTGAAAGATTGATTCAGACTGGGGAGGTTAAGAGGAAGGAGATAGTCTAGAGAAGTGGGGATTGAGCTCTACTTGTGTGGTTTGTACTCTTGTCATTTTAGTGAAAACATAAGCATTGTGGGGTGTGACAGCTAATCAGCGGAAAGCTCAGGTGTGTCTTTAGGTGGTTTAGCTCTGTAATCCCTGCTTCTGGTCCTGCCTGGCCTGTCTTAAACGCAGATCTCACCCAGCTGCAGGGAAACCTCTTCCACAGACAGCCATTGTCTGTTTCATCCTTTACTTGCCGAAGACAATTTGCTGATTAGAGATTTAAGGTATTAGAGAAATTCGGGTCATGTAAACACATACGCACACAAACACTTCCTCCAGCTACAGGACTAATTATATCATTGATTTTTCTGCCATTTTGTATGAGGACCAAAAAGTAAAATTGAAGTAAAAGAGCTCAGTTAATATTTGATTTATGGCCCAAAAAAACTTTAAAAGATTTTCTGTACATGTTAAATGTTCCACCGTTGCTCATCTAAAAATGCACTGAAGACTCTGTCTGGTCATTATCATTTAAAAGAGAGAACTGCACATATTGTCACAGTCTCATTAACTATTTACATTTTAGTTCACTCCTTTTGAGGTATTGTCTTACAGACAGTACAACCATATCACCCTTACAATGCGTGTCATGTTACTGACAGAGATCACGATTTAAGGGAAAACACTGCAGTTTTCCCTGATGCGGGGATCTAGAGGTGCATTTGAATTTGTTTTTCCATTATATTAATGAACTCCCAGAGTGGCTGTCATCAAAAGAAGAATCAGGAGGAATAGAGTTATATTACAACGCTGAACTTACAGAGAAGTCAGATGATGCATCAGCACAAGTATTTGGAGTATGGGCTATTTACGATGACGCTGTGACCCCCAGTTCTTCTGATTGACCACCCCTCCTGAGAGGAGACATGCTTTTACTGCATTCATTCAAGTCTGTGGCATTTCTGATGACTATTCTGGTTCCTCTCAAAGGGTCGTAAACAGAGGCCAAAACTCTGAAGTCCATGTAAAGTCTTCTTTTATGGGAATAGCCTCCAGTGGAATTTAAAGGGACTCTGTGTTAATTGAGTGACTCACAGTGAATATCATTGCTTTCTGCACTACATTATCAGTTCCTCAAACACAAAATAAGAAGTAAAACCCAGAAGAGCAATTCTGCAATTTAAATATGCTGTCTCTTTCACAGGACCCGCCAACATCTGTATCATTAGGCCTGAGGATGGAAGAAATGATCTTCAACTTGGCCGACACACACTTATTCTTTAACGACTTAGAGGTGAGTCTGTTTGTCTGCTGTTTTCTGATTCTGCATAAATGGCTTATGTTTACAGTGTAATTTCATGGCCAGTAAGGCAGGTAATACTGCATATTCTAAGAGGATGTGATGGACATTAAGTTAAACTTTTAGTAAAAGCTGCAGCAACTGCAGAATAGCATTAGATGTGTCGCTCAGTTATCCATCCAAATGCAGTGAAGTATTACCTCAGAGCCCAAGGGATACCATGAATTTTGCATGGCTGTCAGTCTCCCGGGTCACCACTCCTACCCCCGTCTCCACCTCCTTCCCACTTCCATGGCAGCTAGTGCAATTTGTCAGGCTCTAGTGTTTCTGTGGCTGCTCTGTCTGACTGTGTGTCACGCTGTGTGCTTGGTGTCGCTGTCCACCTACACCACAGAGCCCTCCGTCACAGCTTGAAATCTCCCACCGTCTCCCCTCTCATACTTCTTTGCCCCCCTGATTCATGTACGGCCAGTGTAAAATCTCCCCCTGGGACAGAGGGATAGACAGATCGGGACAGTGTGGGTAGTGTGCTTGCGCGTGTTGCTTGGCGTCTGAGTCTGCTTCGCTCGAGGTGAAGGTGAAGCACAGACTTAGAGGTTAAAGATGCTTATAGTCTCAGAATGTATGCACAGAAAAATGTGTGTTGCATTTGTTCAAAAATATGCACAAATGCACAGTATGAAGCATACCCTTTGTAGTCAAACTTTACAATTCATGCACGTCCAAAATAGCGATAAAAAAAATGTTCCCACTCACACTAACCAGTTCTCTGGCTTCAATTTTATTGAGTTTTTTTTTTTTTTTTATTTCCTTCATTTTTGCTCTCACCTCTTCCACTCAGCCTCTTTATGCTGGCGAATCTGAGCCCACCGACCTTCCCTTTTTTTCCTCGCTGTCTTGCTTTGTGCTGACCTCACAGGAGAGGAAATGTTTTGTTTGATACTTAAGTGTGAAGAGATCTGTGGCCAGTCTGCCAAGTCTCATTACTCACCACCGTGCTCGGCCGTGTTACACGAAGCAAACCCAAAAAGGAGGAAAAAAAAAACACAACACAGAGAAAACGGAGAGTCTGAGAAAGAAAATGTGTGTAGTCCCCCAGACGGATGAGTGACTGAGATTCCAAACGCAGTCTTTGTGATCAAAGTTAATTGGCTGCAATTGGCTGGTTAAATATTTCCTTATGCCCTGGCCATGTAGAATCCATTCTAGCTGCACTTTATTTAATAGATGTGCCCCAATCATTTGAAAAAATGGCAGTTTGTGACAACTCTTAAATGTGGTTTTGCTCAACATCTGTCCTGTGTTTTGATTTCTTTTCATGTGATGAAACTGTTCACAGATGAATTGGCAGCTCAGACTACTTATAAAATTATTTGAAAACCCAGCATACATATTTCTTCTGCTCTATCTCAGTAACAAAATTATTAGATTTTGTTTTGACACTTAAAAGATTCTGATTTTTTCCAGCTTAAACTGTCATGACTGAAATAGCCGAATGTGGTCTGCCTGAGGAATGCTTTTTAAAACGTCCAATGTACAGACCTCTCTGCAGACACTGCGATGATTGTCATAAATAATCATACCAGGGAAGGAGTGACATTCTCTCGAAGGCATATTGATCTCCCCTCTTAAACTAAGCCAGGCCGGTCTGAGTGTTAAGTGGCAGTTCTCAGCAATGCCTAACCAGTTGTGTTTCCTTTCTGCTGATTTACAGTCCTCCATCTCTGATAGAGCTAAATAGAGTCCCACTATAAATACCGCAGCCAGCAGCAGTTATGTATTTAAGCATGTGCAGAAATGCATATGGTCCATCTAATTTAGTCTAAGCCATAAAGGGAGACCCCAGAGGCTGTGCAGAAACACAGGTGCAGAGTTAGTGGCCTAACGGTGTGTGAGGAGTCCATCCAAGCTTCAGCGCTGAACTCTTGCCAGCCTCTGCACAAAGACATCACGTAGGCCCTCTTAAAATTTGCATACTGTGATTAATTATTTTAATTATATTAAATTTTATATTAATTAAGTATGAGGTTTTTTTTTTTCTTTTTTTTTTTTTTAGCATTCGGCTTTTTTCTAAACCATCAGTTTTAAGCATAATGTTATACCCAGTCTACAAAAGCCGCAGCGAAGGCACTCGTCCTAGTTTGTGCATTATGTGTGCTCAAGTGTGGATGTGCGTGAGTGGAGGTTGGACCGTGTTGATAGAGCTGGTGAGTGATGATTCGGGGGAAAGTCATAAAAAGAAAGAGGGCATGCCAAAGGGGTCAACAGGGATCAGTTTCACCCTTATGTCTCTCTCTCTCTCTCTCTCTCTCTCCCTCATTTTCCTCCAACCTTTTTCTGGATCAGCGCTCTCTCTTTTCACTCACTGGTTTTTAGGTGGCTCTCTGAAATACTGCAGCTTCCACCAAAAGACTTGCCCTCACACACGCGCAAATCTCCATCGATCGCCTCGCACAAACCATTTGCCGCGCGGCCCTTTAAGAGACGAGTGTAGTATTGTATGAACAGCACAATCTGTTTTTATCATCAAAAATGCTCTCAGTGAAGGAAGTATTAGGAAAGTAATTAAAGGCAATATGATCCTTATTGATGTGATCACTGTATTAATTTTACCATATTGAAAACTTGTATTTCAATAGCTGCTGAGATAAACATAGTCTGTTTTATATGTCTTCAGATCATATTTCAAACCTAAAATAAAACCAGCATTTGTTGTAATTTGTTAATGAAGTGCCATATCATAATGGTGATTGATTTTTTTTTTTTTATTTATGCACTTTCAAGTAAATTATCAAGAGCGTCTGCTGCCCACAATTAAAACATAATAAGTCAACTTCACTGAATGGCATTTTCGTGCACGAGTTATGGTACGGGCTTGCATGTGGAGTTAACTGATGGTCTAAAGTGATGTGTATAATGAATCCCACTGAGGCTGAGCTCACTGAGAAGACTGACAGCTCTGCTGTGACTCAGGGTGTGAGTTTACTATAGGTGTGTTGCTGCGGCCCTTAGCTCCAGCACTGAGCTCTATGTGGGAACCAGGGGCCTCTCTCTACTGGCCGAGCCCCCCGTGATCCCCTCTCAGTGGGATACAGGGGCTGCCGTCTCCCACCTCCTCAGATGAGAAAACAACCCTCCCTGTCTGGAGAATAAAGGGCATGGGGGCAAACTACTCGCAGGGAGAGAAAGGGTGAGAGGTCTCTAGAGGTGGGAACATTTTAAATGAGTCTTCTGATGCATCCGCGCACTCAAAACATGTGGCGCTGCAAAGTCTTACATACAAACACGTGCATGCTTTACTAAATGCTCATGAAAAGTGTCCACAAAACTCTTGCGCACACATACCTGGGTAGCAATCCCGTAACACTGTACGCTGGATACTTTTTATAGCTCCCAGCCTGCAGTTGCAGGGTTGAAACCTCCTCTGTCACTCTCACACAGGGGCTGCCTGTTAATGAGAGACGCTGTGAAAGTCATGGTTACCTTTACCCAGCTGAAATGGTTCTCCAGGGCCTTAGTTTGGAGCGATTCTGTTGGTTTTATGTCCCACTGCAGAGTCAGTTCCTGAACTTCCCGTTCCATAACACCGGTAGTTTTATTGTCAGTATATTATTCTTAATAGTTATATATTATATGAATTAAGTCATTCTGTTAATTAGTTACAAAATAATAATCATTGTTTTTTTTATTATCATTATGTTTTTTTTGTTTTTTTGAACCATATATTTCATATATTTTCATATATTTTGCCATATGGAATTATTTGAGTCTCTACACACTGATGCACACCGTCATTTGCTGTTACGTTCCTCAACATAACTCCATCAGATCTTAAGAGGCTATTCGTGTGTTCTGGAGAGTCTACAAACAGAAAGTGAAAGTTTCTAAGCCACCCTTTCAATCTTCACCCCACAAAGCTCCATGTCACACTCACCCAGCATCCCAACACGGCCACCTTACACGCCAATAAGGGCCGAGGGTTTCGTGGAAAATATAGAATTACTGTCTGGTGACAAATGATGATATTAAAGAATAGATTTCTTGTCCTGCGTTAAAAAGGGAAAAAAGACACCTGCACAATATGGTTGGTGGAGGAAGAGAACAGAAACAGGGTACAGATTTGTCCAGACAACAGTCCACTTGGCAGAAACAAACAGTTTCATTGTGGATATATTCCAGGGAAAATGCTGAAGTGACTGAGATTCGATATAGCACTTAATGTTGCTCGCCTTGAGGAGTGGTTTAGATGTGAAATACCAAAAATAGGAAATAATGAGCCGCAGCATATCTGTCACACATAACAAATTCATACTTTTGCTGCCTACCTGTGCGGCGTGCCGGTTTTTATTTTTCCATCTTTTCAGACAGAGCTTGAAAGGCCTACTTTCTTGAAATACAGTTCACTTCTCAACAAAGCTCTCTCCATATCCTTTCTCCTCAATGGGAGATTTTTTTAAAACATTTTTTTTTCTTAATTTTTCATAAAATCAGCATAGATTTCTCTGTACCTGTGCTTTGTTTGGCACTGCTGTTTGAATTCCATGACTGTTCAAGCACAGATTGCGGACTGGAATGAAGTGGGTTTGAAGAACTCTCCCTTTGTTACCCACATCCTGTGTTTGACCCCCAGATAATCACAGCCCACCTCCCTCCTGCACCCTCCTCCTTCCCCCCGTAGAAAGGGGTGTCTGTGGTGGGAACGGAGAAGGAAGTTACTGGGGGTCACAGACGGGGGGATGACAGCCTCTGCCAGTAGAGTGGCGGTATTGAGAACCTGCGAACCATGGATGAGCCTTTTTCACATGGTATTAGCGTGTAGGCTCACAAAGAATTTTGTGATGATGGCTGTGATTTTGACCACCTACCCCCACACCAACAGAGGACACCTCACCTCACCTGAGGCAGATGAGAGAGGGAATAGCTTGTAAACAAAAAGTGGATACTTTTGTATCGCAGTGGCATACACCTTGGCGGGGTAAAAGCATGTCTAAGGAGGAGTTAACATGGTATCCATGTTTTGGTAACATTCATGCCCCGTCTTTCTCCTTCCTGCCTCTGACTGTTGCAGTCACCACTCTGAGCTCTTTCCAGGACTACAGGAAGACTCGAGCTGTCATTGCTGATTGCTTAATGACAGATGCCAAGGGAACAAAGAGGGCTCTGATAACTTCCTCCACAGTGAAAGGTTTTCAGCACAGTAGTGAACAGATAGAGAGAGAAAAAGGAAGATAGAGTGAATGATGCTGCGATGGAGGCACCTTGAGGTAGAAGCATCCTGGTGTTTTCTTCTCTCCTGTACAGATAAAGACTGCTCGGGAGCCAAGTAAGCTCAGTGACAAGAATGTTGCTGATGAAATTAACAGAATTACTCAGTGTTTACGTAGGGAGTAATTGCGACAGCTTCTGGTGGAGGGTCTTCACCTCTTAGTACAGTAGGAACATCTGGTGTGAGTTAGTCGTGATTGTAGGTTTTAGGAAGAGCACTGTTTGCTTGGTGAGGGGAGAATGGCGAGATTCACTGGGAAAGAGATGTTCAAAAGGTTTTAAGAAATTCTGAGACAGCTCTTCAATGCAGCACCACTGGGAAGCCCTGCCAGTCCGTTGTCAGCATTATACTAACAAAATAATCACATGTTATTTTTCCTTTCAGGGATTCCGCTAAATTCACATGCATGAAGGACTTTATCAAAGGATAACCCCGAAAATGCTCCCCTGTGACTTTATTTTACTACATGTTTTTATCTGCAGTACATTTTCCAGGTGTTTATTTGTCAAATTCCAAATGATAGACTGAACAGTAAAATTCACCACCTACAGTAATAGTTTCTTTCCATTCTATCTGCTTCGACCTGCACCATTCATGGCTCTGTGGTGTTTATGAGGCCCTCAGAAGTGGCTCGTAATGAGTATGTGTAAGGGTTACTGTACAACATTACCCGCAGCCACCTCCTCTATTAGCTTTCCCAGTCCTCCCAGGGAGCCAGCGCAGAGGTTTATACCGGGCCAGCTGGGAATAGTAATTGTTGGAGTCTGCTCATTCTTCCGGCAGCTATCCCTCTTTTTATTCCCAGCGCACGCACGCACACACACACACACACGGACAAACTTCCATCTGGACGTCCAAAACCCAGTTCATCGTTTAATTAAGCATCTTCCCAAAAAAAAAAAAAAAAAAAAGAATTGTATAAACATACAAAAACATGGAAGTGGATGAGAGCAGGCATTGAAATTGTAAGCCCAAAGCCCTATATTTATCTTGGCCTTTTGAATCTTTGATGCTTTACGTTTGTTAAGGTTCGGTGTGTTTATTAGCTCTGAGTCCATGAAAAATTATTCATAATCAGGCTGCACTTATATGAGCTGCAGTTGGGCCTAATTACTGAGACTGTGTATGCGTTTGGGTCCTTTTGGCTGAAGGAGGTAGATCTATAATTAACTTGCTGAGTAACGTTGCTCTCAAATATCTGTTTTAGATCCACGTTGCCTGTCACACTCTGAAAGAAGCAGATTACACGGGTGGAACAAACATGGGAAAGCATTGTCAACAAGTAGACAGCATACAATTTGCAATGTTATGCTAAATGAGTGGAACTGAATGGTGCTGTACCAATGAAGTGAAAGAAGTGACAGGAGCCGATTGTTGGCAGATTGTGTCTGATTCATCAGTTGGTAATTACTGGATAATAGAAGCATTCCAGTCACTTGCACCAGAATGGGGGGGTTCTTTAAAAGGAGGCTTTATGAACTGCTTAACCCAAGGTGCTGTTTTTGTTTCCCTAAACAAACAGACAGGCCTCCGCTACTTAAGAAATTAAACGCACAGGTTGAGTTGAGTTCTTGATAACATTTGTGGATTATTGTGTGTGCATCTCCTCCTTTCTACCGTTCCACCCCCTTTTCGGGGTGCCACAGTCCCGGAGAGGAGGGGAGAGAGGGGTCACGGGGTCAAAGTCTTTTCCTCTTTGGATCTTGGGGCTTGCTGGGAGAGGCTTGGCGAGAGAATGGCTGCATTAGAGCTGGGGTTGGGGGTCAAGATTTTAATTCTGTTAAAGAACAGCTGGTTTGAGTTTCTCCTCACGTCCTTCTTCCCTCCCTCTCTCCACAAATCCAGGGAGATGAAAAATTTGTTCAGAGGGGAACCAGTAAAATAAAAAAGGTTTATGGTCCAAAGCCCTTACCCTTACCCTGCTCCAGCATTAGAGAGGAATGTAATAACGTCAGCAGTTGGCCTCAGTTAGATTGACTTAAAACAAGGAAGTCCTTTCTGTGTTTAGGTGTCTTAACAACCGGATGAAACTTAATTAAAAAGCTGAAAAAAACATTTGGATGGGACTTTTCATCCTTGAAACCAGACAAATTTTCTTCCTCAAGTTTCAGTTTCCTTGAGAAATTATTTTTGTTCTCATAAAATAAAACAGGTGAGACAAACCTCCTGGCAGTTGCCATATCTATGTAGCAATATTTAAACTGATCAGTAGAAGAGAAGCTACAGCTTACTAATATAAAATACGGTTTGTAATTCGCACTACATTACAACCAACTTGGTCAAATGTAAAACTTAACATCACTTCAATTCTGAAGCCTTTTCATCTTAACTCTTGCTCAATCTTCTGTTGTCTAAAATCAAAGCTGCCCAGAGTTTTAGCAAAAGATTGCTCAGCCGCCCCATGTCCCCTCTGCTGCACGTGAAATGTGTTGATCTCAATGCCAAAGCAGGACTCCCTCAGATTTTGTGCTGGCTGGTGGGGCGGAGAGTGTGGAGGAAAGGGAAAGGGGGGAGGCACTAGAGCTCTCCTATAAATGGAAAACTAATAACAGATTTTTTGTCTGCTCTCCAATGCGCTCCTTTGCCGGCCGGCCGGCCGGCTGGCTGGCTGGCTAGCCCCGGGGCTGTGTTGGTGTGTGGCGCAGCAGCAATCAGAGGTCATAATTTCATTGGCGGTTAGCATCAGGTTCAATTTTTCTAGTAGGTTACATTTACCAGAAAGTCTGGTTTGTGTTATCGTGTAACGATGGAATCAGTGAAGGGCTGCAGAATCCCCTCTACCTTTCCAAAAGAAGCCAGGCACCCCCCCACCCCCAAGGGAGGTAGAAGCGTGTGCACATATGATTGGATATGCACAAACAAATACATAATCATACACAGACTGTTAGTGCCAATACTTCTTATGCTGGTTAGTTTTATATTAAAAGGCCATATAAAGCTAGCCCACATCGTTTTATCAAAAAAACAAACATATAATGCATTCATATATTCATCCACAGTGCCAAAAATTGCTTTCCAGCAACACTGTTGCACTGATCCGTTAAATTTGAAAGAGCTGCAAGGGTTGGAGAGCAAAGAAATGAAGAAGAGTTTATCTTAAAGAATACAAAGAGAAGTTGAAGCAAACACTGCTGAAAAAAAAAACTGTGATTTGTGTTGGAAAATTACCCTCAACATGTGAGGAGTGTTCTTTACCAAGAAAGAGGGCTTATGAAGATCTGAAAAGAAAAGACATTTCTTTAAGAGCGTTGTCACCAAAGGTGAATGTTTTGTGTTTTTCAGGAATGTGACCAGGTACACATCGACGACGTGTCGTCTGATGACAACGGCCAGGATCTAAGGTGTAATACCAGCCCCCTCTGATTCTAAGATCATCGTTCAACATGAAACGTCTCAATTGCGCTAACAAATCCTATACGTGTCTGTGTTTTAGTACGTATAACTTCAGCGCTGATGGTTTCCATGCAGCAGCTACCAGTGCCAACCTGTGTCTGGCCACAGGCGTGCGGGGAGGCGTGGACTGGATGAGAAAACTGGCCTTCCGCTACCGACGCGTAAAAGAAATCTACACCACCTACAAAAATAACGTTGGAGGTAATCCCCAACAAGCGGTGCTGCTCTGCACTGATCTGTTGAGTAGAAGTGACTTTGCACGTCCCTCATTGTGTGGGCGCTTGCGCGCGTTCAGATGCGTGCGCTCTGAAAGCAGGGGTAAATTTTGAAAATTTCAGTGGTATTCGGATGGCTGGTCCAACCCAAACAATGTTGCCCTGCTTTTCAGGTCTGCTGGGCCCAGCCAAAAGGGAAGCCTGGTTGCAATTGCGAGCAGAAATTGAAGCCTTGACGGACTCCTGGTTAACACTGGCACTGAAAGCACTAACATTAATCCACTCAAGGTAGGACTTCAGTGAGGAAAATTGTGCCCAGTCCTTCCACCACACTTATATAAACTTGTATGTAGTGTAAACAAGTCAGCTCTATTCCAAGCCATGAAAAAAAAAAAAAGGAAATGATGCTGTGGATTTGTCTTTTGGACAGCCTGTCTCTTCTAATTTTGACAAATAAGCCAGCTAAAAGATCTTATTTGAAAAAAAGAGCCAATTCTTCATTGTGGGACAATCTTGAAGGATTTGATACATTGCTGTGACTGTATATTCTGCACATTGTGTTTTCTTTGTCCTCCCTTGGAGTGATTTAGAATGATGTCACCTCTTAACTCTCCTCCTCAGGTCAAACTGTGTGAATATCCTGGTGACCACCACCCAGCTCATCCCTGCCCTGGCTAAGGTCCTGCTCTATGGTCTGGGAATCGTCTTTCCTATCGAGAATATTTATAGCGCAACCAAAATAGGTAAACACAGTTTTTTTTATTCATGGGTGTCTGAAATGTGTCATTAGTTTCTCTTGTTTTGCCCACTGGGTTCAGGCAGTCAGTGCAGGGCACGCATGCTTATTATTTTTGGCTTGGTTAGGACTCACGTGCTACCTAAGTGATAAGACTGAAGCATGGGCTGGTGGAGTGGATTCATCCGCCAGAGAGGTTTGATGTTCTTCTGGGAGGGAATCGTCCTAATCAGCCTGGGATTATTTTCTTGGAGCAGGGCCTGTGCTGGGCCTCTGCTCCTAGATCTCTGCATATGAAACCACTTCTGCACATTTATGTCATTCCATAGCAACAGGAACCCCCCCAGTCCCCTTCCCCCCCATCTCCCTTTCCTCCCACTTTTCCCCTTTTCACTGTTTCAAATGCAAAATAAACATCAAGCTCCACTGTTGCAACAGGCCCATCGGTGTAGACTGGGGCAACGCATATACTCAGAGTTTCTCAGAGGCACAGCAGACCCTGCAGAGTGCAAAAGTGATTTGTCTGTTTGTCCCAGGTTTTAGGAGGAGAGGGGCAAACTTAATGCTTTTAAGACTGTCTTTATCTGAGGACTGATCTTATCGCATCTCTTTCTCAAACGAAATGTTTACATTCTTCTGTATTTTGTAAGTGCGGTGTTCTAAAAGGGCTCTTGTCACCCTATGCCTCTGAATCAGCTTGTATTTTTGAAAGTGTGTGTGTGTGTGTGTCCATGTATTTGTTTGCATCCACGCAATGCTCCACTAACATCCTGCCCTCAACTTCCCCACAGGGAAGGAGAGCTGCTTTGAGAGAGTAATTCAAAGGTTCGGGAGGAAAGTTGTTTACATTGTCGTTGGAGATGGAGTTGAAGAGGAGCAAGGCTCGAAAAAGGTAAAAGGTGCCACGTACTAGATTCACACACTTTTCTGTAAAGTTAAGAGTCTACGAAGGCTTACGGAACACAAAACGTACCTGTCCTTAAAAGAAAGAAATCAGTGCTCCAGCTCTCCTCAGCAATCTTGCTTTGCTTTCATTCGTTTATCCTCTTATAAGGCATCCAAGTACAAGAGAGAGAGTCTGTAGTGTGTAATCAGCACTCTTGCTCCACCATCTCAGGTTTACAGAGCAGGGGAGGGGGAGATGGCATAATTATATATTCCTGCTTGGTGCTCCGAGCAGTGTGAATGCTGCATGTGTAATGCTAGACAAGCCCTTTCAGGCACGCTGAAGGCACATCAGAAAAAGAGCACGCATAAAGGAGTCTTAAATCATTGTGGATCAAATTAGAATATTTACGGCAATGATTAGCCTGTTAGCACGAGATGGATCAAGAAACTGACTTCCTACGATACTCTCAGCAAACACGACAGTATCGCTTTAGATGAATCTGACATGCTGCTTGTCCTTTTTCTGAAACTTGCTGGAGCTTGCTCCCCATCTTGTGCATTCAGCATTTCTGTCAAATTTGGGTGTAAACGAAATGCAGCACACAGCAAGTATATTCATTAACAAATTAGTCAGCGGCCCGGGAGCATATTTCTCTGACAGCTTCGGCGAGCCACGGTATCAGGTTGAAGACATGACTTTGAAAAACCTCCAGCTCTTTTTTTTTTTTTCCTCTATTTGTCAGAAAACACAGAATGCAATCATGAGGGTAGATGAGGAGTAATTAGGGAGAAGTAACAATCTTCACCCTGGATAAAAGTGTAAAGCAATAGCTTTGTATTTTGAAAAGAAAACAAGCCCTGGGAACATGGTCTTGAGGGATGATTGTGGAAATACATGCAAATATTTTTACTCAGTCTTGAGTTGTTGGAGTGTGACATTGATGGAAGGATAAGGTGTTTTTTTTCCCATCTGAGTGGTGCGAGTCCCACGACACGCCATGAAGTAAAAGGTTTCTGTGTCAACATCAGAGAGGATGTGAAATAACACAACAATTTCACCCGTCAGGAGTTGCATATCAGACGTGACACTGTGTGGAACTACAAAAGCAAATGTCCGAAAGTTCTCTGAAGTCTGAAGTCCTCATTCCTTCAACTGAAAAAAAAAGAAAAAAAAAAAGAAATCCGCAATCCCTGAAACAATTCAGTCTTCAGTTATTACTATCGCCTGGGAGAGAAGGCAGAGATAACATCTCCAGCTTTTAAACTTAAAAGCAAAGACAATTTACAAAACAAAAAGCAAAGAGCTTTTTAAGGGTCAGTGCAGGCTCTCCTAAGCGGAACATATGCCTGGGAGAGGCCATACCTTTGATAAGGGGAGGGTAATGGGCTCCACACACTGAGGAGCTGAGGACTCTACCTGACAAGCTCCTTTCATTCTCTGCGACTCAGGTTTCTCCCTCCATCCTTTGCTTGGGAACAACAGCTCATTTGCACAGTCCTAAAAACACACTGGCAGGCGGGAGGCTCATTCAAAAGACACCGTGGGGAGTTCGTTTCTGTTCAGGTTGAAAACTGGATTATTTTGGTGGTAGAAAACTGCACAATGGTGGAGAAATTAGTTAAAGGCACAGATGTACGATATGGCTGCAAAGACCTTCACGCCACCGGAGCTAGACGAGCAAGTTGTGGTGTGTTATTGATATGACTGCTTCTCCTCTTGATTAATGTACAGTGATCCTTTGCCACTTCGCGGTGTAAGTTCCGCGGTTTTAGTTATTTGCGTATTTTTTCAGAAATATATTATATAATTTAAAGAAATTAGATAATTGCCGGAACATTACAGGATGTTGTGGCGTTCTCTCACAGTTGAGAAATGCTATGAGCCAGCCTGGCCCCTTTAAGAAGGTGGCCTTATGGGTAATGGAGTGTATGCGTCGTGGGACGGCAGAAGAAAACAGGGGTTAGATGAAAAGTGTAGTGAGCATAAACAGCAGCCCAGCGTGTATAGATTTACATTCTCTGTTAACCTAACAGGAGCCCAACAATACAACCTGTGTGATGTTACAAGTTCCTGCAGTGCCAGAATAAAGTTCCGTTCCATGCAGAGAAAACCGGACTTTTTGTTTTGTTGTTGTTAGCGTGTTAGCCACTAATTACGAGCCACAAATAGCACAACACCAGCGGTTTGTTTTTACTACGGTTCAGAGACCAGAGGCTGTGAAGGTAACTGAAAGATCCACAGTTGAGCCTTTGTCTTGTTTCGCTGCAGTGCCTCACTACTTTTGGGGGGTTTTAAACATATTTTAAACACATTATTGAGGCTCGGGGGGCTCCGGCTCCAGATCGGGGATTTTGATTGTCGCGGGGGGGCGCCGGTCCCCATTAACCACGAAAAATAAGGGATCACTGTACTGGCTTTAGCGTAAAGAATATCTGGAATGTTGTTGATAGTTAGTAGAAAAGGCTGAAAGTATAAGTATTTTTAATACAGTTTTATGTATGTATTATGTATTAATTGACTTTCAGTCCTGAAGTGATGCCTGTATTCTTCCCACAGCACAACATGCCCTTCTGGAGGATCTCCAGCCATTCAGACCTCATGGCCCTCCACCATGCTCTAGACCTGGAGTACTTGTAGCACTACACCACCTCCATACACCCCTCTGCACCTCAGCACATCGAGCAAGCTTTTACCTTCGCCCTCCAGCCCCGTCCCACGCTTGCCGCAGCCACCAGAACTCAGAGAATAGAAAACGCTCCCCCGCCTCTTCCCTGCGCTGCCTGGCATCTGTCTTTCACTACAAAGGAAGAAAAGACGAGGAGAGTGGGGGGGAAAAAAAGAAGCACGCGGTTAATGTGCTGACATACAGTCACACATTGTCTTAACCCTCAACTTTTTCTTTTTTTTTTTCTTCTTCTTTTTCTCGCTGAGCGGTGGAGAGAGAGGTGAATTTACGGCACAGCAGCTGCTTGCCCTTGGTTACTGTGAATCAGCCGCTTTCTGAAGCTGTCAAACGTGTTTTACGGGCCTGTGTTTGTGCCGGGACTTCGTCAGGGTTCACACCTGCGAGGAGAGCAGAGCTACTGATGGCCTCGCCTTCCTCGCTTCGCCGCAGAACTCCACTGCAGCCGGCCACAGACCGCGACTACTGGTGGTGACATTCGTCTGTCCCCCCGGCTCATCCCCCTCCGTCTGCTTCTTCATCCAGTTTACCTGCTTTTAGGTCTCCCCTCCAAAGTAGGACGATGAGACTGCTCCGATGTCATGCGTCGGCCCGGGAGTGCTGTGCTTCTTATTTATGGACAGAGACTTTGTAAGTGGCGCCGCGCCACTGGGAAGGTACCTCCATGACAAAAGACTTGTGCCTTTTGCAAAGTACTGTTGATTTCCACCACAGTGAGAGGAAGAAACAAAAAAAAAAAGGGGGTTTTCTAATAATTTAAGAAAATTAACAAAAAACTTTATTTACAGTGCTGAGACAATCATGTACAGAAGAAATCCTTTTTTTTGTGTGTGTGTAAGTTTGTAATCACTGGACTATTCCTTCCTATATTCATTTAGGTACATGCTCTTGAAAGGTGGCAATGTTTTTAATTGACGTCAAAAAATAAATAAATAAGTAAATATTAAAGGCATCCCATGACGCTTGTGCGACACCTAAAAGTGTTGATGTGCTCAAGTTATGTTTGATAAACAAATATGTAGATAACAGGGATTTTTGTGATCAACTTTTTTGTCAAGACCAAAAGCGTGGATGTCAAGTGTCAAGGACCTTTCTTTTGGTTCTGTGATGTTTCTCATCTTTATGGGAATTTTCAGTCGCAAGTCCTTTTCAGACACATATTTCAAAGAGATTTTTTTTTTTTTTTTAATTCAGAGAGGTAGCTCACAACTTGTGTCCTTTTGGCATTTCACCAGCTTGCAGCCCTGACCCCATATAAATGAAATTCAACGTAATTCTGATGAGGGTTTCAGAAAAGGCGAACGACAGTTTCCTGCCTCCCGAGAGCCATTTTAATGACAAATTTGAATAAATCTGATATTTAACAAAGCAAGCTTGAATAGGTTTTATTATCTTTTATACAAGCACTATAAAAACTCTTGTACAGCAAGCGTAATTTTGTATGATGTAGTGTTTTTATTTCGACTCTGAAAATACATTCTGTGTCCCTTTTTGAAGTAGCTGAAATCCACAAAGCCCTTTCTGTAGTTTTTCTTCATCTGTGGACGGGGAAAACAAAGATAACAGTGAGAGAAAAGCCACTAACTTTGAGGGGTTTGTGAACTTACAGGACATGTGCTATCGACTGTGAATTTCTTAAACAGAAACCAACTTGTTGCGTTTCTAATTTTCCCTCCTTTGCACATGATCACTGTTGGCCTTTGCGTTTCATTTCAAGTCCCACCTTCCCCCCAACAGACCCCCCCCCCCACCCACCCACCCCACCCCCGTCTCGAAAATGACTTCTCTCCCCCTCACTCTGGGGTATCTACATATTGCTGCTAGATCAAGGTAATGGTAGGTAAATAGAGGAAATGTTTTATAGATTCATACAGCACGCTTTTATATTATGTTGCAATCATAAATGCAAACTGGAAATACTTTACACTACATGGGCCTCATTGTGAAAACTCGAGATTGTTGTGTCTGCAAAATATGTGTACAGATGTTTTTGACATTATTATTTGATTGTGTTTAAATTAATAAAACTGATTTGTGAACTGTTAAATACCGTTCTTGGGGTTTTTTTTTTTTATTTCTTTCCCAGTACTTTCAATTGTGTCAATGATACTGGAATAAAATCAGTGTGCCTCTTCAGCGCCCAGATTGACACTGATGCCACAGGCTTCAACCACTAATCCCATCAGGAAGCAAACCGAAACTGGAGCTGGTACAAAACCAGACCAAACATCACATACCCATATGCCAATTGCATCTTTTAAATCCACACAATAGTGATGTCAAACGCTTTTTTTTACATATTTACACAACTGTTTCACCTCTATATGTGGCTTATCAAAGTAATATTTCCTGTGTGCTTTTTATCTTTTGCAAATGACATATTTTTCATAACTTCTTGAAGTTTCTTCAACTGAAGCCAATACTTCACCAGATTTTTATTCAAATGTAGCAAACCACTTAAATCTTTAAGCGGGCTTAAATAAAACTTAAAAAATATAAAGATATTTATGAGGCAGATTTTATGAGGTGGTCAGAGCTAAGACAGTCTAGTGTGTAACACTAGCCTCGACAGGGAAGAAAGCGTCTGGCCTCCAAAACCACGCCGGAGAATTAAGCATGCATGGAATTTTATTTACAGCCGCACGGCACGTTGGATATCCAGATCAATTATGTTTTCATGTTGAGCTTGAATGATGGCTGAGGTGAAGCGTGCACCTCTGCCAGGCAGGACAAGGCTAAGTTAGGTAACGTTGCTGCCATCAGATTTTACCAGATGTTCATTTTCTGCTCCTGAACAGCTGAAAGACTGCAAAGTATCTGAGCTCCCGACTGGCTCTCTCTTTCTATCGAGCAGAAGAAGTCTGTTTTCTTCAATAAGTTTTCCTGATGGTCGGAGGCCTGGCAGCCGTACCAGACGTTTCATGAAAGAAAGAGTGGGTGGTGATGCGTGCCGGCCAGTCGCTCTGGCTGCTCGTAGAGAGCAGAGGAGAGCGAGATTGTGTGTTTGGCTCGTGCCGTTTACCCGCAGTCCTCCATCATGACTTTGATTGATGCTGAGATTGATCGTGTGCTGCTATTATATTTATGGCCTGCGAGCCTCTTAGTGGACACGTCTTGCGTGCTCGCATTTGTCAGATGACCACGTCACACTGTCAGGAGGCCTGATTTTCTCTGAACTCCCAGCAAACCCCCTTGTGGAAAAAAAAAAGAGTCCGTTACCTTGAAGGTCCTGGGTTGGGCATTCCACTCCGGGGCGTCCCACAAAAGTCCCCACCCCCCCCCCCCCCTCCATAAAACTGTACTGCAATAATAAACAACGCAGTTGGTGATTTACGACCTTGCCCAGACAGTGATTTCATGCAGATTTCCAGAGAGGGGGCCTCTTACGGTGCATCACAATTGAACTAATATTGTATTACATACGTATCAAACTCCCCCAAAAATCCTGGTCCACATCCACATGAGCCACGTCTCTTTTACAAGCAGAAAGCCTATTAATAGGCCTTTGTTCTTTTGGTGGCTAATGTGTCTCAAGTTTGGGGGAATTTGTCTCTGAAGCAAAGAGATGTTCAAAGATTAAGACAATAAGAAAAAGAGGAAATGAGGGAGAATTAGGCTCAATTCCATCCTGAGCAGAGCTGCACTGAGTTTCTGCTCAATCGACTCTCCTCATACTGCTGGGTTTCACTCTGGATTTCTTTTTTTTCTTGGTTTGGCTGATGTTGTTTGTCTTCAGAGCCAATGTCACTGATTGCAACTCCTCCTCAAATGAGCTGAAGCTGAAGAAAGGCCTCCTCTTCCAGAGTTAGCCCTGGCAGGCAGTGACAGTGGCAGTCTGTTGTCATGCTGTGGCGGGTGGCGGTGCTAAACTAGGGCCTTTGTTTACTGTTTGTTTATTTCTCAGTTACTGGGATTCTACAGACAGAGCCGGGCAGGGACAGCTGGTAATCAGGAAGCTGTGGATGCCAGGGATCTTAGCCAGTAGCGTCAACTCAGAGGGGGGCTGGGTGTCCGCGGTCATGCCCGTCCAATACAGACAGAGTTATTCCCAAAGTAGTCGGGACTGTGGAGCACTGGTTGTGCCATGTAGGGCTCAATGATGTTTATGTGTTAGGATTTTCCACCACTTTAGTGTTGCATTGTATGTGTAACATCACTGGTATGGAGCCCCGTTTGGGTCATAATTCAATGAATAATAATTCAATGAGTCTATTATTATGAAATACAGGCATTTATTATTATGAAATATTTCCCATTATTATGATAATGGTTTCGTTTTTCATAAGAATGAGCCTTTTACATAATAATGGCTTTGTTTTTCATAAGAATGATTAGTGTGTCAGTCACAGCAGAGAGGGCGGAGCCATTTATGTGATTGGCTGCTCTTTCATTCAGGCATAAACAACAGAACAGTGAATATCGATAGTGGGCGAGAGGTGCAATGTATATACTCCAGGACAGTAGGTGGCAGAATGCACCTCAGTTTTTGGTTAAAAGTTGACATAGACTAAGAAACATAGCTTGAAATGTAGGGAAAACTTGATTTTGATGGCATGGCGACAGGAGAAAGATCCTTTTCTGACTTACTCCGAGAGGTAGCCAACAGGCTCGATGTGAGTCCCCCACCAACTAGTCGATGTCAGAGCGTAGAATGGAGAAGGATCAGCCAATGAGCGTGCAGGTCAACCACTGGTCCCGCCCAGTGGCAAAATGTCATTATTATGTAAAAGCTCATTCTTATGAAAAACGAAGCAATTATGTAAAAACTCATTCTTAGATTTAAAAAAAAAGCCATTCTGAAATAAACTATTATGCATTAAACTAAGATTAAATGATAATAAAGATATATTTCATAATAATTACATTTTTTTTCATAATAATGGGAAATATTTCATAATAATAAACAACTATTTCATAATAATGGGAAACATTTCATAATAATGGATACGTATTTCATAATAATAAACGCCTGTATTTCATAATAATATTATGAAATACAATCATAATATTCATTAAATTATGACCCAAATGGGGCTCCATACACCCGAATTTATTGTTCTGACAAAGCTTTTATTTTGATAAAACGTCCGAGGTACAGCGAGGGCCATGATGAATGAAGTTCCTCATGATGCATTACATATTATTAAATGAAAACATATTAAAATTGAGCTCTTATGTTTTTTCTTCTGATTGCAAAGTTGCTTTTCACCCTCGAGTACTTTGGAAATTGCAGATTATAATTACTCGTACAACAAGTGCTGCAGCTTAGCCGGTGCCAAAACTCATTTCGCTGAACAAATTCACCAACACTTTTACGTGACCTCTCACCACAGCAGCTCATGAGCCCTGCGGGCCTGGAGTGTTTGACTTGTTATAAGCGTGAGTGGCATTGCCAGGGCCGGAGCTGGAGCTGGAGCGATGCTAGATGTCTACCCAACCACACCACAGGCTCCACCTGCAGCTGCGGTCAAACTCACACTCCCCTCATATTTACTGGGCCCACCACTCCGTCAGAAGGTGAGTGGCAGAGATTTATATTGTGAGCTAAGGCCACCCCGCGACAGTGAGCATGTGTGTATAGCTGTGCACGTGCACGACGTCTTGGCTAACCTGTGAGCTGTGAGGTACCAGGTCCCTGAGGGTTTATTTTGCAGCCCCTTCGGACCTCCGTGTGCGCTGTGTGTGAACGCGTATGTGTGTGTGTACGTTTGCAACGACCTCCTTCTTGGTGTTAATTGGATCGGCTCTCCCCAGTAAGCTCTCAGACCGGGGCCAGGTTCACTTTCATTTGGCAGGAGAAGGAGCCCCTGACCCACTTCAATAAACTGCATGTCATCCGTTAATAAAACAGCCTGGCGTCCCACCTGGGTTCGTTTCTGCTCAATAAGTCATTGGTGATGTTTCTGCTTTCCTCTCGTATTCTTTGTTTACGTAGCAGAAAACACAAACCAGTCTCTGTTCTTGCTAATTTCATTCTTATTCTCCTTGACTTGAAACTGCTGCTGTTTTATGTCCTGAAGTATAGCAAAAATAATTTAATCTCTTTCACATTCATGAGATCAGTTCATCTCATCTGTATATAATATATAGATTTTCACCCTGATCCTTTGTATTTCAGTTGATGCAGATGCCGAAAACTGAAAACCTTCCATAAGAAGGGAGCAACATTAAAATAACCCATTTTCTGTTCATCCCCCACTCCTCCGAGGTTGAGTCGGCTCTGATTGGTTAACTTACTGGTACAAAATGGTTGACGTGCTGTCAGAAAATGAGAAGGGTTTGGCTGCAGACTGTGGGGAAGTGGAGCTCCACTCTACTCTACAGAGCACCTGACCACTCTGGAGTTCCAGTGTTTCCAGTCTGGAGAGGAGCTACTGTCTCCACAGTCTGCAGCCAGATCTTTTTGTACATTGCTGTTTCTCAGCACCAAGCACACTAGGTTTGGACTTGCGTACTTGTTTCTATCCAGGTGTAAAAACCTGATTTTCACCATTTAGCCCCATTCACTCATTTATTGAGGACTATGTCACTTCCCATTGGTGAATTGTGGACTTTTTCAGGACCCTGGAATTAACAGTAAATGCCTGGATTCTCCATTAATTCCCCATTAACAGCTGCTAAACCTTCACCTGATTTCAAAACTCCATGCTCCACACTATGAATGCTGTGTGTTAGGATGTATTATGCCCCCATAAAGTCAACATTGCTTACCAGTTTCTGGTTTTAAACATTAGATAATAAGATAAGATAAACTTTATTGATTCCCCGAGGGGGAAATTCGTGTAAAAGTTAATAGCGTGAACTACAGCTATGCCATTTTTTTTTAACCACTGTTGAACTTTGTATTTAGATATGCTATCTAAGATGGACTGGTCAGTTGACCACTAAAAGTTGCCCACTAAAAAAAACCATCTAGGTATTTTTTACAGATTGTGCAGATTGTTTGCATGTTGTGCTACATCTTGACAAAATCAGTACATACTTGTAAAGTAGTAATGGTTTTGTAAAAGGTTTTTGGCTGAGGGATGCCAAACGTGCCACTGAGCAACCATTGGGGAAAAAAATAAATAAATTCAAGATGATGTAGATAAGTGTAGTCTTTGTAGACCTTTTACAAACACTAACAGCCATACCAAAAATTGAAGCAAAATAGGAAAAAAAACATAAAAATCAACTTTTTATATAATGCAAGACAAATGGGGACAGTGTATAAAGAAAACAACAGTTATTTTATGTCACATTTCTGTGACTTGCTATCTTCTCTTTGGTCTGGCTCTGTTTGTCTGACTGACCCAGTAGGAATGTTAATGTCCCATTTCAGTTGGCTGAAATGGGTTCTTGCTCTGCGTCTGTCTGGACGAGGGACACAGAGGGAAGCCAGTGGGACAGGAGAAAATATTCTATATCCTGGGTGACTCTGCTGTTCTAGAGGATTACAAAGGGTTTAACTGGCGGATGAAGGGAAGGAAAGTGGTAAGTGACATTTCTGGTCTGGGAATATGGCAATCAGCAGCATGGAGTCCCGCCAAGTCTACCGGCCTGGCCAGAAAATGCTAAAAAGGCTTTTGAGAGTGTAAACAAACGCAGCGCTGGCTAGCAGTGCCGGAGTGGATAGGAGGGAAGGGAGAGGGGAGTCCGGGGGGACAGATCTGTTAACCATCAGTGGCTGCGTTTCATCCCGCCGCCCGTCTCCAAAAACTTTCAAGGGAGGCTTTGTGTACCTGCTCTGCAGACAGGAGCTGGGAATTTCGGGAACAGGAAGCCAAGCCCTAACCCCGGCACCCCCCTCCCCCCCTCCTATCTCTCCTTTCCCTCCTTCCACACACCTCAACCTTTCCTTTTCCCCATTCCCCTAACTAGCCCTGCTGCACACACCTAACTTTCACTGCATGTGATGCGCTCTTTCTGCCATCACCCATTAACCTTCTTCCCTCATACCAACACTGAATGAGCATGAACATACACACACCCAGGTGCGCACGCTGGCAGGTAAAGTCGATGGCGGGACATCAGGGTGTCCCGCTGCTCCTCCCTTTATCAAAGGATAAACACTGTCGTTTGAGGTGGAAAAGAATGCAGGCATGAATATTTGCAGTGTATAAATGCTGGCCTGCTTCCTACATGCTGAATAATATGGAGGTGGAGGCATTTAAACCACAATCCATAATTCATGACTCCCGAACCACCCTCGGAGAGATTTCGACCTTTGACAGAGTTCACTATGTTAATGGTTTCAGGTAGACCATGAGCTACTCGGTACCGTTGAGCCACACACTCTGTGCCAGTTCACATCACTACTTTGTGTCCTAGAAGACTATTAAACATGACAAAAACACACTCACGCACACACACTGTAGGGCCATTTTTTGTTTCGCTGTGATCCTGTGCAGCAGGTAGAAATGTATGTATTATTGAAGAACACCGACTGTCCAGTCACACAGCGCAACAGGTCTGAAGGGGCTCTCCATGTGCAAATTGCAAGGAGCTAGACAGTGAACATAACATACCACACCTAAAAAGTTAAACCACATTTATAAAGCTAATATGTGTTTTGTCTCCAAGGAAAGAAGAATATCATTGCAGTTTTATCTGGGCTTACAAGCTATATTGGAAAAATGAACTCCACCATCAACAAAAACCAGAAAGCAAAATCTTTAAACCTTCTAGCTACTTTTGAATAGCCCATGTAATGCTTATTTATGTTGTGTGTTGCTGCTGAAACTTTTGTCAACGTAAGTGTGTCTAAGCCCATGTTCCTTCAAGCCCACTGTTCCTCTACCCCTCTGAAACATAGAGCCTTGCTGATTAGATTAACATCAATTTTATTATATTGTTTAAAAGACACAAGGTGTCTTCTTTTGTATAAGAATTAGAAGAAACTCCTTTCACCCACATTTCACCAGTGTTATTCCCATCTAAGATAGTAACATCAGCTGCCTGGAAGACTTCTGGTCTCTGGACTCTACAATGAGGTAAACATTACTTCTCCTCAGCCTTTTTAATTTGAATCCAAGCATAGCGTAAGTGGCGCAGACAACCCTGAAGACATTACTTGAAATACACACCAAAATAAAGAAGATCAGTGAGGGAGGAAAGGCAGGAGCAGGGCGATGTCAATGCTCTTTTCTCTCTGTGTGCCTCCTTGTTTTTGCTGGAGTTCTTGTGGAGTTGTCAAACCTCATCAGTCTCAACCAAAGTAATGTTTCAATTCAAACTCCACATCTAGCCAAGGACGGTTGACATCCCCGGCTATGTTCTTGCTCTGCCTATTGTATTAGGACGCATCCACTGGTGACTTGCACCATTTCCGAAACCACATATTATACTATTAGAGCTTACTGATTTACCCAAAATGTAGTACTCAGTGTGCAGGATGCAGACAGTTGCACATTTGTAGATGTTGTTCTGCTTCTGGAAAAAAGTTCCAGTGGATCAATGACTAGTCTACCTTGAATACTGTATCCCATAATCTAAAACATCTCTACAGTAGGTTACAGTGATCATGTGACCAGTTTAAGATTGCACCACAGCATAATCACTTTTAGGATAAGACATGGCGAGAAATACATCTTTAATTGAGCAGATGACCATGCGAATCTCTTGTGATTTTGAAACCTTTAGTTAAACTTAGTAACTTAATAATTAATCCCACAAAACCAGCCAAGCAGGCAGCACTTAGAACCGCTCCATTTCTGAAACAACCCCAATGGGACCTGAGGTTGTGCTGAGACGTGTGTGATGTTATCATGGGTTTCTGAAGAGTCAATTTGAAACCAGTTTTTTGGGTCTTTGGACAATGCCACAATGGCAATGAGCTTACTCATCCCGAAATAGCCAAATACCCGGAACAGACAAACCTGGCAACTGGTTGAAACATGCCCAGCTAACTTTAGTCACCACAAGCTACTTAGCTTAGCTAGACCTTGTTCATGCTAAGCTATGATGCTAACTATCCATTACCTTACATTCATTCTAATCTATCAATCCATCTTCACTTCTGATGCTGCTACCCAAATGACATTTGAAAACACTATTGCTGAAGCATAAACAAGGCCTGACAGAGCTCCAACCAAGCTCCAATGGGACCCTTGACTAGCTCATGCTCAGCTAACCGACCATGCCCTCTGAGTTGACTAACTGTGGCCTGGGGGCCTGAGGCTCCACAAGGCTTCAGTGGAGCTTGGTCCAGGAAAAGGTAGCTAATTGAAACCTGTTTAGCAGTCTGATCAGTTGATCTGGGAGAGCCAGGTCAACCAGGAGGGTGACTCAGGTAGAAAAGCCTGCTGTTGGGGCTGCTGCTACGGGCTAGTGGCCGACAAGCTCGAGGACATCCTCCAGTTACCGCAGTAGCAGCTTTCAACCATGAGCAAAGGTTGCTGCTTCCTATTGCTAAGCTAGTTTCATCATTGTAACCTTCCAGGTCAACACAGTCTGTTAGAACAATTGACATCACAACAAGCCGTATTATATTTATGATAAGAATGAGTATTCTGGGCAGCATGGTGGCTTGGTGGTTAGCACTGTTGCTTCACAGAAGGTTCCTGGTTAGAACCTTTTCAGGGGCCTTTCTGTGTGGAGTTTGCATGTTCTCCCCGTGCTTGTGTGGGCTTCCTCCCACGGTCCAAAGACATGCATGTTAGGTTAATTGGTGGCTATAAATCGTCCGTAGGAGTGATTGTGAGTGTGGGTGGTTGTTCATCTACATGTGGCCCTGCAATGGACTGGTGACCTGTCCAGGGTTTACCCCTGCCTTTCGCCCGAAGAGAGCTGGGATAGACTCCAGCAGGATCCCTGAGACCCTGCATAGGATCAAGCGAAAAGCTGACCTCAAACAAGAGTTAAGCTGCCAGTTTGTGGCATAGATAACGAATGGATGATTATTCTCCAAGAGGTCTTCATTTAAGGTTCAAGGTCAAAAATGCTTAGTGTTAGGCAGTTAAAGTGATGATAACTAGCCATTACTACCATAGACCACTAATGCAGCTAATTATGAATTAAAATTGGTGCTTTATGTAATTTTACTGATGAGGTGGATAAAAATCCACCCCCGTCGGAGCAGTCATGGATTAAAACATTTTGTTTTCTTTTTTTTTTTTTAGAGCTAGCATCTAGTGCTCATTTGAGGAACTAAACTTCCACGTTGGATTCAAATGAGGAATACGAGAAATTTTCTCTTGATTAGAAACAGGTTTTTGTTTCCTTCTGTTATATCAAATACACTTTCCTTTTCAAAATGAGTGAAAAATTTCATTCTTTAAACTTTACCAGTCTTATCTCTGAAAGCACATGTAAAGAAAAGGCATTTCAAAAGGCCTGGAATATCAAGAAGTACAAATATCTTTTGTTTTTAATGTGCATAATGTTCATCAAAGCTTACTGCTAAGATTGAAAAAACAAACAAACATATAATTAACACATTGGAAATTTAACATATAATCATATTAGCCTCAAAAAGAATATATGTATTTTTTAACACTCTACTTTCCAAGTCTTTAAGCTAAACAGCTATTTGTGCATTAATCCAAATGGTGAAGAGAAATACTCGTCCCTGGCACTGGGCTGACAAAGATCATAAAGGCTTCATTGTGAATGCTGACTTGTCTCCCAGTATGCTAAATTAAAAAATGGATGTAACCTAACACTGGAAGGTAGCGGTGATAAGATCTGGAGTCAGCCCGTGTCCCTGCAGGCCCTGCTCCACCTCAGTACAACACAAGGAAAGGCAGCCCATCACTGACACGAGGTGTTCAGGAAGCAGCGGACACCCCACAGATCCGCAGATAATATATATCTGGCAAATAAATTCATTCCTGAAACTTAAATTACAGTCGCCTTTCAAAGCCTCTCAAAGCCTGCGGCGGTGTTTGTCTGAAAGAGGAAATGCTAGGTGTTAGCTGACAGTTGCTGCACGTAATGAGCTGTGCACGTGTGCTCATTTGCTCATGTATGACTTTGTTGTGTATGTGATTACAGAATCATTGTAAATAGCTGTCAGTGAGTGTGTTTCATGCACATTATGACTAAATTTGTTGGTGCACATGTGTGTGTGTGTGTGTTCAGCACCAGAGTCACAACGTAGCACCATGACAACAGTGAAGCTGTCTGATCCTCCCTGTCTAATTGTCTGTGACCTCGTAACTGGAGACGCATTCTCAAGGCAGGAGGAGGACCTTTCACACGGCAATCACTTTTGGATTTGTCCTCTATGCATCTCCTGAATGCTGTTGCCAAAAAGAGCTGTGTTTGTATATCTTTGCGCGTGATGAAAGTGCTAGTATACGCAGGTGCGGCCGATTCTTTATAATCTCAACTCACTTAGTGTGTTTGAACTTTGTTGCATGGGAGAAATTAATATGAAGTGGACCGATACGTATCGATCAAACATCCAACACATGTTAACAATAGCCTTATGTGTTGAAATGGAGGATATAACTCAATATAGCATAAATAACTATAAGAAGTCAAAATTCATCAAAATGGAAATCTTAATTTTCTCCAAGTTTTTCACTGTTAAATTCTGAGGTGATGGAAAAGGAATGAACAAAATGTAATTTTGGTGCATTTCTTAAGTCCTTTTTAATCATTTGATCAGTAAATTATGCGACCACAAGAAATTGTACAAACACCACTGCCGATTATCTCCAAAAGCTTGTCACCTGCTCAAAATACATTATCTATCAAAGTTTTATGCTAATGAAACAGTCTCCTGTCACTGTTTTGCTTTTGTTTGTTTTTAAAGGAGAGAAATTATTGTTTTTACAAGAGTGTAACCCTGCCCTTTTTAAAGTAAATGAAACATCAGTTTCAACAAATCAAAGTAAAGCATTTCTCCATGTGGAAGACTGACTCCCTGTATACATGGGAAATGAAACACAAGCCCTGTTGCATTATACTGTATTTGTCTAATTTCATGACCAAAAAGTCTGAAATATGTTTAATATGTACACATACCATATTTTATATTGCAAGCCTGATTTCCATTCCCATTTTCATCCACAAATGAAATTAGACACTCCCCTACTTAGCAAGATGAAAGTTGGTTTATGGACTTTGTGGTGCGCTGCGTATCTTTGTTCTAACATTTAGTTTTTGTTAAGGTTTTAGCATCATTCTGTTTTGAATTTATTTTCTTCTTAGCTTCCTGTCCGTGTTTCACACCCAGATTCTTTTACTGATTTCTGCACCTGCATCGCATTAGCCATTACTCTCCCCTGTGTATGTGCTCCTTAGTTTTCATTTTTTTCCTCGGCCATATTCTCCGGACCAGTTGTTACCTTAGCTTAGGGTTAGTCTTAAACCCTGTCTTAACCGTGTATATAATGTAAGACCCGGTGTGCGTTTTTAAACCTCATTGCTTTGGTGTTAGCACCTGTGGTTTAAGCCACAGCTGTAAGGTTAGCTTGATTTAAGTTGCTGCGTCTTCAAGAAATATCGCATCAACCACTAATTATCTTTTTACCTGCGTATATTTAAATCAGATACAGGTAAGTTTGTATCATGGATCAGGCATGTATCAGAGCCTACAAGTTAATTTGTTAATATTTACGCTCATTTAGGCCCATGCAGGGTGCTTGCTTCTAAATAAAAGACTAACAGGATAATGGACCATTATTGTGCCATAAATATTCACCAGGATAATTACATGGAGACTGAAAAACACACAAACACATATTATGTGTAGTTTTTGACCCTTTGGTGATGCCAGTTTTTGTCTAATGCTTGTATTCATGTTCTTTCTGCTTATAAAGCTTTGTTAAATTGTAATGTCAATGTAAAAGTCAAATAGCAGGTGACTCTTTGCATTAAAGATATTAACAATTTTAAAGAAATAAGAAAAATGGCTTTAGGCTTTGCCAAGGTGACTGCCAGTATTATGTGGAAGATCAGCAAGTGATTTGGAGGATTTTGTTTGTAATTTTAGAAATATATTGAAGCAGCTGAAGAAAAACTGTAGTAAATCATTTGTTTTGTAGCCTACACACTTCAAAGCAAAACAAGTTATTCACTTGAGCAATGAAATAGCCGGATTAAACCCTCTCAAACAGTTCCTTTTTATTTCTTTAAATTGTAGATGATCTATGCAACATTTTCTAAATATTGCAGGATTCCACTAAAAACCTTTCTTATTATTTTTTATGAAGTTACAAGGCAATCCTTCCCACTTAAATTACAAAGTACTGGTGGAAGTACTTTTCTCCTGCAGGCTATTTACAGGCTTCCCAGGGAATGCACTCTCCTATCTCTGCACTGTCTGCTTTTTCCTCCATCTGTCTGCAGAGATCGGCCTGTTCTGATGTCTCTGTTGTGTTCCTCCATAAAGGGGCCTCAGTAATGGCCCCTGTCACACACAAAGGTATTAAGGCCTAAAGCCTCTCTCTCTCTCTCTCTCTCTTCCTCCGACGCCACTGGCAGTTGAACCAAGGGAATAATTTGATTTGGTATTTTATGCTGGAAAAGAGCCTTTCTTCCCAAGCCACATTTGCACTTGGCTTCTCCTCAGCTCCACAGCCCCCTGAAAGACTTTACATGACATTAACACATTTCAGAGAGCATTATGGCTTGAAAAGAGATTTGTCTAGACAAAGACGTGGTTTATTTGTAGTTAGAGCTTCATTTCCTGCCTGTTCCTTCTCCTGCACTCTTTCCCTGCACCTTTTTGCCCCCTCCCCTGCTGCCCCTCCTCCCTCTGTGACTCCTGCCGGGCGCACAATGGTTGGCGTCCTGACAGGTAAGAGGATTTCAATTAGTTTACCCCAGAATGGGCCCGGCAAAACGTGATTAATGAAAGCAATTAGTCTCTGTCATGTCTTCAGCACACTCCTGCTAAATCACCGGACTGCTCCTCGCTGACGCTAAGAGCAAATTACATCACCCGGATCCTCTCACTCTCGGCCTCTTTATGAGCTCCCTGAGCCTCAATGAAGAGAGTAACTGAAAGGGAGAGGAGCGAAACCCAGCTGATACCCATGAGTCAGTTTTTGCTCTTTAAGAGCATGCCCCATAAACATCTACAGTTTCTAAAGACTAGCAATAAAAAAGGATAATACTAATCTTTTTTTTTTTTTTTTTTACAAATACGATATAAAAAGAGTTAGAAAACTGCCTGCATGAAAATGAACAGTAATGATAAACTGAGAAAAATAATATAAATCATGATAGATGTTCTTTGCCCATGTGTGTCGTAGTATAGCCAAGCAGTGCGTGTGTGTGTGTTTCTAAATGAGCAGTAAATCGATCAGGGACCACAATTTTGCCCCCTTGATTATAGCGCAGATGATCTACAGCATCACCTAAATGTTTACACTTCATAACATCATACAAAGTTATAAATGACAGTGGGATTTATGAAGACTGTTTCAAACTTCCACGCTTCAAAGTCTGCGAGCCTTATGGGTTTCTGTCACGGAACCATGGCAGAAGAAAAAAAAAAAAAGTCAAATTGAATAAAAGGGAATTCACTGAGCCATAGATAATGTTTTGCTAGCTGCAGGCTGGGCGGACCTCAGCCAAGAGTAATCACTGCGCACTAAGAGGGAAACAGCCCCACCTGCTCCATAACCGTTGCATGCGTGCTTCCTCTTCTCACAGGTCTTTTGAGTGATATATTTATGCCCCAATGCCTGTACCGACACAAATCCATCATGTACTTTCTCTCAAAACGTTTGCTCTTCATTCTGTAACTGAAATCCCATTAATTCATGCTGAGACCTTTTTTGTTATTTGATATACATTTGGAACATTTCAAGCGCAGAACTTTCACCCAGAAGACAGCGCTTCATGTGTTGTGTATCACCATTTCTGCAGTTTGTCATGGTTTAATTTTTAGTTACTTTCACTGTTTGGTTATGTGACGAAAAGTACATGTCTTAAAAATTACAGTTAGAATAGACCCTTAACTACAAGTTAAACAGCTTTGTTTGACATCAGCAGTAAGCTTCTTCTACATTATCCTTGTCAGTGATGACAAAGTTCCACCATGTAATAAAGCTTGATTTGTGCTTAAGCGTCAAATCGACACCATATGGGGAGACACCCCACGCTATAAGCTACGCTGGACTCTGAGATGTTTCTCTCGAAAATGTTACTAAGTGTCATGACGATGCGGACCACAGCTAATGTGATCGATCCTCTTGGTAGCATTGTTCTCTTCACCTTTGTATTTAATATTAATAGTTTTTTGTTGTTTTTCTACCTAAATTATATCCGCTAGGTGGCAGAACCAGTCGAAACAGGTGATCACCGCTGCATTTGGGCTTTTGGATACAAAAACTTCTGGTTTTGAAAAAAAAATTAACAATACAGAACTCCCACTGATTAGGAAAGTGCTGATTTAGCGTGAGGCTAAGGACAAAAAGGGGAAGAATGATGACGTGATGAACCTCACAAGAAATTCCAGGCTATGTTCCTGTCATTTCGACTCAGAAAATATCATCACTGATGGGAAGATGAGTGGTGATCTTTTCTACTTTTCTAACTGAAGGGAAATACTAGCACAGAAAGGTTCCCATCTACAAAGCCCCAGAAGAAGGTGAGTTCTGCCTCCATACATGTAATAATGGGGTAATTGGGAAGCCCCTATTACAGAGCAACGCAAACGACAAAGTAAAAGCATAAATGGCAACAGGGACATATGTCCTTTGTGTACACTAGATGCATAGTTGCTACACAGAAGCATAAATCAAGCTAAAGTGTAATCATCAGGGAATAGCTGCAAAGATCTTAATTAAACCTTTTAGGGTCTGGGGGTTTTGGGTTTGTGTTTTTTGGGGGTTTTTGTTCTTGGTATTCTGGTGTTCTGTCTGCCTTTTTCTTGTATTCCTTATGCCTTTTTTCCTACACTCTGCTGTACTTCCTGTTTTACTTTGAAAGTTTGTCTTTCCCTCGTTGAGTTCTGTTTTACTTCCTTGTGTTAATTACCCTGATTGCTTTCACCTGTGTCCCTGTCTTTAGATTCTCATCTTTTCTCTCTGGTTGCCGGGCCATTTGCCTTATTCTGTTTTACCCTGATTTCTCGTGTTACCATGTCTTGTCTCCTGCCTCCTTTGGATGGTCTCTGCCTCTTGTTATCATTCTTCATCTAGTTTTTTATTTGCTGTACTGCATACCTTGGCAATTGGATTAAATCTTGAGAAGGATAAAAAACAACTCTTTGAAAAAATAGGCAAAAACTGAACATCAAAATTAAAACAGAACAAGTTATTATTAGGTCCTGCTTATGGGGCCAAAATATTTCTCTGAAAGTCTTGGGAAGTTATATCACTGCTCTAAATGTCAGACCATCAGGAGTCAATGGGGCTGCTGTAAGATGTTGAATTTTCCTCAGGGCAGCCATGGTGTAAAACTTTAATTATGACTCTAAATTCATTCTTTTCTTCACAATATCAGTGCCTGAGATATATTCTGCTAAAACCATCAACAGCAGTGATTAGTGTTTGTTTTTCTTTATGACGGATATTTAATTATTGTTTCACAATTAACAATCCCTTCAGGGAAGTTTTGTATTTATTGGCATGTCTGGCAAACTATTAGCTTTATTATACTGCCATCCGTTCTTTTTTTTTTCCCCCCGCCTCATTGTTAAAACACATTTCTGAATAAATGCCATAAAATTGATTCACCCGGTCTAAGGTTAAACTGCTAAATCCTGTGTTGGCTTGTGTGTGGCCTTTGAAAAGGTGTGTTCACAATGATAGGGCTTGCATATTTTGATGTGATCCTATTTCTTCATTTCCTGCACTGGCTGGGAACCGGGGAGCAGCACAGGCTTCAACTACACCAGACTCTCCTCCACAGTAATTCTTTCTCTTCCTCTCTTGCCCTGTCAGTCAGATAGAGGATACCAATTTGATGGGCTCCTTTCTGTTGGAAATGGTATGAATGGAGGTCTTTGACATACACCCTGACCTGTCTACTCCGCTTCTCAACACATAAAGGCCAATTCTATCTTGTAGCACCATGTTTCAGACCAACAGACATTCCTAAGCGCCGGCGTGCATTCATATTGCACGTTTGCATCTGCAGCACTTCGCTTATGTACCATGGCTTTTGAGCGTCCTATTTCTTCCTGTAAAGCAACAAAATGAGACTACCTTGTCAAGCTGTCATGCTTTAGGACAGTAACATCTAAGACTCAACACCAGCACCGCGCCTCATCACTCAGAAATTAGAAAAGCCAACATATCTGCTCATACGCACATTTTTCTCACATCATCTGTCAGCCTCTTTCTTTTTCCGTTCACCTTTCCTGTTGTCTAAGGTTTTCCTGTCACTAAGCCAAAATCTAATTGTTTAAAGCTTGGTTAGCTTCCAAGACTTTGATGTTTTTCCCCAAGCTTCAAAAGAACATAATAACAATGACTGCAGGGTAAGCCAGGTAGCCAGGAGTATTTTACCCACAACGTCTTCATGTCACTGGCATGGTTTGGAGACTTTTACTGGGTTGAAAAGTGTACAAAAGGAAGCAGACTCATTAGCGGTTTCTCAGACGGCTTGTTTGAGGCCCAGGGATATTTTCTGGCTTGCCACTGACTTTTCAGTATGAGCTCAGGTAAATATCCGCCGTGTACGGTGTCAAAGATAAAAATGGTGCGCAGTCTGTTCTATTTTAAAAGCAATGTTGTGGTTTCTGTAATTGACACTGTATTGCTGCGTGAGATTTTCACACATTGTTACTTGGCTAACCACAATGCCCAGTATTTAAGGGTCTGGAATGATTGAGCCAGTAAAGAATAGACAAGATGGGATAATATGTTACAGATTTAACCTTGGCAGTACTTCAGAAAAACTGTTCTGATACTACCAGGGATAGTTATCTTTTCATATATTATATTATCTACAAAAAAAAAGCAAGACAGTTTTTTGTTGCTGATTTAGTATTACCTGAACTGAAGTTAGTTTCTTTTTTAATTTAGTACAAAAGCACATTGATGATTTAATTCACTGACATGCCTTTTTTTTTTTAATTTAACTCTTATTGGTCTAGTTTAGCAGCAGTGCTTTAGCAAAATCGATAATGTTGTGCATTCAGCTTTAACTAACACACCAACACACAATGAACACAATGAACCATGCTTTAGTGATCCCAGATCTGACGTCTCGTCTATTACCTACATTTGGTACTTAAGGCTCAGTAACAGCACTGATAAGTGCTATGTGGACCTGAACTCGCCCACAATTTATGAACTTGTCCGAACCTGGGTTTTGGACGTTTGTAATACAAGCTCGATGTGACCCACATTTCAGAAGTGGGTTTTGACATGGGATACGACAAGTATCGTGAGGGCCAGGCAAGGCTGAAAGGCCTAAAGAAAATGTTGATTTGGGCCACGTCTGGTGGATATGTGGCTACGTTTGTGCAGCCAGTCTCACCTTGAGTCGATGCCATCGGTCAAAACCGAATACTGGGCCAAAGAAAACGGCAGATATGGGTCAAACATTCTTTGTTACCGAGGTTGTGCCTTGTATTTGGGTGAACTTCACTGTATGTCTGCATAACTCTTGAAAACAAGAGGGTTTTTTTTATTGTTCTTTTTTTTATTTAGTGATTTTCTATTTAAAAATTATCATTTTCCCCTCATTTTGATTTACACAAATCACACCACACAACCTAAAGACATCCCTGTTGTTTTTCACTTGCTTGTAATATAATTCTGTCGAGGGAACCAGCACATGACAACAATAAGCATTAGATTGCGTTACACTTTCTTGTGTTTTACTCCACATAACATTAGTTCACTTTTCACACAACAGTGATCCAATTTCTGTGTTTCTCTGTAACAAGTATTGTTTAGTGTGGAGGTTGCCAGCAGCAGGTTAGCACCTACTCAGCCCTGCTAACATGATATGCATTCACCTCCATTGGGATATGCTCTGCGTGTTCTATTTATGGATGCTGGGTAAAATGACACTTCGCCCTCAAACCCTTCTGTCTGAAAGAAAAAAAAATGATAATTCAGAGAATGTTCTCATATGTTACATGCAGAACAGATTGGGACAAGATCTGAAGAAGCTTGAATAAGATGTAAGCTGTAGACTTGAACATATGTAGATGTTTACTGAGTGCATAGTCTGTGTGATGTCAGACTTGACTCATTTATGAATATAGCAAATGGATGTGTTCAGAAAATGTCTGTGTTGTGACTGATATGAAAACAGGAAGAATACAAAGTGCGTTGAGGAACAAAAAAGGCAATTCAAACAAAGTCGTACACAAAAAATATTTGAAGCTTGTTCAGGTTGCAGGCAGTTGTGATTTGCTCTTTAAAAGTCAGATATTTTGGACAGACTCACCACCCTGTTACCTCCAAGTGATCCAATCAAAATTTGAGCGTCCAGACATTGGTGAACGATCTGCATGGTTCCTGTGGTATAAACGTAGGATTCAGTTACAACCTAGCTAGGCTGCTGAAAAAAAAGCCAGTGTCATGCCAGGAGACAAACAATTTTAGCATCTTTTTCCTTTACATTTGTTCTTCGTGTTGTTCTTGACAGAATCTTATGAGTTCAAAAGTGATGTGAAAGAACTTCTGAAATGCAGTCTAAGTACACTATGTCTGACTGAGACTCATCTTTACAAATTCGAACGAGACAAATTTCCAAACCCCTGCAAACTATGTGTTGTGGAAAATATTATTGTCTCTGTTCTAGTCTCTAGAAGTCTAAGGATTCTGGGTAAGATCAACGATTAACCTTAAATAAGAAGACTTGATGATGGCTGGATTTTCAATAAATGTATTCTTCATCTTTCATGCAAAAAGGGATCATACCTTACACCTCAGCAGTTGATGCAGAATGACAAACAGACAGTAAGCTTTAACAGTACGTCCAAGACCAAACACTGAGATAGGAATTCTGCTTGGCGCCCATGATGACATCACACAAGAGAAACTCAGACAGGACGACTGTATCAGAAATGATGTCCATGAATGTTCTGGAATAAAGAGGTCCCTGTCACCTTTAGACCTTAAGGCGCCAAGTTTACAGCAAACTTGGTTTGGATCCAATTTTATTCTATGAAGGTATTTTCCTGTAAATACTGTCTATTTCCACAATAGACGATATTTTAACTTGAATTCCTGGATATTGTCAGAGGTTCCTGTGAGGAATAAGCATAGGTGTCAACAATGATGTTTTCTACATCAGACCAAAGAGTCAAATTTAGATTTTATGCATCATCCAACATAGCAGTACTGGTGATAACTGTTGTATGAATATGATTAAGTACTGTATTAACAAACAGGCAAGGGAGGTATATAAAAATATACTAAAAAATGGTTTTACACTCTAATAGTTACTAGCAGCATGAACGCTGCAAAGCAAAATGAGAATAGGATGCAGTAACTTCAGCAGTGCAACAGTTTTTCGATTTCTTAAACGAGCAGTGTTAGGAGCTTGCAGCTAACCTACAGTTAGCCTTAACCACTCATTTCTGCTTGCCATCCATCAATCTGTTTGAAATACAGAACATGTTCCCCTAGATTTCAACGCAAAGAAGTACAATCTTTTTAGTGACGAGTTGGCTTGATCCTAATGCTAATGATGCTAATGATGCTAATGTTGCTACCACCAATGGTGAGAAGCTTTTTTTACAACAGCCTACATTTGTAGCCTGTACGATTTCACTCACGGTCAAGTGTTTTCTAGGTCTGCTAGTTGACCGTGTTGTTCCAGCTAGCAATGGATGCTAGCACAGCTTAAGAACCAAAAATCCTCTCCAGAAACCACCACACCAACTGTAACTGTTCAATGCACGCGAGCCAAATAATGTTCCCAAAGTGAACGAGGAATTTCACAACTACGTCAGAGAGGTTCCCATAGGAATGATTGTACTTCTGGACGTATCACATGAGAGCACAGAAACAAGTGGGAATGAGGCGTAAAGAGGGGTGATAACACTAACCTGCTCATCTGCCTTTGCATCCATCACCCTGCAGATTTCAGTACAATAGAGCAAGCTGCTCTTAGTTTATTGTCCCTGACATGGGAAAAGTTGCACTGAAGTCTCAGTTGTGTTGTTAAAACTAATTTCCCATGGTGTTTGATTTGACAGTATCTTCTCTCCTTTGGATATTTCTGGAGAGGGAACCAGAGATTCATGTCAGTTAAACCAAGGAATAAAAAGGGAAAGCTGACATGAATTGTGCATGTCAGGATGAAGCCATCACTAAATTATTGTGATGGCTTTGTTACTTTATAAGAAAAGATATGATGGCCTTCAGATGTATGGTGAGGCCAGAGTTGAAAGAACGGATGAGAACAATTGCTCTTTGCCTAACATAATCCATACAAAGCAATTTTATTTCAGTTCACACAGTGTTTTGATGTTTTTGATGATGGAGCCTAGACAGCTTTTTTCTTTGATCCTACTTTATATTTTTCTTGTATGCCATTGTACATTTATGGATAGCAAGTTTTAAATTTGTCCGCGCCATTTTGATTATAATTTGGCAAATAAAAGGACAAAATGTGTAACAAAATTGAAAGATGAAAACGACTGATCACACTGTGATCAGTCGTTGTGAAAATATGATATTGTAATGGCTCTTTTTAATAGTTTGGCCGTCGTATTTTTTATTTCTACATGACCATTATTACAATTATTATTTCTATATTGTTTTATATTTTGATTTAAACACTTGTGACAAAGTTATCCAACTCTCTCCAGGCTGTAAATTCATAGACAGACAGGAAACCATTAGATGTAAAATACATGCGACTAAAGAAGCTCCCTCTCCATCCATCCATAAAATAAGTAAAGTGATTACAAATACCTTTACCAGACAGAATAATGTGTGAAAATGGTTGCTGCATCTGTTTTTACTGAGTCTCTTTTCAACTCTGCAGGATTTCTTTAAGTATCCCAATGCTCCTGTTGAACAAGGAGTGGCTAAAGAGGGAGAAGCCTAACAAGCTCCTTTCTCTGCGTGAAACCAGGCTTCAGCTCACACTTGCAGAAAATGCCACATTCTGCTGGGACAGACGAGGTTTGGCCCATGCTTCAGACACAGCTCGCGGTGAGTCTGCTGGCTGCAGCAGCCGATCAGTCCCCAGCCCCTCTCCTTTTCCTCCAGCAGCTGGAACAGTGGGAATTGCAGGCTGTGATTACTGGCCAAGACGGAGCTGATGTGAGTTCAGACGAAAGCTGCTTTTCACTCTTCCACCAGGAGCTGTTTTTGGAAACCTCCGATTGTGACATTTTGGCAAGGATGAGCGAATGAGCGATGAGCTCTCTCAGCAAAACAATCAGCATTAGCATTTTCGTTTCTGAGGCCAAACACAGCATTAGGGTATTTCTCCTTAAATTAAAATCTGTAACGTCAAAGCAGAAAAAATAAATAAAATAAAGATGTATGAATGCACATATAAGGGAAACTATTTGTATCAGATAGCAAATCCACATTTATTTCCTGGAAACAGTATTTATATATAAGAAGACCTACCCATTTATTTTCATGAAAGCAGGCCGTACAGCATAGAGAGAAAAGTGTACATCAGAATCTTCAGTTTGTTTTTTTCTACCCTTTCTGGAGAACAACGTGATACCTGTGTCTTTCCCAACGCAGTCTGTCTTTGCCATTTCTGCTGCATTTGGCAGTTTGAGAAACTATCTGTATGCATGTGTGTGCCTTATTAAACTTAATATATTTCTGCATTTTTCCTTCCATGTCTGCGTCTTTCTGCCAAACTCAGTCACCAGAGTAAAATGTTTAGCATTTTTTTGAAACCACTATACCTATAATATCAGGTTTTGATGTATCAAGCAGTAAAAGTTGGTCAAGCAGTAAAAAAAGTCTGATTTTTGAGGTTGTAGGGTTGGTGGTGGATAGTAGCTGAATAACTCTTGGAGACCTTGGTTTTACCCCAGAGTGAAACTGTTGTTTCTTCTTTGACACTAGTGTCTTATAAGTTGCATGTGAAATTATTATTGTCGTTTTTTTCAACACTCACGCTTATGTTTGATTTGGGCAGGAAAACAGCTAGTGGGAATTTAATGTCAGAAAAAAAAATTAAATAAGCACAATATCTTATATATTGTGTGTTATTCACTATTGGAAGTAATGAGCATTTCATATGTGTTGAGAGTATTTTTGAGTATAAAAAAATTGAAATTATGGAGAGACTGAGTGTATGTGAGTTAATTTTTATGTATTTTGTATATCCATACCCATTTAGTCCTATGTAGGGTCACGGTGATCTGCTGGAGCCTATCCCAGCTCTCTTTGGATGAAAGCAGGGGTCCACCCTGGACAGGTCTCCAGTCCATCACAGGGCCACATGTAGACAAACAACCATGCACACTTGCAATCACTCCTACAGGTAATTTAGAAACACCAATTAACCTGACATGCATGTCTTTGGACTGTGGGAGAACACAGCGAAATCATGCAAACTTCACACAGAAAGGTGGTGCCAAGGTTTGAACTAGGAACCCTCTTGCTGTGAGGCAACAGTGCTAACCACCAAGCCACCATGCTACCATACTTTGTATATAAAATATAAAAAATTTCGCCGACTTCCAAGCTTGTGAAACACATGAAATGCATATTGTAGGCTTGAGAAAGCACACTTATAGCAAATAATCTGGGTTTACTCTGGCACTGATGGTTCGGTTACAGCATTGGCGAGTGTCATGTGGCCCAGATGTGTCCCCAAGGTCATGAACTGTTGTTGCTTCTTGTTAAGATTTCAAGCTCTTTTTAAGAAAGCAACCTGGAAGTTCAAACCTCAGCATGCTTTGCGCTTTGGTCATTGACTTATCTTCACCAGATGAAGCTGTATGATGGGTAACTTTTATGAAACACTGCTCTTCTGTTCTTCACATGGCGGATTGTCTGCATTGGTTAACTGTATCTTTCTCTGTACGAGAAACTGGCTCATTTTTCCCCTCACAGGCTTTGTTTTCCTCCTGGCTTTCAGTCAGACATGAATTTGCGCTTCTTTTGGGAACTGAGACTGGCTGTACTGTGCAGATGTAGCAAATTAAAACTTTGTGATTTATTGTATTTTGTGATAAGACTTCATGGTCGTGACAAAATCCTGGGATTTGACACCTGAGATGGGACACCTGAGATTTTGTCGTGCCATGCTGACGTGCCACAACTCAGCCTTTGGGTACCCTTGCCTCACCGAAAGAAAAATTTGTGTAAAGGCTGATAACACATAAAACATCTAAGCTATAAAATATTCACTGTTATAACTTTGAAAGAAAGCGATAATTGACATGCAGTATTTTGAACTTATGCAGTTTTTGCCAAATTCTCTCTTTCACTATGCCATTTCATCTCATCTTCTTCCTGTGGTGACAGCAAATGGATTTATGCGTATGTGGTTGCCCAGTAGCCCCTCCACTGTACCCTCCCTACAGAGCCTGTCACACAGCCTGATGTATTCCCCTCCACCCCCACTCCCGCTCCAAGCTTTATGATGGAAACTGATACAAACACTGTGATAGGGTTTCGGGATAAATTATTCACGGTTCCAGCGCTCTCTGCTGCTGTTTCAGTTCTTAGAGGACGTCCATTTCACAAATGGCCCTTTTTTTAGACCTCATCCTTTTAATTGATCCGCGGTAAAGACAATACATGTGTGACTGAGAGCGCGGGACGACTCCACCGTAAAAGTTCAGTGCGGTGCGTTGCGCTGTGGCCGGGTCGGGGTGTGTTTTCGGGCGCCGGCTGCCTGTGCAGCAGGGCATTCGCTGCCTTAAGATTTACTGTCTGGTAAATGAAATGGCTGTCCATCGGTTGGAGGGGCAGCACATCAACAGAGTACCGGCCTAATGTTTCTACCATCTGGAAGGATAGGCCTTTAATTGAAAAGAATTTCTGGACTGAAAGAGAAGAGCTGGACCAAGTCTTCCAGTCCCCCAAGAGAGAGAAGTAATGAAAAGAAAATAACTTCTCTCCTCTTTAGTGCCTATGGAACCCATAAAGAATAACAGGACATGGTGATATAACAGACACACTGCAGTAGTGAGTGGGTGAATAACTTTCATATTACAGCCTACCATCTGCTAAGACGGTTTCGCAGTGAGGAAGCCAATTGGATTAAACATTATGGCCACTTTGCTCACTGCAGCTTTCAGGGCTACCTTCAGGTGGCGGTTCATAAAGCATTTCTTTGTCAGATTTATTTAGACATGAAAGATGTGTTTTTACTTTTGTGTCAGACACACCCACTCCATATTCCCACTTTGAGAGCGGGATTTTTCTTAAAACAAATAGGGGGGGAGAGGAGGCAATGGCAGACATCCCGGAGGCCATAGAGGATAAGTGATGAGTCTACCAGGACTGAAGGCAGAATAACAGCGCACACCTTTAATGTGGCTTCAACCATTGGGATTCACTCTGTCCCAGACACAGCCGGTGTGTGTGTGTGTGTGTGTGTCTGTGTTTGTATGTGAATAACACGTGGATTGGAATCATACAGAACACACATCGCACAAATTATGAATTGGATTGCCTGATGTTTGGACTGCTGTTGAAGACCATAGGTGCAGTGCATATCAAAGCTTTGGTATGCTCCCGTGGCACACAGCCCACAGCCCTCTACCACCTCGACCAGCTGAGTCGTGCTGGCTACCTCAGTGACAACCTTTCAGACTCCCAGACTATTCAGCTATGTGAGAAAATATATCATTTACATCCACTTTGAAAAAAAGAACACCCAACCAAAATGTGCTGTTCGGACCAACTCCATGCTTCCTTTAATGGACAAGTGTGTATGAGGTCATCCGCTAAATCTTTTTAAGCACCCAAGGGAATCCCCCACACCCAAGCCAAACAGATATAGATCCTAAAGATAAACAATAAAGAAAGTTTCAAGTAGGCAACATCAATGGCAGATACTGTACTGTAGCAGATGAAATAAAAGGCAGTAATAATGATAATTTTCAACATTTTTTCACCTCTTTGTAAATATCAGCAGTGTTGAAATGAGCTATACAGGCCCTCCTGTTTGTTTTGGCATTTGTTGCTTTGGGAGCCGTGTCCAGGCGGACACGTACACACAAACGCGTGAAAATGTACACAGTCAGAGTTTGGGATTTTAGACCAGTATTCCCAACCATGTTCCAAGGTGGCTCGTTGCATTACATGTTAATCAGCAGACGAGCCAAGTGACTGGCTGCGATACAGTTCGCTCTCTGGGCTCGGTTGTTTTCAGTCAACAGAGGACCAATGCCATCAGTGGCGACGCCGCAAGCACTAAGGAAAACATAACTGTCGACAGAGTTCGAGTGTCAGAATTATCTTATGGCAGCAAAAACATAATCAGATGTATCTCTAATCACAAAAGCAGCAATGGACGCGGTGCATAAACTGTTTTGTTAAAACAAAGGCCAAGAATAGGCAGGGTCACATAGACTGTGCACTGTGTGTGTGTGTGTGTGTGTGTGGAGGCATGGGTCACAGCTTGTCCACTGACATGGACCCCATTAGATCAGATGACAGCACTTCATAATATTGACACATTCACAGCGTGAGGTGTGCTATTCAAGAGTTCACTGCGCCGGTGATATACTGTACGCACCTGACGTGTCAGGGGCTAATTTTGAACCAGTAAACCGCCTCGGTCACGAGACATAATGAGAGAAAGATGAGCCTTTATGGAGATGTAACTCCAAGAGATGACACGCACGCATCTAAACATTTGGTATGTACAGGCAGATGGGAGCACATTACACAGGTTCACTTGTATGAAAGCTTGATTTGAAAATGAAATCATTTAGCTAGCACGTGACAATATTTATGTTAGAATGTATTTTGTTTACAGCACGCATATGCATGTGTTATTTTACATACTGAACAGTTTTAATACCACTGCATATTTTGGGTATGGTTAGGAGAGAGTTTCTAAATTTCTATCATCGGGGAAAGATTAATACGTTTAAAAATTCTGAAAAAAAAAACAGATTTTAAAGGTATTTTAGGAATTAACTTATTTTACTATAAATACCTGAGTTAGGTAAGGGAGTAAATACTTTCTCTTCTCTGTGTATCTAATAACCTAGTCCAACAGAGACCCTGTTAGTTGAGATAGGGTTATCCTAAAGTGTAAATCAGTTCTTTGTTGAATTAAGGGGTCAGTGGAGTTTTCATAGTTGCTTCAAAACCTCAAGTTTATGAGTCATTCAAAAGCCCAAAATGCAGAAGTAACGACCGGTTTTGACCATTGCTGCTGACCAGCGAATACCATTTTCGCAGTGCTTAAGATTGTTGCATCTCATTTCACAGATTTATTCCTACACAAGGTCAATGTACAAGATGTAAATGAGAACATTTAGAAGTTTGGGAATGTATTTTGTCCCCCTTGCTAGGTGGTGCAATACATTTAAAGCAAGTATGCGCATCCCAGCTAACGAGAGCGCTTTGTCAGACTGAGTTACTGGACAGAGTGGAGAAGGCATTTACCGCCTTACCTAAAGCAGGGGTTGACGGCAAAATAAGCTAATTCCCGAAATGTTGGCGTACCTCCTTAAAGTGTAAACATGTGCTTTCATCTTTTTCAACCCATTATTTTGAGCATTTTATCAGTTATACAGACATTTAAGTTAACTTTCCTGAAAATGACATTTTGACAATAATCACAAAGACTGTTAGGCCAGTAATTCCCAAAGTGTGGGCCGTGGCCCCCTGGTGGGCCGTCGTGGTACTGCAAGCGGCCGTGAGAGGTCATTAAAATTAATGTTTTAAATCCTTGATCTTTTTTAAGTATGTTTTTAATTACTGTAAAATTTTCATGGCATGATTTAAAAAAAACATTAAGAAGTAATAAAACAAACCAGTTAAGTGTTATTCTTCTGCCATCTTAACTTAATATGACAAGTGTCACCTTATTTGTTGACTCTTCACATTAATATTGGAACATAGCTTCTAGTCCTGTATGTTGATCACAGTTGTGATTAAAGGTTTGGGTGGGCTGCAGAGATTTTTCACATTTCGAATTGGACTGCAACAAAACTTTCACGTCATTCCTTCATGTTCCATCAGATCTGCTCCATGTGTTTACTGTCCTGCTGTTCTCTTACTGGTTACCTCAGTGCGGCTCCATCTAGTGGTACAGATGTGTAACGACAACAGAAAGTCCAGTCCTCGATAATAAAACAAATTCAGTTCTGTGGCCTGTTTTTTAATTTTGTATTTTTGATCCAAGTCTAAAATTGAAATTTTTTGTTTTTTTTTGTGTTAGATTAAAAAATGAAAAACGTAATAAAATGTCACTTTTCAATTTTTTATTTTTTTTATTTTTGACAATTAAAAATGGAAAGAATTAATGATATATGGATTGGTAAAGTTACTGAACTTTAACATGGACATTTTCATTTTAAAGTTCTCCCAGGCGGAGGATTTGACAGAAACAAGGCTATTTGTAACAACTGCCAAGTTGAACTCCCCGTTAAAAGTTTCTGCTGTTACTCAGAAATTGCCTGTTTTAATGTTATGATTGTGCTGAGCCAGAATAATTTTGTTGGATTTTGTTTGTAGACTTTTTTTTTCATAAAAACAGGATGACATTAATGCCCTGGCTGTGGCACTAAACTTTATTTTATTTTACATTTTTTAAGATGAGATTTACACTAAATATGTGTTACTGACAAGTGCTGATGTTAAAAGTGTTTAAACAACAAATGTTATGACACTTTAGTTCATATGGCAGCAGAACATTTAAATAAAAGTGCATTTTACACTACTTTTGAATTCATTATATGATTATGCGTATACAATGCGATTAATCGTGATTAATTAGGGAAATAATGCCATTAATCGCGATTAGAAATTTTGATCATTGCCCGGCCCTAGTTTTTTTTTATTGATTTAATTTTACTTCTTTTGGATTCACAAAGTCAGCTGCAAAATTCAGCATAAACGTGTACGTCAACTGCAGTAACGCTTTGAGATCTCAGCTGTGTGGCACAAAAGTTAAATTCCCCATCACCGCCCCAAGTACCCAGAAGACTATATGAAATCGTTTTTCAGCAACAAGACCCTTCAGGTTGGAAATCCGACTGGAATCTCATTTTAGCACCTTTGTTTGTGGTCCAAATCAGATTGGAAGAAATCTCATTTTAATGTGGCTTTTAGCTGTTCAGACTGTCAAGAAATCTTTCTAGATTTAATCTGGAAATTCTAAAAGTCAGATTTGGGCTGGCTCTAAACCCTTCACAGGATTCGGGTTAATTTTCAGTATAGTTTTGGAATTATTATTTCATGTCTCTGTAGGTATTCGAAATCACTAAACCAACCCTCTTTGGACTTTCAGAGAAGGTCAGATTACCTCAGAATAATTTGCCAGTGTTTGGATGGCAAATGAGATCATTATGATGTTGATGGCCCAGAGATGATTCCAGCTCAAGCTGAAGTCTCTCCAATTATGTGTGTGAGGTAAAGTGGCCTCAGCCAAAACCAATGAGAGCTCCCGCGGCTCTCCTCGCCCCCTTGCTCTTAAACAAACACCCCGGTCAGACATCAATAGGAAGCGATTCTGTTTTAGCACGCCCGACCTTTAGCCGCTGTCCCAGTCTGTACCCACCAAGACCAGACCTGCACGTCCCAGACATTTACTCGTAATCACTAATACCAACACGAAAAACCTGGCGTGACCCTCCTCTACCACTGATCGGCCAAGCGTGATGGACAGATGCATTGCTTAGAGAACAGCAGAAGACTAAAATAAATAAAAAGGTGCAGTTGGATGTCAGTGAGGGTTTTAAATGCTGGGTGACGGAAGGTGGAAAAAGGGAGGGGTAGAACAAAGAGTGAGAGAGTGAGAAGGCCTGATTGAGAGCATGTATATATGTGTGTGTGTGTCTGTGTGTGTGTTTCACAGTGAGAGGATAGCAAAGGCAGGGCCCTTGAGGGGAGTCTGTGTTATGCCATGCGATGGGGGCCAGCTGGCAGGGCCCAAAGCTGGCATGACAGAATGTGACAGAGGATCCGGAGAACAGGGACTCAAGGAATCCCGACACAATAATGCGGATGGCAGAGGCTAAAGCCCAGATTTAATCACAGCCATCACCCACCTGCCAATAGAAAATTACACAACAGATATCAATGGCAGCCTCCCCATAGTGTTGAGCCCCCAGCAGCGTTTCCAGGCTCGTCCCAGCTGTCAGTCACTGGGCTTTAATGGGGAAGCCCCCCACACCAAGAACGAGCAACGTTTTGTCACAGCAGGAAAATCACAATTTCTCCAAACAGTTATGGAATTCATGTCTTTGTCCTATTTCATTCTAATGATGAAATGACTTCCCCAAACTACATATTAAGATTTTAAAACTAAAAGTGTTGAGGGAAAAAACAACCTGAAAATGTTTGCTTAAAAAATAAACTATTTGTGTGCATATTTTTTGGTTGGTCTGTTTGTGATATAGTCAAATACTTAATAGAAATATAATCTCTTGATTTTGTGCAGATTTATTGTCTCACCAACTAATGAGTTTAAATAACATTTGTAAGAATCTATATCATCACTTTCTATTATTGAGATTCAACATATTTGTAATCATTTAAAATTCTAAAATGGTGAGGGAAATTAACATTACAGCTCATGTCATTTTAATATTTGTTCTGCAGTTCCAGATGTTTTTAAGAGAAAAATATATGTGTGCTTTTTTTGTCCGGTTGATCAAGGCTCAGCCTTTGCAAATGTACATGTGCGTTGTCTGAAATTAAATCACAGAAAATTTAGACTATATAATGACGTTGTCAGTCTAGAGCGGAGCAGACTTTTTGATTCAAACCAGAGCTTTTTTATTGTCCTGTGCAGACCTCAGTTTCAATCATATATAATCATGTACATGCACACTAATTTCCACACACACACACACACATACACACATTCATCAGGTTAGTATGCGCTGCTCAGTCTTGACAGGTAACGGTCCTGTGGTTTGGATACTAATCAGTCTCTCAAAATGTTTACATTTTTCAGCTGTGCTGCGTGCTCTGACTCTCAGGTGCCCCTCTTACAGATTGCTGCACCACAATTAAGATCTTCCAAAATTAGGGCAGTTTTACCTCCAGAACCCTGTTACACACATGCACACACACACAGATGCATAAAATCCATTTGTGTAACCTTTTCCCTTCAGTTTTCTGTTAAAAAGAATTCTTTTCAGGGGGAAAACAAACAAACAAACAAAAAAAAAATGCATAATTGACGATGATTTTTGATTAATTTTGAATCATATTTGTTTGGAGTATTTAATCCCACTGTTTTACTTTCTGAATCGTTCTCCACTTAACACTATTTATAAGATCAAATTGACTAAAAAACCGGAATCACTCAAATACGCTCCATTTCAGGTTTTCCTTGAGGAACATTTGGTTGGACTGCATGTGTTTATGTTTGCGCGAGCGGGTGTTTATGCTTCCGTTTGTCGGAGCTTGACAGCTATCACGTCTGACACAAAGCAGTTGTTTTGTGAAGGCTTTGCACTGTTGCATGTTCTAATAGCTTCCCTGTGATGGAGGGGAGGGAAGACCTTTGCTGCACGCCGCACTCTCAGCCCTGAGTCCTGCAATATTTACATGTTTACTCTCACAATTTCCATCTGTTGTATCTGGAACAATCAGCGGCGGAGGCCCGGAGAGAAGCGCGGGGAACGGCTTTAAGCCGCCGCTCAACTTGGGTTTCATGATTGGGAGGCTGGGCCTGATTATGCTTGAGTAGAGCTCAGGGAAAGTAGGGTGTTTTTTCTCTTTTTTTTTTCTTTTTTTTTTCTTCAAGGCCTTCTCAAGGTTTCTGGTGGAGGGGCTCCGGGGATCTGCACAAGCTTGCCCTCAGAGAGAAGACTCACTAAGGGTGAGATCAGTCATTACAGGCCTGTTACTCCACTCATGGGCCAAACTCACTAATGGATTTCAGATACAATACAAAATCAATCACCATTTTTGAGATTTGGTCAAAAATTACAAGGCTGATCGTGAAAGAAAACGATCTTGTTTACAGCAGAAAAATAAAGAAAATCCCTCAGACTTAAAAAGAACTTTGACCTTAAAGGGGAACATATTTGTTTTAATTTTCAGTTCTGTAAAATAAAAGTTCTATTAATCCGTTTTATGGTCTTGACTGTCAAAAACAAATTTCAGGCATTTAGAAAGAATTTCCAAAATGCTTTTTACTCGCAGGTTAAAGAAAAAAAAGCTAAGAGTTTAATGAGATATTATCAAAGAATCAACAAGACTGCTACATATGAAATGCTAAATAATCATTTAGAAGTCAAAGGAAAACTATTACTACTGAGAAGGAAAGTTAAACCCCCCCGAGGACAAGTGGGAGCTCCTCGAGAACGGTTGATACTGATGACTGTGTGGATAGAGGGAGAAAGAAAGCAAAGAAACAGAGGCAGGATGAAAGGGTGTGTGAGTCCCTTGTGATGTGGCTGCAGACGTAGCGGGTCCCAGCGTCAGCCTGGCCTAGCGTCGGGTTTCCCCATGCCGGAAGTGGCGCGTTTCCCCTGGCGACAAGCTCTTCCTGCAAAATAAAGAAATCATTAGAAAGATGACAGCTGGACCAGCCAGCACAAAGCCCAGGGGGCTCAGCCTCAGAGAACTGCCACCCAGCATTAGCTAGCTGCGTCTGGCTTAACCAACATGCGCTTCAGAGGGTAAACAACGCTGCTACCAGACGGCTCTCTACAATATCACTCTTCTTTAATGTCACAACCTATCTCATTCCTAATTTTTCTTTTTCTTAATCTCTGATCTGAATGTGCTTATCTGACTCTTGGCCTCACACTTGCACACATCCCTCAACTTCTTCCAGTCCCAGAGAATGACGACTCTGAGAACAATGTGGGGGTTTTGGCCAACAGGCGGGGAAGTATTCTGACATGTTAACCCCAACTCATGCGTGATGAGTATGGAGCTGAAGGCTCCAGGCCCAGGCAGTGACCCCTGGCAATCATGGCGTGTGGCAGCCACACTGGGGCCTCTGCAGCGTGGCCTTCTGGGAGCAAACTGTGCTACATTCCAGCCCCGAGTCCTCCTAAAGCATTTCCTTCACAAACCATCGCCAACTTCTGTCTCCCCGAACACAGAAAAAGAGCCAGAGGACTTAAAGACGCATTAAGAGAGCTCTCCCAAAAACCATCAGTAGTTGACCTCAGCTGAAATGATTACGCTGTAAGGAAGATATTTGAAGCTGATCCCAGAAGATAGTCGAGGAAGAAGTGATGCTGCTCTAAGAGGAAATGATGCTGGACTGTTGTTGCTTGTTATGATTTTCTTAAAAAAAATAATAATTCTACATTGATTTCTTCAAATTACTGTTAAAGAGATCATTAGAGACATGAAAAAATCTCTTATATTTGTTGTTAGAAAAAGTTCTGTCAGTGAAATATAAAGTGAAGCCAAGAGACAGTTAGCCTGTTGCTAGCTCTGAAACATGCCAGATTATAAATTTTATAATGTCTCTTTGGCGCAGTAGCTACAAAATAGTCTGGGTTATAACAAAAATAATAACATATTTTATTCAGTAACTGCTCTTCATGTTAGCAGTTAAAGCTAATTGACCTTTGAAGCTGCATCGCGGGAACTGATGTGAGAAACTAATGTAGCTAGTAAGACAGTGCTGTATTAAGAAGTGGCTGGTATTAGATTTTAATGCTTGAAACACAGCAAGGTTGCGAGTTGGAACTGGAATGTGTTGTTGTACTACATCTAATGAATATTTGAAAAAACCCAGGGACCCAGTCAAGAACAAAATTTAAATATGAAAACCTCTTTCTCTAATCCAGCAAGGACACAGTAGATGTTTGCATCAAGAGGACCGGGTATCTGTAGATTCACTAACGTACATATGGTTATAAATGGCATCCGTTCACTTCCTGCCAGAAAACAATTCAAAATTCAAGACCACCAGTAGATCTGGGAAGCTAGTCTGGCACCTTTACACCATTTACAGGATTACTGGTTCCAACATAAATCATCAAATCTGTAATGCTTTTTTATTCCAATAAATGGTTATAAGAAGTTACATTAATGCTCATATTGTATTTAAAAAAAAAAAAAAAAACCTGTCTGTGTGTGTTGTGGGTGAAAGTGATGATCAAAACATGACACAGCCTCACAGACACCTCCAGGTGCCACGACTCGGTTGCCATGACGATTAGGAGTGACATAGGTTAACACCTGCTAGCGCTCACTCATGGAGATTAATGTGGCTGCTCAAGCAAGGCACACAAAGGCACACACAGCGACGCACTCACGCTAGACTTCTGTCCCCTCTAATGGGGACTGATAAAAGACAGGCTCCATCTCTCACAAACAGGGCTGACTGGGCTGCTCCAGGTCAGCTCTGTGCAACCGCTTCCATGTGCTGCTGCATATAGACACACAGGCCCATGACTAAGAAGCCACGAAGCCACGTTTCTCTGGCTTCAGTTTGCTTCAAAACACAACTGGCAACACTGTGACAGAAGGCCGGTGGCTGCACGAGGCCACTGCGTTTTCTCTCTTGAAGCGAAGCTTCAGAAATGCACGTCAGCGAGTTACTGGAGGCGGCAGCTGAACAGATGTTGGCCGCCTTTTATTTTCTGCCCAACAAAAGTTTTAAGCAACCAAAATAAAAAACTAGCTGTTAATTCATACAGTCAGCACTTTCGCCACACACGCAGAAAATCTTAAATCAGATAGGATGAGCGAGCTGACAGAAACAGCTTTGAGACTGTTGACACACTATAGCTCATTTCCATGGCTGATCTCTGAGCCAGAAGCCATTGTGGTCGTGTCTCAGACTTATTTACACACACAAATGAGGCCAACAGCAGAGGCAGACGTTGCGCTGATGGGAAGATTGCCAGGATCTCCATTTGACGGGACAAACATTCACTGGATGCCCCGTCTATTCTGGAATTAAAGAGTCTGTTCATGCAAATTTTAAAACAGTACATTCTCATTTCAAAGGAGCTGTAGCAACAGAGGGCATTTAATTTCTACTGTTTTCTTTCTCCACTGATAAATAAGCTGAAAAGTTCTCTATGTCCAGATCAACTCAGCACTGGCCCTTAGAAGCAGACATGGCAGTCCACTCTTTAACCTATTGTGCCAGATGGTTTGTAACACAGAACCATCTGGGAAGTTGTCATTGGAGAGTGATTGGAAAAGAGCAGGCACTTTAAAAAAATACTTGACAAGCCAGATTCAGCTACAAACTGGAGAAAATATGGGAGAATTTTAAAGCTTAATGCCGCTGACAGCTGAGAGGTACTGGGTCTTGACTTAATGAATTTTTCCCACAAGTCATTATGATGTCAATCTGTCTGATCTGTGTGGAGGTATTCCTTCTGAAAATAGCCATTTTATTTCACAAATATTCCTTTTACAAATATCTGAGCTTTCGGACAATCAGCTTTCAAATCTCATCCCCCACTTTTTTTTATTTATTTTCCAAAGGTTCATTGTCAGATGAAGCCTTGCTTGATTTTTACAAGCTTGTGTGGTAGCTTTTAATTACCTACATCTGCTAATTTGTAGGTGCTGATCTGTTCTGTAAAAACTTCTGTGTTTATATTAATTTGGAAAACTTTCAGCGCTTTATCTCGTCACATCAATGGCACGTCTGTGCTCGAGTTTGCATGTTTGGTTGAAAAAGTTCTAGGTGTTCTCTTTGAACACAGCCAAACTCAGTTAAAGGTTTCGGTGGGCTGCGGAAATTTTTCACATTTCAAATTGTGTCCTTGGTATTCTGAAGTTTGGGAATGGCTGCTGTAGAGAGAAGCTGAAACGGAAATTAGTTTTACATGGGCTGTCCCTTCAATGCTAATGTGAACCCTGGTTGGTTAAGGATTCCGAATTGGACCAATAGTTGTTCGACAGTTAAAATGGATAAAATAATTGCCGTTTGTGGTGGTGTAGTTTATGGGCAGCGGCAATTATTTTGACTAATTGCTCGCAGCAGCATTAAAAAATAATTTTTAAAATAATGAACTAAAAATGAACTATTTAGTTCATTTTTTGAAATGAACTGAACTAGTGAACTAGTGAACTTAACTAGTTCGTGTAGAAAGTGAACTTGCCCAACACTGCTCACAAGGTAATCCTCTTTTACCAAATAACATTGATAACATTGATAACATTTACATTTAAACTTGAATTCGTTTAAACATATTGAAGTTTAAGTTTAAATGAAAAGGTTCTACTAGAGGTAAGCGGGAAAACAGATTCTTTTGTAATTCGCATGACCCCTTTTAAATGACATGGCCCTTTTTTTAATGATAGAGATTTTTAATACTTTGTGATCGTTTATTAGTTTCCCTCATTCAAGTGTCCTTTGCCGACTTTAAAAGGGGTTTTCACTGGGCCGAACAGCCTCGAGCAGCTCTGAGCCTGCGTGTGTCCCAAAGCAGCATCTGTAAAATCCATTTGGGACACTAAGCCCTTAATGAGGACGGGATGCTTACCTCCTAAAGGCTGATAGTTTTTGGACAACTATAACTCCCCTGGACTTCAGTGTCCATCTGGACCAAATCACTCACGTAGTACTATTGATTTGGCCTTTATAGACTCAGGGATGAACGGAACCCCCTGTTTTTTGGGAGTTTTTTTTTTTTTGTGCTCTTTTTTTCCTTCTCCTTTTGTCTCTGACTGTAGAGCGAAATTGATATGCACTATTAGAGGGTATTTACTGTGTTAGCTTTTTGTTCACATGAAAGCAGTGGTCTGTTTACAGGACTCTAAATGATCGGGATTTGGAAAGCATTATCATCACGGTTAAAACTAGGGAAAGGATACAATGCACTTAATAACGATGAGGAAAGATATGCTCCGACACGGTTCATGGACAAGGCAGAATGTTAGAGTGAATGAATGCCAGATTGGCATATTTTTTTTTTCTGTCGCATATATATTCCACAGAGAATCTAAGGAAGTACATTGTTTTCTGATTTGAAGTATGTTGACATGTAGCTGATCAGCCAGAAGATCCTTGGTTTATAGTAACAATGTGTGTTTTCTTAGAGAACCGATATGAGATTAACATAGTGTAAAAGAATGTCCAAAACCACTCATACAATAGTTATAAAAACAAGCTTGTTCAAGTCAAAATGGGCAGTAATGCTTCCTTCCCATCAGCTAAATCAACCGACAGTCATAACAACAACCTTTTCCCCGTTTCGTACGAGCCAACTCCAGAAATATCTAATACATGTAACAGTGAAGCTCTCGGTCTGTTTTCAAAGTTATTATTATCAGCAATTCGTCACTCAGCATTGAATCTGAAACAAACTCTTGTCTCACTCTGTCACGCTAGGGTTGCCACTATCACAGCAAATAACAACAACAAGGCCTTCGGTCTTTTGTGGAACGACCCTGTGGGCTTCATCCATTCATTCCAGAGTGCCCAAAAATATTGTTTTTTTTGGCAGTTGATCAGCCCCTGTCATTTTGCACATCGCACAAGAAGAAGGAGGGAGGACAAAACAAAGCTCGAAGGTGTAAAAATAGCCTTGAGGCCGCGGGATGCATTGTTTTGGTCACAATAATAAAGGGCGGAGAGACTGGAGCTGAGGCTGGGAATCACCCTCAGGGACGAAGGTGGAGAGGTGGAGTCACGTCAAGAAACAAAGTCCAGGTGACATTCTAGTGTCAGTGTCACCTATTTAGAGCACAGTGCAGTCCTATCAGTGACACAAAACGCTGCAGGCTCTTCATCGCTGTCAATGCTGGCGTGATCCTCACCGGGAGGAGAAGACTGAAAGATTCCTCCACAGAGCTCAAGAAGATCATGTGGATCTTATATAAGCTCCCATTTATCTGTCCGTTTCTAAGAGGTGGGACTCGTGAAGGGAATTGCCGTCATGTCTGTTTTCTCAGTATTGCGAGAAACATTTTGTTCACAATTATAGGACGAGATAAAACAGTGCACTGCACCAGTGACTTATGACTCATATCAGTCACAGTGATCTAGAAAATAAGTCAAACATCTTTGGTAAATTTTGAAATCTTGTGATCCATGTGCCAGATACCAAAGCTACTTTGTCTTAACCTAATTAAGCAATAAAAAAATGGATTCAGATGAAGATATTGAACTCCACATTTGCTTAGGTCTTTCTCAGGTGTGACTCTCTTATGTTTTGAGCTCCAATCTGGGTTTCTGTCCAATGAACGTGGTGGTTGAGCATTTTCTTATGACCAAGTAAGTCTAGGGTAATGGATCCATTTAGCAGTAATATTCCTTAATGGAAACCAACTACTTACAATCGCAAACAACCACAAGCCTTCACAAAGGATTAAATGTACAACAGAGGGAAAAAAAAGCAGGTATACATTTTCCAAATGATGAAAAAAAAATGAAACATCTGCAGTTCTTAGCAGGTTAAGAAAAAAGAAATCTAGTCGAAGGCTTGAAGGGAGGGAGAAAATGCTTTGTCACATTAGATTTCACAGCACTGGTTTGAGCAACAGTGCAGCCGGTTTGGATTTCAAAGCTCTCTGGAACCAAGGAGAAAACAAAAACAAATATTTGTTTTGCGGTTTATGTGTGTTTTTATATGGCAGCGAGATGAGACGCAAATTGAAACCTGGAAAAAGGATGCAGCTGCTGAAATCACCTCAAAGGATCCATCTTTCCAACAATCACGAATAAGCCATGACTTAATCCCCCTTTGAGGAAGAGTTGTGATTCTGATTACTGACCAGCCTGATTATTTGACTTTTAGTTTTTCAATTAAGTTACTCAGATACAGCTTTCAGGGGAAACTGGAACTTTTTTACTTTTTCCTCAAAGGATTTGCTTGGCTTAGCTTGTTCTGTCCTTTCAACTATGGCCTAATCATTTGTTACCAAAGAAATGACGTCAGACATAAAACAAACTTCCACTTCCGAAAGATTGCTGTAGGTTATTTCACCAGGGGTTATTATTAGCGAGTGCGGCTGATGGCAGGCCGCAGTCAGAGGCAGGTTTGGTGAAACGAGGCCATCGGGGACCACTGATTGTGAGTGAAGGGCCCCGATCATCACTCAACACCAGCCGTTACGCGCCTGTTGCTGCTGTTGGTGAGCCCCGCTGGCAGCTAAAATTGAATCTCATGTTGTGTCCTATTTTGGTTTGAGGAACAGGTGATGCGCTTGGCCCAACATGTTCCCTTTGCCTCCACACCACCCCCTTGGGGCTGTTAGCGAATGCAACAACAACATAGTTTTCCAAGAAAAGGAGCAGAGAGGTAATGTGGGTCCTCTGCTCCTGTGACACAGATCGATATGTTATTAACAAAGCCTAAATGTGGCAGGACGTTGGCATGCCTGGCTGTTTTTAACATGGGAAAAAGACATGTTAGGCACGAGCATTTGTAAAGACATCCCTCTCTGATTTTGTTTGGTAAAATAAAGCCGTATTGGACAGCCAGTGGTAATCAATCCAGCAGTGTTTAATTTGCAGCCAGCTTGCGTTGCACAGAGCTGTCTGTCTCGCTTTGTTGGCTTTTGTTGACAAATGCTTGAGTGACTTGAAAAAAATCCATTCAAATTACGCAAACCCTTCTTTCCTGATGCGCTCTGATGAAATCGGCGCAGCACAAAAAAGTTAGCAAGGTGCATGAATAATTTGAACAAGTCATGTTCCACAGTAAATTATATAGTGCTGTGGTCTATGGATTGAACGAAATCAGCAACACAGAGTGGATTTGTGTCATTGTCGGCACACCTGGACTTTCCTCTGCACCTGCCTGTCTGCTTTCAGTGTAAACTTCTCCCAGCCTACCATTTACATGCAGCTCAAGCCCTATTCAAATACCTCCCTCTAAACAGAGGAGCATTTCTAAACAGACGCCATGCTGACCTGTGATTATGCATCGGTTTGTGTAGGGTCGAAGCAGATGGAGAAATTAGAATAATCAAATTGATGCTGCAGACAATAATCCCTTTTTGTTAATCATGTCGAGACATCACTCTAAATATCAAATCTGGCTCATATACGATCTGTTCCTGGCAACTGTAAACATATGTTTTTCTCAATACTCACACAAGTGGTGGGATTGAGGAGAATAACGCTGCACACCTGTGATTGAATTGTTGTTATTTGCCTGGCATGCGACCTAAAAACTTCCCTAAAGTCTCACAGTTATTCTTACCATGTGGGCGATTACAGTGGGAGCAACAAATATGCGCTCACAAATCATACTCCAATCCAGGATGCTTAGACTGGAATACCGGCATGCTTAACGACAAAGACCATGCTAGAGATGTGCATGAGTCACAGCAGAGCGAAAAAAAAGAGAAGTCAAAGGTCCCACATCACTGGTTTCAAGATTGTGTACAGAATATTAGTGTGGACTGTGGGGGTCATTTAAATTATACCAGTTAGAGGTCGAAAAATTCCATCAATGCTGAAATGTTGGGAATTCTTTCAAGGAAATGAGCTGTTTATTTCAAGAACAATGAAGACAAACTGGTGCAGTGGCTGCGCTTTCCTGTGAAAGTGATCACATCTTTATGGCTCCCATCACTGCTCTTTACAGATCTGTTTCCCAGAGGTATTTGACGAGGAGGGCCAAAGCAGGAGGAAGTGTGGGTCTGCAGTCCGCATGTTAACAATGGCTCTCCTCAGACCCCCGGCCCAGGCCCAGCCAGTCATGAAACACCATGGAGATGTTATTGACCTCAAGGTTAACTCTCCTCAGGTAAGCCTGGGAGATAATGGACAAAGAGCAGTTCTTTTACAGGTGGAGTGACACGGCATATCCGCGCAGCGCAACTCCTCTCGCATTGACAGATTTTCTAATTCACTGCAGATTCCCATAAAACTGGGTGGCCAGGGCCAGGACTACCCAACAGAGGGCCCATTCATGCTGGGTGGGATAGGGGGCCTGGCCAAATTAACCTGGATTAATTTAAAAGAGCAAAGGGTCCTAACATCCGAATAAAATGAAGATCAATAAATTAAATGCCCGGGTCAGGATGTCAAGTTGCAGCGATGATCGACTTGCATACGGGGAGTTACGTTCTTTGGCTCAGAACAGGCTCCGAAAAAAAAAAAAACACCACCAAGAGCCTTAATTACTTTATTCCGAGGAAGAGAAGTGCTTCCATGCGTCTCTCTTTACATGCTAGAGTTGTGCTCCTATAAACACTCTCATGTCAGTAAAGAATGCTCATTATTTCTCTCATTTGGCCCTAGGATTAGTTACTGCCACAGAAAAGTCATCAAAGAAACCACTATGAGATGTTTGTATTCCACTCTAAGAATTATTATTCAAATGTGTGATTTATGTCTCTCAGGATTTTCCATTATTTTATAGTTTTTGGGTTTTTTTCCCCCTCATTTTTGGATAGATTCTTCTCTTCTCTTCTCTATATACATATTTTTACAAAGCCTAATTCAATTTTTGAGGAGAATGCAAATTTCTGACACAAAGTTGTACCTTTTCTTCAAGATCGTAAAGTTACAAAAGAAAAAAGAATAAAAAGAACAAAGGTCCTGGTCATGTGCTTTTGTGTTGAAGCAGCTTTACCTAAACCTGAACCACATCATGTCATTCACAGCACGATCAATTATCCAGTGAGGGCAGCCTTGTAAGGAGGCCATCTCATCATGCAGCCATTAATATCTAAACAGTGTCTGCCTGGAGATGACATGTAGGACAATGGAAAGAGGACCACAGAAATGACCAAGTGGCCCAAGGCCAAGCTGTTAGCAGATTAAAGTGACTTAAGGCACGGGAACCAAAATTCTCCATGACAGAAGCCAAGGCGTTTGATACAGAGATTTTATGTAGGTCAACTGAAGGACGAACTTCAAGTTAACTCCAGATTATTTAGATGAGATCCAAATGCATATGTGAATTAAAATGTCTCATATATAAACCCTCTAGTATGAGTTGTTTTGAGAAAGGCACCAAAAGTATATTATGTTTTACTATAAGGATAGTATTGCGAGACAAATTGGTTTATAAAAGTACATTGTAGCCCCCCTCCTCAAGTATTACTCTTGCTGTGCCCACAGTGACTTTCTAAATGAAATACCATTGCTGTCGCTGCCAGCAGGATACTTCCTCAGATTAGCAGGGCTATTTACAAAGTCCACTGGTAATCTGGGCCACATGGGACATACCTGTACTGTGTCAGAGACTGAGCTAGAGTTACACAGCGCGACCAACCAGCCACAATAGCCCACACCAGAATAAGATCCAAAGGGTCCAGTGGGACTGGCCCAGCTCCAAACGGGTTGGCACCGGGTACAACTGGCCTTGTCTCCCCCTGCCAAAACAAGTGGAGGAGCGGGGGGACTGCTGTGTGTACTCTATGTGCATTTGTGTGCAGTGGTGTAAGTGGTATACTGGCTGCTGCTTCTACATCCTTCCTTCCTGCTCTTGTTTTTTGGGGCATACTTTGGTAATTAGCTTGTCTGCAGGTCTTTGAGACACAAAGACAAAGGTTTCCATCAGGTAGAAAAAGGGCAGCCAAGAGTCAAGACCCATAAAGCGCCCATAAGAGATGGTAGCCATGCCTTATGGCTGTGGACAATGACAGCATAAAGGAGTATACTAAAGGAGTGATGGGAGGGCAGTTTTAATGGGGCCTAAAACTGATGGGAAGATAATAGGAGAGAGTCCCCTTGTTTGAACTGCATGCATTATAATCAGACATGTGCGTGCACAGATACAAACCCAGAGCTGCGTGCACATTCACCCGTGTATGTGTGTGTGAGTATAATCTCTGGACATCATTCTTTCTTCCAGGTACTCCTCTCCCTTTCAACTGAGTGAAAATGGCACTTAAGAAACATCTAATTACCTCTGTCCTTATGTATCTCAGATGAAGCCATCCTAATGTTAAACATTACTGGACTTTCAATATTTTGCCCGTCCGTACAACCATAATAATCTGTGATATTTTGTTAGGGGTGCACAATAACTATCGGGCCGATAACAAGAAATTATGACGTAATTCCGATAAGTCCGATATCACGACAAATAGTCCCAATAACATATATATTTTTTGTCAACACAGCAGTGCCTCGCTCCCTCTGAGTCTTAAATGACCGGCAGTGAATGTTATGTTCAAGTAACGTCGGCATAATCAGAAAAACTACTTCTCAATCAGGAAAATCAAGAATACCCCCTCATGCCAGAAAACAACTTGTTAAGTCGGTCATAATTTTAGTAGTTGCTAACTTGAATTGATATTTGCAGTGTTTCTCCTCCTGTTACACATAAAAATGTAAAAAATAGAAAAGGCTGAAAAAACAAGGGAACGTCGGAATTTACGTTACACCTTGAATGCAGCCTGCAGCACAGCGCTGATCACAACAAACATGGCGGCGATGGCATGGAACTTCGTTAAAGTTTCAGAAGAAGATAGTTTGGTGGTTATTTGTGATGAATGCTCCAAGTGTATAATACGAGGAGGGAAGCACAAGCACAAGCTTTAATACATCAAACCTGATCAGCCACCTACAACATAACAATCGCTTCCATGGAGTTTTGAAATCGCGCTAACACGAGCTAATGCTAACGTGTTCAAGCCAGCAGCAGTCTCCCCTCCCCTCTCCTCTCCCTCATCTCTCTCATCTAAAGCTTCCATGAGATTTAAAAAAAAAAAAAAAATCACTGAACCTCATTTACTTTAATTTAAGGTATTAATTTAAATGGAATCACAAGTCAAAATCCTTTAAATGTAAATCCTTTTCAGTTTGTAATTTGTCAGTAATGCACCTATTCAAGTTGACGTGAGATATCAAATAGGTTTGTTTGATAGCTTTACGAAAATGTTTGAGAGGCTTGCCAGTAGTTTTTCAATGGAAAAAATAAATATCTGTTCATTTAAAGAGTCCAAACTATTTTTGATTTTGTTCATAGTATTGATGTAATGATCTTAGATATATGTGTGTGTTATCGGTTATCGGTATCGGTATCGGCCTTTAGGAGCTGAAAGTTATTGGTATCGGTTTTAAAAAACAGTTATCGTGCATCCCTATATTTTGTCCATCTCAAGCCTGCAGGACTGATGTGCCTCCGGGCGTAGGTGAAACATACACTAGTGCAATGAAAAAAATAAATTAAAAAAAACTAAAAGAGATGCCCTGGGATTTTACAAACCAGCAGAGTTCAGGGTTATTTATTGTATAAGCAAACAGATTTGGAAAATGAACCTTCTTTTAGATTTTAATACTAAGTTGCTTCTTGTTTCTGGTCCATTTAACACTCATCTTATAGGTTCGTTACAGCTTAATTGACTTTTAGCAGCAATCTCTGCAAATAGATGCTAACAGCGAATTAAGCAGATGCTAAAAATGTGCGAAAAAAATCTATTTATGATCCAATGCCAGTCCATAGAGATATCCTATCTTTTACTTTTCTTTTCTTTTCTTTTTTTTTTTGGGTTTAACCTTTTTTTCTACCTCAGTGTTTTTGTACCATTGACATCAAGGTACAAAAAAGAGGATATATCCTCTATATCTCATTTATCCAATATGACACCCATGTAGAATTTTTTTTTTTTTTTTTTTTAAAGTAACTCATCCATTTAAATAGAGTTAAGTCTCGCAGTTTATGCTAAGATAGACATGGCGTTGTGTGACAGGTGAGCGCTATGGATATAAACCCACTGGATGTGCATAATGTGCTCTATCATATTGAGCCTTGCATGTGACATTTGGCTCCAATAAAGTCAAGAATGAGGCAGCCATACAAGAAACCTGAGACTTCAGTGGTCCACTAACCAGTGGGTGATGTGACACTGGCTACAGCCATGTGTCACATCACACATCAACTGTATATAAATATACAGTATGTGGTTAGCATTTGTGAGGAGTGAAGACCCTTCATTGACATTCCAACTCTCCAGACCCCCCAGGGGAGAATTCAACAAACATCAAGACAACTTACTGAAGGTCTGTAAATGAAGCTCACTGATTAAAACTGAAGAAGAGACGGCAAAAAAGATGAGGAGGAGCTTGCAGTGTCCACTGTTCGAAATCTCATAAAGACGCTGCAGTTGAGAGGACGTGGAAGAAACAGATGCACTCAAACCATGAGACATATTCAGTCACAGAAATGTACAAACCTTCTCATGAGCACTTTTAACTGATCAGGAGTCATAATGAGGTCATTGTCAGATGTGAGGCAAAACTGATAAGGGTATTGTAAGACAACCATGCTGCAATCATCAACAGGCTTCATCAGAAAGCTACTGCTGTTACCCCGTGGGGTCTCACTTTGTCTTTTCATACTGTCTATAAAAACAATACAACACAGTGAAAATCTATCTTTATTACAGTCATGGTTTATGGTTTTTATTCATTCCTCATCGCTCCTAATACCCCCCATCCTCCACCCACACCCCCTCTCTCATTTCTCACAGATTTTGTAGTCTTGGATTGTTGTGTTCGGTAGTTCAGTAGTCTAGTCGACCTCATTTCTGTTATATTTTGAAATGACACTTAACGATTTACAAACCATTTCAAGATTTAGTCTGCCGCATAAAACTCTGGCTTATAGCTTTTAGAGGGTGTCATCATAAGTTTATCTTTTAAAATCTTTCGAAAGTTTCTTGAAAGTTGTCAAGTATATGTTTGGCATTAGTCTGCTTCACCTGCTTGTCTCACACCTGGTCTATGTTGACTTCCATTGCTGTTATTACCTGTTGTTTGTTTGTCATTATTTCCTTCAGTGCTTTACTTTATCTGTTACCAGATCCTTTTTTTTTTTTTTTACTGTTGTGGTTTTCTATTAAGTTTATGGCATCATTGGCTTGTGTTTACTGGTTTACACTGGCTTTTTGGAATGCTGAGCTTGTAGTGTCTTTTATGTCTTATTTTTTTATTTAAACTGGCTATCAGGCTGCAGGGGAAAAGCAATGTGTGTGTGTGTGTGTGTGGTGGGGGGGGGGACATTTGCTCTCGAGGATGGTCTGGCACATCTTACCCTACAAGGAGATAATACAGCAGCCCTGAAGCACCAGTGCTTCTGTATCTAGCTCTAATTGTGGCTGTCATTTCACTCAGTTCGAACGTTGCCAAACAAGCAATTATTCAACTTCACCTCAAGTTTTTAAAAGAAAGAAAATTTTCTTTCAAAGCAGCAGGTCTCTCAGCCTGCCCGAATCCAATTTTTAACATAACAGACCAGAATCTTCCCGACTGGCCATGCACATTGTTTCAGGTGATCACATCCAACCTGCGTGTCCTTTGCTTCCGTTCCCTTAACCTGCATGGTCAGTAATAAAAAAAACCTGCACGTATCATAGAATAGATGTAAACAAACCAAAATGAAAAGTGGTAAATTGGCTTTGTCACTGTCACGTACGGTCATGTGGAGCCACGGTGCAATTTTCATGCAAGCTTCGATAAAGCAGCAGAGATTTGGGAGGCTACCGAGTTTTATTTTATTCCAGGCAGCTGTCTCAGCCGGATGTTAGTACGGGCAGGTCCATGGTCAGAACAGCTAACAGAGGAATCCCCGTCACTAACATCACTCTAGTAGAAATAATCGTTTCTGTTGCTTTGCAAATGACACAAAAGGCTACTTGTAATCCTATCCTAAGGTTCAGACTGAGTCCATCTGTGAAAATCTGAACGGAGCCACATTCGAAACGACCTCCAAATGTGGCTTGACCTTGATTTGAAAAAATTCTGCATTTGGTTCTCAAAAAATATTTAGACACAATCTGGATTTATTAAAAATATGCATCTCAATTCTAATTCAAATTCCTAAATTATCCAATGAAAATGCTTTTAACATAAATGGTGTTTGCATTCATTTGAATTTGAACAATAATGTTGCTAAAATATTCTTTAGCATTGCATAAACTCATAAAACATCAGTTTTGAAAGTAGTTTGTTTCTGACCTGTGTTTTAGTCAAAATGTGGATTTTGCTTTGCCACGTAAATGTATGTATAATTCAGACTGTTTAAAGAATGAAAAGGTATACAATCATCCACCCCAGTGCAACGGTGAAGCATTAGTGAGACGGGAGATTAACAATACTGCTAATGATAATGATGTCATGCTGCTCCCCGCCCTCTTCATAATGGGAGGGCAGCTACGGGGCGTGTTCAACAAGCTAGTGAGGCAGGAGGATGATTCTGGAGTAAATCACTTGTGGAAAGGTGAAATGTGGCCAGCACAAGTCGGCCTAATCCATGCCAGACATGTGCAGAACACCAGAGGAGCAGGTGCAAACAATTGGAGCAGCTGTCAGTGAGCTACCGTGATCTCTTTTGATATCTTAATTGTTAGTCAATCCAAGAGCAATTTTGGCAACATTGCTGTCAGCCCCAGGACTTGCACCGCTCAGCTCCCATCTGTCAGGGGGCTCGCGGGGTTCTGGTGCTGCTCTCCCTGCGTTAAGTGAGGGCCCAAGTCTCCTGGATGTGTGTGTCCAGCCCATCGAGCATCTCCAAGGGAAATCGGGCCTGATTGCTGCCATTTCCGCTCACTTTGGAGGTTCGGGTCGGGGGTGCAGGCTAATGCTGATAATTGCCACGTTTCAAAACTACTGAAATTCGACGGGCCTCTCCCTGTCCCAATGCTGCCCCCCCCCCCCGCCCCAACCCTTGTCTGTTCAGCACTCCTAAACATTGTGATTAGCATAGGAGCAGAGTGTATGTCAGTACAGATTTAGGTCTATGACGTGAGACTCTCCAGATACCGCAGCTATGGAGTCGTTAGGACAGCGGTGATCAGGAGCTACGTGGCTCTTGCCGCACAGATGTGAAACCATGCAGTCCGACAGTAAGCAGCACCACAAAGAGCATATGAGCTCATGCACCTCTCAGCCAAACATAGCTTAAAAAAAAAAAAATGCCAGATGAAAAATAAGTTTCTGTTAAAAAAAGAAAAAAAACGTAAGCGCCATTCACATTTCCACAGACGCACACACGCAGCAGTACACACACATATTCACAGACGTCCAAGAGGCGTCATTATGAAGAGATAAGTCACAGCGCAGTGACAGTGAGTGACCTGCCTCTGGTCATTCAAAGTGAGGTGAGGCCTAACTCCCGGCCCGGCTTGACCCTCCCGGTGATTTATGTGGCCCCAGTAAGCCGGGTCTATTTGAAGGCCCTGCGAGGAATGAAAGTGTTAACAGTGGGTGTTGAGGAAGGTGGGTGCAGAAGGGGAGAGTTATGAGTTTTCTCAGCTGAGTGCCCAGCTTTGGGTTTCTGACATTGTTTTCATCTGGGAGGGCGGGGAGAGCAGGCGTAGTAAAAGGTGTTGGGGGCGGGGGGGGGGAGCAAGGGGTCCGTGGAGCCCGCGGGCTTGAACTCCACAGCTGAACCGCTGACCCCAACCATCCATCAGTGGCGGGGTGTGACAAGGCAGGGGCAAGGGTATGCGACAGGAGGGGGCACGAATGGAGACCAGGACTGGTGACGGGGGTAAGAAACTGGGGGGCTATAATGGTCCCTGGTACATGGGAGGGTCTAGCCACGGGGGAAGGGGGGGAGGGCACAACGATGGAAAGGCCAGTGTACTGTAAAGGGATGGATAGAAGTTTTAAGAGCTAAGATGTTGGTTAATGACTGAGACAGTGAAGTAGGTGTATTTGCACTACAAACCATCATCTCTTCCAGTTTGGGGCTGAGCTTTAACTGCATTTTGTCTGATCTGAGAATGTAAATGTAAGAATTTTAGTTTACTAAAAATCAATACTTTTATACCATCAGAGCATCTGGGTTCATTTTCAGCACACTAAGCAGCAAAATAAGGTAAAAGGTACATTTTAGCAGGTAAAGTAATTATCATCCACATTTAAAGAAACAGAATAAATTCCTTGATCATTTCACTTTGCTCACTGAATTTTGAAAAAGAGAAAAGCCAACTTCACATCGCAAATCTATTAATTGAATCAACTTTTAAATGGTAATAAACTGCAAACAACAATTTGAGTTCAACTTAGCTGCATTTTTTTTTTCTGTTACACTGCTTCCATTTTTGTGATATTTCAACCGAGCTGAAAGCCAGACTGAACCCTTCCCCCTTATGGACTCATGCTGCCAGCGTCTTTCAGCTGTTGCCCAGGGCTCACTGTCACTTGGCTCCACGCATACACACAATATATAGCCGAAGGGGAGACTGGACCCCGGCATCCGTCCTCAGAGGAGCATTGGCCCCCAGCCAGAGAAGCCTGAACAGGGGCCCCTGTTGCAATGACAGACTAAAGAAACACTAATGGTTAAGTCTGAATCAAGCCTGAAGGAAGAGCCTTGGGTAGAGGGTAAGATCGTTTTTATATGATCTACTTTGGAACTCCACAGCGCTTATTCCGGTTTCATTAGGGGCCAGAGATGGATCCATATGCCGGTAGTATTAACAGTTATAGGGGTGACTGTGTTTGTCTGCTTGACACTGTGTAAAAAACGGGCCGGGAGGGTGAGCACACGAAGACGGAGGAAGGGGTGGAGGGGGAGCAGAGATAGAGACAGAAAGAGTTCACGGTCCTCCCAGTTAGGTTATGGTACTGCAGCGTGGACAAATCCATGAGCAAGCGAAACCACTGTTTTAAATAGCAGGTATCTGGTGTCAGCCTGCCCTGAGAGAGGCCCTCTCCATCAATATGTTCTTTTGCCCTTGTCTGCTCCTGATATCTTTATCTTGTCAGGACCTCTCCTGTATGTTCCGCCTCGATGACTTCCGTCTGTGCAGATGGACCCCTGCTGGTCAATCGGCTATAGGGCCCGGAGGCTGGATGGCAAAGGTGGAGAGAGAGCAGGAGGGGTTACGGTGCAGTGGGGCTGAGCTGAAGGCGGTCTCATGTCAACCTGTTGTCTACAGGGGCCTCATTACACAGACGCCAATGGAGAAGCTTTTAGGGGGTAATTAGACCATTACAGATAGCCAGGGGAATAAATGAGCACTCGCCATATCCTCTGAATAGATGAAATGTTAAAATGTGCTGCTATTCTATCCACCTAATGTATTTTTGGAATGTTTTCTTTTTGTATTTGAAATATTCCACACAGTATACAATATTTAACACAGTTTTGCCTGCTCCATATAGTTTTTATTAAGTGCTGCAGAAATTCCATATATACATATATATATATACAGTCATCAAAAAAAAAAATATTTAGACCACCATTTTTTCTTCACTTTCTTGTTCATTTTAATACCTGGTACCACTAAACGTCATCATGTGACTAAAACAGACAGAAAAGAAAACACTGAATGCATAAAAGCAGTGTTTTTGGCAGTACAACACCATAGCTATTGATGTAAAAACTTAAGTGATTTAGGTTATAATCAAGAAAATCATGGAAAATGGTAAGATATCAGCTCTTAAATAAAACTCTTATGAGCAATCTTTGTGGTTATCGTTATGTTTGTCCAATCAAATGTACCTTTAGTTGTACCAGGCATTAAAATGAACAAGAAACTGAAGAAAACAAGGGTGGTCTAATAATTTTTTCCATGACTGTATACATATATATATCGCATACCCTTTTTTATTCTTAATCTGCCGTGATAAAATTGACTCAGCACAGATTGTACAACAGTCTGGGGGCAGGAAGACGCATCCACCGTTCTTTCCTGTAATTTCAAGCTTACCCTGAGATGAAAATGGGAGTGGGATTCTGGGAAATGACAGATGTGACTCGGGAGGGCCATTGAAGAGGTCATATGTCATCACGGGGTCGCACATGCCCTTTGAGGAGAGGTTCTGGGGGGGGGTGGGCTGCCTTCCCACACTACCTGGCGAGATGAGGCCTGGGAATCCCACTAACCTGGATCTGGCTGACTCCCCTCACTCGTCATCCTGACTTTAAGCACATCCTGGATCTGTGATGACAAATCTGCTTGATATCGACGAGCAGAATCGCCCTCACTTCCATGACTTTCAGTATCTTGTACCTCATTGCCTTCATATCTGTCTCTGTATGGCAGAAAGTCTTTTACCGTGGGCTCGTCGTATATTACACGTAGAAATCATGGCCATCGTTAGTTGTGTGTTCTTTTTCCTGGTGTGCCTGCCAGTGTTTCTGACAGACGGGCGCCTGCTCTATGTTTCTTTTCTGCTCTCTTCCTCCCTCTCAACTCCTCTTTTAGTCTCTTGCAGCAACTCGCCGTATGTGTGTGTGTGTGCGCGTGCATTCGTGTGAGCGGACCTGTGTGATTTTAATAGCCATCCGTTACCTGCTCACACATGATACCCCTGCAGCCTGCTTGGGCAGATGGCTATTACTTTCCAGTTGTGAAAATCAAGCTTACATAAACACAGGCAAGACTGAGATGCACTGGACCAAGTGCAGTGTCTCGCTGATAGATAGTATTGGTCTGTGTGTGTGTGTGTGTGTGTGTGTGCGCTTGTGCAATGAGGGCTGATTCTCTGGCGTCTGTCATGTCCACAGCCTATCCTGTGGAAATCATTAAGTAGGAGCATTAGGCCGTCACTTCCTGGCAAAGCATGCAAGTGAGATGAGGGGCTTTATCACTTTCAGGACAGGTGGGAACTTTATTGATGGCAGAAAAGTATTAGTGTCAGATCAGAATTAAAAGTGAAAAGCAGTTTGCAGCCTTTCAACCGTGGCGGGTTTACATTTAAGCTTTTTTGACATTTGTAAGCGTACATCCAATCTATTTGGGTTTTTTTTTGTTTGTTTGTTTTTTTGTTAGTTGTTAAATGTTAATTTAACATAAAATCTGCCTCTGATCAATTCCCTAGATTTTTTTTTTTAAACATCTGCCCTGAAAAGATTAAGCCAACAATGTTCAAATCTATAGCCTATAGGACATCTTTGATTTGCCCACATCCAGGTACCCATCGTAATTTTCCGGTTTCATTAATTGTGGGCGCTTCATATGAAATCTGACCTTCTTCGGTGTCTTGAAACTCGATATTCCTTTTAGTGTCAAGGTTGGGCCTGTCGTGTTGCCTCTCTCATGGAATCTGCCATCATGTGACCTGAACCCCGGTGTCCCAAACTGCAGAGATTATTGATCACTCGCTGCACTGAGTGGGACTTTAACTGTAGCCCATCTAACCGCACGGGAGAGAGCTCCAGATCACTTCTTTGCTGTATCCAGGAGTCAAGCAATTAAAATAAATACAGAATGTGATGCTTGATAATAATAACAGTAATAATAATGATAACATTAAAGAATATTTTACTGTTCTTGAGAAAATTCATTTTTTTTTTTTTTGAAGCAAGATGCTGCCTTAACATGCAAAAGACTTAATTATTCTAGTTTTGTGTTCTAATATCATGTTCATGGGTCATTTAATTGGCTTGCATTGACTACAAATAATTGTTTTAACTGACAGTGAAATTAAAAATCATATGTTTTCAGTTTTTGTTTTTTTTTAAATTGCAATTACTTTCACTGTGTTTTGAGGACATAAATGATCAGTTTTAATTTCCAGAATGTGGCTTTGAGTATTGGCCACAAATAATAGCTAGATTTTTTCTTTAAAAAAAAATTAATATTTTTGTCACTAAAATGACGTGACTGTGTTTCAGGCGACTTAATATGATAAGAAGCAAAGCCCCCAAAAATTGCTAAATTGTTACACGATTGATACAAAATAAATAGATATCTCGTTTGTTCCATTTTTAATTTCTGCCATCCATTTTTACTCTATCAATCAGCATTTTTCCACATTACCATTTTGCTTTTATTGTTCAGCGTTTTTCTGCAGGTAATAAGAAGAGCTGCAGATTATCACAAAATACCCTCGTGCAGTGAATCTTTTTCTTTCTTTCTTTTTCTTTTTTTGGTTAAAGCCTAATTTAGCCACAGACAGTTTGTTTGGAACCGGCTGAAGGATTTTGTCTCTCGGCTGTGTTTTTGCGGAGCGGAGATGGGAGCAGTGAGGCCGATCAGGTGTCTGCTGGCTGCTGGCCTCCGCTCGGCCAGGACAGACTGCAGCTCTGCGAGGCCGTGACGACGTCATACACACGTTTCATGTACCTACACCGCCATCTACTGGACAGAGAGAGTAGCGCGCTCTGTCTTAATGGCCCACAGCAGTCAGAGGACGTCTATGACCGAAGGTATAAGAGTCATGGTTAATCATAGATTTACAACTTCATGGAGTAATTGTCAAAATAAAAAATCATTATATTTTGTGTTCATGAGTTATAACAACACATGTGTGGCTCTTTTTTTTCTTTCTTTTTTTTTTTTTTTTTACATTGCAGTTCAACAGTGGCAGAATATGGACAGAAAGCCGCAGTCAAATGCAGAAAAACTCAGTGTTGCCGATTTGTGGTTTCAGTTGCCCAAACAGAGAAGGAAAGAAAAGCAAACTAAAAGTTGGGGGACAGGTTTTTCCTCCGACTCCCTCGCGAACCACATTTTTAGGAACTAAATCTTTACTTTTGCAACTGTGATCTGTATTGACGGGCCTACTTCACTCTGTGGGTCCAGACAGCAGCAAAGGGCCTTTTAAGCAAAATATGTATGCAAGCCAAACTCCCGAACAGGGCTTTATAAATAATATGCTGAAACTGTGGGTTCTCTTGCGTTTTTTTAGGGGGAAATCCCACATGTGCCTGCCTGAACTCACAGCACTATCTGGGTATGCATTGAGCCCGTTCTAGACAGGACCCTCGAGTGGCATAAACTATACTTTTACACCATAAAATTATCAATAATAATTATGTCAAAGTCCGAGCTCCGATCACAGAATAACTTGCAATACTCAGACGCAGCGGAGTGTTTGTTTGAGCTCTCGGCTGCCCTATTAAAAACAAGAGGCTTCATTCACTCTTATCCAACTCAAGGAGACATTCTTTCTAAAACAGCTCATTTCCACTTCACTGGGCAGCCTTCGCCCAGCATCACCTCCGACCACACTGACTCCCCAATCTGAAACCTCCGTAAGCTTTCCACTGATATCGCTACAATGTAAACTCTCAAACATCCTTGGCACAAATGACTGTCTGCGATCCCTTTGGCATGGCCAGAATACAGAATATAAACCGCATCTAATTGCGATGATTTGACCATCTTCCCTCTGACTGTTATTTAGCTTGGCTGCCGCCCCGGGCATTGTGGTTTCAGACCAAATAGTTCACTCAGTGTGCGAGAGAGAGCACATTATTATTCTCTCTGCTTGCTACACTGCACATGCTAATAAGGGAAGACCATTGGGATGTTAAATATAAAAAAAAAAAAAAAAAAAAGAAAGAAAGAAAGAGGTGGAGACGGTGATGTCATGAGTGAGTTTTATCTGTGTTGGGATCTATTGGGGGTGAAGGGGGTGTAGTTTCCTCTGGCAGAGCTCTGGGGCCCAGGAGGGAAGCCGTAGTTTTTCTAGGGAGCCTGTTTAAGGAGATTACTCAGTCACCACACCTTTGCTGCATTATGGGTCAGACTGATAGCTTTAAGACATTTAAATGAAAGCACACATTAATATTTACTGTTTCTTGACCTAATTATGACTCTTTGCTTTCTTTCCAATAGAGCATGATCATAAATTAAAAACTCCCTGTGCATATATAAAACATTATGTTAATCTCCTATATTATAGAGCCACATTGTACTAATCAGTTTTGGAGCAGGAAGTTTTTGCTTCCATAATATATTTTTTTCAGATTAGTGGGAAGAAAACACACATTTAGGTGTATGATCTAATGAATTAGATTTCATCCTAATCTTCTGTGGTGTGTGCCATTAAAATCTATGTATCCTTCCTTCTTTGGTTCTAGTGTTTCAGAATCAAATATCCAAGACAGAAAGAAACAAGAGATTTTGGTAATTTACTGTTCTAAAACCAAGATGAGACAAAAAAAAAAACAAGAAAGAAAAATTATACATTACACAAAAATGGATACAAAACAGCAACAGTCTATTTACTCAGTAATTGAGATACAGTATTGGAAATTGTGGTGTTTTCTGCTACAAAACTGGTCATTTTCACCCATATGTCAGACAATCAAAAGAAATAACTTCTCTTTGTTTCTGTTTCCCCTTTCCTGTTTTGTTTTTAAAACAGAACAACAAACCATGTTATTTTTCACCGTATGAAAAATGTTGTGACATAAAAAATAGAACTCTGCAATGGTTTGAAAATGTAATTAAAAATAAACTCCATGACACATGAGAGATAGTCAACTAAACATAAAGTGAGGGGGCTAGTACTTTCCATTTGTACTCGGAAGTTGTTTCTGAGTTCCAAGTTAAATATTTGAGCTGCATCCAACTGGACTTGGAACTGGGGGTGGGGGGGTGGGGGCAGCCTCCGTCTCAGAAAAGTTTAGTCTGCAGAAAATTCAAGCCACTGAACTCAGGATTTTAGCTTTGAACCTCAGGTAAGATACATCATGTGAACTGCAACATGGCCGTGTACACGGTGAACAATAAGCAGTAGCCCCCATTTTTTTCCAGCTTTTTTTTCGGGGCATTTCCATAAACATTTAGTTGATTTTTTTGTGAAATGTATTTGTGAGGATGTCATGACCTCCATAAACAGGCCTTATTAATGTAATATCTTATTAATGTTGTTTTTTTTTTTGCCAGGGAACGGGTTGCTAGGCTGTTTCTATGTGCTAAAATAAATTTTTTGACGTGTGCAACGAGAAGAATTTGATCCAAGATCCAATGTTCGACTTCTGAGATGGAATGCACCGTTTTCTAGTCTAGCTAAGGCCATGCTGCGAGTTTAGATTATACAATCGATGTGTAAGATAGCTAGATAGCTAAAGTGTATATGTAGGAGGCTGACTCCACTCACTGCACATGTATGTCAATTTTAAAGAACTGATATCTTGGTAATTTGGTTGGTTACCTAAAGAAATAAAAAAATGCTCACCCTAGCCATAAAGGAGACAAAGACAACCAAACCTGAAACTAGCATGGAGGGTCAACTGGTTTTGAGGGTCAAACCAACCATTTAAATTTTTTACTCTATTGTAATTCATTAGACTTGTGGTTTTACTTTAATTTTAAGATCAAAACTATATGAGACTGAAATAAAATGTAAAAGAGACTTATAATAAACATAAATCAACTGAGATAAGTCATAGAAAATGAATGTGTTTGCTGTTGCTGGTTCCAATCACACAACAGACATTTTAGAAATATTGGAGAAGGTAAATACAGTTAAAAGATACATTATTTTATCATTACAAGAAAAATAAAACAATGTTGTTTGTTTGGGGTTTTTTTTTTTTAAATAGGTTTTAGTGCATATGCAAGTTGTGTGCTCTATAAATAATCAACTAAAAAAATTGGGATAGTTTTAGTTGTTTGTGACCGTGGTGATAACCATTATGTATTTAGTGTTTTTTTTTTCTTTCATTCTTTTGTCAGCACAACTCCCTGCATATGTAGGGCAAACGTGAGTTACACTTTATCCACATTGGTCATGGCAGTGAAGAAATGGGGTTGCACACTGGAGCTCAGACTGATCCCAGTGCAGCCTGTGGAGCTCCACAGTCTATTCCAGCCACACAGAACCTGATTTTATTGCCCTGATAAACGTCCTCCAGGGTAATCATAACAGGCAGTTGCCCATTTTCATGCACACACTGTAATGGCACTGAAAGAAACCAGACAGAAAATCACACACGCCATTTCTCACACCGGTCTGTCCATATTGGTCTGGCCCAAACTGTGTTTTATGGTCATTTCCCCCCAGTTTGCTGCAGATGGGTTAAATATTACATCAAAGTGTTTTTAATGTCTCACCTCTCACATTTCTGCTCAGTATCAAGTTCAAAACTAGTGCAGGGCGCATTTTTACAGTAGATTTAATGGATCAATGTCCATAATCACATTAGCACTGGCTTAACGTGTAACAAATTTCACCGTACCAGCATCAAAGACGTGACCTCTTGTTATAATCAGGCATAGCATCTTTGCCTCCACTCAAGATCTATGGGCTTTCTGATGCTGAGTGAAAAAGAAAATTGTCAAGGGGGTGATAAGATGTGGTGCAGCTCAGAGAGAAGCTGTATGAGAGTAATACATTCCAGCACAGTCATGAAGTCACAGCTTTGAGCACCTCCTCAATGTTCTCATGGCTCATTCAGAAATTTTCCCTTTTTTGAAGACTGGATTGTTTGTTTCTTTCTGGGATAAAGTTTCAAACAGCACTAAAAAAAGAAAAACATTTTTTTTTCTGCCGAATGTAAGAAACTTTGTTTTTTAAATTTGACAATATAAGGTGGTGCAACTTGTAATGAAGACAGAACAAAAAGAAAATACTATGCATGGCATATGCTGAGTAAAAAAAAAAAAAAACACTGCCGTCCTCATTCGGCACTTCCTGTTCGGGGCCAACAGGCCATCAATTAATAATCCTGATTAGCAAAGTATTCAAACAGACAAACTAAGTATTCAAAGGCAAACTAAAATTGATGGCTTCCACTGAGCCGCTCAGGGAATGGACCATGACGTAAAAGGAAAATGTCAGGTTTTTTTTGCAGGTTAATCAAGACCAAATTCCCATGCAGAAATACGCGCGCAGGCATGTGTGCGTGCAGACCTATTGCTCATTCATAAAATGCAACCATTATTCTACGGCTGATTGTACTTGCCATACATAGGCTCCATGCACGAGGTCTTTGCCCGTATTCCTCCACCCAGTGCAGCATAAATAAACAGGAACGCTTGATAATCCATCATCCTGTATGCTGTGGGAGTGCGCCCAACACTAACATGGCTTCTGTTTTCTATCTGTGTATGTGTCTGTGTTAGAAAGACTGTGTGTGAAAGCGAGGATGGGCAGCACCGTAATGCTAATGCTGACTGATTGTTCATGACTTTGATACATAAACCTCCTCCACTTAATGAGGATTATACAAATGAGCTTCCTCTTTTCTCTTTGTGTGTCCTGCTTGGCTGGACACGATGCAGAGGGGGGAATAAACTTTCACGGCTGCTGGAGCTCTGTGAAGTCTGTTAAAGATGATTCACAACTGTACAAATGAAGGGCTGACAAGGTGGAAAAATGTTTTGTGGACTGAGGACACCAAAATAAAACCTTTTGGTTTAAATAGAAAGCATTCTGTTTAAAAAAAAAAAAATAATAAAAAAGCTAAACACTACTTCATGACGGGAACCGTATCCTGTCTGTGAAACATAGTGGTGGTAGTATCATGGTTGAGCTTGTTTAGGCGCGTCTTAGCAGCAACAGTTTGTCATCTCCCATGAACATATATGCCAGCAAATATGGAAGAAAAACATCCCAGGCATTTACACATGACCTGAATCTGAAAGAAATTTGGATCATGCAACAAGACAAGCACCTACAGAACAATTTGTTCTGCTAAAAACAAGTCCTGACCTTTAGCCTGCTGCAGCCATAACCATTCTCTTCGCCAAAATTCTCCCTTGTGAAATGGGTAGCCATTTACACCGGTACAGACCTTATTGAACCAAACGCAACAAGGTGACAATGGGCTTTATATGATGACTCATGCAGGAGCATCTAAGAGCCACTATTCAAAACAACCAACATGGCTGGCATGGCTTATAACCTTAGATCACTTCACTTCACCTCACTGAAAAACCATCAACAGTCATCCATCAGCGTTCCTGCTTCACTGCACGCCATTTTTGATTTCTTTTGTTGATACTAGTTTGGTTGTTACTCTGCCTACATCACAAGCTTCAATTTTCTGAAGGGTTGTATGTCCATCCATTGGTGTCCAGAGGCAGTTTCTTCCGCATCCATCGGTATCGCCCCCCTGGAAGTCAAAGTTGAATCCAAAGGAATCAAACCAATTATTTCTAACAGAGATGATACAAATTAGGATGTGTGGCTAAGCTGAACATAGAATTACCTGTTCCAGTTACAGCGAAGAAACCCACCAACATCAGGGCTGACGCTCTTCTGTACTGAAGAACTCCATGAAACTCCAAGCTGATGAGGATTGATGGAAGTCTTACCAGAAATGTTTAGTTGCAGTTTTTGCTGCAAGAGGGAGTCACACTAAAAGCAAAGGTTTGCAAACCGTTGCTTCTCACAGATCTGCAATACTGAAGCTTTTCCCCTCAAACTTATAAATAGCAGAATATGATATTTTCATCCTGTTTGTCTTGTTTGTCGGTTTTTCGTTATCTCAAGAGCTTTGGATGTTTGGACTTTAGGCATTTTGAAAGTCCAAAACAGTACCAAATACTAAACAAGTTGTGCAGGAACTACTCTGAGGACAAGACTGTGGTTGTAAGTGTCTGTCACTTCTTCCCTTTCAGGGTAACAAGGTTATTGCTGGAGCCTATTCCAGCTCTCTTCGGGCAGACATCAGGGGTTCACACTGGACACATCATCAGTCTGCTCAGAGCCACAAAAACAAATAACCACACATATTCACTGCTATGATCACTTTGGACTCACCAATTAGCCAAAAGTACATGTTTTTGGTCTGTGGGTGGAAACTGGAGCATCCGGAAAAAAATGCATGGAAGCACGTGGAAAACATTCAAACTCCACAGAAAGGCCCCAGCCAGGATTTGGAGCGGGAATCCCATGTGTGAAGCAATAATGCTAACCACCACGGTGACCTATATTTGTTTAAACAATAATAAAAAAAAAAAGCATTCCCACAAAATAAAAATCTATCTAAAGTTAATTAGTTGCTGCAGTTAAATTGCAGCCTCATGGTAGATTTATGCTAACAGCTGACCTCATCTGTTGTATTTTCTCTTCAAACTTAGATTGACTTCCTTTTTGCAGTTCTTGTCACACAATACCAGCAGGTATTCTGGTGCCAAAACTTAAATAGTAACAATGGTTGGGCTATTGTAGCCGGGATAATGCACGATACAATATCATCATTCATTGCATGAGGACTTTATTTACAGAACCATCTGGGTAATGCAACGCCACGCTCTGATCACACACCAGCCCACTGCATGTAATTATCCTCAGCCTGTTCTCCAATCTGTCACTGCCCAACCTCATTTGTAACTGTGCATGTACATTGATTAAAGAAATTTTGGTGCCACTGCAAAAAAAAAAAAAAAAAGAGGTAAAAAAAAAACAACAGGAGGGCGGGCGGTCATATCATTCTCCTCCAAGCTTCTTCCAGATTTGGGGAATTCTCCAGGAATGAGGCGAAGCAGCCATGTCAGAATGAACCAGGCAGGAATGAACAGATCGCCAACATCGCTAATGCATCCGAGGCGCTGGTGCAGCAGTCGAGTCATAATAATTAAAGACATACAGCATCTCAGGGCTTCATTAATCATGGTTTATATGGACTTTGAAGCCTTAATGGAAAACAGGCTGTCCGTGTGGGTTTATTGTGTCTGTACAAATTGTGGGGATGGCGTACGCCAGGAATGTCCCCCACCCGACCGGCTGTTTCAGGATGTGGTGATGGAAAACAAAAAGATAAGATTTGGTGAAAAGTCTAGAGGTGGTTAAGAGAGGTCAGTCCTTAAGGCTGTTTATGTAGACACTGAGTGTAGTCCAGTTAGACAAAACGCAGCTGTTGACAGAGATGGCAAAGTGAGCTTATACGCCCATACTTTTATTTTGTTGTGTGTGTTTGATAAAAGCGAATTGATCTGTCTTTGAGAAAACTTCAGACCTGTGGAGCTCTGGAGATTCATTTTGCACTGCCACTTATCATGGTGTTTGATTTGCTTCTAGTTTCTCAGGTTCTCACTGATCTCTCCATCCTTTCTCTGGGTACTTTTCAGTGAGATCGGAGGGAGAGATTACTGGGTATTACGCTCTCAGTGCCAGAAGTGGAAATTACAGCGAGCTTGTCAACGCCAGACTTCTTTCTGCTTGTTTTCTCCCAGAGAGAGGGAGGTAATGCTTTGCTCAACACATTTCATCCCAATGGCTTGTGACTGCTCTCTGGCAGTGCTGCCGGCGGTGAGTCACAGCCAAAATTATGTGTGGTTTGACAAAAGCAAAGGATGACAAAAAAGGGAAAGACTGCTCCGGACTCCAGCCCAAGACACATGCGTCTTCTCCCAGTAAAAGTCCCTTTGGCAGGTTTACATCGCATTACTCCACTCAGCCCAAGGAAATATATGGCAGAGGGCAGAGGAGGGAGCATAGATCATCTTAAATGCAAAAGAAGATGTGATTTTGCTTCTTTGTAATGAAAAAACCTCCCCGCCGATACGGAAAAACCCTGCCAAAAAAATAAACTGTTATGAATCAACACAATCAGCCTCAGCATATGCATTTGCATGTTTTCATCCATTATCTTTATCCCCGTCTTCCCATTCAGGGTCACTGAGATCAACTAGAGCCTTGGAGTTCAGGTTGCCCGTCAATTCAAGGGCAACGTTTCTATGCAGACAGAAAAGCAATCAAGAATCAAAGAGTCCGTCTATCCACTTTAGCTTCACGGTAAAATTGAATTCTGTGTGGTAACTACTTGGCAGTGATTCATTTCCCCCCCCAACTAAAGTTCCTAAAAGTTCCTAACTTCAATTTGTCATTTTATGGAGTGCTCCTGATGGAACGCAACTGATGAAAGTTCAAGTGGCCTCTTGGAGTAAACAAGTCAGAAAGCTAGTTAAGCTGAAATAAAGGAGGGAAAGAGGCCTAAAAAAAAAAAAAGGCTGTGCTTGTTTAAGAGCCAACAACCATCATGGACCTCGTGGTTTGTCAGCGTTCCTCCCAGGTGAGCTCACCATTGCCATCCCCTCAAAACCTTTCCCCTCTGCCCCATCTAGGAGGATCCATCGTTCTGTATCTGGTCCTGCGTCTTCTGAGCATTTTTATTATATTCTTAACTCTTAAAACGAGTATGAAGAAAATCCAGAGTTGGGTCAAAAACAGTTCATCTGTACCACAAACAAATTCAAAATATGATAAAGGGACCACATCGATTACCATGATTTTAGTGAATTCACAATGAAAAAACACTTAATTGATGCAGCAATTATGTCCAACTGGTAACTGCAACTATGGAGAATAAATAACACTGATAACCTGTTCACTGGCTGCAATATTGCTTGCATAATTTTGTCTGTAATTGTATCTCTGTGCATGTTAATTTGGCCAACTGCAGCATCTGACTTTATTCTTACTTAGAAAAGTCAACTTTGACAATGGCACCATCTTGTGTTGATCATGTGTATTACAAATACAGGTCCCCACAAATTGTTAGCACCTTACTGAGTCCTCTGCTGTCAGGCACCATCACTGAGTAAATTGTATGACATTTTCATTTCCTCCCACAAGCTTCTCACAGTAGTTTGCTGAGTCAAGTTTGTAGGCTGCCTTTGCTCACACACGCAAGGAGCATCTACACAAGGTGTTTTGCTTTTGTTCTGGAGTTGATATACACATGTAACACCAAACCATGTTCATCTGGGACACCCATCTCCTTCCTGATGACTGGGCATTCCCATGGTGTTTATACTGGTTTATTATTATTTGTATAGACGAACATAACATCTTCAGACATCTGGAAATTGTACCCAAGAATGAACCAGACTCGTGGAGGTCCACAAGTCTGTTCCTGATATCTTTTGATTTCCCTGTGATGTCACACAAGGAGGCAGTGTGTTTGAAGTGTGCCTTAAAATACATCCGCAGATTTGCTTCCAATTGACTCAAATTTCATCAGAAGCTTCAAAAGCCATGACATTCACCATTGGGCTTTCACAAACTTTTTAAATGCATAGAAATCTTAGTGTATGTAAACTTCTGACTTTATTTATCTAAAAAAAAAAAAAAATCTAAAAAAAATTATCTCTCTTATTATTTTGACATTTAGCAAATAGAACTAATTTCGGTAATCCTAATTGACCTAAAACAGGAAACATTTTGTCTGATTTATGTCAGACAGTGAGAAAAAAAAAAGGTTATGTGTCTTTTATATAGTGTATGTAAACTTCTGGTTTAAACTGTACATACATAACTGTATATAAAATACAGTGTTGGTCTGTCATTTCACAAAATCTATCAATAAACAAAAATGTAAAAACAAATTGACAAACAAATAAAAACACACCGAATACAAGAACTCAAAAAAGAAAAAATAATACAGAACTTCCTAAAACAAAATTGAATTTCATTGATTAACCTTTAAAAAACTCTTGAGCATCAAAGCAGCACATTTTTTATGTAAGAATATCCATTTCTGGAAGTGGTATTTAGCCTCCGAGGTCCTCCCGCTCTTACTATCACCAGCCAGATTAACTTTGAATTCCCATCCCAGTCGGACAACTGCTTATCATTTTAAAGGTAATATGTCAGACATCAACGATGATGAAACTATCGCCTTGTGTCATAGGTGCTATTCAGACCTGGCATTGAAATGTGCCCTGAGACATCTTGATCACAAGTGGCCAACAAAGCAAGGTCTGAAGACATTCTAGATGGGATTCACATCCGATCACTTGGGATTTTGTGTGCAAATGCTCACAGTAAAGCCCTTTGTTTTTCCAATTTCTTCTTTGTGTTTGAAGTGTATCTTTCCTTGTACTGCATACAGCCTTGTATTGTGGCCGTAAAGTGTTACGCAATTGTGGCAAGAGCCGGCAGTAGGGACAGGAGAGTGCAATGAGCTAGATAACCCTTTCTGAAAGTAAGCTAATATTCTTATATAATATATATATAATATGTGCTTCTTTAAAGTGTTTGAAAAGGAGTTGATATGATTTTTTTATCTCAACCATCTAATGAAGCACTTACTCTGGCTTAAGTGATCAAACATGTACTAACACTTGAAGGCTTCTTGAAGTCGCACAGACTGACAGCATATGGTGAGCTACTGGAACTTGTTGCATTTTTTTACATTTTAACAAAGCGATGCTTCAACAAAGAGCCCAGGACTGAAACATAAACAACATGAAGCTAAAACTAACATGAACAAAGGATCAAAAGTTACACATTATATGCATATGTGTGTGAGTGTGTGTCTGTGCTGTGTTACAGATATGAATAAATAATGTGTCTGACCTTTAATTTAGACGCAGCAACTTCCATGAAGCTTAATGCAGGTAAATATATATATTTTTTAAATAGTGTAGGGTGAGATTCATGACTCCTTGTGTTAAAGAAATGAGATGGGCCACTTAGTGGAAGCCAGTCACAGAAGCTTCCAGTTATGCCACAGTATAATCACTTTAACCGTGGCATGCTACACACTAACAACAGCCTCAGTATTTCAAAAGCGGGCCAAGTGCTCGGCTGAGGTAGCAACAGTGCCAGCTGCTCTTTTGTGTTTTCTGACAAGCTATTTAATTTTTTTGTTTCCTTACGTTTCTAAAAATGTCAAATGTTGCATTCTCGGAAAATTTGGAAAAATTGTTTTTGGTGTTGTGTTTCATCCTTCAACTTGTGAAGTATATTCCAAGGCCATGATCGAATTTAACATATGATAGAAGTAAGTAACTCATAAATAAATAGATTTTGATAATAGTTGTAAAAGTTATGTTACTTCAAGACACAAAAAGACAACCAGCACCTGCAGTATTGTCCGGTGACTTGCAAACACAATATCTATATCTGTCTACCCAGGCTTGACTTTTCTTTTAACAGTCAAATTGTAATGTAGGTAGTTCAGATTGTGCACATATTTCTTTATCCTCTAACTGTAAGTGTTAGAAATAGTCAGAAATAACCTTAATTAAAGTTGCAAAAAGTTATTTATTCTACTTGTCGATTGTGTTTTATTCAGTTGTACCACATCTTGACACCTGTCTACCACACCGGTTTCAAGGCCATCTACCACATCTGGCACAGATGTGGTAGATGGCCCTTGAAGACATGGTCCCTGTAGAAGATGTTGTCCCTGAAGGGTGGTAGAGGACGTAGTACCACATGAGACACAGCAGCCCCCCTACTAAACCTACTAAAATTAAAACACAAGCTGTCATGAAAAACATGGTTGTTATGAGCTCTGACTTTAAAAATGTCAACAATATCGGCGTCATGACACTTATAACCACGTGTAAAATATAATAGATGGTCATGGGAACCTTTGTGTCTTGTCCTTTAACGTTGAAAAAAGTGAAGACGAGGATGACTCCGATTACTGCTCGATAGAGAGGTTCAAGGACTCTGGATGAGCAGAAGTTGGTCTCACACAAATGTACATACGTGGTTGCCAGCAACCAGAGGACGGTGAGGCCTACTGTGCTGTAAACGCTGAGTGTGAGGAGGAGGCTGTAGCTGAAAACGAGGCTGGTGATGGTGCAGAGTTTGTAGAGGAGGTAGATTACTGTGGGTAGGCCTGAGGGCATTTTATTGCTTTGGGGTAGAGATCTGCGCAGGCAGCGGCGATAGTCCGTAACTGCCCAGGCCACATTAAAGAAGGAAAATGCCATAGACAGATCTGAAAGAAAAGGGCAGGGAGTCTTAAATTATGATTCTGTAAGACTGAGAATATGCAGAAAGTTCTCTCTGTGTCTACTTACACTGAATGTACTGTAAATACACTGTATGCACTGACATCTCATCATGTCCTTGAAGTATATAAAGCTGCAAAAGAAGCTGGGGAACGCTCTCCAGGAAAGTCTCAAACATCTTCAGCATGCTGAGATCAGCAGCCATGCAGAACAGTTTGTGACTATCAGTGTCTGCGTTTGTTGTTGTCCAAACCCCTTTGAAGCTTTGTTTCACCAGGTGATAATACCTAACAACAGACCAAACACAACATATACAGCTTCTTATCATGCCATGCATTTATTAGTAATAATCACTTCTGCAGTTCCACATAAAGTGACGTTTTTGCAAGCCATTTTCCGCATTCATGCAAAACACCACAGTTTGAATGTGGTTATACCGGTTTGCACCTTCCATATTGCCATACCAGTGCAGGCATCTTTCAAATCACAACATGCAGGCATTCCTCATTGCACCCATGAGAACAGAATGTTAAAATATGTAGCTTTGCCAAAACAGATCATCCACTGTATTTAACTAAGCAAATAGGTAAGAACGTCCCTATTGGAATAAAGTTCATGTCCAGAACCTACTGTGCAAACCTGTGGCGGCAGTATTATGATCTGGGGTTGCTTCAAATAGGTCAAATAAATGTTGTCTACGCTTGACATTGACATTGTTTAAGCTTCGAGAAAGGATGTAGCTAGTGAATGTATACTGTATTAAATGCTAAAGGTTGACGAACAAAATCTCAGCATTACTTTTTTAAGTTTTAAGAGGTAGTATACAGATGATTCTATTTAAGATGCAGTCGTCTTATAACAGTCATGATATCAAATACATACCTGATGAAGATCCCCATGCCAAATATATGCATAACAGCATATCTAGTCTTTGATGAGCCCTTTCCTTGTTCTCCTTCAGAGTTCATGTCGTCCCAGAACCAGGCACAGCTGAAAATCTGTGTTACTAGCATCCCAGTCATGACAAATGTTAGAGTCAATCCACACCAAAGATATTGAGCCTGTTTGAAATATTTTAGAGCCAGCGTGATGTCTGTACAAATGTCTCCAAGATACAAAACAAGTCCAATGACCGTTAATATCCATTGCAGTTTTGAGTAGTGATCCTTGGACTGCAGCATCTTGTCATCACACAGTGGCAGTTGCACCCATTTGCTCTGAAATCTCTTGAGAAAAGCTGTGGAAAATTTTATATGAAGGGCCATTTTGGATTATCTGCTTAAAAAAAACATATAAGAAAAATATATCAGTTTCTTTGCTGAAAGGAAAACCATTAAATGTTCTCAACACGCACAAGCAATTCTTCTTCTTCTTCTTCTTCTTACGCAAACTCCCCACAAAGAAACACCAACTTTTGCAGTGTGACTGAAGTCAGTGTGACTGGAGTCACTCTGTAAAAGTGTGACCACGGTCGTGTGTAATCAGGTGCTGCATCACACTCTGAAGCCTTGCAGTCTCTGTCATAAACAAGTTATCATATAATAATCTTTCAAATGACACAGCATACTCATGAAGGAATAATCAGTGACCGTATGCAATAACGATGGATTATAAAACAACAACTCTTACATAAGATGTTTTTTTCCTTACACAGAATTATATACTGTTATGTAAAAAAGTTCCTACCTCCTTCTTTTAGTCATATGTTTTTTTTTCTGTGTAAAATCACCTGTATGTCTTGCTATAAGGTAAATACAACCTCAGACAAATTACAAAATATAACTTTTTCACTGTGCCATTATTTATTCAACAAAAATAGAGCAAAAAAAGAAAGAAACTCATATGGGCAACATCCTACTTAGTATTTGCTTACTTCTTTCATGAGATTTAAGAGGGTAATTGCAGTCAGGTATTAACAATGATGAGCCCTTGATCAATTGATCATCAGCAGGTGTGCAGACCTCAGACCTCCATAAAAGCTGACATTTTGTCAGTTTGTTGATCTGGAGCATTCTGGTGTTTGCTAAGACAATGTCAAAAGGGGAAAGACATAAGCTATGCTCTAAAACTATATCCAAACATCTAGTTAGAAAGAGTGAGAAAAGTGGAAGAACTTCCTGTCTCTCTCAGAGTAAACCAAGGCCACTAGAGCCACAAAATCTTAAACAAAAAAACATTTTTTTTAAATGAAAAAGGTTGGATCTGACTCCTAATTGTATATTTGGTATCATTTTTGTTGAATAAATAATGACACGCTAAAAAAGAATATATGTGTTTGTTAATCTTAGTTGAATTTGCTTAATACTAAATCCCACCCCAATGAGATCAAAAGGGGAAGAACTAAATTTTGCACAACTTTAGATGTTGTCTATATGATACATTCAGTGAATAACAATATACAAAGCATGTAGTTGCTTCGTGATAATACTCAACCGTTTACTTGAATTTTTACTGGTTGAAAATAAGACATATAAGGGGCAGTTTGTCACTATATATATATATATATATATATATATATATATATATATATATATATATATATATATATATATATATCTATATATCTATATATATATATATATATATATATATATATATATATATAAATATATATATAATAGAAATTATTCCAAAAATTATTCTTTTTTGACTTGTAATGTATTTTACTGAATGACTTTCCAAACCTTTCTGAGCTCATCTACATGTCTCAATTTGATCACAATTTTACTCTTAAATTACACAATACTCAGTATGTGTCCATCCAACTAAGATCACAAGTACAGTAAAACATTCTCTAAAAACAAAGTTACAAACACTTAAAAAGCAGAACTGAAACTTACTGGTGCGCTTCGTCCATGGCAGAGAGTTGTGTGCAGTCACAGCAGCAGGCAGTTCTATTTCCCTGAAACGCATGATAAGCCCCACCTCAGCCAATGCTGAACTGAAGAATGAAACACCATAATTACGTAACAGATCTTGTGCCTGTGTGCATGTGTACATACTGCAGGTGTGTGTGTGAGTCATATTTCACACTTCCCAATTATGCTTTTACGCCCTGCCTTCAGAACCATAAAAACATGTGATTGATGTAAACATCAGCCACTGAGAGAAAAAAAATGTCTGGATTTTCTCAAGTCCAAGAAGTCCCCAGGCACTGGAGACCAAGGATGGAAAGGATGAAGGAGATATATCTCACACAGGAGTTTCCCCGTAAGATGACTGATTACTGTGTGTGTGTGTGTGTGTGTGAGTGAGAGAGAGAGAGAGAATACATTTTCCTGAAATTCTTAGTTCATTTTCACTTTGCTGCTTCCAAAGGTGACCTCTTATATGGCTTAAACTCTTCAAAAGTAAAGTAAAGCTATAACTTTAAACAGAAAAAATAGCTTAAAACTTTAAATACTTGAATCAGCTTATGTCTGTTACCTGGATACTGCATAACTGATAATAGTTAGTCTGCACCCTTTTTATGTCTCTTGTAAATGTCACTTATGTTCCACATGAAGAAAATTCAGTCCTGCTACACTGAATTTCTTCATGTCCATTCAAATAAGTCAAGGAGGCTCTTCATGCAAATCCAAATGCTGCCAAACACAATGAGGACAATGAGTATCAAGAGCAGCAAGTTAGGAGCATACGGTCAAAATACGAATAAAGTCTTGGTCTGTTATTAATAATGTTGAAAATATATGTAAACAAAACCTTCCAATTTGATTGGATATCTCTTGTAATCTCAGAGCCATATGGGAAAAAAGGGCATTCTTGGACAAACATAAATGTGGCTTTTCCCTGTTCATTGTGTGCAAAACTGAAAAACTACCAACTCCTGGTTTTTCCATTCAACCATTATCTATATCTGTTTATTCCTAATTTAGGATCATCAGGGTCTGCTGGAGCCTATTCCAGCTGTCATTGGGCAAAAGGGAGGGGTACACCCTGGACAGATCAGCCAGTCCATCACAGGGCCACATATAGCCACACTGTCACATAAACTCACACAAACCTGGTAGGCATTTATGGACTCTGGGTGGAAGCCGGAATACCCGGAGACAAACTGAAAATGAAAAAAAATAAAATAATGAGCCTGGGGGGGAACATGGAAATTCCACACAGAAAGACCCCTGGAACCAGGAACTTTCTTGCAGTGAGGCAACAATCCTGTCCACCAGGCCATCATGGTAGAATTGCTTACCCCACCTCATTAAAGGTGGGGTAAGCAATTCTACACAAATCCTAGAAACAAACAAACAAAAACTGTCTTGATACACAGCCTTAGGCTCCATAAACCTAAAGAGAAAAAATGTTCCAGCCAATCACTGACAAGAGGGGAATTGATGGTGGTGCTCATGCACATGAAGGGAAGGACGGGGGAGGGAACTCTTTGTGTTTTGTTGATATTTTGTGTCCAGTATAAACATTGACATCATCCAGAAATCCTTTACCCTGCCTTTAAAAGTTCAAGCTACTTATTATGTATTTTTTCAACTTTATACTTCCTGTCTACCATATTTGAGAGGTAACATTGATTGCATTTCTTCTTCTATGACACAAGACAGATCACAAGTAACTTTTAAAGATAAACATTCTATAGAATGAAAAATATATATTAAGATACACATGACAACAACAGCTTTGTCAGTGTCACATTTCAAGTCTTCATGAGATGTTAAAGGAGATAAATTATCATCATTACAATTTTTTTGACGTTCTCGGGAAATGGTTATGAGTTGTTTCGGTCGAAATACCAGAGTCACAGAACAAAAGCTCCCTTTTTATCAGAACGGTTTTAAGGAACGAGCCACTCCTCTCTGCTGCGTGCCATCCTCATCTTGTTTGCTTCCATTGAAATCATTGTTGTCACTTTACATTACCCTCTTCCAAGGTGCAGCAAATGTAGTATGACGTGAAACTCGTCAGATAGGTAAGATGGATAATTTGACACTGATGTGACGTCTGTGATGTAACAATGCCCATTAAATGGGAATGGTTAACTGAAAGACATATTTTCAGAATGAGGCAGTCATAAACAGGGTGACGGGAATGTGATCAATGGTCTCACACTTACGTGGAACCTTTCTAACCATATTCAGACCCTACAAAGCACTTTATAGTGTGTTTCTTGTTAACTTATCCACACAAACACTACAGCACTTCTACTAATAAAGCTACTCTGTATCCAGTAGTGCTTAGATTTTTACAGTCAAAGCCCACTGAGCACCTCGGAGGAGGGAAGGGGGTGCAGCGTCATCCCCAGGGACACCTCAGCATGTGACAGCAGGGCTAGAGATTCATCCACCTGTGACAATATTTGATCTCAAATAATGATTTCCCCCTCTAAAATACGACATGGATTTCTTGAAAAATTATGAAATATTTTTGTACCTCACTATGAATAACAGATTAGAGAAAAAATAGTACAAGATTTGTGCATCAGAACTTTGTTATCTTTTACTTTCACAAAAAACGTGCCCCCTCCTTTAATATGATCAAAAGAGACATGCAGGCATATTTTTGCATGAATAAATATTCCATTTAAAAAATACATAGGATAATGCAAAATATGGCATTGCCACAAGGCCTAAACCACATGTGTCAAACACAAGGCCCGCGAGCCAAATGTGGCCCGCCACGTCATTTTATGTGACCCTCGAGCGCTGGTGCATTATTGGCTTACATTTTAAACCGATATTTGAAAACTTAAAATAATCTTACGCCGCTTTAAAGCGCATATTGACAATAAACTACATCTCCCATAATGTACCCACAACGTTACCCACAACGATAACAGTATATCACCATGAGCAAGAACTCAAGACGATTTTCAGAACTGATGGACTTGAGAAAAACCTCTACAAACTAATCCCAACATGTCAAAGAAAAGAAAAATTGATGCACAAGGAAAGCAGCTTCATCAACAACCGGAAAGTGAATACAAGTTTGTATCTCAAGGTGAATAAACAGTATGTCTTCTGTGTTATGAGGCAGTGTCAGTCGTGAAAGTGTATAATCTACATTGGCATTTTGACAGAAAACATGGAAATAAATACAGAATCCATTATTTAACAATATAATAAGGTGTAGTTTAATATATTTTGATTTACATTGAATTTTGTTACACTCATGCTGTCAATCTGGCCCTTTGAGGGCAACCGTGATGCTGATGTGGCCCTGGCCTAAACAGTTGGAACAATTCACTCAGCTGTTTGTAAAAGCACGTGGTACATCTTTCCACAGACTTGTACATACCTCAGGTTGGTTCAGTAACTTCATCTTTTTTTTTAAATATCTTTTTGAGGACTGAATTCAGGTGCCAGATAAAATAGGAAAACTGACAGTCTCCTTACACTCCAAACCTCTAGGATGCGGCAGAGAGCCCCAGCTGTTTTCTCTCCTGTGCGTAAAGAGTCTCGTTGTTCAGCGGCTTCTCTCTCTCTTTCTCTCTCCCTCTCTCTCTCTCTCTCTCTCCCTCCCACTAGCAGAAGAGTGACACGCCATTCATAGCTGCCTGGCCCTGTGCATGTAGGAAGCTGAGAGGTCTCTGAGCGGACTCCCTAAAGAATACCCCACTATCTGGAAGAAAGGACCTCACATCTGCGCTGCGCAAAGCGTCGCTTTCACGAACCCCGCGTCGACATGGGGATCCGAAAGAAGACGAACAAAAACCCGCCGGTGCTGAGCCATGAGTTTGTCATCCAGAACCATGCAGATATTGTTTCCTGCGTTGCTATGGTGTTCCTCCTCGGGCTGATGTTTGAGGTAAGTCCACATGTTGAACGGGGCTTTAATCGTCGGTCGTCCAGGGGGATGCGGAGCGGTGGACGGAAAACCGAGTACTACCCATCTGTTCTCTTGGAAACCGACATGGCTGTCTTATCTGTTCTTCTCACTACTTCCTCTCGTCATCGAAAGTTTTCTGTTCGCATTTGATTTTATTCTGCGACAGGGTGAAACTAGTCTGCTGGCGTTAACGTGTTTTCTGTGCAAAAAGGCGACGTGGGAACAAGTGCTTGCTCTCCATCTGGCCACTCTTCCCTTCTTCAAATCGATATATAGAATTATCCGTCTCCAGGCCGCCTCCTTTTGATCGTATAATAAAATAAACAAAAACGTTAAATTGTGTGCGTGCAAACGTGTTTGCGGAAACATCTGTGTGTCGCAGTCTTAAAAACTTGGGCCGTGGTTGGAGTATTTTGCAACTCTCGTCCTGGTTAGTTTAAGCGTAGACGTGTTACGTGGCAATCATACAACGGCTGAGAGCGCTGTCAGCGCCGAAGCCCGCTAGCACCGAAATTGAAAGTTATCTCTGTCGCTAAAGAGCGTTTAAAACGTGACGAGACACGGTGTATTAACAACCACTATCAAATTAAACAGCGATACGGTCGCTGTAGTGCATTCTGGTCTACTTTAAACCGTGTTTATTCAGCCTGTCGCAGGTTTCATTCCCACTAGAAAGAGCCGCCGATGATAGCAAGCGGTCATAGTTAAAGCTACTTCCGGTTTGGGATTTTCAAAGTAAAATTACTGTCAAGTAGGAAGCGGATGCCACATCTTTTGTTATTGTAAAAATAATTGCGGAAAGGGATTGAAATTTGTATGGGGAACAGTTTAACCGTAATCGACTATATTTTCCTTGTATTTGAAATTTATAAGTGGCTCATAAAGCTCTTGTTGTGAAGGAGTGCATTGTTGTCATTATTTGGCTAGGTTGAAACCGTGACTGGGGCGTATCCATTTATTCCAACTGTCTCACTGGGGGCAAAAAAAAAAAAAGACTGCAAGTTTAAGAAAAAAAACGATGCAGGTGTTGGTTGTTATCCTCAACTCCCTATCATCACGCATCTAAAGAAAATTAACCAATCCACTGAACATCAACTGACTGATTCCTGTAATTTTGGTATTCTCAGTAAGCGTATAGCCCCCTAGCTTCTGAGGTGCTGCTTTTGGGCTTCTCAAAGTTGATCAAAAATATGTGTAACTCCAGTTATTAAGTGCATAAACGACCCCCTAACAACCGTAGTAGGAGTCAAATGTATATCAAGTGTGAATCTGATTCTTTGATCTTCTCAGAACTAATTCAGTTCTTCTTATCATCATTCTGTAATTTAAGTAGGCAGGCTAAATTCTGCAATTGTTGTTTTTGAAGGCAAGATGAGTTTCAGAATAGTAAGGAAGGAAAAGGGGGGGGGGGAAAGTCAGAATATTATTCTAAAACATTTAAAAATACATTATTGCCACATTTTCATATATAGTCCAAATATTGTCCCAGATTTGTCTCATATTTACATGTTATTAGCATAGAATGAGTTATTATAGTGTTAGTCAAAACCAATCTAGAAGTGGCAGTTTTTTTTTAAAGACACGTTTTGTGGGTAACATTGATAAATGGTAAGACAGCACTTCAAGTTGTTATAACCGGTTAAAACTTCTAGGTAAAAATGTTATGTGCACAATTGCAGGTGTCTGGTCCAGGTTAACATAACTGTGAGCATTCTCTCCTGTTTCCACAGGTCACCTCAAAGTTTGCAGTATTATTCATAACTGTCCAGTACAATGTGACTATATCAACAAATGGTAAGTAAACTCCTGCCTTGTGGTGTAGACGGGCATTTTGGATGTTGTGTGAATCTTACATTTAGTACATAATGTTGTGCCCTCTCTGACTTTTCTTGCTGAAAGCTTGTCATTTGGATTCTGAGGTAGTACTTGCATGGCCTTACACAAACCCATTTGAGAGCTCTTTTATTCCAGTTTGAGCTAAATTTAGTCTGCCTGATTTCTAAATTTCTCTTGTGGCAAGGTTGCGCCGGGCAATTTTGAGCTGAGATGCAATATAGGCCTCTCAATACAAAGTCCTGTTCGTTTCAAGGTTAACAGTTTTTCTTGTCAGCTTCTGTGAAAGAATTCACAACCTCAGGACCTGTTCAAACTGTCTCACTGTCTCACTCAGTGATTCACTTCTTATCTGATACCTTACTTACTAGCTACCTCTGTAACTTATTTACAGCTTGTATTTAACAGGACAAATAAATACTGCACTCAAATCTCTCTGTAGACAGAGAGAATTCAATAATCCTGTTGAAGTTTTTTCTTTTGTCAGTGTGGACCTTTGGTTTCTGTATCTGGAATCAGAAATGATGAGCAAAGGAGAACCATTTAAACAATGTGCTGAGAGCTGTGTTCATCTGTAACTTATCTCTCCTGGATAGTGTTGGAGCATGTATGGAAAATATCAAGCGTTGGAAAGTTTTGACTATGCTGTAGTACTGCAGAGTCACTTACTAATCCAAACACCACCCTTCAGGATTTAAGGTTATTAAACTCGGGAATCCAATTGTCCTGAACTTAGTTAAATGTCTTAGCATTTCACGTGAAGAGATCACAAACCAGGTGTGTTTTTGGAATATGAATCAACTCTATGGGTCTAATGAGGAGTCCCCGTGGCTTCTGTGTGCCATAGAAGGTCCAGAGGAGACTGCAGTGAACCACTTCCACCATGGAATCAAGGACTTGGCCACTATCTTCTTCTACATGCTGGTGGCCATCATCATGCACGCCATCATCCAGGAGTATGTGCTCGATGTAAGTGAGATACAGTCACATACACAAGACTTTAAGAACTTTTTGCTTTCTTTTTTTGTTTGTTTCATTATTTAAACACTTGGTTATCTTTACAGAAACTCAACAGGAAGAAGCACTTCTCCAAAACCAAGCACAGCAAGTTTAATGAGTCGGGCCAGCTGAGCGCCTTCTACTTGTTCTCATTCGGTTGGGGCACAAGCATTCTGCTTTCTGTATGTACAAAAGTCAGCTGGCATTGTTTTAGTTTGCTTATTTTAAGCACGGCAATGCATTTAAAAGCTTCTTTGTTTCTAGGAAAACTTCCTGTCCAATCCAGTCACCCTGTGGGAGGGCTATCCTCATACACTGATGCCGTAAGTGTTGATTGTGCAAGCATGTGCATTTTAAAGAGTGTTTGTCTAGGAATAAGATGAGTAATTTTGCATCATCATAGCTGACTCCGAACTATTAAAAAAAAAAAAAAAAATTAATGTATTTTTTTTCTTCTTCCCCAGATTCCAAATGAAATTCTACTTCATTTGTCAACTGGGTTACTGGTTACATGCTCTCCCAGAACTATATTTCCAAAAGACAAAGAAAGTAAGTACATGTGTGGCAAATCCATCTTTCTGCAGTAGGATGATGTAATGTAGCTTCTTTTTGCACTTTGGTGCTTTTTCCTGTTTGCCTTCCTTGGCTATGTGGCATTGTTTCAAAGACTTGGACTCGTCTTGCTTAAATCAGCGGGCAGAGCCGCACTGCTGTAAATATTTTGACCATTCTTGGACTCCCTTCCTTTGTGTTTACTGTTTAGGAGGATATTCCACGCCAGCTTGTGTACATCTTTCTGTACCTGGTCCACATTGCCGGCGCCTACATTCTGAAGTAAGAGCTGCCTATATAAAAAGAGAAAAAAAGGCCCAAAATTAGAGTAATTTTTGTGGAACTTGTGTTTGTACACTGTTTTTTTTCTTCTTGAAGAAAGTTAGTGATGTCTCCCTATCTCTAAAAAAAAAAAAAAAAAAAAAAAAAAAAAAAAAAAACCTGAATCCTCCTTGCCTCCCTCTCAGTCTGAACCGTCTGGGGCTGGTCCTGCTGGTGTTGCACTACTTTGTTGAGCTGCTCTTCCACGTGTCCCGCCTGGTCTACTTTAGCAACGAGAACAGACAAATGGGGTGAGCTTTTGTCATTGTGCAATAATGCTATCAAATTAAAAAAGAGAGAGAGGGGGGAAACCTAAAATGCACCGTCATGCTCATCCTCTTTTTGTTTCACAGTTTCACCATTTGGGCTGTCTTATTTGTTCTCGCGCGGCTGCTCACCCTGTCTCTGTCCGTCCTCACTGTGGGCTTTGGCCTCTCCACAGCTGAGAATCAAGGCTTTGATTTGGCTGCAGGGAACTTTAATGTTCTCTTTGTGCGGTAAGTCAATTTTCTACAGAAATTGCCGTTGACTTGTACCGGGGATCTAATCAAAACATGCAATACGTTCTCAGGATGCATTTTAAAGGTGCAGAATGTGAGGCCCACTAAAATCTGTTGGTAAAAGTGTAAGATTGAAATGTGCCGTGCTGAGCTGCAACATAGATTTAAACAGTCATTAGAATGAAAATGAACATCTATCAACCACCCAACTTGCCCAAATTAGAACGAAGGAGCTTCTTTGAAGAATTTCTGCTGTCTAGTCTATGTAGTTTCAAGATTAGACAGTCATACAGGAAGGACTCTCTTGCAGAAGAGGAATGTGAACATCTGCTTCGATAAACTGGTATGAAATGCAACCGCAACGCATCTTGTGCTGAGCAGATAAAAAGCAAAGTGAGCTGTAAATAACTAAACCTTTCACAGTCCTACACATAGGTTTAATGATGGACTGTTTCTGGTATTGTGCCTAATGTTGCTGCAGTGCTACTGCATGTCCTGCACATGTCTTAATTTACCCCTTGAGGTATTAACTGTCTCCTTATGTTCACTAGGGTAACCGTCCTGGCTGCCATCTGCCTCACGCAGGCCTTCATGATGTGGAAGTTTATCAACTTTCAGTTGCGCCGATGGAGAGAGCATGCCCAAGCTCTGACCTTGAAAAAGAAACAAGTTCCTGCTAAGAGCAAATCAAAGAAAGACAAAGGTCAGAAAGCAATGACTGCATCAATCAAGCAAGAGGCAGTAATGAAACAGAGACTATAAATATATATGATATATAATTTTATTTCTTCTTTCAAGAGATGAAGTAAAGCTGCATGGCTAACTTCACCCTCTAAACCAAAGTGCTATGAACAGAGCTGTAAAGACGTGGTTAAAAAGGGTGCTTTTGTACTGTATTCTTGTGGTATTTTTACTTAAGCATGTGACAAACATGCCACCTCAGGAAATCATGATCTTTGGGAGACAAAGGTCACAATGTGTCTCCTTTGGGGTCACATATAAGCTACAACATACATCATATTTGTAATCTATTTCTGTACGACTTTGAATTAAACTAATTTGGATGTGTCTCTTTTTTTTTTCCCCAGCCAATGGAGTGAACGGAGTGAATTCTCACGGAGCTGATTCACCAAGAGCAAGAAAAGAAAAGTCCTCGTAAAAGATTAGAAAAAAAAAAAAATCCAAAACCTGCCCTTGTGTCCTCCCTCTCAAAGAACCATCCCTCCTGGAGCCTTTGTTGCTGTATCCAGACAGCGGATTCTTGACCCCGACTTGCATTTTCAGCTTCCCCACAGGATCCACAAATTTCCATCCCAGCTGGACTTCCAAGGGGGCCTGTCTTGCTTTGCTTGCCACCAGTCACCCAGCACACTTTCAATTCAGAATCTTTCCCCTGTTGTGCCATTTATGAATGAAAAGAAAACAATTCCCAAAATAAACTGGAGAAAAAGGAAAAAAAAAAAGACCTTATTTAAGAAGTGCCTATTGATACAGATCGTTTTTGTACAGAGTGTGTAATTTTGACGCTTCAGGAATGATCACTTCAGTGTTTTTCTCCCACTTCAGGTCATTTGATGCTTTATTCAAATACTGTGTATTCCATTTATTTCCTCTTTGTTTCCTTGTATTTATGACCATCAGATCAGCTCTCCGTTGCAGCTGACCCCTCTCCTTCTCTTGAAGGATTTCCTCCTGACTTTAGAGTTTATGAATTAGCTTGTAATATCTCTTCTTTTTTCCATGAGTGGAGGTTGCATAAATCCTGTAATCTCCATCCTAAAGGCACCACTGGATTGTTGTCATGGCTACAAACACATTTTCACATGATCAATTGTAGACAAAGCCCTATACATAAATAAAGGTAGAATACAAACAGTTTCAGTCTAGGGTCATGGATGGAATATGAGTGTATAGAAGCATCAAAGGAAAGTAGGAGACTTCATGCTGTAAAGCTCTTAAGTGCATCCATAGTTCAGTATTGTGCAGAACTTCCAGTAAAGGCATTTTAACCTGACGTAGCATTTGATAATTGGAGTTCAGAACAGCTTTGTTACCGCAACAAAGAATGTGCTTCATGCCATGAATTTATATGGACTCTGTTGCAGTTGTATCTACAAGGCAGTTAATGGCACCCCTTGGTTCAGATTTAATTATATAGCTTTGTATGTGATTCAATTCAGGAAAAAAAACATCCCTTTAGTGAGTTAGACTGAATGACTGTCTTGTGTAGTCCCGACTCATTTGGTGTTTAAGTGGAATGATTTCACTGTGTTTCTTGACATTAATGCTTATTTTGAAATGTCTGCAAGAATGACTTTTGTACAAGCATGGACTATGAATGAGACATCGTTGTAATTTGTTTGGCAGTTCCCCACACTCACCCGACTGTTGACTGTGCCAAATGAGCCTGGTTGGCTGTCCATATGCTTTTTTGCTACATGCTAAAAAGCTATGGGGATGCAGTCAGCTATACTTTAAGAATCAGTCACTTATAGGTAATACCAGCTTATTCCTAAATAAGTGAGTTTAGTCACATGGTAGTGACTTGTGATTAACGTCAACAGTATGTGTTTTTTTCACCTTGTCCTGAGGGTTTATCCTGGAAGGAAATAAAATGTTCTGATAAGAAATGAGCTCTTTGAATTATTTGGCTGCATCAATTGCCCCCTGCTAAATTTCACTGTTATTACATGTTATTGAAGGGTCACCCTTCTGTTCTCAGACAATGTTTTATCCCACAGGAAAAGTAAAAACGGCACAGTTATTTTAATTAGTTTTGCAATAACCTGCAGTAAAAGGTAAAAAATACCAGTTTACAAAAAGGTATATGGTGACTTGAACCCTCACAAAACTGTTCACCCTACAGCCGTGCACCAGTTAATGAAAACATTCACCACTATGTTAGTCACATCCTCTCAAATGAAGCACGCCATTATGGGACAGATGTGACACAAATCCCACACACACATCAAAGCAAAATGCTCCAAACAAATAGTTTAAAAGGGCTTTCTCAAACGTACCTGGTCGTCTGTCCATATGAGGACCACACACTGTGTTACTACAATGATCACACAGAACTGGACAGACAGTGTTGCTAAAAGCCCCAAATCAAAGCAAGTTACGAGATTCAATAAAGCAAACACACAAGCGACTGACCACTAATGGATAAGCACACCCACAAACAATGTGATTCCAGCTGTTGTGACTCCACAACACACAAAGTTACTGCTCCACCCGGCCAAAAACGAGCTGCAGTGATCCTCGCAGTAGTGGACCCGACTCTTTCTAAACTAAAGGTTGCAAAACGCAAAACACTCCTATCATTATCTTTAAGGGCACCCATAAATGTTCATGTATATGCAATGAGCGTGCCTATACAGCAGAGCTGTTGATATTCTCTTGATGTGATTAAAATCTTCATCATTCTGGAAAATATTTTAATTTGACAATGAAAATGAAAAACATACTGTTTCCTCATGCCTAAAAGGTTCCTGGTCCTTTCTGTGCAGAGTCTGCATGTTCTCTGCTTGGGTGGGTTTTTTCAGGCTCATCTGTTTCCTCTCACACTCCAAAAACATGCCTGTTGAGTTAATTGGAGGTTCTAAGTTGCCCTTGGGGCCCTGCAACGGACTGGAAACCTGTCTAGGGTGTACCTTGCCTTTCACCCAAAGACAACTGGGAGAGACAACTCCTCTGATATGACGTGGTATCACCATGCCAAAATGGGAAGAAATCAGACTGGAGTTCAGACAAAGGATAGTAGATACTCATCTAAAGGGTGAAGGATATACTGCCGTTTCCAAGTGTTTCACTGTGTCTAGAACAGCTGGAAGTTGCATCAATGCAAAGAACAAGGATACAAATTCGGTTGAAAACTGCAAGTCGTTGAGGTCTGATGATTCACATTTGCTTTTGTTTGGCAAAGAAAGGGAGAGACCTTTAACTCAAAACAAACAAAAAACAGTTGCTGCAGTGAAACATGGTGGTGGGAGCATAATCATGTGGGGCTGTTTTGCTGTTTCAGGGACAAGGAAGCCCGTTTGGTTGCATGAGATCGTGAAAAAAGATTATTATGTAAATATCGAGAATGTCGAGAAATCTACTGCAAGTCTACCTTTAGGTCACTGCAACAAACATCTATATTCTTCCAAAACTTAATGAAGGACAAGAAAATGAAGGTTCTGGAGATACCTTCTCACAGAGGACACATCTCAATCTTGTTGAGAATCAGTGGAGGGAGCTCATGGTAATAAATGTGGCCTTTTAGTATTTTATTTATTCATCCATTCATTCTTGTCTCAGTTGAACGTATCAGTAACAAAATCTCAACTGCTTTATTGCAAAAACACATACTGCTTAAAGCTTAATTCTTTGATGGGCAAATAACAGTATTTGGTATTCCAACTATACAGGTTTTTGGTGACAGAAATTTCTGAAAAAGAAGCTATAATAGAAAAAAAAAGGAAAGTCTTGTAATATTCTTCAAAGAAATCCTCTAGAATCAAAGGTTTTTAAATTACAAGTATTTCATTCAGTGACATATAAAGGGTTAACAGGTTTGTCACTGTGCCAATAAAAGCAATAAATCATAGACACTTTTGGTTGTGCATACGTCTATTAAAAAGTTAGTGGTTTTGTTTGATTTCACGAAGGCTAATAATTTTGACCTTATCTGCACATAAACCTCATAAATTGAGGACACGACCTCAGCCCTTATTTAAAGGCATTGATCCGCCACTTGGGGGCAGTGTTGTACAGGTTTTACCGATTCTAACTGAACGAGGACGCCTGACTGCTGCTTTGATCAGTGGACAGTTGACCAGACAGTAAATAAAGATAGGTAACTAGTACAACACTGTTTATTTGCAAGTTTGACAAAGATTCCAAGATTACCTCCAGGTTAGTGTTTAATATCATTCGTCCATTTTTTTTTAAATAGCCAGCAAAATATCTCCCATTGCACGTCTTTACCGCTGTCTTGTTACGGCCAGACAACTTATTCCTGAAAAACCTTAGAATTAAGGGCTGAATTTTAACCTTTAGCGGTGTGATTAAAATAAACCCTAACAACATCAATTTCAACAGATGTTTGACTTGCGGCGCTTCTATGTATAATTTTATCTGATGAGATATCTTAAATTTACATACATTTCAGTGAGCCATATACCCACTGCCCAGGGTACATTTGCTATAATAAACTGTGCAACAATGCACTTTTTGTTCTTGGAAAACCATAGGTAAGGATGGGATGGGGGGGTTCGTTCAATCAGACCACACATCAAAACCAATATCAATATTGGCACGTTACTGACTCCAATAACTGTCAGCGGCTGTCAGACTGAATGTTGATAGAGTGATGTTGATTAATCAAACTGAAAGTACCGTAATCCCGACAGGTAAACCGCCGTAGGATTGCGTTCGAGCCCCCCCGGCGGTAAGTGAGTTGATGCTGCTGGAGCCCCGTGATGTGGTTTGGTGTGGGGGAGGATAGCGGCTACCAGCCAGATAAACACTCAGCATTGGTTTTGCAGAGCACAGAGTAACATGGCGGCACAGTTAGCCAGCAGAAATGTTGTTTCACTACCGCGAAGGTCAGAGCTGTTCGGGATAAACGGAATTTAACAGCGAGGACTCAGCCAAAAGTATCAAATCGTAAGTAGCCACGGGCATTTTTTGCCCCGTGTACAGACGGGACGATGTGTTTTCGTTGAAAATCCATGATTCAGTGTGCGAGAGGGCTTCAATCTCGGTTGTGTGTGTGTGTGTTTGTGTGCGAGTGTGTGTGTCTGGCAGAGGCTCTCTCGCCTCGGCGTTAGCTTATTAGCAGGAGCTAGCTTCAAGGCTAAGTTTGCTGCTTGTGTCAATAGTGTTTTCTGCAGCAAACTCCAGCACACGGTTCATATAGATAACCACTTATTGCATTGCTTATGTGCTATTAGTGTGCGAAGTGGGCACGGTCACGTGAACATTTGATGAAAAAGTCAGATGCGTTGTGGACAGTACTTTCATGTGTCATTGTTTTTTTCTTCTTTTTTTTAATTCTTTTTTTGTGCTGAGTTAGCGGGTGACCGGACCTACAACACCGGACCAAGTTCGCCAGTTTAGCAGAAACGGAGTTAGCATGCTAAGGGTTTAGCCGCAGGCTAGTCTGCTGTTGGGCAGAATATAAGAGTTCCAGTCAGTCCTCATCAGCATGTGTTTGAGTGGGTTGTTAACGTTATTTTGTCTTGGTTCTAGTCGAGCTTATTTTTTTAATTAATTTATTCTATTTTTCACTGCTAGCCACTTTAGTAGAGGTGATGAAATTTTAGCGTTTCATCGTGGTGCGCGGACCACTCTCTCTTTCTCTCTGTCTATTTTTTTTCTGCTGAACTAATGTTTTTCTTGTGTTGGCTGTCGTCACAGTACATTGTCGGCACGCTGAGTCTAAGCTGGCAGCCAGCCTGTAGGTGGGCTCTTTATGACTTAAATTAATAGTTTAAAACATCTGAAACATTGTATCGCGAAAGTTTCTCGTGGTCACAGCTACAACCCAGAAAAAAAAAAAAACACAGCAGAGGAGCTCCCAGCTTTTACTAAAACGGCGAAAAAGTGTTAATGTTACAGGTGTAGAAGAAGAATATGAATTTACCCTTACAAGGGAGTCACGTAGGTGTTATTCAGGATATATGACGTATGCTGGTGGACACGGCTGTTTGGCAGTCTGTATTTCACTATGGGAAAATAGGTGAGCTACAGGAAAAAAAAGAATAGCACAATTCTGTTTATAAAGTAAAACAAATTACCTTTACTTTCACTTTCTTTGCTTACTTAATAGAAATGCCAATGAATATTTTAACAGGGTAGATGAGTTCGCTGGTTTACTCACTATAACGACACTGTTTACATGTAGCACTCTTCTGTCACTCCAGGCAAAAGCTACTGATCTTAAGCCCTTTTCAGAGGTCAGATAAACATTAATGGCTTCATCAGTTGAAGCAAACACATTCCGACACTGATCACTTTCCCATTAATATTTCTCACATTTCATTCAAACACCTGTGAAAGTGTCAGAAAGGTCCATGGTGCATGTGGGATTTACCATTTTCTCAAATAAGTGAAGAGGGGTATATCTCTAAAGTCCTCATCATAGATTTATCACAGTTTGTACTGGCATAGCAAATGCACAGTGGTTTTGTGTGAAACAGTCAGTCTCAACCGGGGGGGTTTGGACCCCCATATGTGTTACAAGAGAATTTCTGGGGGTGTCACCGCATGGTTGTGTTTAAGATAAAAGTAACATAATTTAGACTGGAGATTGATTTGTAAATTCTGTCACCTGTATCAGTGATAGGTTTTGAGTTAGAATAGTTCTTGTTGATTGTCTTTGTGAATGTGAAAGTTTGCATGTATGAGTCTGTGTTGGGGGAGGGGTCGCTACAGGGAATCTGATTAAGGAGCTGAGAACCACTACTGAACTATTTTACTCTTGAGGGTCTAATTGCAACCCTGTAACAGAATAGTTATCAATTCCAGGGAAAAACAAAACAGATCTTTTACACCTGAGGACACCATCTTCACTGTCACCTCTGTTTGTCAGATGGAGAAGCTGCTGCACTGAACATTAGTCCTCAGAGTAAGCCTACTCATAATGACTTGCTTTTTTTGCTACAAAAATTCATATTAGATTAACCAAGCATCCTGCATTGCGTTGAAACAAAATGCTACCAGCTGGAAAACATTAATATATAGCACAATCAAACAGAGAGTGGGAGCCTTGGGTGCAGCTGTAACGATTTTAAGCAATTTTGATTCATTCGTTTGGCTCAGATGCTGCAAAGCAATGCCTATGTGTTGAACTTGTGGTGGGCAGGTTCTGTCAGAACCCTTTGAACGACTGACCCAAAGCTAGAATAACTCACCTCTGCTTTGCTTGTCTATTCATAAATGTGACTGCAGTAATTCAAACTTGAACTGTGTTGACAGTGATGGATAGATGTTACTTTGTGGGATTTTCTTGCATAGCTGTCACAAAATGTTACAGAAAAGCACCAAAGAGTCATTCGGATTGATCACACTTACATGTTCAGTTATCCTCTAGATAACTGAAATTTGATGAATGAAGAATGGGTTCACTTTTTATTTTCCAGCGTTGTGCTGCCCTAGTTGGACCTTCAAATGAATAAAGGAGATGCTCTCTGAAAATGTAAAGCACCAATGCAGGGTTTTGGGAAAGGGGGGGGGGTCTCGAGACTTCATTTGTGTGTTGTGTATTTGTGCCTGTGTCTTGAGTGCAGTGCTCTCTTTCTAAAGGGCCCTTCTGCTTGGCTGATTCAGTACTATACAGGCAGACAGCTTGTGTCATTTCAATGAGTGTCAGCGTTTCCCCTCAGTAATGCTGGAAGAGCGTAACCCGTGGAACCAGTTGAGCAGCCTCTGTTGCATCACTCTGCCCACCTGATGGTGCACAGCAGTTGTCACATCACTGATACAAGATTTAACATGACATGTTGTCCAGCTGCAGTTTGGCTGCAACTTCATTGTTTCTGTGGAAATGTGATGCAATGGATTTCAGCCATATATATCAGTTGTCATATGGAAGGTGAAGAAGGTAGAAGTTTACAAAGTTAAAACATTAACCAAAAAGCCCTTCAGTTAGAGGATCTGGAGGCTCTTTTTTCTTTGTGTGGCGTGCATTTTACTAAAAACAGTCTATATAAAATTGTTCTACATGATTCCCATAACATTTCTGTCTCTATGGGAGTAGGGCCTTCATGGATGATGGTGATGTTAATCATATACCATGGCTGTCACAGTTACTAGATCTAGGGATCTGCAACGCACCTAGGCAGCCATTACAGTGTGTAATGAGGGAATATATTTTTCTAGAATGATAGTCCAACTGTCTAGTAAAGTTCCAGAGCTGCTCTGAAACTGGCCCCCCCCCCCCCCCCCCCCCCCCCCAGTGAATCAAAACTAGCATTTTTGTGTCATGATAAAGTTAGATCAAAAATGTTCAACCTTGCATGATGCAACAAGTTTCCAAGAATGTGGTCCCATTGTGAAGCAAGCCTGCATTCCTACAGTATGTGACACAGTTATATGTTCAAGTTTTGTTTGTTTTTTGCTTCAACGTGGACATGCAATAGACTGGTTTACAAATTGTATTATTTGGAGTAAGGAAGATGAAGTAGTTTTGACCTAAATTTGCAAAAGAATGACTGTGGGATGATGACAGAATGTGCAGAAGTACACAAACCCGTAGTTAAGGGTAACTGGATGTTTCTCACACTTGTTAGTTGGTGCAGTTTAGGCAATGGGTGTTTCCTGTAAGTAATGCTTGGGATGACTAAATTGTGAACTACAGCTATGGCAACAGCTGTGCAGCATAGTAATGCCCATCCTGTCACATTATTCAAATACGGTCTTTCTTTTGCTTTTTAGCTGAAGTAGAAATTGTTGTTTCACAACCATATCTTTCTTCTATATTGATGTTTAGCTCTTTTATGCTTCTTGTTAGATTTCAAATGCATGTTCATAATTTTATTTACTAAAGGAAGATGTTCCAATGCTCACTCCAAGACAAGCTTGTCATCTCGCATGTACTGACTTTTGCCCTGTGATCGGCTGCCTTGTTGCATCACCTGAGTGATACAATAATCATTTGACCCTTGTTCTGTTGCAAATGCTTCCAGTACTTTTGTCTGCCACTGTTGGGCTGATATCAGTCCTGTTACTAGTTTTATGTACTGCATCCCTGCTTTAGTGTTGAATCAAATACACTTTTTATGCTTTGTGATTTTTGCAAACTTTTGTAATGGAGATTTTTCTCAAACATCTGGAGCAATGCAGAACATTAACAGATAAAGCATGACACCTGGGAATCAGGAGACTTGATATCATTTATGTTCTAATCATCAAAAGAAAAAAAAGGTGCTTTAGTTTTTCCAAGATGATGGAAAAGTTTTCAGTGGTCTTTAAAATTTAATATTTAACCTGAGAAAAATAAAATTGCACCATATAAAATATAGAGAGTAAACATTAGACAAGTTATTGATTCAGGCTTGAGTTTTTCAGTGGGGTCTTTTTGCTACAGGCTAATTATAATTCCTAAGAAAATCTCTTGTTCTTCGAAATGACATCACTGTTTTCTGCTTTATAGTTGTGCTTTTTCAGTTTGCCGTCATATCAAATCCCATCTAGCAACATAACGTTATATGTCAGTGGTATTTGGTCAGTAAATTTAAGTGACATTTGGGGTTTTCTTATCTCAGCTGAATGCATACCTTTTCATTCAGCGTGGAGCTGAATTCCTAAATCACATGAGGTCCCTTAAACATCCTGGTCATTTATTAGGCCTTGGGCACTATCTCATCAAGTGAACGTCACTTGTTAGTAAAAGTAAAATTCTCAATCAGATTAGTTTGAGAGTTAAATCACATCCATATTAACTGATTTATGTCTGAATGCAGACTCATTACTGGATTTTTTATTTGAATATTCTTGCTAATGTACTGTCACAATCTTACTTTAAAAGGTGGCTTGTGGAATAATCCTATCCTTTTTCAAATCTAAAGATGATAAACATAAGACATGTTGGCAATCTAAATAGAATTTGGATTTCTAAGATTACTAAAACATGCTTATGTTGAAGTAATGACATCAGTGTCTTTCAAACATGTCACATTCCAACATTGAGCTACACTACCCCTTGAAACTACAAACTTTTATTTGCAAACAGCATTAAGTTGACTCATTCGAGCCAAGCTGGAAAATAGCATCCCTGTCTTTGCTGTTTAGTGTGGTTAGCTTCTGAAGAGCACCATATGCCTCTCTCTTACACAGGCTCTTTAATGTGTACTACCGTGCTTCTTTTTAAAAGCAGTGTCAAGTGAACACATCTAGCACGAAGAACCTGACATGAATATGGGCTTTCATGAGGCTGTTCCAAAATATCAGTGATCATTCTCAAATCTCCACATTCTTTAGAATTACCGTGGCCTTGTTTATAGTAAAATCTTTTCCGTCCTGATCAGTTAAAACAATCCGTTGAACTACAAAAAGTTTAAGTCCAAACTGGAAGATGAGACGCACAAGAAATGCATGACTCAGACAGTGTTGAGTTATCTGTCCATCACATGCTCTATAAGGTCCACGGTGTACTCTTGATGCGATGCACCCTTCCCCCTTTATCTGTTTGCCTTGTCTTGCTGGGCATCTCACCCTGCTGCTTCTGCGTTTGTGTCGTCATGGAAACAGCAGTGTGACAGGTCCTGGGTGGGCGTGAAGGATGAGCTGTGGGGTAATGGCCAGGTTTTAACAGCACAAAGAGAGAGAGAGAGAGAGCGAGAGGAGAGTGAAGCGGCAGAAGAGAGACATCTTAAGTGAACCAGAGATGGTTGATGGAAAGCTGAGAGGGCTTTGACATGGAAGAGGAGAAGTGGGCAGTATTAACTCCATTTCTGCTTCAAGGCTTGTTGTCATTGGGTTATTAGCTGTTCTTAAATCAGCCATCCCATTCATCTGTGCCAGAATAGGTTGCTCCTTGTGAATATCAGCCACTGTTGTAGTAGCCTGGCCAACCACGCTTATTCACAAACATTTTCTCTCGTAAAATGGGTCTGGTACCCCTCCGATTCACAGCCATTTCTGCCGGTGCTGAGTGTACCAAACCAGTCATATGGTGCGCTTCATAAAATGACTTGTACAGAAATGTGCAAGAGCCACTATGCAGAGCAACCGAGATTGCAGCAGAATTGCTGTTTGGACATCGGATCAACAAGTTTTTACTGCAAAACTGACAACAGTTATTTACCGGTAAGCCTGATTTATACTCGAACGTCAGGTCGTCTGCGTCACCTACGCAGACGACGCAGAGATACCCCCCCACCCTACGCAGAGACTACGCAGACACTCCGGTGCGCCTACCCAAAATTGTAGGTCGACGCAGACAGTGTCACAGAGAGGAGAGAAAGGAGGCCTCTGATTGGTCAATTCTACATCCGCATAGAAAAGACAGCGTCATTGAAGAAATGGGGAAGTACCCACATCTGTACGATTTTCGTTCTCCACACTACAAAGACAGCACATATTCTAGTAATTCATGGAGGGAGATTGCGATGATTGTGGGTCTAGATACGGCCGAGACGGTGAAGAAGTGGAAAAACGCAAGAGATATGTTTAGTAAGTTTAGCTAGTCCGTGATTGTCTCTCTTGCGTTGTGGTGTGGAATAACATAGCGGAGACCGCGCAAGTATAAATCAAAAGTGACGGCGGCATCTCTGCGACAAGCTGACGGCGACACATTGCCGAGAGAGTATACACACTACTGTACTCCTACTCCACTTCACACCTATTTGGATGTCAACTGTTTATACTAGTCTGGTTGTCACGATTTCTACGTCACATGCTTTGCTTCTCTAGTGGGTTGTGTTTCTATCTAGTGGCATCCAGAGGCAGTTTCTTCTGCATGCATTGGTACTGCCCCTGGAAATCAAAGTCAAATCCAGAGGAACTAGAACTAAGTCTTTGTATCGAAGAGGGAAAAAAAAAAAGTACTGTGGCTAGCCAAGCTAAGTATTTAGCCACCAGGAGAGCCTATATGTGATGTATATCTGTAATAGAGAATTCCCATTGAAGTATGAAGACCAAATGGGATCTCTGCTCTTGAGCGCTGATACATTCTGTATCAGGTAATAATGAATTGAACATGATTTTCAGGAAAAGATAATTTGCTGTTGCAGTTAGTTTGTAAAATAATTGCACAGATCCACAGATATCCCTCCTTGTCAAACCAAACACTTATATTTGAATGTGCAAACTGTCAGCACCAAGTTCTGATATGATTGCTTAATGATAGCAATATTCCTCAGAGTATTTTCATTTTTCATCTGCTGTTACTCACTTAGTGTTGCAGAAAAGCATGTCGCTTTTGCACTTGACACTCGTTGCTTAGCAAGGGTGAAAACCCCATAACCATGTTAGATTTAAGACAACTTGACAATGTATAAACCTCATCCACCCATTTTACAAATAAACAGAGAGGTTAACTCAGAATGCTAGTTAGTCCAAATTAGAGCCCAGCTGATGGAGGAACTTTGTGGCTCATGTCAGTTTATAAGAGATGGAAAAAAAAAAAACTCCAATGTTAATATATCAGTCAATTTTTACTTTATCTACAAGAAAAATGAGGGAATCATTGTTATTAATTTCATAAAATTGCTAGCAATTTGCAGTGAAGACAAGATTCGATTTGATACTACTGTCTGCTATGCTGTGACTATACTCTGTCAAAATGGTTACAGTGTTGTGGAAAAAAAAAATAAAAAAAAAAAAAACATATATATATATATATATATATATATATATATATATATATATATCTATATATATATATATATATATATATATATATATATATTTTTTTTTTTTTTTTTTTTAACACACTTTGAGTAAACCCCCCCCCCCCACACACACACACAGCAACTACCAAAAAATACAGCTACCTTTTAAACAAACCATATTACGTTTCCATACGAGACTGCATCTCTTCCTGGTTTTCTCTGTGAAGGAAATCTTATATCGATCCACAAGGATCAAGTAAAGTTGGTGGCTGAACACCCTACCACAGTTTTTTCAAAGACGTGAATGTGATCTGAAGCAGGAAAATTGATGTTATGTTTTGAAATCTGTGGTTTTACCAAAGTTTGTCTCATGCCATACCCCCCCAACCGAGGCTCAGCAGGGGCTCCAAGGATCTCGAGACTCACAGGCAATCCAATAATTCCAGCAGTCCACACCGTTCCACTCGCGTAGGTCAGCCACAGCAAAGTGTGTATTGATCTTTAAAGTTACATGAGCTTGTGGTGGCTACTGCTCATTCCTAAGAAGGTGCCTTCAGCCAGTTTGGCTTGACTAGAGGAGACGGCAGAGGTCACATGACTATGTGACAGTGCTTCTGCAGCTGTTTCTCCTTGTGCTGTGATCATGGTGTTGCTTAGCTGTACAATACAGTAGGTCTAATAACTGCTTGTTCTAGATGGATTATCTTCTTTCCAGATGAGCTGGACTTTGTTTTCCAATTGTTTTTTGCAAAAGGAAAGATTTTGATCTGACAATGAATCATTTGAGTTGTATGGATTGATATAAAGCACTAAAGTGGAGTAAAAGAACCCCAAGAGTGATGAAGCTAAATCATATGAGATGGTGCTCTAAACTGATGTGTAGGATTGGGTTGTAGATAATTATTTTTGAGCTTTAGATATTAATGTGTGAGTGGGTGAATTGCCTTTCCCTCTGCCACAATGTGTTTGTGGCATTGGGTGTTAGCATGTGGCTGGCACCTTTCCCACTGCTCAGGGTGGAATCCTTGGCACAGGGGGAGGGAGCAAAGACTTGGATTGAGCAAGCTGCCTGCTGAAATAAGGATGGGTGGTCCAAAAACATGTTATGTGAATCATCCCTGAGAAAATCTTTTACACAATCTCATTCTGTGATTGTGGTAAGCACACACTTTGAGCATCATTGCAGGCTGGGCTGTGGCAGCATGGGGTGATATGTATAAAGAAGCAGCATTTTTTCTCAATAATTTGCCATGAAGCCAGAACAAAATGGACAACTTGTCCATTTCTGGACAACTTGTCAGTTTCTCTTCAAGCTGTGAGGGTCAAATGCTAACACGTCTGACTCTTAACAACTCCACCCCCAAACTCTTGTTATCTGGCTCTCTGTTTCTGCTGAATCAACATTGTTTTCTGTGACCTATAATGTGGTTTTTCTTACTGTTATCTTGGTTGTTTTCAGAGGGGAAGGGATTTTCCTTTAGTTTCCAGTCATGCTTCATAGTTAAGGTATGTCAAGCTAACATTGTGAATACATTAATTATGAATCATTATACTGTTCCTGTTTACTTTTATAAATCACCTAGACTATTAACAGTGGTACAACTTCATGGGCTTTGTATCATAAGTCATTAACTGGCACTGTAAATGGTGAATGAAATATTGAAGGGCATCTCACTGGGTCTTTTTTTTTTTTTTTTTTTTCACCTCATTTAGACCAGTGGAATTGTCAATCACAGCAGGGTTCAGCTTTTCTGACAAATAATTTTCCTCATATTTTTCATGACACACCTTTTAATTTCTTAATGAGAACAGGTTTATAACTAAAAACAAATGCACAAGGACAAAAACTTTGACAAAATGTATTCATTTGTAGATGTGTTAATTTATTTACGAATAAAAATGAGGTCCCATCAGAATTAATTTAGTGGTGTGGAAAAACAGGACAAGTCAGGAAGAGATCCCATCAGATCTAAATTGCGTGGTAAGGAGGTCCCATGCAGACATTTAATCTACTCTTGTTAAGACGGAATGATTAAGTCTCATGAACATTTAATAACACTTTGATGGGACAAAATGTGAATCCTTGGAAGAAAGAGAGGAGTGCATATCTCAATAGTTGGGATTCAGGCAGACGTAGCGTTGTGGTCTACATTGTTTGTGTTTTTACTTGTCGTTTTTGTCTCTCTGTAATAGTATTGTCAAATGCTAGGTGGTGATGCAGGTTCTTTTTCTGCAGCGCGGTAGTTTACTGTGCTGAGCTTCCTTTTTTTCCCCCCCCTATATGTAGCTCAGACATGGCAACAGAGCAAATAAAGTTGACCGGACACATGGGCCACATTTGTGGAGGGACGAGCTTTAAGGTATGGCATAGCTTATGGTGTAGGCCTCCGTCCAGCATTGTACATATGCCGTCAGTTCGGCATTGAAGCATAAACCAAGCTTTACACTTCATCTTGTGCGACTAAATTGCCAACTTATCTACACATTTAGTAGGGGTGTTAAAAAAAACGATTTGGCAATATATCGCAATTTTCGGACCGCCCAATATATCGATTTTTCAGCTCCTAGTATCGATTTTTTTTTTTTTAGGAAAATTGTTTAATTTTCACATTTAAATTGTTTAAAATTTAAATGTGCAAAAACACTAATAATAAACAATAAATAGGTTGTTTTGAAGCAAATAGTTTTGACTCAATTTGTCCTCTGAATGATCAATATCATCTGATGAACATATACAGCAACTTGATTTTTCATCTCTACTTTTAATTGTGATATTAATTGGGTAGAATATCGCAATATATTGCGACATTGTGATAATATCGTATCGTGACCCAAGTATCATGATACATATCGTATTGTGAGGTTCTTGCCAATACTCACCCCTAACATTAAGTCGGCTAAAACTTAAGCAAAACCAACTCAATTTAGATGACAAAATTGTGAAAACTAAATGAACTTTTTGCCTTTTTGAGTAAAACCTAATTAACATTATGTTTGTTGCCAGGATATCATGGTGTGATGCGATGACATGCAGCATCATGGAAGCTTCTCAGTAGGGAAAACGGTGACAAAGTAAATAACTATTTGGTACTTTAGAAAACTTTAGCCTTGTGCCATTTGACTTTATGTGCAGTTTCTCTTTTTTTAATACAAAGAATGCCCTGGTGTTATCTGACAAGACAATTGGTCTAAAAACCTGTCAGTTGTCATTACAGGAATGTGTTAAAGAAGAAACAGTACTTCAAAACATGGCATAAAATGTGGAGCATAATGATCAGAAAAACACATCATTCTAATTGAAATTTTCTGTAATGTGAAGCAAAAGAAACATTTAATTTTAGCCAATGGACACTACTTTTTTGTTGCTGTTTTTTTTTCCCTCCTACTTTTACAAATTTTTCTAAGCACTGCTTCACCTGCTTAAATGGAGGAACTGCCCCGATTGATAAGACAAAAGTTATTTGGTGAAGTATATTTCAATATTTATCAATTTATTTTTTAAACATCAAGTAGAATTTTACCAAAATTCCATCTTTGACTTTTACTGACATTCACAAGAGTGTGATTGAGAACGACATGGAGTATAAATAAAAACTTACAGTGAAATGGAAAGAGCTACTGAAATTGAGTACAGTTGGTTTTCTGAGGTACAAGCGTTATTTCTTACTTATACCTGTGGCACCAAGGGTTTTAGTGGCAACAGAAAAAAAGCAGTCAAATATCCTCATATCAAAACCTAATAAGACCAAAAGAGTAAAGGTAAACAAGCAAAATGGAAATGGAAAAGGTTAGCCTTCTTTGATTTTTCAGCTATAAGTAGACTGTCATGACTTCAGTCTTGTTCAAAAACCCAGTTTTCCTATAGCTTTTATGTTGTAGAAACACACTGCATGCAAACATTGCGGTTCATTGTGTACTTTGTTCTGCAAGGCTGACAAGCTGCAAGGAATAAACTGCACTTGCTGTGCTGCCTTTAATGGTGGAATACATGCTTCACCCAGATGCTACAGTATGGCTCTTTCATCTGTTTTTGATTTAAACTGAAGTTTTATAGCCTGGTGGAGACAAAGTGCATTTCAGGCTCTGACTAAACAGATACAGCTTGGTAAGTAGGATCGTTTGCTTTTACTGTATGGTTTCATGGTTTGTAGATGAGGGAGGTCTTGTTATTTTAATGTGGGCAAAAATAAATAAATAAATAAAAAGCAAATGGTGAGCAGGCAAATAAAGACAGAAAACTTTATGGGATATACAAGCCAGACTCTCTGTACTGAGCACGTTAATTAGTGATTGAATATTTATTTCATAAGTATGTTTATATCTATGATGTATTTATTATTATCTTTATTTTATTTTATTTTATTTTATGGCAATGTGTAGCAAAGTGTGCCAGTCTCCTTCAACCTATTAAAAATTTGAACTAGAAATGTCTTATTGCAATAAAACTTGTAATGGTTATTGAGCTGTTAAGCATTCTTTGATTTGGGTGCATAAGCAGCCTGTCTGTAAATTACTGATCATGACTTGTCACTCGTGACTGTTGAACTGCTATGATTAGTTTTCAAAAGAACATAACTGTAAGATGGTAGTTACATTAAGGCAAAGTATTTTACATAAAACGACTCGTGCAAGAGTTTGTTTGTCCTGTTGAAAAACGTTTTCAACGGCTGCTGGATTTTCCATGAACAGAATATGTTGATTTTATTGACTTTAACCACTCTGTCTGTCATACAGCTAATTACAGCCTGCATTGTTGCCAAACAATGCATTCTGTGTAAATATAGATTCTAATGTTTTGAAAAAAAAAAAAAGATACAGATTGTCTACGTTAACATTAGCAAGCTACTAACAAAAGCCCATATATTGCGAAGTTTTCTCTGTCTGCATATTGTATGAGTGAATGCAATAATGAGTACATTGCTCATGCGTGCTTGTTTCAGGGACATTATTGATGTCTGATGATGTTGGCCGTGGACTCTGTAAGGACCATGTTGTCTGACAGTCAAACGTTTTATTCAAATTACAGTATTTGAGTTTGAACAGTTATGCCTAGCCATTGGCAGTTTTAATATGGTAATCATGAAAAAAGGTAATCATTAATGAGTTAAAAAAAACTGTTGTTAAAATTGCAAAGAACTTAAAACTTCTGTTTATACATCACCAGTAACTAATATTGTGAAAAGGTTAATGGAGTCTGGGGAAATCTGAGTGAATAAAGGCCAAGGCCAGCAGTCACTATTGGGTGCTTATGACCTTTGAGACCTGAGGCGATACTGCATGAGAAGCGGTCATGCCACTGTAATGAGTATGGCCACATGTGCTTGGGAATTCTTTTTGAAAACTGTTGCCACTCAACAGAGTCAACGACTGCCCAGTGAGGGGAGCGCTGCTATGTATTTATTCTCTCCAGAGTCATTGCCGTGCTCTCTGGACACGAGGTCTAGAGGTGCATCAGTTCTCATGTCACGAGTGGTTTGATTTTTGTTGGTATAGAAATTTTCTGAGACATATGCTGTCAAAGATTTCTTTTCCCAGGAGGTCCATAAGCTTCTTTATAGTTGCATGAAGGTTTGTTATATACAGTGAAGAGAAGACTCGGATGATGACAGCCAGACTTATGAGCAGTTGAATTCTTGCATTCCAGAAAAATTGATGCACACATCTCTTTCAAAACTAGAACAATTGGTATCCTAATTTCCCAGACGATTAAAAAGTTTGACTTAAAGGAAGGGTGATGTAGCACAATGGTAAACCTAGTTCTCTTTCTAGTTTTTGAAATTAGTCAGTGAATGCACTCTGTATGTTTACGTGACATTAGATGATAATCAAACTATCATCATACGACCTAAAATCTAGAAAAGTTGGGACTTTTTTTTTCATTGAATAAAATTAAAACTAAAAGACTTTACAACAAAAGATAGATAACATATGTTTAAACTGGTAAATTTTTCACTTTTCCACTAAATGAACTCATTTCAAATTTGATGCCTGCTGCAGGTCTCAAAAAAGTTGGCACAAGAGCAACAAATGGCTGGAAAAGCAAGAACTTTAAAAAAGATTCAGCTGGGAGAACATCTAGCAATTAATAAAGTTAACTAATATCACGTCTGTAACATGATTAGCCACAAAAGGGATGTCTTGAGAGGCAGAGTCTCTCCGATAAAGATGGGCAGAGGCTCTCTAATCAGTGAAAGGGTACATAAAAAGATTGTAAAGTATTACACAATGTTCCTCTACGTCAAATTCCTAAGGCTTTGCAAATCTCATCATCTACAGTGCAGAACATCATCAAAAGATTCAGAGAAACTGGAGAGATCTCTGTGCGTAAGGGACAAGACCGAGCTCTCACTTGACTCTGCTTCACTCATCGGCATGACTGTGTCAATGACATTTACATCCAGAAACCACTGATAAACACAATCAACCAGTGCCATCTGCAGATGCCAACTAAAGCTCAATCATGCTAAAAGGAAGCCATATTTGAACATGGTGCAGAAGCGTCATTCATGGTGTCCTGTGGACCAAGACTCATTTAAAATGGACTGTTTTAAAGTGAGAAAGTGTTCTGTGAAAACTTTTCATTTTATTCACATTTAAAAAATGTCCCAACTTTCTGTAATTGAGGTTATAGTTCATCCTAAAACTGGACTTTATAAGTCCAAGTACATATGTTACTAAATCAGTCATAATTTCGCTAGCATACCCAGGTGATGGGACTGGAAATCAAATTACTCTTACATTTATATGGTTAATTGGGCTAAAACTTGCCCAGGTACCTGGGCTGGGCTTTGACCTGGAAGACACAAAAGCCAATACCCAGAAGAAGAAGCTGGCAATTCCAGAGAATTTTATATCTGTTGTTTTTTTTTGGTTTTTTTTTTTTTTTTTTTTTTAAAGGAAGCATATTGCCATTCATAATAATGGGAGTTAATTTTGAGAAAATTAATTCCCCTTCCGTGCATATATCCAGTTAAATCAGGGGTGTCAATTTTCCGTGGATCCATGGATTTCTGAGTTTTTTTCCATCCTTGGGGTCATTTTTGAGATACGTGCAAATCCGGTTTAATATTTTCAAGGGGGGGGGGGGGGGGAGTAACCCTCCATGAACGTGTCGTGAATTCTCGATTGCGATTGGTTGATTGAGACCAGGGCATGCGCACTGAACCCGTTGACAATCCAGCTGCTATCACAGCTTTAAATTCACAGGAGAGATGTTTATTCCTTATTGTACTTATTGTATTGTTAGACAACGCGGATGAAATATACAGCGCTTCTCACCACTGGTAAATGTAGCTAGGAAATGTACGCTCGTCTGCGTCGTCCCTGGCGTGGACATCACTAGGTCCTGCTTCTCGTCCTGCTTAGTAATGTAACCTCCAAGTACACATGAATGAAGAACGTTGGTATGACTGGAATAATGGAACAATCTGGTCTGATTGGTTCTGGACAGGATTTACTGACCGTCCAAGTGTCATTTAATTTGCCGATTTCTGAAGTGCTCAGTTTGCATATTAGGGCAATTATATGATAATTACATTTAAAAAAAATCTCCCGACTCCGACCCCCTCCCCTCTCCAAAATAGAAAACTCCTCGGATCTACACGATTCACGTAGGTCACCCTTTTTGACTTCAAAACGACAAATTTTGCCAAAAGGTGAGGGATTTTCATGCCTGAAATATTAGTTATTCAGTGTTTAGAGCTTTTTGTGATTAAAAAAAAAAATTAAGAAAAGCTAATGATCAGAGTTACAGGCATCAAAAAGACATGTTGAATTTAACATGCTATTTTCTATAACTGCTTACTAAAGTTTTGGATCCATGTATCTTGTTGTCAGTGATATGTTTTACTGTTAAAGTCAACTTAATTGTTTCATAACAACTAATTTTATTTTTGATATCTAACCTCAGCCTTATGCTCAGTGTATTCTCACATTAGCAGGAATAATTCAACTTTATGCCATTTTTATCTTTTTATTTTCTGTTGAGGGAAAGCTTTATAAAATAAATAAATCATTTTTAAATATGATGTTGAATCTGATTATGTGGCATTCAAAGTAACAATATGGACAACTTGATGTTCCCTACTTGATGCTTCCCAAATACACAATGCTGTGCTCAGAATGCCTCATAAAGCACCCCCCCCCCGGTCCGGCTTCGCGAACCACTTCAGAGTTTTTTCCAATTTCCCGCTGACACCCCTGTAAATAGCTTCACTGAGCTACTGTTGTAGCACGACTAAAATCGACTTGAAAGGGGTTGCAGATCAGGAAATTGCCCAACTCTTCTGGAGAGAGACTTTCTAAAAGTCTTTATGTTCTCCATTCAACAGGAGTGTCAGAATACTATGTGTTCTGTGTGGAGTATGAGAAATAAATGTTATTTTTCAATCTTTCGTTAAAGTTCTTCCGTTCATGCTTCTACTCCAGGGATTTGCGGTTTTGGCACCTCAAGATGTTGGCTGTCAAAACAAAAAACACAAGCTCCCATCTAAGCTAGCAGTGTAACGCAAAGCAGTGGTGCTCATTGGAAAGGAGATTACATGCATAAGGCAATGCCATGATGTTGAATTCGTGATTCTGTTCTGCACACTGACAACATTTGTTGACATTATTAGTAATTAAAGCAGGAGGAAGAAATTCCAAAAGGTGTTTGTCATAGTTTTTTTTTCCTTGTCCTCCATCAGCACAGACTGAATATAAAGATATCTCACAAATGTTTAGGAATGTGTCTAACCCTTGTTACCTCACTTTGACATGACTTTGAACTTGTGATATCATGCACATTTGTCTAAATGTAGCACTTACATTTTTTTTTCTCACATGTACAGTATTCTGCGCTTCATCATCGTGTACTAGATAAGCAGGATGCACAGCCAGATTGCTGTCACCACTGTGTCTGAAATAAAAACCAGAGGTCTCTCCAACCCACAAAGGTTTCATCAGTGGTCACAATCACAGGACCTCCAGGCTTGGAGAAAAGGAGAGAAAAGAAAAGAAATAATGTTTTTTTTAAAAAAAAAAAACATTTTAGACTTTGCTAGTGATTCACTAAACAAGTCGCTGCTTTGCTATACAAATGGCCATAGTTGTAGCATCTACCTACACTTGACTGTCAGCAAATGTTTCAGCAAAAGAGAGTGTAAATGTAGAGATTGGCAAGGCAAGAGGGAGACGAGGGTGCTTCACTTGGCTCTTGGTTCTGTCTTGTTCAATTACATGTTCTACTGTCAGAGTGGTAGCACTCTTAATCAGGTAATGCCAGGGTTTAAAGTCAACTCCCTAAACATTCACCACACATTATTACCATAGGCATACTTTAGTTCAATGGAGCAGAAAACAAGTTGGGAACACCCCCCCAACTCTCCATCTATCCCATCTCTTTAGTTTTATCCCACATATTGTATTGAAGTGTTTTTCAGATTTTCAGTCTTGGCGTGTGCATCTTCTGTGAGCCTGTCTCATTGTCTCAGTCTTTGGCTGATAAAGTGACATAGTTGTGTCAGCTGATCCCTTCTTCCCCTCCCCCCTGTGTTAACATGGCACCTACTTGTCCTGAATCTGCTTCTACTGTACATTTTCATGCCCCATGGGAACTAACTCGCTGCAAAAGTGTGATAGGCATCACACACACGTTCCCATCCACAATTCAATAGCTGGCAAAAAACCTGTCATAAGAAAAGTTGGAAATCCTCTTTAAACATTACACATTTGCTGTGCACACAAGTTGTTCTTTGTGCACACACTCTGTCCAGCACAACACTGCATTTTGTTCATTTCAGCTGCATACATTTGCTTTCATTTGTCATTGCGGCTCAACTTTTACAACATATTTTATCAGTCACATTATTGTACTTACACATTTGTGTTTATTGTCATTAAGATCAGATTAAGGAGCTATCTCTTTACTTCTATGGAGCTGTTGTAGTGCTGGTGGATGGCCTGGCTGTACTGGTCCATGTTACATGTGGAGAGGCAAGTGTTTCAGCTTTAGGTCAAGACACTCCTGAAAGACTTCCTGCCCATTTCAGTGCTGACTTCTCCACGTTTCAGATATGTCTGAGCTGCCATCGGCTGGTCTCTCCTTGAGTGACCATCTTAACACGGTGGAGGCTGGAGTCAGGCCAGGGGGAGGGGCTTGTTGATGAGCACCTGAAGTCCGATCAGTTAGTCAAAGTAGAGATACAGGGGGACAATGGGGGTTCCATCCTGGCTGTAGAACACTCTTATCCTGAAGAGAAAGTTGAGAGAGTTTGAATTCACATTTACCTTTTTTTTAAAAGGCAAAGCTCTCTGTTTAGTGATCAGTCTTTGTTCCTACCCTTACCGATGTTCATGAACTGTGGGTAGTGACCAAAAGAAGTAGATCGCAGATACAAGCAGATGAAATGGGTTTCCTCCACAGGGTAGCTGGACTCTCCCTTAGAGATGGAGTGAGAAGTTCACTCATTCTGGAGAGACTCAGTGTAGAGTTGCTGTTTCTCCACATAAAGAGGAACCAGTTGAGGTGGCCAGGATGCCTCCTGTTAGAGGTGTTTCAGGCATGTCCAACAGGGAGAAGGCCGTGAGGCACATGCAGAACATGCTGGAGCGACTACATCTCTTGGTTGGCTTGGGAACCCCTTGGTGTCCTGGAAGAGCTGGAGGAGGTGGCCGGGGAGAGGGAGGTCTGGGCCTCTCTCTCCCACAACTCAGATCTGGATAAGCGGAATTTAATGGATGGATAAGGAGCTAGCTGTTGCTACTGGAGTTACAGCTGTAGAGGCACTTGACTACTGAATACACTTCATCAAGAATGGCAGAAAACAAAGATGGAAAAAAACAGGTTGCAACAAAAATGTGACACTTCTGATCAACTAATATTACAGTGATGTGCAGCTATATGTAAGGCTGTTATTCATCAAAATGATGTCAAGACCAAGTGGTAACAAAAGGCCCCTTGGGTTGTCTTCTTACAGCATAAAGGAAAGCACTGATTTGAAGACATTGCAATGATGACATTCAACTGCACACTTGAGAACATAATTGCATTGCAGAAGAGGGTACTAATCTGTTTGTCATTCAGCTGGTAAAATAGGAAAAAATATAGATTTTTAAATTTTTATTAAAGAGAGAAAGATGAACAAAAGCTTGTTATCACAACATCATTATTTACTCACGACCGAAGTTCACATGTAGCTTGAGGGAACTTGGTTGCTTCTGTGGCGTTGGCATGTCTTTGCCACAAGCACATTAGATTTTTCCAATGCTTTCGAGGTTCTCAACAATTATCTTGGCATATGAAAGTCTTTCTGTGTGTGGGTCCCAATTTTCTAATTGACTGAAACAAATCTTAATATTTTGTCTTATATAACTTGTCTTACAAAAGCATATTACACACTTATTACTACACTCTTGAAAAGTAAAAGTCACACTTCATGGCTATGCAGTTAAACCGCTCCCCAAAGAAATCCAGTACAACCACATTTTTCTGTTGACGTAAATGTTGTATGGCATCCCAACACATAACTGAGTCACAGGCTTTAGAGTAAGTCCTATTGTCTGTCTTTTGGTTTAAAGGCAGACTAAGCAGAATACTCCTCCTTTAAAAAAAAAAAAAAAGGAAGAGAAAACACTCTCTCTTTTGCCTGTAGTTCCTGTTTCCCTGGGGCTGTGTGGTTATTTGACTTTGACTTTGTGCACAGATGAGAAGACTATAAAAAAAAATGCACTGATCATTTTAAAGTCCCCATCTCCTCCTTCCTCCTCTCTGCTGTCTACTGGCATGTTTCTGTTACACACATTCTGCCCTCTCTCAGTAGAGCAGTGCTTTATTATCTGCCAGTGTGGCAGGGGGTTGTGTGAAGGCGTGGACATAGTTACCTATGTTTTAGATCATAACTACTGTGAAACCAACTAAATCTGTGATTTAATGGCTTGTTCTGTCACTGGCTGCATTGCACTGTTCAAATAATGTTACTCAGTTTTGGTAATCTCAAAGCTTTTTCCAATCCCATTTCTGGCACAAAAGGCATACTTTTGTTTTTACGTTTGGAGCTAGACATATGTAGGATTCAGTTGTGCACTTTGCAGTTTCCAATTTACACCTCCATCTGTCCTACAACATGTATTGATCCTGGGTAAGGAAGGGGATGTTGATCTCTAAACCTTGGCATGAATAGAGCTGCAAATGCCAGGTATTTCCATGAGGGTAGACATAACTCTTTATTCTTATTCAATTGACAACCATTAGTGGGCCATTTAAAAGGGACCCGGCAAGGGCTCCATTGGTGTTTACCCCCTGTGTGACCTGACCGCTATGGTCAATTTTAAGCACATGAACCATGTACCCTTTGTCCTGTTTCATGTGAACCTGATTAGCTGGCTCATTAGCATTGTTAGTTCAACCCCGGTGTCAAAGCCCTTCACCCAGAAGGGCCCGTATCTGGAAGAACAAAAAGACTTGGAACTACTCTTAAAGTTTGGTTTGAGATATCATTTTCTGCTCACTCCGTGTGGCTCACTCTGCTTCTGACTTAAAAAATGCTAATCGCCTTGATGAGTTTACCACATTCAAGCTCATGTATCAGTTTGGAAGTGATATTTGCTGTAATAATACATACATGCATTGTGTAGCAATCTCTTTGTTTTACTTTTCTTCTGACACATCAAGTATGAAGTCTAGGTTTCCATAATGAAACTGTTAGTGTTTTAAGTAGTTCCCATGTGTTTTAAAGGGAGCTTGAACCTTAAACCAAGTAATATTTAACTTCTTAAATACCTACAGATGTTTGGACAATAGGTGTACTGTGAAAATAAGGTACTGCAATGATCCAGTGACAGGTTTTGGGTTTTGCTGTTCTGTGTGAGTATGTATTTTTAATGTGTGTGTTTCTCAGGCACCATCCCCCTTTGTAACACATTTTGAGCTTTATAGCATTTAATGAGTCGTCACTTGAAAATGTAGGTTACTTTAGTTTAGTTTACACGGTTAATGAGCACCTCTTTGCCTAATGGAGTAGCCCTTCAAGGCTCGGAGGCTTAACCAAACTAAAGCTTCTAACTTCTTTCTTTTCATCAAAAGGTTTTCTGTTCAAGCTGTTGTCTTGTTCTCATGTATGTAGAGCTGTAAGACATACTGTATAAGCATCAATGTTGCGATGTTGTGGTCATCAGAGCAGAACATGTCATGCCAGCCATAGTGTTGTATTAGACAGAATCATTACATTACCATGACTCATAATCTATAAAAAATAGAAGATAATTTACTCATAGTAACTGTATATACAGTGAGTTTTTATTATTATTTTTATGAATTTACAACATGCAATAAATTGCTTATGAGTGATATGCAGGTTTTATACAAGCTCAGGAAATTGAAGGAGGAACAGGATGAAACCCACATAAGATATAGCTGAAAACAGGAATGCACCGCACTACAGGAATGAGTCACCTAATTCCTCTGATGCAAGCGTCACAACCTCCAGTTACTGTGGCCACCTGATTGCTCGCTGGTCAGTCCCAAAGCCCTTTCTGCCAAGTCCACGGTGGCATGTAGGCATGTCTAGATAATGACAACCTCCTCTGTGCCTGCAAAAGGTGGGAGGGCCCCTGCAAGCTTCTCCCTCCCTGGTTAGACAGGACTCCGAACGAGCTACAGCTCTGCCATTTGATGAGACCCCTCCTTTCAGCCCAGCTCTGATGAGAGAGCAGCATTGGAGGAGGAAACTACCTCTCCTGAAGATGATGATTCCTTAGCGTATGGCACAGAAGGGCTTCTCTGGTGTTATGTGCATTCAAAGAAATGTCATTGTTTCTTCTTTTTTTTTTCCCCATGTTCAATAAGTCATTTTATTCATTGTCAGTAAATGACCATGTTGTGAAACTTTCTGTTTTATTATAGCCCTATCCAGTTAAACTAATAGATGGAGATGTACAGATGCATCAGTTTTACAAAAACACAGTAGTATCTGTAACTCATAACAACACTCAGTTACATTTCCTTATTTTCTTCTTTCTTTGAATTGCTTTGTGTGTGTGTGGCAATGTTTCATTATTTTTATTTTGGGAGAGAAAATTACTAGTTACTATTTTTGAGTGGCTTCTCTACACAATTTTTCTAAATGTATAAAAAAAAAACAAAAACAGTGGAATTGTTTTACCGTAAAACTTGGTTTGACATTTTGCGGTCAACTTTGCCATTTAAAAATGATTAGTGCAGTACGAGCTCAATGAAGTGCTTTCAGACTTTGCTTTATTCTGTCATTTAGTCCAAAGATCAAGAGCTGAACTGAGACTGAGCATGTGACAGTTAAAACTCAAAGAAAATTTCTCCGCAGTATGAAAATAATGAGCTCTTGAAGAAAGAGAAAAAGAGAAATATGTTTTTTTATTTGGCAATTGCAGTAATTTTTTCCCTATTTATTTCATGAAGAGGAGAAAAAAAAAAACAACAGTTTTGGGGGGGGTATTTTTGTTGAGATTGCATGTTGAAATTGCATTTGGTTACTTTCTCCCGACTCACCCCAGATCTCGGCTTCAAACATATATCACCTTTCTTTCTGCCTGCTATCTATGCCCTTGAGTGGAATTTAAATGTGGAATCAGTTTACGCTCATATCATATCAGCACGTGATATCACTTGAACACATTCCACAGCTTGCTCATTTGGCATGGCCTGAAATTTCTTTTTAGAAATTGTTGGGAATTGTCCCCCTTACTTGCCTCACATGCAGGGGGATTTTTGCAACTGTGCAACTTTTTAAATATCCTTAAATGCCATAATATAGTTTTATGAAATACCAGGAAGTGAACCAAGTAAAACTTGTTGCCATCTACCTTTATTTTCTTAGCAAACACAGGGGTACATTTTTTTTTTCCATTTACATTTTTTTTGTAAGCAGTGTGAATAGATTTTAAAAGAAGGCGCACTGGCTCAACTTGAAAATATGACCCCAGTAAGTAATAAAACACAAGGCAGTGAGAATTAAGCATGGGTGTGATGTGGTAAAGACCTTCCAATGTGACATGTCCGTGTATTTTATAGAGGTAGAGATACCCCCAGTCAAAGGAACAGTGCGTATTTTATACCGGCTCTCATGTTCCAGCATTCATAGAGAGAAGTCATTTGCTAATAGGACCTCAAACTTTAAACATGAGACACTCGAAAGTGCAACAGCCGCATTAAATATAAACTTTGCAAGAACATATGCACTGGTGGGCTGCATTGTGTCTGCCAACAATATTTGAAAGGCATTGATCAGCTAATCAGTCTGCAGTTTAGACCAAAAACAACAGTATACTTCAGTACATCTAACCACAGTTCAAAGGAAAAGCTAACATTTATATTTGATTGTTTGAAGTGATACTTGCAGCTGATTGGAAGTGACACTGCCATGTCAATTGTTTCGCCAAAATCTTAATTTAATTCATTGCATCAATTTTTAATCCTTCTTAACTACATCAGTGATAAATGCTTTGGCAGTGAAATACAGAAATGCACAAACTGCCAATTCAGATTTTCTCTATCAGGTCTATAATCAACTGCATACTTTAATTGAATCAACAATAAAAGATGGCAGAGGCTGAAGGTTGAGCTCTACTAGTTTTTGTTTTTAGCCTCTTAACATTTGTTAGGTTCATAACATTAAGCATGTTCAGCAGGGTGATGCTGTTGTGAGTGTATCTCGAATATTTGAGAGATTGTTTTTACTCCACGAGTTATTTATGCCTTACAGGTTGTACAAATTGCATTCTTCACTGTTATGTAATCATAGTGGAAAAACTTCCACAACATGCTCCCCAGAAACTGCTTCATCATGTTATGCTTACCAATGGAAAGAAAATGAGGTTTTCTTGGTATTTTAAGCTTCAAAGCTGCTGCATTTACTAATGCCCCCTACCCCCTAAATAAATAAATTTTGAAAGCCACGCATATGATGCATGGAAAAAATATATCAGTCAGCACAAGCCAATACCAGCAACCAATTCAGAAGCCTTTCAAAGATTTTTTTTTCCTGCCCAGGCAAACAGCTTGGTAGAGTCATTTTTGAGTACCCAGTTGCATTTTGCAATTATCCTAGTTCAAATACAAGTTGAAATTAAAACTTTTCCTGGTCTAATTAGTTGCATGCCACAATTAGAAGAGACATTATGTTTCAGAATGAAATGGACTTTGAGGTCCCAAAGGAAATAAAAGGAATCTCCAGACACTTTAGTCACAGTTCAATGTTAACTTGATGCAAACTTTTACTGGGTGAAATGAGCTGACAGTTTGAAGAACGTTCTTGGTTAAGTGAATACCACTGGTTCTAAAAAAGAATTTGGTGTTCTAGTGTAAAGCAGGTTTCCAGTATGCGTGGTGTTAAGTCATTTTCTATTAAAGGTTTCCAGTGACTTAAAAGCCTTTAATTCAGTAATGTGAGAACTGGGTGAATGGTCTTCTGTTACAGTCAAGTGAATGTGTGTTTTGATCATTGGTTGGACAAAGTATAGACTAGAACAATTATAGAATTAACTTTCTTTTTTTCCTCCACTTTTTCAGATTGATGACAAAATAATTATCCAAAGCACTTGGGAACATTAACATAGATGTGCTCCATCAAGCTTCAATGTGTAAAGGAATGCTATGATTTTTGTGTGCGTTTCATTTCGTTTAAATTGGTTGCATCCCTGAATATTAGGGCTGTAGCGATACACTAATCTCACGATACGATACACGATACTCGGCTCACGTTACGATATATATCGATATTTGTCTTAAGATACATTTACATCATTTTCTGAAAGATTTTGAAGGGACAAAGTTATTTTGGTGACATCTTGTGAGTGTTCCAATGACTTTGTTTGAACTAATTGAACTGAAAGGTAGGTGACCGCAGAGAGGAGGGTAAGGAGGCCTCTGATTGGTCAATTCTACATCCTCGTAGAAAAGAGCGCGTCATTGAAGAAATGAGGAAGTACCCACATCTGTACGATTATTTTACTGGCTTTCAGCTACACATGTATTTTATGTGCTTTCTGTTGATAACTTGTAACTTTGAGTGCATTTTTATTCACCTCATTGTATCCTTATTGGTTAGAAGTTCTGATCTGTGAATATCTCAACACGCGTACAATGCATTTCATCCTTTAGCTTACAGAAGAAAAACAATCAGCCTGCCTCTCTATATATGTGCGTGTGTATGTATGTATGTATGTATGTATGTGCACATCACTTCCATGCAGCACGTGTAGCAGTTTGACCATTCACGAGTTTGAACAGCGGTCACCATACGTGAGAGGAAAAGATCAAAAGCTACCAGTTCTAGTCACAGGCCAGTTGATCACTACAGCTCAAGAGTTAGGAATAGGTCCTGTGTAGAAAAAGAAGTTTTGTATGATTGTGGCAAAAAACAAAGAATCGCAAGTGTATATATTATGACACCGATCAGTTAGGAAATCGTCCCTGAAAGATCAGTTTAGGCTATTACAACATTTCACCCTTGATGTTAATCTGGTTTCCTCTGTGATATCTGACTCTCCCACTGGCAGAGCTCTTACACACAGATGAATTGATCACTAGATTATTGTGGGGAGGTGCGCACTCATGCTAGTTAATTTTTGTCATCAGTCGGTAATTGATATAAGTTCACCTATCCCTCCAGTCGTCTCCTCTCAGTGCTTCTTTGACAGCCAGAGGCCAGCATCGTGTGCTTATTTTACATAAGCCTTCTGCTTCTCATCCTGTGACATCCTGAAGTGGCTGCCAGCGTTAAAGATTGATGAGTGTGATCAACTTTCAGTAAATGGGGGGCCTGGATCTTTGTTGCACTCCGGCACTTTAGAGCCATTACCTTGCTGTGATTCTAGAGTGGGCAAAAGATTGACTGGGACTTGGTTGAAGGCAATTTGTACACTTCTCTTTTGAACAAATCTGCAGCAATGCGTTTGTATCCAGTCCTTTTTTGGGGGTGGGGGGGGGATGCACACACACACACGCTCACACAGTATTTTCTGAGAAACCCAGAAAACCAAGTTATGATTTATCAGTAAAGCGTGGCAAAGTGGTATTGAGAATTTAAGCTATTAATTTGTCATTGTAGTTGAACCTCAGGCCCCTCCACGTACTTTCCTGACCTGTATGGTCCTCATCATTTGATACTTTCTCTTCCCTGAATTCTCATTTGCTCCAAAGATTGATATTCACATCTCATCCATGTTCAGGAAGAAGTGGCCATCACTCAAGTGTTATTAAATTCACCCAAGATTAAAGGGTTCAATGTCATTTTGCGTGAACTCTTTGCATCCATCATCACATTCTTCGCTCCATCTCCCTCGGCCCCTCCCTTGACCCCAACCTGATATAACAACATCTGGTTCAAGGCGGTGACAGCTTTTAGCAAGGCCAGAGTTCAGTGCAAACCTATATCATATTCTGTTGAAATCTATATTGTTAAAATACATGTTTGCGTTTAATACCCTCTTACATGTCTCCCAACATATTTCTGTGGGTTTTTGGCACTCTCAACTTCTCTCGTCACCCTCGCAAGTATTGAGACGTAAAAAAGAAGAGACATGTCTTCCAGGCCCTTCCTCTATCATGACTGACTTCAGTTTGCGGGAAATAAATGGCTGGTGTTTGAGCCCTCCAGTTACAGCCTTTATTGGTGCACTCTTGTTCTTCATTTCTCTCGAGGGACCGGTTGTGTACAGACGCCATGTGAGGACAGATTATACACCAGCGAGACATTGTTCGGTGCCCAACAGAGGTTTTGAGCTTTCTGGAAGGACTTCATTATTATAGTGCAGGACACTTCAAACACTCCTCCAGTAGCTTTTGATGCAGTTTAATGCATAGTCGTATTCAGTACTCACTGAACTCCAGAAACACTGGGTGTGTCTCCATAATCAAAGCCCTTCTAACCCACATGACTACAGGAATGGCATTCTGACATGTGCCCTCTCCTCTTGGCATTCAGACCCTGTATTTTTTTTTCCTTCCCTCTGTGTAGATTTTCCCTCCATTATGCTATGAGTGGAATGGATGATTCAGTGTTTTTTAAAAGCCCTCCCTCTTTTGTGATAAACATGTAGGCTTGCTTGCTTGTTTATTAGCTCTAGCAGGTGAATTTTGTTGATTTTTTTTTTTGTAGTAGTGACAAAAATAAGTGCATCGTGTTATAAAGGTTGTAGCCTCAAGATTTTAGAGACATGGCTAAAAACATTTGATATCTTTTGTCGTCGTCGTAGTGACTTTGTGTAGCTTCTCCATGTGCGCATGACAGAAATGTCAGTCTTTGAAATCACTTTTTTGATCCGCTTTTACTGACTGCAACATGCATTACTGCATACAGTGTGCCTGAGAGGATTTTTCTTCTACAGCTCATACTTTTCATGGACACAGTTGTGCCTCATTTGCATATCTACAGCATAGGTTGTAAAACAGCACTGGGATATACAACATTTGTAGACATTAATTAGCATCCTGACTAATTTTGAGCACCGTGTCAAGTTGGAGACGCGGTATCTTAGCTGTTGCAAAGCAAATATGACCCGGTTTGCGTGTGCTCTGTTAAGTGAAAGGTTTTACGTGTACTGCACATGCATATGAATGTCTTTGTTGCATTTTTGGTGTTAGTAGCAATTTGATACAGCACGTCATGTCTAGGCTGTAGTAGCTGAGTTTGACAGGAGGAAATGTGGTTGCCTGCAGCGTCTCATGCAGCACCAGCCCCTTGTCTCTGCATTTCTCCCACGCTAGACTGGCCGGCCCCAGCTCAGTCCTGGCGAGTCTGCTCATGTGACACCTAAGATATAAGCAATGGGACACACACACACCTATGATCACCTCCCCCAAGTGCACCTAGTACTTTCAAAGTCAATCGATTTCTTGGACTTTTAGCTTCTCTTTTTTACTTTTTTATTTTTCTCATTTAATACTTAATTTAGCTCTATATTATGCTGTTTAAGAATTAGAATTTGATCTGATGAAAAGCTTCAGATATTGGAAAACCAACAACCTTTTTGTTGCTGGGGTATTGTTGTGACTGTTATACCTGTCTACTAACCTAAAGTGTTGTTTAGACTTGTGAATGAGTTACATAGATATCATGCTGAAAACCTGTAACCATGAGGGAAATGTTGACACAGGCAGAGCTGACCTGTCCGCACACAGGTACACACTGATGTTGCCATCTCGTGTGCGTTTATTGAAGAGAGATGGAAAGAGGCCTGAGAAGAGGTTTTTATCTCCCCCTTTTAACAAATGAAAGTCATAACACATCCGAAGATGATCTAACTAATGTTAGTCGGTAGGATGGCATTGTTCTCTCTGAATGGCCTTCCAAAACTTTGGAAGAGAAAAAGAAAATCAGAGAAACATTGTCTTCATGTTGCACTGTTTGCAAGGTAATAATTATCCTCGCGAGCATGCAGTCTAAATAATGGCTGAAGTCCCTTGTTTCATTTACAGTGTTCCTCTTTACCCTTTCCCACACAAGCTGAGATGCTACCTTTCTATTCTTTTAGTTTTGTTGGATTTAAAATACATATTTATTTTTTCATTTTACCTGGCTGTATCTCGGCAGTCCCCGTGTAGCCTCATACGGATACCACAGTGCCTGTGGCTAACATAAGGCACCAAGTAATGACTGACGGACCATATGTCTCAGCTCGCTGTACTAATGAGTTAGATGAGCTGACAGCTTGATGAGCTGTAAACCTAATAGATGCCTTTCAGAATATGCCAATCATTTATATACATAATGAGGTTACTTGCCCACCCCCTCTTACCCTGCATCATTCAGAGTCAGTGATGCTCAGCACAGGTGCAGCAGTAGATTGCAGTTTCCTATGCAGTCATTGGTCTATAGCAAATTAATTTCTATCTTTCCTTTTTATTTTTTTTACTATTAAATGATTTAAAGGTTTTATTGAGGATCTTCAGTTTTAAACAGGAACTAAAAGAATTCATGTACATACAGTAGCAATTTGGTTAGGCAAACATGGCCTCATGACGCTCGTGAAACTCTGCCCTACCTGCGTTTAGAGGCTTAAATATATTTGCCCATGCAATTATTGTCATCTCCATTACCATTGTGTACACAACTGTCTTGATGTTGCCGATGGCTCTTGTGTAGGCATGTGTCATCTTCATCACCGACACTTTTTCTGACATATTTGCCTGTAAGCATTTGGGTTGGGAATGAGAAATTATTACATCACAGATGCCAAGCCATTAAGACAACATGCTATCATTCACTTACTGTCGCCTGTAGATGTCCAAGAACATCCAAGCTTTGAGGAGTTCCTCACTGGTGGCCAGCGTTGATTGTAAGTGATACAATTATTTACAGTAAGGGCCTCTTATACTTGTAGATATTATTGTAACTGCTCAGAAATGCAGTCCATGTTGCACCAGGATTTTGTTAACCAATTCCAATTACCAATTATCAAAGGTCTAGCTTAGGGAAAAGGAGAAAAAAATCAAATGCCCTGGAATAGAGGTATTGTTGAAACTCAAAGAGAAAATGAATTAAAATATATAGATTTATACCCCCTGATTACAGATCTTGGAGCTTTCTTTTTTTTTTTTTTTTAAATTTATAAATCAACTCATCTCTCACTGGTATCATCCTGATATTAGTCAAACATAAGAGACTGCTCTCGGTGTGATCTGCCATTATCATTTTTAACCTTTTAACCTTTGTTAGCTTTATAGTTGGACATGTTCAGCGTAGTGATGGTCTTATTCTAAATGTTTTCGTTCTTCTCCTTCCTCTTCCTTCATGCTTACTCTTAGGTGCATTATCAGCTGATCACTGGTCGGAGCCAGTCTAAGGGAAAAGCATCCATTTCCAATCAACAGCCAATAAAGTGGTTCATCTGTAGTGTATATGTGCCTGTTATAGATTGATATCTAATGAAAGAGATGTATATGTGATATGCATGCATATTTCTATTATTTTAAGACCACAATATCACCTCAAATGTGAAAACCTGTTGAGGTTCTCTCAGAGTTTATCCTTCCAGTTGTTCATATCTTCTAGGCCATCCTCCAGTAAGAACAGTCTCTTGCTACTCAGCCCATGTTAAAACCAGATCCCACCCCCACCCACAAGTGCAGAAAGGGGAGAAAAAAAAAGACCTTCCAGCCAGGCTGTCTGGCTGGCTGTGCTAGAGTCATTGAGACGTGCCTGGGACTTCCACTGTCGTATTTGTCTCAATGTACAATGACCCATCATTGCTACCATGTCAAGGAGATGGAGGCAACCAATCATATCTGGACCAGCAGGAAAGGCACAACCAATCAGGGCTTGAATTCCCATGGTAACTTGTGCTTGAAAGCCCTGGCACAACCAATGGGAGCAGAGAGTCACACTTGGCTATTGGAGTTTAATGGTGTGTTTCTATTGTCATGAATAAAACCATATAAGCTCTGCTATAGAGACTTGTTTTGAGTGGATAGCTCAGTGCCATAGCATAAAGAAAGCCTAATGGCATTCAAAAGGGCATAATACAAGGACACATAGATGCTGATGTTTGTGTGTCATTATCTGTCCATTCACTGTACAGGTCAACAATGGTACTCAAGCCACTTGTCAACATGTTTTACCCTTCAGAGTCTCCTCTGCCTCTCTGGCCAATCACCATTGCTTTGAGTTCATCCATTTGTGCACAGGCACTACCATTAGCCAAAAGTAGGTCACTGCAGGCCAGGAGGGAGCCAGACTCAAGTTTGCATGGTCACTACCCCTCTTTTATTCTTTTTATTTATTTTTTAATTTTCCCTTTAGTTTCGCATGCTCTTGCCAGGCTATACTTTTCTGCTCTGCAATAGAATGCGTTTTCTTTTTGTTTTTTTGTTTTAAACTGTTCTTTTCTTATGTAATAGCTGTGCAGTGAGCGGTGTGTGTCATACCCCGTTTCCATGGTAAGAGTAGTCCAGAGTGTATCACAACACAGCATGCACCAAATCCTGGTCACTATGCTGGGGAAAGACTTGATTTTCTGTCTCTGTCTCTCTGATTGTCTCTGATTTCTTTTTAAAATCCTCAGAGAAGAGAGATAATAATGCATCTTATCCATCTTGCTTGTACCATAGTTGTTTTCATTTCTTTTTTTTTTTAATGTCAACATTTGTCTTGAAAGACGACAAGTGTTTGCATTTTGTAGGCAGTATGTGTCCTCCTATATATTTAATCCCAAGTCCATTAGCTATCATTGGAATTTCAGGGCATGGTGGTAATTAATAAGACATTAGAGTACTGTAATCAATAATTGATGGTCATTCATTTTGTGGTATGAAATTCAGCCTATAGTGATTTTCAGGGTAAGAATAGGAGAAGGACTGAAGACATGTTTACATTCACTGTAAAATGTATCATATGTGGAAAAGTTGCTGTTCAATAGGAAAGGTCTGGTGTTCTTAAATCCATGCTCCATTTTAACAACTGTTGGGGTGATGTGAACAAGATCCAAGTGACACCAACACAGCTGCAGTTAAAACCAAAGGACAGATGACAGCATCAAAGTAAAAGCCTTTTTTGCCATCATCCCACCATGCCAGGTCAATAAAAATCTTAACACTGTTAAAATTACTTCCCCCTCTGTCTGAGGCAGGTTTAATAAAATGCACAGCATATGTTGCACAACCATTTTTCAACTTCAGCATGTTCCAGTTTCACAAAAGGTAGTCTGCCTGTGCTTGAACCATGGAAACAAAAAGACACTCCACACTTTGCAAAGCTTTTACAAACACAAGCACTATAACATTGTTTTACTTCTGCCTGGATGCTTCTTTGCTTCTTTTATGACCTGCTTTAACCAGAAAAAGGGAAAGAGAGAGGTAACATTAAAGCAGTTAGAATCAGTGATTTATAAACTAAAATGTACATCAAAGGCAAAACCTCTGATGAAAATCAGGGTCTGTGTGTGTGTGTGTGTGTGTGAGGAAAAATGAAAATGGTTAAATAGATATCAAAGACCCATTGTATTTCTAGAATTTAAAAAGAATATGCAAATAAAGGACTCTGCTGCCACCTAAATTTAAATACAAGAAGTTAACGCCCCTCCATGATGGACTGGCATGTTGTCCTGGTGGCTTAGTGGCAGTGCTGTTGCGTGCCATGTGGGAAGTCCCCGGTCGAATCCTGGTTGCGCCAGGAAAGGAATCCAGCGTAAAATTTGTGCCAAACTCATCATGCGGATCACTCCGCTGTGGCGACCCCATACAAGGAGCAGCCACAATGGAAGTTTCTGAATCAATCAAACAGAAGAAAAAAAAAAGGCTGCTTCAGACTACACACACATACCTACAGATTACTGTGCTACATTTAGACTACACAGAGTGCTGTCTTGAAGTTATAGTGGTGTTAACCCTGTGTGACTGATCAAGAACAGGAAGTGACATGGAAATGACACAAAACCACAAGCTCATTTGGAAAAGGACCTAGCAAAGAATCGAGAGATGTTGAATGTTGTACAGCATCCCCCCTTTTGCTTTATGGGTTTCCCTTCCCCCAGGGTCTGAAATGACTATGCAAGGTGTTGGTAATCCTCCATATTTGACTAGTTCACACAGAACATTTGAGTGTTGACATATTACATTTGCAAAAGCTTTACTAAAATAATAGTACTTATAATAGTACTACAAGCTGCAATCAAATACATCCAGGCACCACACACATTCTGCGGCAGTACCAATGTTGAGTACCAGCTTACCAAAAATACTCAAGATACATGATAAACACACCAAACAAGAGGCAAGCTGCTCATACCAAATCACAGCTAACCTGAACAACAGGTTGGATCAGACTTGAGTGATTTGAGTGTGCAGTTGAGTACTAAAACACAGAACAGGACCAGGGAACCAGTCCTGGATGGACCATTGCACAGGTAACTTTACAATCTCAAGATTGTTTACCTCCTTCAACAAAAAAACAACAGAGGGGCTTCTAAAGACATTGGAAGGCATTTCTAATATCTATTGGTAGTTTATCTACAAGATACTTGGATACCTATACCTAACACTCTGAATGTGCCAGTGGCAAGAAGGAATTTTACTTGAACATAGATGTCTTACGGCATTCACTGTCAATGTTGGACTGTTATCCAAAAGCATGTATCATTTATACCAGAAATGACGAGTCTGACTTAAAAATAACACAAATCCTTAAATCAATGACATGGATAAAATTCATACCATTGAAAACATTTTGTTCTAAATGGTAGGAGAAGAAAAAAAATATATAAATAACCGTGTGGTTAGCATTGGTTACTGAAACAGCCCACAACTTGTCGCTTTAAATAGCACAAAACAGACAAGACAGTTTCTTACGTAGTGAAATCATAAATGCTGTCACGCAGTCTCAGGAGTCAGCAGACATGATGTGATTTCTGCGTTTTATTTTTGTTTTTAGAAACAACTTCAAACCAGGTGAAGTATGCTCAGAGAAACACAAACATGTCAGTGTAAAAACCCACTCTTCCCTTAATGTGAGCTGACTTTGCTTGGTTTCATGTAACAAATGGGCTTTTCTTGGTACATGGTTGAGCCTACAGTGTGGTGCTGTGGGCAAAGCGCCGTGCTCTCATTTTAGTCTCTCTGGGGAGAGCAGAGCCATCTGAGAGAAATGATTGAATCTCTATCTCTGCTCCATTTTCACTCATTTCTCCTGGAGTGGATCAACCTGTGCCCCCCAGCGCAGGCTTGTGTATGCTGTATGCAGATCAGATGCCCACATTGGCATGCACAGAATGCAAAACATTGGCATGCATTGTTTTGTCTATACATATATACATATTTGTATATATATGTGTGTGCGTGTATATGTATGTGTGTGCTTGTATGTATGTATGTATATATAGATATATATATATATATATATAATATATATATATATATATATATATATATATATATTAGGGATGGGCATTTGGTCGAGATTTATTCTTCGATCGTCGGGAGAATTAATGATTAATAATCGATTAATCATTAACATTTTTATATTGAAAACTATCACAAATATTCTCGATATCGGCGTGGCGTTTGTTTTCCCCTTTAGCCTGGTTGCTATGGCCCGCGCATGCCCAGATGTGTTCAGTGGCCCGGATGTTCGTGGTCGACAATAATGTGACATTTCCTGTTTCTTTTCTTTAAAAAAACAACGATAATAAAACAAGGGATATCGAGGAGACTACTTAACAATGACAATTTATATCAAGGCGCCAGTATTAAAGGCTTTTTGTTAGGGGTGCTCCGATCAGGGTTTTTGGGGCCGATCACCGATCACTGAAATCAATATCGGCCGATCCGATACCGATCACCGATTGTATTTATTTCCCTTTGTTTCTTGCTGTCTTAGACCTTTTCGACTTGAAAATTGTGGACATGCGCCCCCTAGTGGCCCCGCCATAACTGGAGTGTGCGGTGCTCCACCAACTAACCCAAACACAGCAGCGTGGAGCATCTGTTACGGATAACGCAGACATGTCTTGGATTGATGATGTTAGGCAGTGGCCTCCAGTTACAGATGAAGGTAGATTATCGCTGTTTTTAATGATTGGTTATGGAAATAGCATGATCTATTCCCATAATCAAACACTAAAAACTGTGGAACGCTGCAACGCTGGCTATAACTAACGTCAACAAGCCATAAAGATTATGCTACTGTAACGTTAACGCTAGCGGTAAATTAGGCTATGTGTTAATGTTATATTTAATTTATTTAATCATTCTCCTAAGTCATTCATTCATTCATTCATTCATTCATTCATTCATTCATTTATAGGCTTATGTGCTAGTGCCGAGGGCTACAGTAGCTTCATACTGCTGTTCTTTCGGCCAGAATCGTCCGGGACTCTCAGCGAGACTATGAGTAGTACGAAGATTGAATGTTAGCGAAAACTCACCCGGCTGTATTCATTTGGAACAAAGTCCTTTCTGTTGATATTTTTCACCCACGTCTTCCTAACTTCTTGGTTGTCGGTGCGCCCAGGAAATCGGTGGAAACTGTATGGCTGCAAACAAGGCAGTCTTCGTGCAGTAAAGGCTTGTGTATTTCACATACTTTCTTCTTCCATTGTTGAATTTTCACGCCATTGTTGGCACAGTTTATGACGGAACATGTATTCCCACTCGACCGACTCGACATTATAAAAATATCTATTTGTAGAAAGAGAAAAACACTGGTTAATCTGCGAGCCGGTGAAAGTGTCGCTCTGTAGCACAACCCCGCAATGGCGGACGGGGTACTTCCGGGGGGCTGGCCCGAAACGGTCTATACACAGTGTATGCGCACGAGAATAGAGCGTTTTTGATCGGCTCTTTTGATCGGCTTTAATGACAATTCTGACCGATCCCGATCATATGCATATCGGCCGATCCGATCAGGTCACCGATCGATCGGAGCACCCCTACTTTTTGTTTTCTTAAAAAGATGCGCTTGTTGTGTGCTCGATGTGCGCTGCAGCTCGTTAACACCGAGTTGAGGCTAGGCTAGGCTAGGCTAGGCTGATGATGAACCGCCTCCACCGTCCTTTACAAGGCTTGGATGCGCGTTGTTCAAGTGATACATCATTGTCGCTGTTGATTAATTGTATTTGTAATTTGCATTGCAGTGATTGCAGTACACTTGGTCATTTCTAAACGTAAAATGGTCCCACACCACACATCGCCGCGACCGCTTCATGAATAGGCGATGACATACAGAAGCTCGCGTGTAACAACTGAGTCAAGCCAGGGTAGGGTGATGGTAAAATGTTGCCCCCTGCTGCCAAATTTCTATCGGTGGCACAGCGAAATGCATCGTATTGTTTGAGGACGTGCACTGAGAACCTACGTTCGGATTGTTTAAAAAAAAAATAACATTCAGTTCATTGACGAAAATTAATTTCTTCGACCAAATTCCTAATGATCAATCGATTAATTATGCCCATCCCTAATATATATATATATATATATATATATATATATATATATATATATATATATATATATATATATATATATATAGGGCTGTCAAAGTTAACGTGTAAACTTTTGATTAACGCAAAAGGATTTTAACGCAACTAATTTTTTTAACGTGCTATTAACGCGAGCCTTAGCCTTGGCTTGACCAAACTATGTCACCCTGCATGGATATAGCCATTGATGTACAATAGTAAAGGGGAGAGTAGGTGTTGCCTCCAGACTACATGTTTGTCAAAACAGAAAAGCCATGCACTGACGTTGATGTCCATGCCGCAGGCAGATAGACTTAAACAAACCTCCATGAGCAGTAGCTGGGATAAAGTGGATACAAAAGATACTATTTTGAATGGTAAGATCAGCTTCAAAACCTTGCCTGATGGCTCACTCGACAAGACAAAAGTCGTTTGTGTTTACTGTCGATGTGAATTTAGTTACCACCGGAGTCCGACTACTCAAGTATCACTTGTCGGCTAAACAGAGCGCGGATGCAGAGAGCCCTGCACCCCCTCGTTTGAAGCAAATCACGACAATATTTTGTATGAAGAACATAAGAGAAAATATTGAGTATAATGTCTGTTAAAAATATAGAAGGCAGCTGATCCTTATTGTGTCTGTTAAAAAAGTAGAGATTGAGGCTGATGGAAGCTTTTGTTTATTTTGCATGTTTAAAATAAGAGAAAAGATCAAGCCCGATGTTTATTTTTATAAACTATAAGAAATAGAGGCTGTTGGAGGCCTGGTGCTTAGTTTATTTTGTCTATTAAAAAAGAGAAGACACGAAGGCTGGGTTATTCAGCCTCTGTTGAACAGAAAAGCTGTTATAGGCTTGAATGCACTATATCATTTGAGTATTCTTCTGTATTACAGTCCCCACTGTTTTGCATACTTAATTTATTTTAATTCTTTTTTCCATTGAAGTTATTTTGTGCATCAGTCTTGTTTAAAGGTCATCCTGGTTGCTTAAAAATGGGGATGAATAGTTCAGTTTGCAGTCTGCACATGTTCATGGACAATGGATTTGGCATTGTAGCAAAAAAAAAAACATGCATTCTTTTGCATAAAGCAAGCATTTGTGTACTCTCATATTAGGCAAAGCAAGTTTATTTGTAGAGCACAATTCGTACACAAGGCAATTCAAAGTGCTTTACAGATGCATAAAATCACAAGAAGGCTAAATAGAATCATTCCATACAAGCATAAAAATAATCAATAAAAAAAATTAATTAATAAAAAATATATATAATTAATAATATAATAATATATCTATATTAATTAAGTATATAATTTTATATATATATGTATATACATATATATGTATGTGTGTGTGTGTGTGTGTGTGTGTGTGTGTGTGGTACCTCTACTTACGAAATTAATTGGTTCTGGAAGTAGTTTCATAACCTGAAAATTCCATAAGCAGAGACGTGTTTTCCATGTAAATGCTTTAATCCGTTTCCAAAAATGTGACAGAATCCAAAATTTGGATATAAATTTTGTTAGAAATCAGAAAAATGCATATACAATGTAACAAATACATGTTACTATTAGATTACTGCACAATAAACATAAAATGAGAGTTGTTAATAATGTAAAAAATAAAGAATAAAGTAAAGAATAAAAATTATGTTCATCTACCTTTTAACTGCTATCGTCGTCACCTTTTGCCTTCTTTGATTCATGTTCTCTCTCAACAGTTGTTTTTGTCCGATCCAAGGACTTTTGCTTTTGTCGGCTTTTAACAATCCTTCGAAAATGTGCAAGGCAAACGTCAACATAGTGAGCGATAGCCTAACTTGTCAACACTTTTTCTGGGTGATTCTTTTCAACAAATTCCGAAACTTCATGGAATTTTCCTAAAATGTCAATGGGATGCCAGGAAGATGCTAGGTGATAGCCAATGGCAGAGCAGCTACATGTATGTTTATGTACAGTAAACTCTGGGAGCTGCGAGTAGTAAAGCAGCGCATACTGTATTTTTGCCTTTCCTATTCTGAAATTTCTTTTGTAACAAGAGGCAATATTTTCCCGTTGAGGCTTTTCGTAACCTGAAAATTCTGTATGTAGAGACGTTCGTAAGTAGAGGAATACACTGTATATATGTATCTGTGTGTGTGTGTATATATATATATATGTGGGGGTGGGTGTGTGTTTGTATGTATGTATGTATGTATGTATGTAAAATTAATATTTCTCTAAGTTGAAAACAGTATTTCGCATGTAAAACTGCTTTTGCCTTTGTTTGCATTTTTTTTTCAGGCGCTGATATGCATTGAGGATGAGTGGTGTCAATGAAAACTCATCTGACCCTACCCGGGCAGAGTCACGAAAACGCAAAGAATGTTCTGCAGAACTTATCGGACCCAGGTGAGCAATTACGTTAAGGGCTGTTGCTCTATTTTTTTTTTTTTTTTTTTGGTTTTCATTTGTTTTAAAGCAAATATGAAGTAACATATCAGGCATAAGATTGAGATTAAGCCTTTCAACACTTATTTGTTAAGTAATTTTGACCCTTGCCCAAGTTGCAGGCCTAAAACCATCTGCACTATATCTCACCTGTGCTGAGGGATGATGAAATTAAATAAATATTGTAGTTGTTACCAGGAACACTGTGTTGCTGGTAACATGTGACGGCTGGTCTTGCAGCAATGTTGAATGCATCATAAATATGAAAACTACATAATTTCTCTGCAGACAGGCTTGAAAGAATGTAGATTTGCTTAATGCATGCATAACATCATGTCAGCATGCACAAAAAGGCTTTGAGTTACATCTTCTTCCTATATGAAACATAATTTACTCCGGCCTTGTCCCTACTATGAGTCTGCAATGACAAGGTGGATGCTGTTCATTTGACGACCATGAAAATAAGAGGGTTATTGTGGACTCGTAGATTGATTTTCTTTGCTGCCTTACAGTTGTGCTCATCTGACTGCCTTTTGATTTAATCTTATTTTTATAGAAAGGCCGTTTCCACACATTTGAATCTCTGTCATCCTTATTGTTACTACAAGATTACTTGCATTTTTACACCCATGGTTTGGTTTTTTCTTTTTTTTTTTTTTTTTTGTCTCTGCAGTCCCAAACGGAGCAATGAGAAACGCAACCGCGAGCACGAGAACAAATACATCGAAGAACTTGCAGAGCTGATATTCGCCAACTTCAGCGACATTGACAATTTCAATGTCAAACCTGACAAATGTGCAATCCTGAAGGAAACTGTGAAGCAAATCAGGCAAATAAAGGAGCAAGGTACATGTTTTTTTTTTTTTTTGTTTTTTTTGTCTGTTGAGGAAACTAAAGATGATTGCTCTCGATGAAACGCAGTGAAAGATTTCTGAGCTTCAGAGTGATCTTCTGAGTAGTGTCAGAATATCATAAATACGTTTGGTGTCTTGATTGTTTTCAAAATCCCAATTTACTAATGTACCTCACAGGTTTCTCTTTATCTACACAAACCCAAGTTTTTGAAGGCAATTCTATCACGCTTTGGGATCTGTTACACGTGCAGGAATTTCTGTTCCGTCAAAGAGCAGCACAGTTGACGTCTTATTCGATCCATGATGAACCAGGGCAGTTTTTTGGTTGTTATAATTTTTTTACAGGTCCCCATAGAGGCCAAACATTAGCCAAATGGCTCATTGAGGTTGGCTTTAAACATGGCATTTTGAACCAGCAAAAATCCCTGGAAGCTGTCTTTTCTGCCTTACAGGTCAAAAGAAAGCTGAAAAAAACAGATGTCGTTTTCACGCTGCCCCTATTTAGATGGGCCCAAAGGAGTTTGGATCATGAGTGCGTGCACCAAAACAGCCATGCCGAGAGCGGTCAGAAGAGGTGGTCTTGGTACAACTGCTGTTGAACTCTGGTGTGGTTCATTTGTTGTGTGAAAGCCGCACGACCTCAGACCGGCCTTACTACAGGGAATACAGTACATGTTTGAGTTGAAGAGGCTTCCATAGCACGCTGGACAGCGCATTACTGGTTGTGAGGGAGAATGTAAACGTGACAAAAGACAGTAGCGCTGGCAGTTGCGGATAACAACTTCCAGCTGCTTCGTTAACAAACTGCATAGCCTCTCTGGAGTGATGCAGAGTAAAATGGCCAACTCCGGGTCAACGACGCATTGTTGTTGTAACGCCATGCTTTTCAGGCTGGTTGTCATGGAAACCTGACGCTCTGCCAAGATTGCTATTGCCCAATGACAGTTCTGACCATTGTCACGTGACTTCTGGTACGGTGTTTGGACTAGAGTGAAAACGTGAACACGAACTGAACTAGGGATGCGCGCGATTAGTCGTCTAACTGATTAAACGTCCGCCCACTTTCTCGTCGGCACCAGAAATATTAGTTGTTTAAACCAATTTGTGTTTTATTCATGTACAAGGCCGCTTAATTGTCATACAGCCGCCCGCCACTAGTCGGAGCTACAGAGCCGTCAGACAGCAGTCCCCTCTCCACAGCAATGCTCGAGTAGACTGGAGTTTTAAAACGGCACGGTGGGAAGATAGTCTCGCAAAACCAGCGCGGTTTGACGGTACTTTATTCTAGAAAATCAAAACAAGGTAGTATGTAGACTGTGTCAGAGACAACTGGCATACAATCACTCGACTGGAGCAATGCGCAACCAAATTCCACTCAAGCATTTGGATGTTAATCTGCACGAGACGACGGCTGCTGATGTTAGCGGTGCTAGCCACACTCATGCCGATTTGACATTGTTTACCCAGAGACGTGTTCTCCCGTCCGGTCTTAGAGATTTTAGATGTTTGTTTAATTTTACACTCATATTGATCTGCGCATAGAGCTTAATAATTCAGCAGCAATTTATCTTTTTTAGATGTTACATTATTTGTTAACTTTAAGTGAGTTTTTGTCGGATGTGCAGGGTTTATATTCATACTGCGCGGTGCAAAATACTGCTCGTTTCGGTTGAAATTTAATTATAATTTAGATGTTTTATTAACTTGAAAGTGAATTAAAGCTATAATTTTTGTCGGATAATCTGCAAGATTCAATGTGTCAGAGGCAATTTATTTATTTTGGTGGTTAACGTTTGACTGAGTTGCCTTCATGTTCACATTCATTCATACTGCACGGTGCAAAGTGTCTCGTACTTCAGCGGCATTTAAAATCCGACATGGTTGTTGAACATTGTGATTAAAGGCTTAAAGAACTCTTGTTACACACATGTTTCAAATTCTGTTTCGATGTTTCAATAAATTGTGCTAAGTTTTCTGAGTGTTTTCCTTTTTTTAGACTAGTCGACTAGTCTTAATTAAAATTTTAGTTTAGTCGACAGGGAAATTAGTCGCCAGGAACATCCCTAAACTGAACTAACTGATGCAATTTAATTTGGTGCATGCACTAGCATGTGTGAAAACAACCAAACTGTGTCATTCTTCTTATGTAAATTTTAATGGAAGTTCAAACCTTTAGCGTGGACCACATGCACCACAAAGGCACCTCGAGTAACTTGTTAGAAAACGAGTGGCCTACTTGACATGCATGAATCAGACCAAGTGATGATGTCATGTTGTTTTGTGTGACTAACAGACTCAAGTGTTATGTAATGGGAAGCAATGTGATGCAACGATCACTGACCCCTCCCCCTCTGTACCCCCCCCCCCCCATCTCTGAAGGCAACATTGTTTTATCTGAGCAGTGAAGGAAGGCATAAATCATCCTTTTCTGTTTCGTCCTCCAAATGTCAGTGGTCATGCAGAGAAATATTTTAATAGTTAAATGGGGAGCTACTGGACCTCATCCTGCTCAGCTCAGGGGAGCAGCATTTTCATTAGCCATTGATTTCCTTCTTGTTATATTTGTTGAAGCCCGAATGCTGAACTTTAAGCTTTAAAGTAGGCTAAGAAAGATTTTTATTTTTTTTTAACCACCACTGTTGGTTTTTTTTTTATTGCACATCTTTTATTACCTATTAAGTTTGATTTACCAAGGATTTTGGGGATGTTAGTGGGCCACATCTTTTTTCATTGACCATCTTTGTAATTTCCCTTTGATGATTAATGCGATAAAATTAAAGATCTGTTGACAAGCTCGTGGAAAGTTGGAAGTCTTGCAGAGAGAGGCACGCTTAAAAACACAAATCACCATAAATAGCAGAGTGTTGTGCTTTTTCCATGGCTGATGTCATCATATGCAGCATAAGTAAAATTATTGAAATATGTTTACATGTAATTCAGCTATCAAATGAACCCAGGACTTGGTGGACAATATAAACAAGAACTTAGTATTTAACAGCAATCAACAACACTGCAATCCCTGCTTCTTTTCTATTGCACATGAAAGAGGTCTGCACTCTCTTTCTGCTTGTAGGCTCTGAAAACCAGGTACAGAGACATTAGAGTCCTGAATATATTCCTGCATTTACTTCTTGGGATAACGCATAAAGCTGAATTTGTGATATTTCCACTGTGCCTTTGTCACAAGTCCAAGCTTATTCTCTTTTTTTTTCAAAACCAGTAACAACACTTTCACCATGATTACTTGAAGGGAAAATTAGTATAAACATCTTCATTCTTATTCTCAGTTTTACTCCCTGCTCTAACCCTGCAGTGTGTCATCTCTCCAACGTGTTGGGGATTTGGGGTCTTTATTGTGGGCATTAGTTGAGCTTTAGAGCGCTCAGTCAGATGCTCCTGCGTGTACACAACTCTCCCGTTGACATGGTTACTCACCATAACAGATGTTAACAAGTGCCAAACCTCCAACAGAAATCGTCCAAACCAATGTGGTCTTCCAGACATCAGTGTGTAAAGGAAAAATAGCATGCATCTAGAAAATACAAAGGAAGACACCATGCAACCAGAGCTGCTGCAACAGGCTGCCACTTGTGTGCTACCACGCCAGAACCGTTGTAAAGGAAAGCCCCCCCCCCCCTTAAACAAAAATACATCCCCTCCTTCTGGCCTACTGTTTATCTATATAAACTCCTCTGCTGTGAGTTTCTGAATTTTGAAGATGTTTAAGTTAATGGGTCACCCAACGAGGACATTGTGTTTACATCCAGTCACGCTGTCACAAGCACAAGCTTGTGAGTAGACGCATGCTTCCCTCTGGACTTTGACACATTTGACTGTTAGAGTTCAGTCGAAAGGAAATATCATCAACTTCCATTATGTTTGAAAGAAAGCAGACAGTCCTACTGCTGATACTTCCATAACTTGGAAATGCATCAAAAAGTCAGAAACTGACTCCAAAACCATTCTGATGGCTCAGTAACTTTACGTAATCAGAGTGGAAAGGCTGAGCATAGGTTTCTTTTTTATTTTTTGTTTTTCCTCTTCTTCTCATGTCATTACACCTGTGCAGAAAATATGTGGAGTTGTACTTTATAAAGCCTATAAAGTCATGGCACAGCTAAGAATTAAGCTGTTTTTTTTTCTTTTTTTTAATGTGTTTGCTCAGAGGAGAATTTGAAACCACATTTCTGCTTTTTTTACACTTTGTTTTCATATAAGTGGAGAATAGAAAAACATTCCCTCTTAAATATGAGAGGAGATTAAAGCATAAATGACAATTTCTCCTGATGAATCACTGATAAATCAACTGCTCTTTTAAATGTATTAGTTGTTCTCTCCGTGGCACAGTGCTCCAGTCCTGCAGACAGACGGAAAGCCAGTAAGGGCCACCATGACACTGAGTGATGGGTCTGTATTCGGGGCAGCTGTGCTGGTCTACCAGGCCCCGCTGGGTTTGTAGGGGTCCCGCTGATGCTCACTTCATTAATGCCGAATAAGATTAATATTTGTCTACGGGGTGCTGCACGAAGCCCTCAAATCGAAGTAAAACCTGGATTTTGTGTCAGCTTTTGCACGACATCCTAATAAAAAAATAAAAGGAAGTATGTGATTTTGTTCGCTTTTCATCACAGATTTTTTTTTTTTCACCATATGGTCAGTCCTTTTCTTGGCCTGGTGTGCACATTAAATGTGTCCCCCCCAACAGCCCGCTCATATTCCGCCTCTCATCATCGCCTCCAAAAGTAGGGCAGCCTGCGCTCTGAGCATAAGGCCCCCTCTGCATGGTTATTAACCCAATCACATGGACAAATGCATAGCACCATAATGCAGGTACGGAAGCTTACAGGAGGTCCAATTTTTCACTTATAAGTAAAAGTCACAAGTATTTTGTTGAAAGGCAAATGTTTGAATTTATTTAGAAATACTCAGATTTCACTTTCTTCATCAGTATTTTAAAACATCAGTATTTCATTGTCAGTTAATGACTGCGTTTTGCCAAAATCCATTGCTAAATTATAGGCCGCGAGCAAGCACAAGTACTCAGATATGCAGTAGGTCATAGATGCCTAACCCAAACTTCTCCAGTTGCTACAAGAAAACATCAGACTTGTTAAAAGATTTAACCATTGTTTTGACAAGTGATTTATTGTTGAGATTTGTTTTAACGAGATGAACATGTGTACAGTTGTTTGAACTTAAAACCCCGTGTTATTGGTCAGATTAGCAGTAATAAATGATTTTACATTGCAAAGGGTTTATAACAAAATTGTGCTCTTTCCGCTTGACTTCACTGAAATAAGACGTACTATTTGTTGCGAAAGTTTACACATTGTCAGTGTTTCCATAATAGGCCTCTTTTCCCACATGATGAAATAATCCATCCAGAGGCTGCCACCAGTGTGACTGCCATGTCCTCTGACACTCATTTGCAACAACCTTTCACTTGGTTTGCTGTTCTCTGCTTGGAATTGAGGCACATGTTTTCACAAAAGGACCGAATGTGTTTGCTTTGTTACCAGATGGATACTTGTTAAAATCCTTGTCAACAAGTAGCCTCATAAAAATATGTGAGTCATTTACAGGAGGAGAAATGATAATCTGTCAGCATCTTCTTTTTCTCTTTGACCCCCAGGATTTTTTTTGTTGTTGTTCTTGTTAATGGAGGTAACAGTTTTTCATCCCTTGTGACGGTTCTTATGTTTATGTGTGTGTCTTTGTTTCCGTTTGACAGAAAAAGCTGCAGCAGCAAACGAGGAGGAGGTGCAAAAGGCTGATGTCTCATCAACAGGCCAAAGTGTGATTGACAAAGATGCCTTGGGACCAATGATGCTGGAGGTAGGCGGAGGGCCTATGTTTCTCCTTAACTTAGAGTGGGATATCGTTTGAGAAAATATTATGAAGTGTCACACTCACACTGAAGTGCCCCATATTCAACACTCACAGAAGATAAACCGTCCTCTTTAAATCATGATTGATATTTAATGAAGAGTACCATCCACAGATGCGCCAATAGTGGTTATGTGAGAGCGTAGCTGTTTGGAGAAAAAAGCTGCCAGCATCTTGTATCTGCCTCTGATTGGCTGTAAATCACCAAGCAGAGCAATAGCCTTGTTGTACCGTGGAGGGCTACTGAAGTGCTTACATATAATGGGAAAGAAAGCAACAGCCTGACGAATGAATCAGTCCATTGAATCTGTTCTCTCACCCATTTCCTCCCTCCCTTTCGTCCTCCCTCTTATTTGTTCAGATCTCTTTTCCCTCCCCATCTTCTCTTCATTCGCCTCTAGATCTGTCCTGTCATGGAATATTTATAGCATTCCTGGTCCAGCGTCACTGAATCGACATACTAACTTGTGGCTAAATATAGCCAGTGCAGCCTGCAAGCTTTCCCATCTGTCAGCAGCCCCAAAACACAGTGATAGGCCATTCACACCAGCTCTACTGTAACCACGTCCCCATCCACAACCCTGGACCCTTGACAGCCTGCTCTGAGGAAAATGGCTGTTGGCAGGACATGCACCCACACGCCCCATGACCCTCCTCCAGGACTATCTGCTGCCCACTATCATGCAGACGCAGAGAAACCGAGAAGGCTGTGAGGACGCATTCATGTGCTGTTGTTTTAACCTTCTGGGAGCAGTGTTGTTCTGTCACATGATGGTTGTTGGATATAGTTTGCATTCTTGATAGGCCTGTCCATATGGACTTTCACTAACAGCCTAGTGCTGTTGTTGAGGTACCCTGATGATTTTAATGACCCCATGGCACAACTGCGGGGCATTTTTTGATGTACTTCTGTTTTGCCGTGAGCGGTAGAATCAGAGGTGAAACAAAGGAGAGATGAGCTCTCTCTCTCTCTCTGTAAGTGTGAGCCGGGATTGTAGAACATGCAACTTTTACAACAGAGCTTCTGCCACTCAGATGTGATGCCAGCGTGCTGCATGTGATGACACACCGATACGGCGCCTTTTCCCCCTCTGTTTGGTTTGTGTGGATTACCAAACAGTAACAGTGGGAGTTTGAGGAGGACAGTATTTTGACACTGATATGCCTGAACCCCTGCATGAAAAGTGCTCGTGATTGCTAACGATGTATAAACCCCAGTTCAAGAAACAGTTGGAGAATTGCATTTTATTTGTTTGAATACCAGAACCAAGTGTAAAGGAAATTATTTTCACCATCTTACTGGCTGACTTTATCTCTAAAACGAAAAGCAAATCTTAATTTTGGTGTCAGCATTTACCACGGTCTTGCATCACAAGTTTTTGATTACATTTGTGGAATGCAAGATTTCAGCTGCTCAACAGTCTGGTTATCATAGCCTAAGTCTCCTGGTTCAGGATGTGCCATACAATTTCAACAGGAGACTGATCTGGACTGCAGCCAAGCCAGTCATGCAAACATACTCACGTGTCCATGAAGTCACGCTACTGTAAATCAGGCAGAATCAAGTGTGGTATTGTTCTGTTGAAATAATAATAGCATTTAAATATGTGCCTCTGCATTAGTGGTACCATAGATTCATGTAATACCTAAAACAACAATTATTTTTGAATGCTAAATGAGAGTTTTTGTCTAGTGGAGAGGGAGAAAATGAAAAACAAGCCTTTAGTGTTGTTGTTGTTTTTTATTATTATTATTATTATCATTATTATTATTATTATACCCTATCCTGACACCCTCACCTGACACCTTTCACCAGATAATCTGCTGATTGTAGATACAGGGAGATAATAAGAATAACGTTTGTATATTGTAAGAATTTTTGTCTCTTTCTTTCTCCCAACTGTTTTTTTTTTTTGGGTGCTAGTATCAGATTTAAGATTGTTTACATTTGGTAAATTTAATGAAGCTGTTCAGTGTAGATGGCAAGTAATTTTCTCTGTGCTGTTTGATACAGGTTCACATTGTAGAAAATTGATTGCACTTTTTGTTGCATTTTAAAATACTTCATATTAACTGGAAATATGGATTGTATTTATTTAGAGTAGACTAACTGGTATTGGATTTAGTTATCTCTGTGGGTATTTATTGAAGGCCATTGCAAATTAAGGTATTTGCTAAATGTGTTATGTAATAGTGTCTGGAGGAAGACGAGAGTTGGCTCTATATAGTGTGTGTTCTGTCCAGTCCGTGTCCTTTCCTCATACAGGATTTACTTGCGCAACGATGTTGAATTTTGGAACAGCCTTGGTTAATACAGTTATAGATTAGGTGTCTTAAAGCCTATTTACAAATCAAGCTGTGTTAGGACAGGCAGCGGGCCTCTGTGCCCATCTAATCATGTGCGATGCAAAATATGCAATGTTGTGAAGCCCAAAGTTTAGCCTAGCAGTTTCCTACAAATGCATGCGTGTGTCTGAGACATGGTTGCGAACTAGGTTCTGTGTCAGGAGTAACACAACTAAGTCTTGCACAAGAAACAGATTGTACCATGGTATGTCCAATATGTGCTTCAGCAAACTGACAGTAAAGTTTCTGCAGTGTTTAGCTAATGATTATTAAAGCAGAGGTAAGGAGCGGACACCTTCACGAGTGTCCTGGGTTTTATCATGACACCAGCTTTTGTAGCTTTACAAGCGGCAGCATTCCCTTTTAAAAGCTCCAGGTGGTTTGATGGCCTAATTGACACCATCTTTTGTGTAATGGCTGACCTGGGGCTGTATTCTTTCAATTAAGTGCTACTCCTCCTTCTCATCCTCCAGCCTGCGATGGCACGTGCGTTTATCCTGCTTTCTATCAGCTACACTGATGTTGAGCATCTCCAGAAGCGGTGCATTTACCTGGCACTCAGAGTACTTATTGCTTTTCTGTAGACACTGTGTACTCTACTGGATATTACACAATTTAAAACCTGTTCCATGTTGTGTGTGTGTGTGTGTGTTCTGATTGCTACATACTAATCGTAACTCAGGCAGAGCAGGGACAAAATAGCCCATTGTTAAAGCTTACTAACTAACAAGGAAACTAATAAAATACTAATGAAATAACAAACTCTAACAAAAGTAATGTTTTGTTTTGGAGAGTAAAGTCCTCGGCCAGAAAAACCACACCACATGAGGGCTCGGCTTGTAATGAGCAACCCACTTGCTGTGTTATTTGTGCTGGCAGTGTCTCGATGAGAACTATTGCTGGTCAGATGTTTCTATCCCTGTCAGAGATTTGTTCGGCATGTGTTTGAATAGGTTCGGTAATTAGATTTGCCTGGTCCTAACGTCTGTTTTCTCTTCTCCAGGCCCTGGACGGCTTCTTCTTTGTGGTGAACATGGAGGGCAACATCGTGTTTGTGTCTGAGAATGTGACCCAGTACCTGCGCTACAACCAGGAGGAGCTGATGAACACGAGCGTCTACAGCGTGCTACATGTCGGAGATCATGCTGAGTTCATCAAGAACCTGCTGCCTAAATCCCTCGGTTAGCTCTGAGCTTATTTCGCCTGCCAGCACTGTGCTTTGCGCTTTTTCCTACCTGTCAGTTTCTGTCTCTCTGTGCCACTTTAGCTCCCTGTCCCCCTTTATTTATTTATTTTTTCCTGACTCCACATGTGCATCCTCAGTACGTCACATTCATGTAGTGTTCTAACTAGTGCAGTGAACGTCCTTTTCAACCAGGTATATTCCTACATTGTCTTTTCACAGTGGTGTCAGTTTAAATTAAAATGTTTATATTTAAACCACTGCAGGGAGTATGTGGGTAAGCTGTCTCAAAGATGTAGCAGTTTGCATAAAACCTATAGGTTCTTTATTTTATCTTTTGCTGATGCTCAACCCAGACATCTACTCTCACTCTTCTCCTCTTCTTCCCTCTGTTTTCAGTTAATTAACTTCCTTTTTTTGGCTTCTCTCCCTTGTCAGCAGCATCATTCTCTTCCGATATTCTCATTTCATGCCCTTCCTTCCCCTTCTCTTTTACTTTTTGGTCTTATTCTCTTTCTCTGCCACAAACCCTCATCAAGTTCCTATTTTTTTTTTTCTTATTTTCTGTTTCCCTTTCTCCACTCAAGAAGATCATTCTTTGTGCTTGGATTGCTTGTCTAATGAAACAAGACATCTTTCTTTGTAAGCTACCATGCACTTATTCCTTCCTTTCAGCATTGCTGTTTCCCCATCTTTCTCTTCTGTCGTACCCTTATCCATTCAGCATCCTCCTCCTGCATCTCTTCTGGACAAGAGATGATGATTGTGATCTGTGTGTTACTGCAGCCCATCACAAGCTCTTAAGTCCTCCTCTCCTTCTCTGTTGGTGCTCTGGATTGAGGTCTGAGTTGCCCAGCCATCTGGGTGGGACTGCAGTACAGAGCAGAATACCCTAGAAATGATCAGTGGCCTGTGTCCCAGATACTGGGAGATTATCAATGCGCTGAATTAGATCACAAACCAGATGGAGTGTGATGGTAGTTTGCTCAAGTGAAATGAGTTGACTATACATGTCTCTTTGTATTTTATATGTGTGTGTGTGTGTTTGCTTGCGCCTGTGTAAGTGTTGGAGGGAAGAAGAAAGATTGGCAGTGATGTTTGAGAGGACCTGCATATGGAGGCCTGGCTGCGATGCATGTCTGTGGATAGATGGCACAGGGCTCTGGGTTCCAACTGTTCATTATGAATTATCTCTACCCAGCAACAGCTCTCCTCTTTTTACACCTCAGCCTTCATTCTCCCTTTCTTGCTCTCATTGTGTCTTTCACTTGCATAATGGTGGTTTCTCTTGACCCGCTCATTCCCGCACCCAGTCTGCACGTTCTGCTGCTGTCACAGTAAAATTTCTCAAACAAAATCCCCAGGGGGACCCCCGTTATAAATTTGTCTTTGCCCCTTGTTGCTCCATTCACAGTCAATGGTGTCCCGTGGTCCAGTGACGGTCCGAGGAGGAACAGCCACACATTCAACTGCCGAATGCTGGTCAACCCACACAGTGAGAGCCTGGATGAGCCGCACGAGCACGAGCCTCAGCAGCAGAAGTACGAGACCATGCAGTGTTTTGCCGTTTCGGAGCCCAGATCCATCAAGGAGGAAGGGGATGGTAAGAAAGGGGTAGAGAGAAGCGGTGTGGAGAAATCAAAGGGTGGAAGGATCAGTTTACAGAAAAATGGTGATGTCATCAAATAGGGATGGAACTGTTTTCGGTATTGTGGTAAAGCGCGGTAAAATTTTACACGATAACGATTACCGTTTATGTTTGACTTCATCTCATTATCGCGGTCGATTACCGGGGTATGTAATATCACCCTCATTCAATATGCGAGCGACTCAAGACTGTGTCTCGCGTGAATATGTAGCTTATAACATCGGCATCGTAACGTGAGCATAGCGGAAAGCGGTGATAGCACGCAGAGGGACAACTGGTGGAGGACAATGATCCTGTCTGCAGAGTACTTGTTTACATTTGATTGTAATTTGTACAAGCAGCTTGAAGGAGCTAAAGCTAATGCTTCAAGCTACTGTGATGTTTGACCAAGAGTAACCTGGTTGACGTGCTTCGCTAACTCACATTTCGTAAACGTTGCTGTTGCGTGTCGATCGAAAAAGGACCGGAACGATGTCCCTCTGATGGAGTTAAAATATTAATTTATTCCATTAACTGATCCGACAACCATAACGCCGGCAGTTAGCGCCACAGCGGTCAAAAACCTTTTGCCCTTCCGGGTCAAACACCTAACCAGTAACAGGCAGCTACCTTTATACCTGACCCTCAGGTAACAACACAGCGACACCCACAGACACACAGAGTGAACTACAGTTCACAACAACATTTTTGGCTCCTATACAACTGTTTCTTTATTTGCACATTTATACTTATTTAAGGTTCAGCTTAAAGTCAAAAGTTGATTTCATTTGAACTTGCACTATAATTTTTGTTCCTGATTGTATCCTGAATTGTTTGCATATTTTGACCTACTATGGTTGTTAAAGTGTTTATTTAAATTTGCACCAGACAAATAAGCTTTGTTCCCGTTACTTATTTTGTTCATTTAAAATAAAACCTCTTGCTGTGCCAGTTGTTTCACCGTTTAATGTGAAAGTTTCATTTTGATAAGATTTTGGCTTCTGATGTTTCAATATGACAAAAAAATTACAAGATTTTGTGAAATCATTAAAATGTATGTTTTTTTTTTTAAACATTTGTACAGCAATTAAGAATATCGCGATAATATTGTAAACCGTGATAATTTGGTCACTATAATTGAGATATCAAATTTTCCATATCGTTACATCCCTATCATCAAACAACCCTGGACAAGATGGTTTTTCAGATTATTAGCAAGTTTTAAATTGTTTCAGATATCTTTTAATATTTTAACCAGTTCAAGGTAATAGGTATGTGCTTCTGACAGATTGTCTGTCTGCATTTTCATCAGCCTTAAAGGTTGATGCTTTATGTGTCAAGTCTCCAAAACCAGTTTTCATTGCAAATGTCCGGCCACACAGGGAGCAACATGTGCCATTTCTTTCTCAGCTACTAAGCCGCTTCAGCTACTCCTGTCAGAAAGAGAATGTTTTTGGGCGGCTGTTAACATACCTTGGCAGCCTGCCTAAGTATTTATATTGTCTGGGAAACCCTGGAGACATCACCATGCTTTTCCTGTGGTTTTCATCACTTTACAGCAGGAATTGAGACTTGAAACTTGAGTCCTTTTTTCTTTTAATCCAGAAATTTAAGTACTCTGCAAAGCATCAGTATCCACAGTTCTAGAAACACTTGAGTTATTCTGGAGCTATTACTTTTCAACTGCCAAACTGACTCAGTGGCAAATTAAAACAACTGAAAATGCAAGTGCCACACTCCAAGCTGAGTCTGAACCAGTCACTTCCCCTCTTTGTGCACCTCTGGCTTGGCAGTTATACTCTGGCAAATAGACTGAGGAGTATAACCGTGGCCAGCGTCATTTCATGGAGTGTGGATGTGAGTGCCAGGGCATGATCAGCGGTTAGAGTGGCAGGAATTTGTCCTGCTACAGACAAAAACAGGAACGGAAGAAAGGTGCAGAGAAGAAGGAATGGAGATTCATAGATTTGGAGCCAGACTCCTTAAGAGGCTCTGTTTATAAGTCAAGTGAGAGGTGTTAGTGCACGTGATGGCCCCTGGCACACAATCCAGGTCTGTGAGTATTATTGGCACACAGAACTTTTTGGGGTCACCCCAGTTGTAAGATAGAGTTGTCATTTTTGCACGTTAGAGGCACTGTCATTATTCAGCAGTGGCAGTCTTTAATGCCAGGCCACATGGAGTCAGGCACGGTCACAAACACACACATTTTCAAAGGTCACACTATATCATTTCCCTTGCCAGCTGTAGCTGCTCCTCATGAAAGAAGCGGAGCTGTGATCCCCATGTTCATTAATATCTGTATTAATTACACTGCTGGGCAATAACATGCATTTCATTTTCTTTCCCTCCCTCTGTCTCTATCATTTACACCCTTGTCATCCATTCTTTCTTTCCTCCCATCCCCCTTCATCTTTTCTGTTTCTGCCGTGGCCTCTTTGTTACATCCTTTTTTTTTCTTCCCTACACCCATCCTATTTTTTTTCTCTCCTCTGTTCTACCTCTCTCCCTCGCCCCTTCAGACTTTCAGTCGTGCCTGATCTGCGTGGCTCGACGGGTGCCCACGAAGGAAAGGCCCATGCTTCCAACGCACGAGAGTTTCACTACACGCCAAGACCTGCAAGGTACAGGAACTGGTCTCTTTCCCGTGAACTAGAAACGGTGCATATGCTATTTTAGTTTGCACCTCTTCTGATACCTCGTCTCACACATATAGCTGTTCAGATAACTTTGCCCTGTGTTGAAAGACTAATATTATACTTCTATTGAGCCCCAGCTCCTCCTTATCCCAAATCTTCAGCCTATAAATCACCTCATGCTGCAGTTAAGTAGTTAAAGATTATTATATCCTTGGCAAAAGCCTTAAGGATTGAACTTGTTAGTTGAGCTGCCTTCTCACCTCTGTCAGCACCCTGGGAGGTAAAGTACAAGGTTGATCACTGGCGCATAGATGCAGACAGTTGGCTCTGTTTCACCTGGTCTTTGATGTACTAATGCTCTATGTGTGGCATGCACACACATAGCCACATCATACAAACTCACAGTCATAGCCAGGCACTGACATAGTAATTTACTGTACCAGATTCCGGTAGGTGTGCATATATGTACATCCCTGCTTATTTGGCTGTCTGTTAGCGCCACACAGATTTAGATAATTACAATGTTTTGTGGTTTTCAAGGTAAGTAGCGTGATTTTTTTTTTTTTATTATTATTTTTTTTTTTTAACTCGTAGCATTTTGAGAAACATTGTTAGAAATAATATTGCTTGTTTTTTTTCCCCTCCAAGTCAAAAGCTTCTTGGATATGCTGTGATGCTGTGAACAACTTGTCAGAGACGTTGGTGTGACAAGTCTGTCCCTGTTGCTGTCACTCAAGCAGCAGTATGTTTGTCAGCCCTAAAATGCACCGCTGCATCCATTTAAATCTCACTCCAGACGAGAGATATCTGTCGCGCCTCTGCGAGTGACTGTGCATGTGTGTTTAAACGCGAATCCTGGATGTACTTATTAAGCTGTAAAGATAACGGAGCTTGCTTAGCAGTGGTGACTTAACAGAAAAAACTATTTAACAGTTGTGTAGAAAAATCCCTACTTTATTATCTAAAACTTTCATAATTTGGTCTTTTGTGGTCAGGTAAAATAACATCCTTGGATACCAGTCTGCTGCGAGCATCCATGAAGCCGGGCTGGGAAGATCTGGTGAGGCGGTGCATCCAGAGGTTCCACCTACAGAGCGATGGAGAGATGTCTTTTGCCAAGAGACACCAGCAGGAAGGTAATGCTAGACTGTCCTGGTTGTTTTTGTTTGTTTGTTTTGTTTGACTCTTCAAATGGCCAAATTATGACGCTTAAAATGGTACTCTTAACATGAGATCATCACCATTGCACTGCTGCATCAGCAGCTAAATAAAAGCTGTTTATTTTATGCAGAATAATCACCACAGACATTAGTAGTGTCTCTGTTGAACAGTGTTCAGAAAATACTGGGTAAATCTTTATCTTGGAGAATTAGTCCACATATAATGATGCTTCCCGCTCAAGCGAGTTTTATTACGACAAGGGACTCATTTCATGACTTCAGACGTCTCTTCAATATCATGCACTCCCCCAGAGGTTCAAGAAAGGATGATGAGCTTGAATGATGAAAAGGATTTTGATTGCGTTGAGTGGTCCTACCTACAGTACATGGTGTACTGGGAAAACCTGGTTGGAAATTAGAACAGGATTCATGGATTAATTTACTATAAGCCAACCCCAGTGCTAGAATCCTATTAATAAAAGAGGTGAATACTAACTATATAAAGAAAAACCAAATACTAACCTGATGAAGAAAGACGATGGGGACAAATAACTGAAGACATTTGGAACAACTGATCACTTTTGCTCAATTTTAAGGCAAAACTGCAAAATCTCACTGGTGTGTGTTAACTTTGAGATCATGGCTATATATTTATTGCAAGTTTTGTTGTGTGCTCTGAACTGCAAGGTTTGTGGGTTGTGTTTTCATGTCTTCTCATTGTACTAAAAACACAGCTGCATCTTGATCATTTTGATTTTTAACTTTCCCCTTTTGACCATACTGAATGTGTCAAAAGACAAGATTCAAAAGACTCAATTTCATCTCCCATGCTATACTTTGTGCAAAGAAAATAATTCTCCTAAGGAAAAAAATAAAATTTCTAACTTGTAAAGTATAGATAACAATACTGACTGACATACAACACTGACAGTAGATCTGCTGCATCCTCGTGGATACACTTGACAAATTTGAACAGACTTAGAGGCCAGTGATCTCTCACTCAGAAGGAACTTGGGGAGAAGATGTACTGTGCTAACTGAACAAAACACTCTCTACTAGGAGAGGAATGATGGGGTGGGGTTGTATGCTTTGTTTTTGTTGTTGTGATATTAGTGTTTTTTTGGGTCTTAGCTTGGCTTGGTTATAGAGATGTGTTGAGCCCTACGAGAGGCTTTACTATAAAAAGAACAGAAGGAAAAAGGTTTGTGTGAATTTACTGATATAATGTGTCAACAGTGCTCCGCCATGGTCAAGCGTTCAGTCCCATCTACCGGTTCTCCCTCTCTGATGGAACCATCGTCTCGGCCCACACCAAAAGCAAACTGGTGCGCTCACCTGCCACCAATGAACCCCAGCTCTACATGTCCCTGCACATTCTACAGAGGTATGTATTGCTATCTCCGCTTGTGTCAGAAAGAGACAAATCTGCAGATTCAACTGTCTTACATGTTTTAACCTGTTAGTGCCCTGTAGGATAATCTGACAACTTCATGGAGTCTTTGTGGATGGGACAATGTGGAAAATCATGCTCATCAGTGAGCCGGGTCAAAATCAGATAAAAGTTGATCCAAAAGATATTTTCTCACCTTCTCATTTTGATAAATGCAGATTGTTTTGGTTATACTTGTCCTTATTGAGGCTTCAGTTGCAATTCTTTGAAGTAGGAGTCTGATGCCCGAAGTATCGATACAACAGATTAAAAGTCCTGTTATTTGTACTAATACAAGCAACACAGTGACTGATCTCACACAAAAATTGTTTATCACATGGTACATCATATCCTAGAGATCTCCTCTAAGGCCCTGTACAGATGTACACAGAGATGTTTTTATTTGAACTTAATGAATATTTAAACATGAATACAGTAGCAAAGAACTACTTGCTTTCTAATAATATGGCTATTTATTGATGATCTAACCAGAACCTAACCCACAGCCTTGTTCTCTCTTGTGTCTTGTATTTCCTTCTTAAAGGGTCTCTGTTGTTACAAGGTAATCAGACAGTACGTGCTCAAACACATGTGCGCATCTCTCTCTGAGAGAACAAACTTTCTTCTTTCCCACCAGTAGATGACACATCTTAGTTGGTTAAAAAGGATTCCCACAAAGAAAGGGATAAAGTCTAAGACCAAATTTACCAGCTTTAGAGAGATTTATGATGTTTGTTGCACTTTGGTTTTCACTTTTGGTTTTGGCTGGATTTGTTTTGGTTTGAATTGTTTCTTCTCACAGCAGTTTCCTAAGTTCATATATTAGTCCGATGGGTATGAAAATTGAGATATAACTCTTAAAGATATTAATGCTTAACTATTATTACTGGCAGGGGTGCTAGTTTACCAGATATTCTCATTTAAAAAAAACATGTTTAACAGTCAAAATATTCAAAATCATTAAGTTGGGGAGAAGAAGGTAGCTATATCTGTCTTTTATATAAAGTCCATGACTACAATGGGGGAGCTTTTTTTTCATTATTCACGTAATCAGTGTTTTCTCTCAAGGGAGCAGACAGTATGTGGAATGGGTCAGGACATGGGTCCTGGCAATCAGGCGACAGGGATGGCTCCCAAGCCAATGAACTCCTCCACTCCCTCCATGACTCCACCAACTCCAGGCAGTTTGCCAGGTTCGGGGCCCCAGGGCCAAGACACTACTATCAGCAGCAACAGCACACCTTTCTCTCCTCCGGGCCCAGCTGGTCCTCGAGAGCCAGCAGCCATGGGGGGGCATGTGCAGGGCTACCGCTTTGGATGTCCTCCACCACACAACCACACTGGAGGCATGCAGCCGCCGCAGCAGGGCCCCAACTGGAGGATGAACAGCCCCTCTCGCGCCAGCCCAAGTCCAGCTGGGGGACCCCATCCACCCCAGCAGAACTCTATGCTGTCACCCAGGCACCGGGGTAGTCCTGGGGGGGCAGGCAGCCCTCGTGTAGCTGGAGGCCTGCACTCACCCTCTCCGGTGGGAATGTGTGGTGGAGGGCCTGGAGGGGCAGGCGGTAGCACGAGTAGCGTTCATGCTAACAGCTACACCAGCAGTTCTCTGTCAGCTCTACAGGCTTTGAGTGAGTGCCATGGAGTAGGACATGGACACGGGCCCCCTCACGCACATACTATGGGCTCTCCAGATGGGAAGATAGGCTCCCCAGCTGGGGCCACACCAGGGTCAGGGGTAAACACTCTGATGTCAAAACTTGGTGGAGGCAGTGGCACGACTGGTGGTACAGGCGATTTCGGACTTCACTCGGAGAGCCAGGGGCACACCCAGGCTCAAACAGACAGCAACCAAACTGAGCCCAAGGAAGAGAGGGAAGGTCCATTTGAGGGCCACGATGCTCACCGTATGCATGACAACAAGGGTCACACCAAGTTACTGCAGCTGCTCACCACCAAGCCAGAACCACTGGAGACACCCTTGTCCCCTGGTGCAGGGGGTGAGGGCAAGGATCAGGCCGGCGCAGGAGGCCGGGGCGGCCACACGGGAGGGAGCGCTCATGCCACATCCCTCAAAGAAAAACACAAAATCCTCCACCAACTGCTTCAGAACAGTACATCTCCTGTAGACCTCGCCAAACTCACAGCAGAGGCTACAGGCAAAGAACTGGGCCAAGACCCAACACAAGGTGCTGGTAGTACAGCTTCTGGGGCAGACATTACTCCTAAGCAGGAGCCATTGAGCCCCAAGAAGAAGGACAATGCACTGCTGCGCTATCTACTGGATAAAGATGACACTGTATTGAAGGACAAAGTCCCTAAGCTGGAGCCTGGGGAGGTGAAGGTTGAAGGGGGAAAACACCCTCAAGTCAAGGCAGAGAAACACGACGCAGGATACGACCGCCCTGAGCAGGTCAGTGTTGTCAAAACACTTTACCTCTGGTGTGCATTTTAAGGGAGTCGTCTTAAGTTTTGGAAACATTTTGTCCTGTTTACAAAATTGCATGTTTACAGCATCATTTTAAACTTTAAAAAGACTGAAGAACTCGAGCTCTCCCTCAAGTGACTATTGTGAAAACCACAAGTGCGATTCCTTCTGCTGCTCCACTTGTCTTTTTCCTCTAGCGTTAATCTGGGTTAGGTGGCAGATGTTGGCCCCTCTAAGTCCCATGTCCATGGCAGACAGGAAGTTACAGTTAAATGCACAAATTTGCTGCAAAGAGAACAGAGGGAATTTATTTCATATATGTATTCAGATTTACAGCCCTGGCCTTCGCTCTGAACTCGATTCGCTGAAATTGATGTTTTTCATTCAGGTATATAAACACATCTGCTCCTTCCACTGCCTTTGTGTTGGCAGCACAAACTAAGGGAATTTATCCGCCAGCTTCAAACAACTGTGACATTTGGAAGGAGCCCCTGTGGTTCTTCAGCCATTTGATCCCAGTTGCATTTGGCTAGAATCCTCAGGTTTGGCACTGATCTCAAGGCAGGCCTGGCGTTGAAATGAAAAAAAAAAAAAAAGAGTAGAAGGGAGTGAATAGGGGGAGCGTTGCTGGTGAAACTCAATTTCTTTATAGCAGACGTTTCAATGGGGCAGTTTTTAGTGAAACCTGCTGATGCACTCATCCACTAAAGAAAACCAGTGTTCAGTGACACTCGTAAGACTCGTACAGGAAACCTGCACATGACGTGGTCCACTAAATACACACTGAAGGTACTAGTCTGCAGATGTCATTCTGTCACTCACAGCGCTGATGCAAATACTTACAATAATGCAAAATTGCACAAATGCCCTTCCACTCTTTGCTGTCTGTTTTTCTCATTACATTCCTCTTCTTTCATGCAAGCTCTATAGTAGTCCCATTTTTAATTTCTCATTTTCTCATTTTCATGTTATTTTCAGTTACCAAAGTCAAATGGCTGCTGATGCAAGTTTAACTTGTGATACATGGTCAGTCTATGAGAGCATCGTTAAGAGCCATCATTTTCTCTTTTCTGTAGTCTTCATTGTGGTATGTTTTTGTAGATACGGTGGAAACTATAGGCCTCTATACTATGGGTACATATGGAAAATGGAAAATAGGTGATTGGATAACAAGAGAGTCTGTTGTACTGAACAAAGAAGTGGAGATGAGAGGTGTGTAGATACCCCCAGGAGAGCCCAGCCTCGGCATGCAGAGTGAAAATGATGAGCCATATGCTCCTGCATGTCCTCTCTGCTACCATGGAGATAACAGGGAGAGGGAGTGGTTTGGAGAACACACACAAAACAAAGGGAAATAGAAATGAAGGTTGCATATGTACACCTTAATATGAAAAGGTTTAAAAACTTTGAATGGTTTATATGGATATCTGTTGACAGTCCCAGGTATACTTTTGAATTCTGGGCTTCACATTTAGTGACTGAAGCACTATTTGCTTGAAACGGTGATGCCTCTTTATACCCCAACAGATTTCATTAATTAAAAAAAAAGAGACATTTGCTAGACATCCACTAAGCCATGACTTCATTAGAGCCATTTCATGTGTGAGAGTAGGTTTCTGTTCCTTTCTGATGAATTGCCGCTTGCCATGTGTGAAAGCTGACTGTACTAGTTGAAGAGAAGCCACTGATCCTCCTCCTCCGTTCACCTTACCCCCTGCTCCCTCACAGACTCTCCCTGCTCTCCTCTGCCTTGCTCTTCCTCGTAATTGTTTGAGGGCTGAATTATTGATGGGTGGGGCAGGGCTAAATGAGAAATCAGAAGAGAGCTCTGCGAGAGGTATGAGTGTGGCTGACGAAAGGGACAGCTCAGGCTCGTGCCAGACTGGCCATTAGATCAACTATCAGTTATTGATGGAACAGTTGCTGCTTGTTTCCCATGTCGGTATAAAAGAACACTGATGGTGATGACTGTTAATCAGCATAAAGGAATCTGCTCCTTATTTTAAGAAACCCATTCACCATCCCTTTGCCATCTGCCAGTCCTGACAAGTGTGCCGGCCAAAAGCTTGCATCTTAATTCTTCGTATGCTGCCTTAGCAAAGCAGCAGTGGTCATAGCATCCGACTACGTCACATTCCAGCTCTGTCACACCTGCCAGAGACGCTCTGCTGCCAGTTAAACCAGGGTCACTGTGACTCTGGAAGGCATGACTTATGTGTCCTGGGCTTCATTTTGTACGCCACAATTTTTTGCACACGGTCCATATTTCAAGATCTGCTCACAAAAATGACCGTATCTTTTAGAGGGAAGCGTTTTCTGTCAGAAGCTTGCGCTTTCCATCATCGCATACGTGCCATGTATGTGCAGGGTTCTCCTCGACACACATTTCAGTTTCTTTGGACAGGCCTGGGAAATGGCATGTAATTTGATCAGAAGTCATGAATACTTTCTTAAGCAACTGTCTTTGCAAGGCTGTTGCAGTTTCTGATTTACTGACGTTTTAAACGAGCGACCACAGTGAAAAGAAGCTCCGAATCTCTTAAATTAAACAAATTAAACAGACAAAATGCTTAACTGTCACAGCAGTGCGTCATTGCCTTGGCATCTACAACTGCAACTTAGTATTTTTGCTTGAATATATTATGATAGATACTAGTCACAATTGTGCCTTTTATTTATTTTATTTTTTTTCTTTTTTATGAAGCTTCCTGATTTCTAAGATTGAAATGACATGGAAGAATTAAAGTTACAGCCATAATAAGAGCTGGTCATATTCTCTGAAATACTTGGCAAAACAGCTTCAAAGCTTCCTTTAGGATCTTTTAGCATCACAAACAATTGATCATTCTTCATGAAAGAAAAGGAGATAATTCAGGCCTGCAGTTTCTTGCTGCTGCAGCATTCAAAGTGACACAGTCATCATTCATGCAGATAAATATGATTACAGGTGGGTGAGTGACTGTGCGCAGCTTGTCGCAAAAAAAAATCTTTCACTTTAGTGGCCTTTTCTACTAACAAGTTTTGATAATTTGCTTTCAATAATTTGTAATTTATATTAATGAACATAAATGACACAACATTGATAAAACAACATAAGATGGCATCAGTCATATTTTTTTGAACAATCACCAGATTCTTGTCATCTTTGCTTTACTTCATGTGACGTTTCTTGAAAAAGACTACAAGACATAATTTTGACATGTTTTATTTTTTAAATCTTTCAGGCATCTCTAAAAATCACTGCACATCCACCAACAGAGATGCATTTAATCTTAGCATATTGCACTATATAAATATTTCTTTTAATGGTAACATTTCAACTCTTTTAGATTGCAAAGAGAATTTTGCATTTGTTTTATTTTTTTTTTTTAGCTAGCTACAGGCCAACATGAATCCAGGGATGCAGTGACATTTCATTTTTCCTTACTTGACAGCAGCACTTCTGCTTTACTTATTCTGTTTCTCGGTTCCCTTTCCTGTCAGATGGCATGGGCTAGGTCAGAAAGACACAATGGTCCTCCTGGCCTGAAGTCCAAATCAACATTGGGCTAATAATGTCCATGAAATGAACACGATGGAGACTGTGAGATGATCAGTGCCTGCTCATTCACTGATGTTACTGGTGTCATTTGGACCTCAGATGGATACAAGTTGGTTGATTTATCGTGCAGGTGTGCTCGACTGTGAGGCAGTCAGCTTTCTGATGCTCGGCATGCAAATGTGCCTGAGAGATTGGGTTTCATATCAAACATGCATGAAATATGGGACACATCAGCAGCTGACAGTTAATTTCTGCAGCATGAAGTCCATTAACTTTTCTCTATTACTTGAGAGTTGTAATGTTTGTTATTTTCAGAAAAAAAATCTTTCTCTCCCTCATGAGTACTCGTGGTCTTTTTTTTTTTCTTGGAAAGAATTTTGAGGATGGTGTAAAAGATGAGGCGTGTGTGTTTTAGTCTTACACAGTGCATCGTGTCTGTTTTCCAGTGAAGCTCCAACCTCTGTGTTTAATTGTGATCCGTTATTGGGAAGTGGCTTTAGACAAGATATTTAACAATTTAATGATCCATTTAGGCCTAACATTCCTTTGTGGTTCATACAGTTATAGGGTGTGATATGCAGAAGTGAACATGGATGCGTGGTTCACTGACATGCACTGACAGAAGCATGTAACAAGAATTGATAGAAATGGGACCCATTAAGAGTAAAAGCAACTAAAAGAAGTGGAGAGAAAGTGGGAGGAGAAAGAAATGGAGAAGAGGAGGAGAGCAAACTGAGTATACAGAGGCATTACATCATTCCTGACCTCATTAGGGCTTTTCTCTCTCCCACCACCACCCCACCCCTCACTCTGTTACTCTCTTTAGCTCTCCTACATATCCAGTCTACTCATCTGCTCTGAGTATTATCAGCATCGTGTGGCTAACCATTTGTCTGTGTACATGGAAACAAATCTTCGGTGAAGGAGCAAAGGTGTTACGAGCACGCATTGCCAAGACTGTGGTTCTTATGCTCTCATGATAAATGTTCCATCAGATATTATTTCCAGTTTTGTGGTCTTTAGCAGCAATTGCATGCGTGACAAATAAATATTACTGTCGTGAAAAGAATTTAATGTAACTGAACAATGCTGGTAAGCTGTCCTACTGCTACACAGCATGTCAGAACAGGGGATGTCAGTCACCTAAGATGCACTGCACTCTGGTGGACAGTTTGAGCCACTGCAGATACTTTTAGTCTCTCAGGCTGCTGTAGGAAGTCACCTGTTTTCTGGGATTTTCTGTCATCTGGTCGAATACACTGCCCTTCCAAAAAAAAAGCCATTAATATTTTGTTGGACCGCCTTTAGCTGCGATTACTGCATGCATTCATCGTGGCATCGTTTTCGATGAACTTCTGCAATGCCACAGCATTTATTTCCATACAGAGTTGCGTTAATTCTTTGCCAAAATCTTGTATTTATTATGGGAGAGTTGGACCACTGGGCAAAGTCTTCTGCTCATCCCAAAGATTCTCAATGGGGTTTAGGTCTGGACTCTGTAGTGGCCAGTCCATGTATCAAAATGATGTCTTGTGCTCTCCAAACCAGTATTTTACAGTGTGAGCCTGGTGAATCCTGGCATTGTCATCTTGGAATATGCCCGTGCCATCAGGGAAGAAAAAATCCATTGATGGAATAACCTGGTCATTCAGTGTATTCAGGTAGTCAGCTGACCTCATTCTTTGAGCTCATACTGTTGCTGAAACTGGACCTGACCAACTGCAGCAAACCCCAGATCAGAACACTGCCCCCACAGGCTGGTACAGTAGGCACTAGGCATGATGGGAGCACCACTTCATCTGCCTCTCTTCTTACCCTGATGCACCCATCACTCTGGAACAGGGTAAATCTGGACTCATCAGACCACATGACCTTTCATTGCTCCAGAGTCCAATCTTTATGCTCCCTAGCAAATTGAAGCCTTTTTTTTTTTTTTGATCTGCCTCGGTGATAAATGGTTTTCCTAACACTACACAGCCGTTTAGCCATGAGTTCTACTGTTGTTGTTTTTTTTCACAATTTGATTTCACCAAACATTTTCACCAAAGTCATTGCCAATCATGATCATTCAAGATTTTTTTTCCGGCCACATTTCTTCCTCGAAGATGATGATTCCCATTATCCTTACAGTTTTTAATAATCCGTTAGACAGTTCTTAACTCAATTTTAGTAGTTTCAGCAATCTCCTAGATGTTTTCTTTGCTTGACGCATGCCAATAATTTGACCCTCCTGAAATGGATCAACATCTTTTCCACGACCACAGGATAAGTCTTCAAACATAGTTATTTAAGACAGGAGAAGCTACTCACTGGATCAGTTGGGGTTAAATAGCTTGTTGCCAGCTGAAACATAATCATCTATACAGTCATTAACCATTGTTAAATCCAGGGGCTGACTTCTTTTTTTGTGTTTTGGAATATTTGCTAATCATGCATTTCAATATTCAATAATTATGTGTTTTATTTGATTTTTCAATTCTAAATCCTTAAAGGCAGTTGTACGTCAGGGGTTCTTTATCAGCCTGCATCTTTTAGACATTGTCTTTATATCTGCCAAGCATCATAGGGAGAAAGAAAAGTCTAAGGGAGACCACTGTTTTGAAACAAAATTTTTTTTTTCCAAAAGATTCATCTCCGTGTAAGCCCACCTGTTCAAATAAAATCAGGTCCCAGCATGGCCTTGTCCTTGTTTAAGATCCTGTGTGTTTAAAACGAAGCAAAAATATAATCCAAGACACTCCAAAGCCCAACTGGTTTACTTCTATATAGTGAGAAAGGCCAAACTGTTTGCAACTGGTGTGTAATATTGTCACATGTGTATCTGCTATGAACAGTTGTGTTCAAAATAATAGTTTGCTTAAAAAAGCAAGTAAAGCTCAAAATCCTTATAGTAGCTTTTATTTCCATAGACGTAAATCTATCAGGAACACTGCACATTCTGTTACACATCAAAATATAAAGAAAAAATATATCAAATTTATTACTTGAAGAAAGTGAAGAAAAGGGAATATAAGGCTGTTAAAAAAAAAATAGTAGTGTCTTGAAACATTTACTGTATAAAGTGAGAAATGCTTAAAGATTAGCTTTCCCATTGAATTACTGAACTAATAATTAGTTGTATAACAGCTGTTTCTGAGAACAGCTTCACATCTGTTTTCATGGAGTTGACCAACTTCTTCCAGGTCTTGAGACCTGTGAACAGGTATTCCAGCCCAGGATGATTGGACTACATTCCACACTTCCTCTGCATTTTTTGGTTTTGCCTCAAAAACAGCATTTTTGATGTCACCCCAAAAGTTTTTTATTGGATTAAGGTTTAGAGACTGGGCTGGCTACTCCATAATGTTAATCTGGAACTAAGATGCTGCTGCTTACTGGTGTGTTGGGGGTCATTGTCAGTGAGACACCCATTTCAAGAAAATTTTTTCTTCAGGATAAGGCAGCATGACCTCTTTAAGTATTTTTGATGTATTCAGACTGATCCGTGATCCCTGGTATGTGATAAATAGACCTGACATCATAGTATGAAAAACATCCCCATATCATGATGCTTTTGTCACCATGCTTCACTGTCCTCTGTGTACTGTGGCTTGAATTCAGTGTTTGGGAATCATCTTGAAATAAACTGTCCGCAGCCCTCGGACCCAAAAAGAACAATCTTGCTTTTATGCAGAAATGAGGCAAAATGTTGCTCCTTTTCTCTTTAGGCCAGTCAGTGGGGAAATTGTAACCTCTTTAGCACATGTCTTTTTTTTCAACAATGGGACTTTGTAGGGGCTTCTTGATGATAGCTTGTTTTCACATGAGCATCTTCTAATTTTTACACCACTCACAGTTAACTTTAGATCTTCTTTGATCACCTTGGAGCTGATGCGTGAGTCTTTGCCATTTTGGCTGTTCTTCCATCCCTTAGAATGGTAGTTTTCTGTTTTCTTCCCCATTTTTCTAGCTTTGGTTGCCATTTTAAGGCATTTGAGATCATTTTAGCTGAGCAGCCCCATTTGCTTCACTTCTATGCGTTTTCTTCTCTCCAATCAACATTTTAATCAAAGTACGCTGTTCTTTTGAATGATGTATTTTACTCAGGTTTTTGGTGAGAAATGCCCTATGAGCAGCATGTATAGCATTTGCTGCCTGCATCCATATATACAAGCCACCTTTTGACACCTGCTTTTTTTTCACAGATTGAATGAGCTCACAATCTGAACTCCACACTGCTACTTTTTTGAACGGCCTTGGATTCCTTTTTCTTCACTTTCTGTCAACTAATAAGTTTGATATGTTTTTCTTGTGTTCTGATTCAGAATAGAATGTGCAGTGCTCCTAGTGTTTTTGTGTACATGGAAATAAAAGATACAAGAGGGATTTTAAGCTTTACTCACTTTTTTATAAACACACTGCTACTATTTTGAACACAAGGGTATGTCAGCGAGTGTACTACTAATAGGTTTCTAGAGGGAGGCCTAAATTGGTCTTACTTTCACACTTTTTCCCTTTTTTTTTCTCCCACACTGGCGTTTAGTCATCGGAGCTGGATGACATCCTGAATGACCTGCAGAATGCTCAGCCACAACTTTTCTGTGAGTCGCGACCTGTTTCGTTGCCCAGTCCCATGGACAAACAAAACATCATCAATGACATCCTGCAGTTTTCCGAGAGCAATCCTGCCATGGCGTCGCAGCAGCAGCAACACAGAGGCCTCGCAACTGGCATGGGCCCAACTAGTGAGTCTTAGTGTAACTCAGGGGAAGAAAAAAAAGCAAGTGCTGAAACCGGCATTTTAGTTGATGAAACATGTTAATAAACTCAATTTCCTCCTGTCTTTAGACTTTGGGAGTGTCCGACCAGGCCAGCCAGGCAGGACTTTGCCAGTGAGAAGTGTATCCCTGGACCTGAATGTCTCTCCTCAGCAGCCCTCGTTACAGTACCCCATAAGGGCCACAAGCCCATACACTCTTATGCAGCAGCAACAGCAGCAAGGCATGGTGGGAAGTCATGGGATGATGCCTAATCAGGCTGGTATTGTCAATGCAGGTAGGTGTGACAGAAAGCTCTTGTAGTTTCTGTATGTGAATCTGTGTGTCTTGATAGGATATAGATTAAGTGTTCAGATGCTTTAATTTGGGACTGTATTGAGTGAAAATTACTAGCTCACAGAACATTTTTTACATGCGATATCTATATTAGACCACCCTTGTTTTCTTCAGTTTCTTGTTCATTTTAATGCCTGGTACAACTAAAGGTACATTTGTTTGGACAAACATAACGATAACCACAAAGATTGCTCATAAGAGTTTTATTTAAGAGCTGATATCTTACCATTTTACATGGTTTTCTTGATTATAACCTAAATCACTTAAGTTTTTACATCAATAGCTATGGCGTTGTACTGCCAAAAACACTGCTTTTATGCATTCAGTGTTTTCTTTTCTGTCTGTTTTAGTCACATGATGACGTTTAGTGGTACCAGGTATTAAAATTAACAAGAAAGTGAAGAAAAAATGGTGGTCTAATAATTTTTTCCATGACTGTATATATGGATATATATATATATATATATATATATATATATATATATATATATATATATATATATATATATATATCTCCATATTTTTTTTTTTTTTTAACGTTTACCAATTCTTTGCCTCTTGGTGTTCCAAATTCTGAGGAAAGTGTTCTTTCCCTTTATCTGTCTCTCTCTTGCCCGAACATCACATCACAACATGGTGACTCACTTCCTGGGACAGGAAATAGTCACCCACACAGGCACAAAGTGTCTTTCACTGTCTCTTTCACATATCTGTAGTCCTCAAGCATCCTCATGCACTGTGTAGATGGCTTTTCTTCTCTTTCATGTCGCACCCTAGCAACATATCATGGGGACAGAGGACATCCATTGAGAAACTGTTCTGAGATGTTTCTCACCATTTCTTGTCTCACTGTGTGTGCTTGCTACCCCCCCCTCCTAGGATTGATGGCTCCTAGCGGTCCACGGCCAGGCATGCAGCAGCAGGAGGGCTGGGTGGGCTCAGCCTCTGCACCTCCTCTTGGAGCGTCCGGCCCCGGACAGCAAAGCGCCATGCAGGGCAGGATGGGCCCAAGCAGTGCTCCAATGAGGCCCAGCAGCCAGCCAGGACCTCGACCAATGATCCAGTCTCCAATGATAGCCAATGGTGAGAACACAGTGTGCCACAGAGCTTCAACTTTCACCTCACAGGTAAACCTCCACCTGGCTGGTCTAACCAGACCAGCCAGGTGGAGGTTTTGCACTTATCATGTTTGTAATATAGAAAATAGATGAGAATGCTTTGATTACAGATTAACCAAACTCAATAAAGCCATCCTTCTGTCAATCAGTGTACAAGCTATTTTAAAGCATGTGAGTATGGAACCCTACAATCTAAGTAGTATGTAATGTACCTGCCATTGGGTACATTACATCATGTCAGATCCAAAATGCCAGATATAGTCCATTGCAAACCTTTAAGGCTGGTTGGGCACATCTGAAGACCTCAGCTCACCCATGTGCTTTATACCGTCCTTTCATATCTGTGAAGGACGCCATCTTGTGGTAGTCCCAGTGCAGCAGGTACTTTAGATTTCAATTTCTGACTCAGGCCATTCATCCAGGTTGTTCCTGTGTTTAAGAGAATTAGGGGACATTTTCACTGATTCACCACAGTAATTTAATTTATGTGCCAACTTTCTAATTTGTGTAAATATCTTTCACCTCTTAGCCCAACCTGATATGGATATTGGGATGGTTGGCCACCATTTCTCCCAACAACAGGCCCCACCAAACCAAACAGCCCCTTGGCCAGAAAGCATGATGCCTATTGACCAGACACCTTTTGTAAACCAGAATAGGTAAGATCTGTTTATTACCTTTTATATGATCCATCTGGGCACCTAAAACCCTTGCATTACTGCTTGAGAATAAATATTGTTTATGTATTTTCTTCTTGTTTTTTGTCAATGTTTGAGTTTTTGCCTCGGTATATAGTGGAACATTTCTGTGATGAGATCTGATAATCATGGAGCATTTTTCTGCCTCCGGTTTTCCCAGGCCCACGCCCCAGGATGACCTCCTGTGCAGCACCGGGCTCAGCTCAGGTGATGGCAGCTCAGTGGATGAGGGGGCCTTGATGTCGCAGCTGTACACGGCACTAAAAGACTTTGATGGTCTGGAGGAAATTGATCGTGCTCTTGGGATCCCAGCTCTGGTAGAACAGGTGATCCTTCCTCACATACGTCGTTGATTCATTTCTCAGTTTTTATGAGATATGTAATTGTTGACGCTGTGTGGGGTTTTTTTTGTGTTTGTTGCTTTAGAGCCAGTCACTGGAGCCAGACCAATTCCCCCAAGATCCCTCCATGATGTTGGACCAGAAGCCCCCCATGTACACCCAGCAGTTTGCCCCCCCACCATCTCACATGGCTCCAAGAGGCTACCCTGGTGCTCCCATGCAAGAGCCTGGCTTTCATCCCATGTCTGGCCAGATAGGTCCGAGGCCGGGTTATCCAGTAATGCGAATGCAGGCCCGACCTGGACTTAGGCCTGGTGGCGTCGTCCCCAGCCAGCCCAACACACTTCGACTGCAGCTCCAGCACCGGCTACAGTCACAGCAGGTACACGTGCATCTGGACTCTCTGGACATGGCTGAAAACGATATACTGCATATTGATTCTTGGCTCAGATGCAACCTCAGTGTTTTATCAGTCGCTGCGCAAATTGAATGCACAGATTAGAGTTGTGCAATTGTCCTTGAGGTTGACAATTTGGCAGATCTTGTTTGTACACTAAAAAATATATTTGGATTAGAAGGTCTGCACACCAGCTTCACAGTTGTTTAAATATTTCTTGCATTAAAAAAAATTAAGTGTTCTTTAAAATACATCCACAGGTGTGACTCCAATTAACACAGATGTTTACCTATCTGATATTTCCAAAGCCATGACATCATCATCTGGGCTTTCCCAAACTGTTTAAGGGCATAGTAATCTTTGTGTATGTAAACTTCTTACTAAAAAAAAAAAAAATCTCATGATTCTGGCCTTTAGCAAATAGAAATGATTTTGCTAATCCTAACTGACCTAGAACAAGAACAGTTTAGTCTGATTCAATGTCAGACAGAGAGGGGAGGAAAAAAAAGGCTTATATGTCTTTTTATAGTGTCTGTAAACTTCCGGTTTTAACTGTATGCAATGCCCTAATAGGTTTTGTACTTTGTTTATATATATTTCTAATTTCTTACACAATGAAAATTAAATAATTTTCTTCGTAAATAGATTTAATGGATTTCAGAGTTTAAGAAAATGTTCACCAGACACTGTTTGAATCCAGTTGCACTGTGTTTTGTCCCAGCAGAACCGTCAGCCAATGATGACTCAGATGAGTAGCGTGTCAAATGTGAACCTACCTCTTAGAGCCAATGCTCCAAACCAGGTAAATCAGTCAATTTTATGGCTTTAAGCTCAGTATTATGTTGAACATAAACAGTGGGTTTACATGGTTAGATCTGTTATGGTTTTCCTCTTTTCTTACAATTTGTTCCTTGCCACCCACCCATCGACGCCACTTACAGGTACCCATCAATGCTCAGATGATGGCACAGCGTCAGCGGGAGCTGCTCAGCAATCACCTGAGACAGAGGCAGCAGCAGGTGCAGCAGGCCCAGCAAGTCCAGCAGCAGCGAAACATGGCATTGAGGGCCCAGGGTCTCAACCTGCCTCCCAACATGGCTGCCGGAGGCATGAGTAACCCCAGGAATCCTCAGGCCAACCCTCAGCAGTTTCCCTACCCGCCCAGCTACGGTACCAGTACAGGCCTGGCCTCATCACCTCCCCCTACCAGTCCCTTCTCCTCCCCTCTCTCCCCCAGCCTGCCCTCTCTCCCCCCCAACCCTCAGCTCCACCTGCATGGCACCTCCTCCTCTTCCTCCACCTCCTCCTCCTCCTCACAGATGATGATGGGAAACACAAACATGATGGGCGGACAGTATGGGGCCGTACTCAGCCCCCAAATGCAGCACAGTGCCTTTCAGTTTCCCAACTCAGGTACTGCTCCCACTTCCCAATCAGCCACATACTTCATCATACAACATGTGTGTATGTGAGTGCCATTGTGTCTGTCTTGTGGCTTTAGTGACACAGCATCACATGCTTATTAGTAACATCAGTCATTCAATTTGTAATGTCAGGTACAAATGACTACATTAATCAGCTGCCATAAAGTGATTTAAAATCATGCTGCATATTTTACTTCTCGATTTGATAATATATTTTTAAGTAATTAGCTCATATATTTTCTTATTTGAACACTATGGTGTTGTGGCTATGCATTTGTACTCCACTAGAGGGCACCATGATCACAATAATTGAAGCAGGATACCACACGTTGGTTGAGCCTGCCAGTCTGACATGGTTATCTGGCTGTAATCTTCATTGGTAATCTGATTTATTGAATTAAATATTTGATTTATCTTCCTCTCTAAATCTTATTGTGGCCCATGGGTTTGTACAGAGCAATTATTTTATCAGTCGTTGTTTATCTTCCCCCTTTCCCACCCAAGACACCTCCTCATCCCCTCTCTTCACTGCCTGATTATTATTTACTTGCATGTAGGAAATACAAACTGCCTCTCAATAACCCTGAATGCAGACTGAAATGTGTCACCTTCAGCCACACTAATCCTCAAGCACTCTCACACTTTCAGTATGTTCGTCAAAAAGTTTTACTTTCTGTGGCATGTCTGTTATTAAATTCAATGCTAACATTAAGCACACGCCTTTATCCAGCACAGCGGATTGTAGTTGAGCCTGCAGAGCGAGTCCGACTGACCTGCTTTGATGCATCCACCACAGGTATGAGCCAACAGGCAGATGGAAGTTTTGGAGGTCCCAGCACACCACAGAGCCCCCTGCTTTCTCCCCGCATGGCCCACACCCAGTCGCCAATGATGCAGCAGGGTCAACAAAACGCTGCTTTCCAGGGTTCCCCTGACATGAATGGCTGGCCACAAGGCAACATGGGAGCCAACAGGTAAAGATGGTTAGATCTTACTCCCAGAGTAACCTCCATGGATAGATATCTCTAAATAGACGAGGAGTGAGACCTGAAGGGACAGGGCAGGCTGAGAAAACTCAGGCCCTTCAGCATCTGCAGCAAGATGTTGCTAATCTTCAAAAATTTCACTCAAGTCTGTTAAGTGAAATTTTATGTGCAGTCATCTTTTAGGGCAGCAGCATCAGAGCCAGGGATAAAAAGAAACCCAACAGACTGATAAAGAAGACTGGCTTCTGTACTAGAGACTGCTCTGGAGATTGTTCTGGAGCCCATGGGTCTCATTTTGTGAGGAGAATTTTTTTTCCCCAGAGTTAAAACAACCCTAGGTCTAATATTAGAAGGTAAAGAGTGTAAACTTTCATTAGGGACCAAAATTATGTGAATCAGTGCAGTTTTGTGTTCAAATGTGTTTAAAGCACAATGGCAATAAATGGTAGCTTCCTTCTGTATCAAAGCAATCTTCAGTTACGGTACAATTAAACAGGAACTCTTTACAGATACTAAAGCATCTCTCTTAAGGGTAAGTTGTACCAAGATAAAAAGTCAAAATCAAAATCATCCTACTTTTTTTTTTTTTTTTTTAGCATCTGTCCAAATGTCAATCAGCTGTTGGGGTTTAAATCAGATGTTAGAAAATAAATAAATAAATAAAATAAGCTTTTTTTTTTTTTTTTTTTTTTTAGCATTGTCACATGTCTTCCTACTGCTTTCTCCTTTCTATTAACTGGAGCACATGTCCAGAACTGTAAAGAGATTTAGCCTCGTCTAGCAAGAGTATCTTTTATGCAGGGTTTACTCACATTTAAACAAAATAATAGAAATTTATGATGGTTTTGTTGTGTCAAACTAACTACTTCCTTTCATTTCCAGCATGTTCTCACAGCAGCAGGCATCACCGCAGTTCACACAGCAGAACAACACCAACATGTACAACGGGAACGGCATGAGCCTCAACAGCGTCTCCATACCCAACAACATGGCTACCAGCAGTATGAGCAGCATGGGACAGATGAGCGTCACATCCATGGCATCAGGGCCCTCACCCGGCCTCTCCTCCATGGGGCAAGAACAGGTAAACACCACCTGGCCACTTCTGGTGCGTTCTTCTGGGCTTTGAAATGAGAAGAAACAAAAGAGTTTAAGTTTTATTTGGGTTTGTTTTGAATCTCCTACAACCTAATCTGTACCCAAAAGTATTGTAGAATCAAATGCAAGTCCATTTGTTGAACAGCCAAAATTTGAACAAAAATGAGTCACACACCAGTAAGTCTACGCTATACTGGCGAAAAAAAGGAAAACAATCAAGGTGTTGCAGAGGTCCAGTTAAAGTTCAGACTTCATCAAGACTGAAATGCTGTAGCTGCATATAAGAGGGCTGCATAAACAAATGCCTGCTAACCTCAGCGAAGTAAAAGAACACTGTTAACAAAAATGTGGTGAAAACTGGTCGACAACAATGTTGGGGACTAATATGTCATATAGAAAACAGTTCCTTCAAGTTATTGCTGCTAAAAGTGGCTGCACAAGTTACTGAATTTTTGGGGTGTAGTTGTTTTCACACAGCTCTTGTATTAGCTTTGTTTTGTTGGGTAATGACACTCTGATGTATGACTATAGTATAATAAACATAGTATACAACTAGCCTACTTAAAGCCTCATTTGCTCTAGCTATAGTTCTCTTTTTCTTTTGTTTTGTGCTTTTTACCACATGACTGTAAGCCTTTCAGTTTAATCCTTGGAGGTTAACAAAATGGACCCATGACAGTTTTACACTCTGTCAGCTCTACCAAACTGATTATGTGTTTGTGTTATTCTAAGACTCTAAGTGTTTGGGTACACTTACTGAACAGGTCTGCTAATAAATCATTTTAGTAGTAGTAGTTGACGTAACTCCTCTCTCCAGAGTTCTGTTGCTTGACTTGAATTTAGAGGACAGTGATGTAATTAGCGCTGGGCACTTCAGAGCTGGATGATATGATGTAAAAACACTCTTATTACAGCTCTTATTAAGGCTCAGATCATAAGATCTACATATTCTCTATACCTGAGTAGCAGCATGATGATAAACTGATTTAGTCAGATATAAAAATGTTTCCACATCGGCGGTGCTCAGTTTTTTTTGTGCTTGTCACTAATTTAATATCAGCCAAGTTAATCAATTTTGCTTTGTCTCACTGGTATCATTAGCCTGGTATCTGGGATGCACTATTGTTAACCATAATGCTTTTAAGCCAGTAAAGAGTCATGAATATTTAACCACAATGCTGTTTGATTGTCTTCACTTCAGACAGTTGTAACACTCCACTATCGCTGTCATTTGATTCATTGCCCTTCTAACTTTGTAGAAAAATATTGGCACTTAGATTATTTCAATTATTTACAGTTAGGCCATTAGCGCATGCATTTGTGATTGACTGGTGTTTTATAGACGCCATGGTGCGCTTGAAGACGTCATGGTATTTGTTTTAGTCCTTTGCAGAAATGGACAAGTTCAAGTTCACCAGAGGGCTGCGCTGTTGAGCTGCGGGATTATTAAACAAACGATCTGTGTTCTGTTTCTCTGCAGAAATACTGTTGACCCTCACAAAGCCTCTTAAACGAACCTCAGTGATCAGCTGGTGCAAGGAGCGCGTCGGCCCTTTAAGAATCAAAAATCCAAACGTGCAACTAACCGACTGCCCCTTGAACCAGCCAGGCCACCCCCCCCCCCCCCCCACCTCCCCCCTCACCTCTCGCCCCCTCAGCCCAGCCCAAGTTCGACATCTGTCCAGCCGGGCCCCATACAGCCACGGGATTGTGCAGAACGCTGGAGAAGGATCTCTGTCCGACACGCCTAACCCTCCTGGAGGAGAGCCTCGCCATGAGCCGGCCGACCTGCCTGTCCAGCTGCATTCACCGTAGTGTGACTTACTGTCGTCCTCTGGGTGGTACACTGACTTAAAGGGGGCAGCAGTGGCTGTGGGATCTTTGTTCTGATGAATGTATTCCTCTCAGTGGACAGAGGCCATTTACAATCTCATCTCAAGAATAACATACACTGATTCTTTTTCTCTTATGTCCTCCTTTCTCCCTCATTTGTGACATGGTTTTTAAATGGCAGCAAAGACTCCCAGGTTATATTCAAATATATTGATGGAGCTCAGACACTTAGCCGGTTTTGCCTTTTATTATTATTGTTGTTATTTTAGTTTGTTTTGTTTTTTTTTTTTTCCTGTTGTGACAATTAAGATGTAGAGTGAAGATATGGTGGGAAAAAAAACTGATCTTGAGAAACACTGCAGAAGAATGGTTTGAGTGGAATTCTATGATTAGACTAATTTAGTCAAGAGGTTTATATAGTGTATTAAATTAAGTTTTATTTTCTGTATAGATTCATTTTAATTATTGTAGATGATGCTTTATTCTAGTAGCAAGAAGAATACTTCTAAAAGTGTGAAAGAGGCACTTTTTTATCATTTTAACATTAATGGTTGTATTCTTTCTTAAAAGACTATTCTATTAATCTGAATAATGGATTATACTTTGGTCCGGTAGTTTCAGAAGATGTCAAAATCAAATATGGTTTAAAATGAATTACAGAGATTGTACATACCGATAAGTAAAACATTTTCTTTCCTATTTATTTTATTCCTTTGGGTTTTGGTTCTCCCAGCCTGGTCACAACTGTCTCTTGAAGCAGAGCAGTATTTTATTTTATTTTTTTTTAATGGGATTGTTATTTGTTTTCAGGAACATTGATTCTGATGTTCTGGTACGAAACAAACACATCACGGGTGGGAGTTGTGGGTGGGTTGTAAAGGAGTGTGCTGTGTATACGGTGTACAGATAATCGCTTGCTTCTCTGCCTTTAGCATAGGACACAACGAAAAAAATTCTATATAAAAAAAAAAAAAAAATCAACACAGCCATACAGTAACTCAAAAAAAAAAAAAAGTATAAAAAGTGTGCTTTCTATGTCGTCTGGAGTGAAAAGTGCTTCATACAAGCTGCTAGGTGCAAACAGTTCTGGTGTGATGTAAACAAGCAATAACAATTACTTGAGAATCTCTTTGGGGGTTTTTTGTTTTTGTAATTTTTGTACAGTTTCCTGAATAAAAAGGACACATTTTTGCTCTGCTTTTGGATGCAGTATTAAACACAGTTTTTTATTGCAGTTTGTACCAAGAAAGTCTACATTCACGCAGCGTTCCTATTAGATTATGCAGCGTTGGCTGAGATCTGGTGAGGGAGGTAGTTTATCCCCCTATTGGCACGTGCCCCCTCTGCCTCCAGCCTTTCTTCTATCGCAGAGGTCAGAGTTCAGACTGCACGGTTCGCGGGACCCGCTCTGACAGACACTTAGCCATATTTTATGACCTCAGGCAGTTACTTCAACTATAAAGTGTTTGGTAATGGCATGCTGTTCTTGTGGCCCGGTACGGGTTTTATTTGACCATCACAAGAACCAAAAGCAAGTCAACCTTTCTAACCTCAAAAGTGGATCTTTTTTTTTTCTTCTCAAAGAATAAAGAATTGTTTTTTATATCAACTATTTTAACCCAGGACAGACTTTGAGCAAGCCAAATAATCTTCACATTTAAATTGGATTTCTGAATTCTTTTCTTCCCATAGTGAGCAGCCACGTCTTGGTTAGCAGGCCCACATAAAGCAGGAAATCTATGATGATGTCACTTAACAGGGTCTAATGAAAATGTCGCATCATGAATCGGTAGAAGAGAATCACTCTGAATGTATCGTCATTAAAAGCATAAGTATGTGACGGACGGTGTTGCTTGACAACGTGGCGTTGTGCAGTTACACCGTGTTCCTTTCTGCATTTCCCAAGTTGCTCCTCATTTCTGTTTTAATTTATTGGCTTCATATGAGATACAAAGCTTCAAAGCTGTAGTGAGCCCTCTTTGGAGAAGACAGGGGAGGGCAAAAAAAAAAAAAAAGAGGAAGTCAGCATGCACACTTTGCTGCTCCTGCAGATGTTCTGATGCGGTCGGGCCTGCAGGAGAGACACATCTTTGATTAATGCTTTTCTGATTGTAAAATACAGCCGTGCAGAATAAGCCTTTTTGAGCCATTTTGAAGGAGGATTCACAGCCCTTTGTAAATTTCCAAAGATTGTCAAGATTTTGAAATAACTTAAAGCCATGTGGTAGCAGTGCTTTTGTTTTCTTTCTTTTTTTCCTTAAGCATTTATAATGAGGATGGGTGCAAATGAATCATTTTGCCCTTTACAAATATCCAGGCTTTGGACCCACTAAACAAAACAATTGTTTTTCTCTTCAGCTTATGTTTTTGACGAACTTTAAATGCCCTTTTGTATTGTCTGCCAGTTTCTTAGAGCCAAGATGCAACCTTGAAATGCTAAAAACCCTAGCAAAATGCCTTAGATTTCATCCGCTCTTGTTCTTGTACATTACACCGCTGTCTGTATAAATTTGTACGATGACTCCTGTGCAAAATGAAATGGGTGCATCATTGTCCAACTCCTCTGAGCTGCTGGAGACTCGGTCCTCATCATCGCTTTCTGTTGTGTGTTGGGTCATTTCACCCCCTCCCCCCCGTTGCAATGAGAACATGACACATAGGGATATTGAAGCAATATGTAATATACTATAGGGACTTTCAGAAGAAAGCTCACTGTTGGTTTTTTTTTCTTTTTTTGTCCTGCATTGTTCACAGGAGTCACACTGTATACCTGCATCGATCTTTGTACCCCTCATGTGCGTGTGTGTGAGTGCGTGTGTGTGAGTGTTTTATGCAAAATTAGATATACAAGAGAAGTTAAAACCACAGTTATGCAAGTTGTGAACTAATATGGCTTCGCTGATGCTGTTTGCCTTGTAAATAAAGAATTCTGTTATTGCATTTAATTGACTGCCTCTTATATCGTGTCACTGAAGGTGAAGACTGGCATTATGATCTTTTTAGTGTTTTGTAAAATAAAAATATATAATACACTACTGAGTGAAACTCTTAGGCAGCCGTTGCCTCGTTGTATCAGCTTTAATGACGTCTGTATTTCACTTTTCACAAATGGAAAATACAGGAACCTCACTCCCTTACAACAGAATCCTAAATAATATATTTCCAACATCAGTCTGGGACAGTCAGAGTTAAATCTGCTCAGTTCTGACAGAAGTCACACCAAACACTGACTTCTGCTGGTAGTTATTTTGTTCTGAATGCTTCTGGGTTCATTTTGTGAACTTATCTAGAGATTTACCACATTAGTTGATCTCTAGATAATATTTACACATGGGAAAAAAAAAAGTCCAATAATCAACCAAATAGGTGATCTATCTAACATTATCACTGTATGTTCAGTTTGGATCTGAATAAAGAGACTGAAAACTACATGTGCTCACTAAAACCTTCATAGAATAGCAAATCTACAGATCCATCATACTTTTGCACAGTAGCTATAATTTATTTTTGAGACTAGTTATATGTATACATTGTGTTTCCTTTTGGTTTGTGGTGATAAAAATCATCCTAAATTCCACAAATAAGCCAATGTATATTCTGACTAAAACAATTCGTCGTTAATGTGTTAAAAATGTGTTTATAGCACTGAGGTAAATGTGCTTGTAGGCCAGAATTTAGAAACCATTTAAGCATAAATGCAATCCATTAAGACAAGTATGTCATGAATAACAGGTTTGAAAAAGAACTTAAAGAGAGAGTAAAAGGAATAACAGGAATAATATAGTGCAATTACAGTCCAGTAAGAAAAAAAAAAAACTACAATAAAACAGCAGTCGAGATTTCTGTCTAATGTGAGTTGGACACATTTAATATCAGTTGAAAAGTATTAGTAAATTGTTTGGTTCATACTAGAGTTTCTACCAGTTGATGGCCTCCTTGATGATCAACACTCATTTAGATACTAATTTCCAGGATTAGAGGTTGTTTTATTTTTTTTATTAATCGGAGTAGAGGTGTTATATTTTCAAAGTCAGCCGCCTGGTTTTAAACAGCCCAGAAAATCTAAAAATGCGTGGAAACAAAACTCAATTTAAAGTAGAGTGATTCAAGGGGCCAGCTTTCCAATGAGCCACTCTTTTCTCTTTTTTACTTTATTTTATTTGTTAAGTATAACTGGGTCATAACAGCAAATCTAACAAATATCTGATTAAATCTTAACGAGGGTGTGTGTTCATATGGAAATGTTTGGGAAGCTTTCTCGATCAGAACCCACTGGATGGGCCGTCCCTATAGATGTATTCCTGCAGGGGGCATTGACATGCATGAGCTTGAGTCGATCCTGACCAATGGGAGGAAGGAAGAAGCTGTGGAGCATCTTCAGCGGACCTGATGTGTACACACACATACCGGTGCCCTCAGATGACCACGCAGACCAACACACACACACGGAAAGGTGGCGTTAGGACGCATCAACACCGAAGCTGACCCGCAGAATTTGGAGATGGTCTGAGGTTGGGCTGGATTTGAGATGAGGAGGGTATTTAAACTCTGGTCATGACGGAGGAAAACTTCACTGTGAAGCCAGTCTGAACACTTTCAGGAGGTGAGTTTATTTCCCATCTGATGGATCATTTTAACGCCTCATTGCTGTATTTCTATAATATAGTCTCTGATAATGAGCCTATTTCTGTGTATTAACCGGTGAATTCTTTGCAGAATTAAGTAGGATGAAATTATGACATTTTACTGGTGCCCAAGGGGAGAAAATAAGTTTTTAAAAAACGAATTACGCACTCCATCCTCACCCTACTTTGATTTAACGCCCTTTGGGTTCTTTACGTTATTGCGTGGGAATTAAAGGTCTATAAAATGCTTCATTAATGCTGACCCTGCTCTGCCCGACTCTTCTTTAATTGGTGTCATGACCCTGATTTGTCTTTCTATTTACTGGCTGATTGGTAAGCGTGTTTCAGCTGTTTAATGTGTGACTACTCAGCTGGAAATATTGCAAAATCTGCTGTCCGGTTTCACTGCAGATGCCCCTAACAGAACTGTTCAATGCTCTCTATAGTTCTGTAGTATTTAACGTTATCTTTTTTAACTCAAACCTTCTCTTCAACCGAAGGGTAAACCAGCATCTCCATCTGCACCAGTGTGCCAGGCTCTGCGCGGTCATGTCCGTGGCCCTCTCCAGCTTCCCGGTACTGCTGAAGGAGAAGAGCTACCAAGCCGACATGCTTAAGAAGCAGTCCTGCCCGAGGCTTCTTCCCCGCCCTCCTCCCCGGCCCCCATCACTACGTGGACGTTTTCCCGCGGACTCACACTCTCCTCGATCCGCTCAAGTCCCTGGGTCGACTGGTGTCGGACGCCCACGCGTCCCTTGCCTCTAAACCTGCGCGCCGGGGCCCCTCCGTTCCGACCCCCGGTGTGCGCCCCCGGCATCCCTTACCTGGCCCACGTGCTGCCAGGACGCGCTGTTTACTCCAAACTGGAGGACCTGGGCGCTGTGGTGACGGAGCACCCAGGGGCCCCACTGTCCACGAACTTCAGCAGCCCGTCGAGTGAAAGCTCTCCATCCGCCTCCTCCTCCGCCAACACGCCGCCCAAGGACGACGTGTTCCGCTTCCGCTGCGCAGACCTGCCGTCGGAGAAAAAGAGCACATCCTACAATTTCAGCGAGGACGACTTGTTTATGGCGCTTTACGGTTACTACGGCAGACAGGAGCGCAGCGGGGGTCACGCTATATCAGGAGTGGCCCTGCCAGGAGGCTCAGGTGAGCTGACAGCACACTTACAGCGGGTTCAAGTGATTTTAGTTTTGTCAGAAATAACAAAGAAGCTCCACCAGCTAGAATGAGTAAAACCCATGATTTGTTGTTTCTCTTATTTTCTGTTCAGCTCCTGACTCCAACATCTCTCCACTGGACAGAGAAACTCTTGAACTTCCAGAGGGTAAGCCAATTAATGCAACGTTTATTGCCTTTAATGCTTTGCATGGCAGGCTGCTGAGGTCTGATTCTGTGTTCCAGGGTTGAATCATCCTCCAGGCAGCATGGGGAAACGCTTCACACTGTGGAGTTTTCGCGGATAAAAGCATCCCTAAAGTCACGCGTTTCGGACCTTTCCAAGGAAAACTGGTGAACACCAGCGAGATTAAAACATATGATGACAACACCCTAATGTGGGAGGTATTATGAATCCAACTACATTATTCCCGCTTCATTTTCCTTCCGTTTCTCCCGTAGCTTCATCTCCTTCTGTTTCCCCTCTCTAGGTGTTTGAGAACGGTCGCCTGAGCCATTTTGTGGACGGCAGAGGCGCATCGGGAAACTGGATGTCTTTGGTGAAGTGCGCGCGTTTCCCCGAGGAGCAGAACCTGATCGCAGTGCAGGTCCAGAGTCAAATATTCTACGAGGCCTGCAAGGAGATCAGCCCGGGCCAGGAGCTGCTGGTGTGGTATGGAGACTGCTACACGCAGTTCCTCGGGATCCCGCTCACGCTAAAGGACACGAGAGAGGACAAGGAGGCTCCCTCCACGGAAGGTTGGGATCGAACCTCCTCTAGGGGTCTGCTTAAACCTGGAAACTTCATTTCACCGCCCACTCTGAAAGTATTTATCCCTGTTTCCTCCAGATGCAGGTGAGGGCTTCAAGTGTGACAGGTGTGGGAAGGTGTTTGCATACAAATACTACAGAGACAAGCACCTGAAGTACACGCGCTGCGTGGACCAGGGGGACAGGAAGTTTCCCTGTCACCTGTGCAACAGATCTTTCGAGAAGAGGGACAGGTTGCGGATCCATGTTCTTCACGTGCACGAGAAACACAGACCTCACAAGGTACTGAAAGCAGTATTGGGCGCGCATGTTACATTTGATTTTAGACAATTTATATGAAAGGTTTGCGTGGTGCTGAAAGGACAGCTCCCAACAGTTTCCTATGAACCAGGATGATTTATTTATCCCTTCTGGGATAAATAAAGTATTTTTCATTTTCATTTAATTTCATTACATTTTTTTTAGTCTTATAATGATGAGTTAGACTAGTTAGTTTGAGGCATGGTCTATTTATCATATGGTAATATATTGTCATTTTAAGGCTAAGTACACTGATGTGATTTTTGTTAAATCTGCATTAAAATAAAATTAATTAATTGGTAATAACTACGTCAAATAAGGCATAAAAGGCAACCTTTAACAATAAGGGGTAGGCCAAATAAAAAGCACCCTGTGTTTCCGCCATAGAAAACCACCAGCGAGGCCATACACTGTAAAATATTCTCGTTCGTTCTTTTACCAAATGAAAGCAGATATCTAACCACTCTCCAAAAGCTGTGCTAACTTTTAATAACTGTCTTCTACATGTCTGACCTGCAGTGCTCTGGTGTGTGGAAAAAGTTTCTCGCAGTCGTCCAGCCTGAACAAGCACATGCGGGTGCACTCTGGAGAGCGGCCATACAAGTGTGTTTACTGCAACAAGGTAAGACCAGGTTTATATATATATATATATATATATATATATATATATATATATATATATATATATATATATATATATATATATATATATATATATATATGTAGACCACCATTTTTTCTTCACTTTCTTGTTCATTTTAATACCTGGTACCACTAAACGTCATCATGTGACTAAAACAGACAGAAAAGAAAACACTGAATGCATAAAAGCAGTGTTTTTGGCAGTACAACGCCATAGCTATTGATGTAAAAAACTTAGGTGATTTAGGTTATAATCAAGAAAACCATGGAAAATGGTAAGATATCAGCTCTTAAATAAAACTCTTATGAGCAATCTTGGTGGTTATTGTTATGTTTGTCCAAAGAAATGTACCTTTAGTTGTACCAGGCATTAAACTGAACAAGAAACTGAAGAAAACAAGGGTGTGGTTTAATAATTTTTTTCCAAGACTGTGTGTGTATATATATATATATATATATATATATATATATATATATATATATAATATATATAATATTTATATATATATATACATATATATATCATTTTCTATTCAACTGCAGATATATTCAAATGTACTGCTTTTTTCGATAGCATGTGGAGGAATGACACAGCTTTAAATTTTGTTTGTTATCTAATCCTTTCGTGATAAATGTTGCTCTAAAATGTAGCCATATTTAAAGTGTTGACGAAAAAAAAGATTAATTAGAAAATAAAACATAGCCTATAGAAATAGGTCGTCATATCGCGATATGGAAATAAATAATTATATTTGAAAGACTAAATATTTAAATAAATTAGTTCGCGTTTTCTACACTTACTTTTTAAAAATAGTAATTTTGCCACCGGAGAATTGTGAATGTTTCCGCTCTCGTTGGGTAACAACCTGCTCTCGCGCGTCTTTTGAACGTTTTCGAGCTTCCTTGTTTCACGGCGGATTTGGCACGAGCCCCTCATTATTGTGTCTCGCGGCAGGCACGCTCCTCGAGGCACTTACATGCTAATTATCGCCAGATGTGCACTCGGACTTTTATCCTCCGAGACGGTGCTTTTGATTTACGGCCCTGGGAAGAGCGGAGTTATTTAGTTCTTCCTCCCCTGTTTACACACCGGGCCGTCGGTTTTTGTTTAACCAACTTCTTTTAACGTGGACGTTTGAAGTTACACGACTAACGAGCGGTTTCCGTTTTTCTTTTTTGTTTCCTTTGAGGCCTATGTAGCGTCGTGCGATACCAAAGCAGGCTATTTCACAAATATCGGACCATTAAAAACAGACGTTTTACAAATCAAATAATGCAAATTAATCGAAAAGACAAAGGAAAACTCTCATGGTTTGTGTGTGAAACTCTTGCAGGCCTTCACCGCCTCCAGTATTCTGCGCACACACATCCGCCAGCACTCCGGGGAGAGGCCCTTCAAGTGCAAACACTGCGGGAAGGCCTTCGCCTCTCATGCGGCCCACGACAGCCACGTCCGCCGGACCCACGCCAGGGACAAGCCGTACCCGTGCGAGCTGTGTGGGGCGTCTTTCCAGGAGGAGCAGGAGCTAAAATACCACACGAAAATGCACAAAAGTAAGAATCTGCTTTAATACAGCAGGAGGCCTAACAGCTTTCAGGTCCTTAGAGTTGATTTATTTAGGACTATGGAAACTAATTTATGCAAGTCTTTTAAGCAGTAGAATATCAAGATGAATAGAAGTTAATATTATCCTGTCACACCAAGAAATATGTTACAATTTTATTATTGCTATAAAAGGAAAACATGTAATTAAAATGCAAACATGGAGTATGTTTTTCCAGTTTTTGAGAATTGAAAAATTTAAAAAAAAATTTCTAAATGTAATTCTTTGTAATATATCTATTTTTTTTTCCTGGTGCAGAGAGACAAGTCTTGGACAGCCCGGCTCCTCCGTCTTCTCCAGGAACTGGACTGCAGGAAGACAATCCGAAAATACAGAAGAACACCAGACAGAGCTTCCCGTTGTCGGGGTTAACAGTTTTACATTCTGAATATCGGCCCTGGAACTAGACTGCCCAGCGAAAGCGCTGTGATACTGGCATTTTTAAATTCACTGGTCACATTGGAAAGGAAGATTACATCTATACAAGAGGTTTGTGGCGAAACCAGGACTTTCTGTCAGTAACTGCTGCTTGGAAATAAAGGATATTTTGTTGTACAGACTTATTTCAAAGGAGACATAATAATTTAAATTGTCTGGCAATTGTGTTTATTTATATAACCATGTTGTGTGTTGTTCTGTGGCTCAAAACAGCCATTCTGCTATAGTATAGTGTTAATATGATTATTATTGTTGTTGTTATGATCATTATTACTGTTGTTATTATTACCAGTTTAAAAAAGAAAGCAAAGCTATTTTATCATTGCAGATTTGAGGCTGTTTGTGTACAGGATAAATGTGAATCCCTGTCTTAATTTATAACTTATATAGCTACATATTTTTATTCTCATGCAAGGCTACACAAAGCAAACCAGTGTTTTTCTTTTTTTCACTTTGAGCTTCAGCTTTTTCATCATTAAGAAATAAAATATAAGCGCATGGAAAGATTATTGGTGGGTTTTTTTGTAAAGGTTTTCCATTTCAATTGTAGCTGGAAGCAGAGAAAAAGAGTTTAAAACCAAATTAACAGAACGCACTGGGGGGGGGGCAGTTAAGAACTCAGAAGATACCACCAAGAACCAGTTCAAGCAGTCCACTCAGTGCACGTGTCCCTTTGTGTGCATCCATCTCTCAGCCCTGTGATGAATTGGAGGCTGCAGTGAAAATGAACAAACCCTCCAGAGCAAATGAATGACAATGGAGTGAAGCTGTAAAGTGGCTTATAGCTTCACTTACAAAAGAGCTCTGTGTGACTGACATCTGCCCTCACCCTGTCACCAACTGTCCCACATGTGCTCCCCGTGAGATCAGAAACATAGATAGATAGATAGAAAGCTACATAGGTGGATGGTTACAAAGATAGATAGATAGATAGACGGATAGATTTATGGATACATATATAGATAGATCGATAGATACATAGATGGATAGATTGATACATAGGTGGATAGATAGATAGATAGCAGTGCTCAGTCCATCCTCTCCGTTTATTGGTCTGTAATGGATGGACAGCAGCCTTCAGGGTCAGGGGTCGCCTCCTCGCTGAATGTTTAACAGCCTCCCTCCTCCTTCAAATAGCCAAAATATAGATACTTGAACAAGTGTGGATCCACCTTCATTGGGCCCGCCCCTCCCACGTATACAACCTCCACGCCATCACGAAGGGCCCTGGTGTGAAAAGAGACAAGAGTTCTCCCCTTTTGTGGTCCTCCAGGAGCAGAGGGGCGGAGGGAAAGGATGGGAGAGACAAAACGAGAGACCGCAGAAGAAAGAGGAGAATGAGCTGCCAGAGCTGAAATACTGAGATTGTTAGCCAGCGGTACTAAAAAAAACAGTTTTACTAGCACCTCTTCTGATTGGCTGATTTAGGACTCGATGCTCCAGCAGGGAAGAATTTTTATCTGGGTCATTTATAGGGATTGATTTCACACTTAACTTCCTGGCAAGTTAACAGAGCCTCTAAAGACCTGTCACTCAGATTAATTTCTATATTAATGTGATATTAATGATAGGCACAGTGGAGCATTATGGCTTACACATCTGGTGAAGTTAATTCCCATTGAGATTGTAGTGAGGAACCATAAGTCTTTACAAAACACTAGTGCTTTGATACTTTAAACCACTCAAATACACTCTACAAATGTGGTCACAACTAAATGCACTGTTGTGATAAATTAATAATGTTTATTGACATAAAGAGGAGAGGAAATAACTGTTGGTGACATATTTTTACAGTTTGAGAAGCCTTGAACATTTAAATGCTTCTCTTCTCTTCTCTTCTCTTCTCTTCTCTTCTCTTCTCTTCTCTTCTCTTCTCTTCTCTTCTCTTCTCTTCTCTTCCTCTCAGTTTGAGTAGTCAACTGCTCTGATGTATTAGCTTCTATTGATCGCCTAATAGCTATGTGTGTGCGTGTGTGTGTGTGTGTGTGTGTGTGTGTGCTCCAGTCAGGCCTCAGACTTTCAGCTGAGTGGACTTATAAACGATAACCACAGCAGCTCTCTGTCCATCTGTGCATCAGTCTGCCACATGAAAACTCAGTGATGTTAGAGTTGAAGAACTTTGAAACTTGTCACTTTTATTCACATGAAGATTGGGATTTTTCAGTAATCAGGAAAGGAACAAATTTACTCAAGAACTCTATTAAACTCAGTTTTGAGGTACTTGTAATTAGCATTCACTCTCCAGTTCATTTCAGAGGGGAAACTGTATCCTATTCCATGACATTAAACAAACTCCTTCAGTAGTTGGTTTTAAAATAAAAATATGATCATCTTGTTAAGTAAATCAAATAGTTAATTATTTAGCTAATGGTTTCCAACCTTTTTAGCTTCTGGTATCTTACAAAATGGAGTATTTCAGTATGGTCACATTTCAGATGTAGACGTTTGCACCAAACATTTTTTTTTCTTCTAAATTTTGATAAATATCATCAAAAATTGATCAATATGTAATTTAAAAAAATCAAGGTTCAGAGGAAGAATGCACAAACTGAAAACAGTTAAAGAGATGCAAATCGAACAGAAATTATGCTTACCAAATATCAACGAGAGCAACCAAATTACTACACTTAGTTTAACACTTTAACCCCATTTGGCTGCTACTTATGCTCTTTTCTCTAAATGTCATATTTCAAGGCAGATTGATGTTACTTTCACTAAGGAGCTCTACAGTTCCTCCAGCCCTGTCAATGATATTGCCTTTTTCTGCATCGCCTGTATGGAGAGCAAACACATAAAGGGTGTGTAGATAATTGGATAGTTCTCGTGAACAGCTGTCTGTGGCTTTCCTTGTTTCCCCTGAGATTCACCAGCCTCTTACTGTTCCTCCGACCAGCATATATTACATTCTAAGTTTATATAAATTTAAGTCTGAATGGACCCGCTGATCTGTGTGCCCTTCTCTCAAGTCAAGAGATAGGGCTGATCAGCTTGCATCCTGCCACTGACGCCTCAGGTTGGAGCTGTTGTTAGTGGCCGGTGATGTCCGCTGGGATGGGGGACAGTACAACAGGAGACATGCAGAGAGGCTCAGCAGCCTGTGTGCTGCTGGCTGAATGAAAGGCAGATCAAACACTGTCTGCAAAGCCTCTCCATATTGCTCCTTAGTGTGTGTATCTTCTAGGTGGGATTGATGCAAAAGGTGGGCAGATGGCCTTATCCTGCTCTGTGGGGGCTGGTGTGAGGTTGCACGGTGATCCCATGGGGCAACATATTTGCAGACACACACACACGCACGCACACACACACACATGCAGACATCACATAACACCCAACAACCCCCCAAAATAAAATAAGAATCTACCATACCTGTATACCTTTTTGGTCTTATCTGCTGCACCTGTTTGAAGTGTTTCACCCCTGATGGTCTGCAGAGCTTCTCCTCTGGGTTGATTTGTATGCAGCTGTGCTGAGAGGAGTAAGTCTGTTTGTGGGCCGACATCTGGTATTGTCATTCGGGATGTTAGAAAGTGTTATAGGGTTCTTCTCCCCTTGCATCACGCTTTACAATAGTCCTCTGTGTGGGATTTGTGTGTCTTTATTCACAAGGCTTTTGTTGGGACCCAACTGTTATTCCTGTGAGTGATGCAGCAGCAGTAGGGTAGCGAGGAGAGGAGCTACTGTTACAGTACTACCCGACTCCCTCCTTCCTTCTGCTTCATACATTTCTGTTGTTGCACCTTCCTCATTTCCTTCTGTGAAAAAGTGTTTGTATGTTTCCTTGTGAAGCTATGAAGTTATTTCCATCCAAAAATACAAATATTGCAAAAGATTTCCCTGACAGGTGTCTATCATGTAATTCCTGTGTGAGAACTGCCTCATGGTGCCCCCCCCCCCCCCCCCCCCCCCACCCCCCTCCCCTGTTGTGCTGGGGTTTATTCTCAGGCGAATGTTGCTCTCTGTGGGGTGGTGATGCTGAAAGACCTTGTGGTGTCTTAAAATGATTCTTTTTTTTTTCTTAGTGGAACCACATGCTGTTTTGGACAAGTGTTGAAAATCCATAGATCATAGATGCTTTCCACTGACACTTTAGTGTTCAAACGATACAGTATTAAATAAAACTTTGATTGAATCAGAAGGATACTGAAATAGAGTGGGAGTTTTTTTTCCAGTTCAACTGGAGAACTGTTCCCTTATTGTGTTGCTCCTGGGGAAAGGATTTTCAACATATGGACACTGTACTCCTGCCACATGCACATCCGTGCACAGGCAAGGTGACCTCCCTGCCTTAAAGATGTTTGCTGTTATTCCATCTAATCCCGACTAAGCTGTCCATTTAGATGAACACTTGGAAGGCAACACCGAGTCTGAGCTGTCCTGTCAAATAGAATCTGTTTGCTTTCTCTCTCTCTGTTTCTGTCAAGTTGGGGGGTGGAAGGGAGGCTTAGTCTTATATCTGAAAGACAAAGTTTACTTAAATGAGATATATTAAAACAATAGTCACTTTTTCTTTGCTTCAGATATTATACTTGGATGTCTGAAGCCACAACCAATTCAAAAACTGAAAAAAAAACAGCAAAAACCCCACAACCTTGTGACTTTCTAGGCCTGAGAATATGCCATTCTGTGACCTATTCAGATTTACACAGCTGTTAGATCACAGACCCTTCTTCAAATCATGCTGCATTCACTGCACTCAGAGGTAGGGAATTTGATATTTATTGATATCTAATTGATGCTCAAATAATTACATAGCTACTTAGGTCATTTAACTTTATAAAAGAAATTAGTTAACAACGGTCTGACAGTATCTTTTTATTTACTTTTCCCCCAGGAGGAAGATGGATTATTTTGAGTTCCTAATTTGAATCGTAAGTGGAGTACCGTTGTCTTCACCATATGATTTACAACAGCCTTAATCAAGCCAGTTTGTGACAGAGGAATCACAGTGTGGTTTTGAATAGGGACTTGGCTTTCGCCTACTGCAGGACAGTAGAGTGGAGTTTAATTCAACTGAAACATAAAGCAGGTTGCTATGAAGACAGCTGTAAAGATATGACCATGAAAGGGTGCAGTTGGTAAAAGCTGTTGATCAAAACGTCATATGGCACATTTGTCATGTGGTGTCTGCTTGTAAAAAAAAAAAAAGGGTCATTAAATATCTCCTTCAAGAGATAATCTTATACTGTACATTATTTATAAACTCTATGTCTGCAGGTGATGTGAAGCAGAAAATATAGAGTAAGACAAAAAGAAGGAAGTGGAGGCTGTCGTTCCTTTTTGAAGGGATTAGCTAATAAGCATTGTTGGCGAATTTGTTTCCCCTCTTGGAAAATGTACAGTCACAAGCTGCATAAAGGGACAACCCATGATGGAGTAAGCTGCACAGTGAGCTTTCTTCCAAACGCCCGTGAATAATTATAGATGGCAACAGGGCAGACAAAAGTACTAACAATCTGCACCTGAACTCCTACAAATGTGTTCATGAAAACGTGTGAAGATAAAACGATGATCTGCTACAAACACATCAGTAGCTGTCAATGACGTGAAAGAAAACTAACAGCACAAAGAGAAAGGGTGGACAACGGCTACTTAGTTCCCTCCTCCTGTCAACTCCTTTCTTGGCCCTCAGCGCACCTCCCTCCTCTAACAGTTATGCTGCAGCTCTGTTCTGCCAGTAAAGTGGGGAGCCTGTGGCACGGCTTAAAGGCAGCAAAGGATTAAGTCCAGGTGGTGCTTTAAAGTTTGAATTAGCAGAACCCTGCAATCTCAGAATTATTATTATTTTTTTTGATTAACCCAACCACAACCTTAAATCTGTTTCTTCATTGTGTTCCTCCACCATATATTTGTTGTCTTGCAGATTTTTACCCATGCTACATGGGACAACATTTACATTATCAGTTTCCATATGTTAAACATTGGTCAAGATAAAGATATGATGCTCAGCTGCCAGAAACAGTTCACATTCAAACCAGTACAGGGACATTTGCTGACGAAGTATTGATTAGTGTAAATATCCTCCTCTTTCAGGGTCCAGTCCCACCTTCCTTGGCCCTTTATATGAGGTTATGTAGTCCATGTTGTTATCACAACTTCACTTCTATTGTTCACTGGACAATTGACCGTGACCCCAGGCAGCTCCCAAAGGCCCGTGAGGTCAAAGGGGAGTAGGGGCCGAAGGCTCCAGGGTGTGGATGTTTAGTAGGAGTACCTCGATAGCAGAAAGACTGTTTAAGCACTTGATGCTCTGCAGTGGCGCCAAAAGACTAGTGAAGCTAAAAGATCCAGAGGACAATCCAGCAGAAAGGGTGTTGACAGTTATGGAGACAAAATCAGTGAAAGATGAGATGGGCCCGGCGAAGAGTATGTGTCTCCTGCTCGGTGCTGTATGTGCAGTGTGGGATTTTTGTGCTCTGCTGCATCTTAACCCCTGGAACCACAACCACCCACCCCACCCCCAACACTGACTCATGATGGCTTTCTGACAGTGGAGCTGGAAGACAGACGCCCCCGTCCTGTTGAAACATTCATGACCCTCTCCTCCACCTAATGTACCCTAACAGGCCTTTATGGCTTCTCTTTAGCCTAGCGCCACCTTAGTGCTCCTTCCCGGCATCTAAGTTCTTAACACCCCGCCACCACCGGTCTTTTATGTCCTTTCAGCAGTTTGTTTGAGAGGCCCTGCCTTACTGAGTCTACATGAGTGGATAATAAAAGGAGTGATTAGTATCAACTAGATCAAGCTGCAGGTATGTCCTTCAAGCGTATGCTCCAGCTCCATGGCCATGAGTGTACTTCAGGCTATCTTAGCTGTATGCTCCTGGGTTCACACTGTCTCTTTGTGTTTCCACTACCCTTCACATGTGGTCATTGACAGTCTTTGTCATCTGATTCCTAAGGGGTGCATTGATCTGTTAAGATTGTCACTTTAAAAAAATCCCCATTAGGGTTTAAGGTTTGACAGTTGATATCAACATCCTTTAGTGTTGTGACAGGTTTAAATGCATCAGGTGACTCAAGGAGGAGGTAGGATCTTCTTCGGTAGCCAGAAAGGACACAGAACTGTAAGTTACCATGTTGATGAAAAATATGACTGGGATTCCCTAACCATTTCTTGTTTTAACAAGCTTCATACAAGAAAAATAAAATCAGAGGACAGAGACAAAGTCTAAGAAAAAAAAAATGTTATTGAGCAAAATGACCTCAGCTTGTCATTGGACCATGTCCGCTGTGTGTGTCCAGCCTGTGTGTGGGTCCACAGGGAGATCTGTCCTGGAGCAGTGTGTTTTACTACACTCCTGGCCTCCCCACTGTGTTTACCTCTCCGTGGTAAAGATGCCATATGCTAAATGGGCTTTTGTTACAGCTCTGGTTTCCAGGCGGACCGTCGGCCCCACACACACTCTGACATCAGCCAGAACGGATATCTAAGCTATATCTAAGCCTATAAAGTGAAGCCCCATTGATCTGTTTATGCTTTTTAACAATTTGCAACACACAAGATTCATCTTGGCCATGGACAATCTTCTGATGGTCATTGATTCATCTGGTAACACCAGAGCAATTAATTAGTGGCAGCAAATAGTCCTCATTGAAGCATTACACATTCCTTCATAACATTTGGAGTTTCAGTAATGCAAATCCATAATTACCGCTAGGTAAAATAGACCTGCTGGTTTTGCTTTAACTAAATATTCAGAAGGACACAAATTATCCATCCCAGACTATTGACAATGCTTTTATTGACTGAGGTAATAGAAGTCACAGAAAATGGCTGCAGATACGGTAAGAGTCAGTCTATATTTCTGATAATGTGCTTTCAAGAGAAGAAAACTGCCGAGCGCTGCAATAATTTTACTTCAGGATATATTTTCTGATGAGTATCCTGCTGAGTGTGAAGATAGTTGGTATGAAACTCCTCCCTTCTGTAGCTTGTACTGGAGATATATTTTTAAAGCTATATTTTAATCAAAACAGCTACCATTCTGAAATTTTTTTTCTTTAATGATCACAAATAAATTCTTATATTATTGTTGAAATTGTGCTACATTTAGAACAAGTTCTGATTTATTGTCCCCAAGTAGCTTAATATTTGTTTTTACACGTTAGGCTACAATAAAGATAAAACTATAAAATGCAGTGGCACTGTATTTCATGTGTGATAGTTCTCCTGCGTTTGTGTTTTACCATTTGTTGCTGATATTGTGATCAAAGAAGACTGTCTTTTGTGTGTTTAAATTCTGGATAAATATAACTGAGCCCCAGGTAATAATAATAATAATAATAATAATAATAATAATAAAAAATAATAATAATCATCATCATCATCATCATCGTCGTCGTCGCCAACATCGTCATCATCCTTATTATCATCATTATCATCATTATCATCATAATCATCATCATCATCATGATTGTTATTATTATTATTATTCACCCCTTTGTATCTCTGAAATGATTTCAAATATTTTTAGAATTAAATAGAAAAAGAAAAACAGACACGCACACTCACAGAAAAAGACTCATTGCACTCAGCTATTAGTTCTTTTCCAAATAGTTAAAGGCAGGGTAAGCGATTTCTATATGATGTCACATCTGTTGATATTTGAAATAAAACATCAGTAAAACACAGACAGCTAACTTCGTACTGCTCCCTCCAGTCCTCTCAAAGAAAACATGCCCCATCACAAACTGTCCAAAGCCAGAACAGTGGTTTGAGGGGCAGGCTGCTCCGACTCTGGTCTCTTTTTGGAGCGAGGACTGTGTATGAAGATCTGGGTATTTTTACGGTGTACTCACAAAATGGGCAGCTAGCGGACAATGAGGTAATTCACTGAATGTGAGAAAAAGTGTTCAGGATTAGAAATCGCATACCCTGATATAAATGGTTTGCACTCATGTGGCACCTTTTTAACCTTGTTCAGGTCTTACAATGTGTTTCTCCTTCATACACAGTCATACCACAGTGTTTCTCTGTTAAATGCCAGCTGCTTCTACAGTCATACGGTTTCCTGCCCAAAGCTACTTTGACACGAGACTGAACCGCTGGACAACATTTGTCTTTTTTGGTGTTTTCCCTTCGTAGGGGTCACTGCAATAGATCATGATTTTCCACACACACATTGATTTGTCAGTTTTTTTTTTTTTTTTTTGTTTTACTTACATTGGATACCCTTTCTGACACAACTTTCCTCATTACTCTGGACTTGGGACTGGCCCTATCAGTAATGCAGGGTTCAGTGTCCTGCTGGCAGATATTTGCTTCAGGCTGTTGGCCTGCTAAGTGACTTGGGGCCTTTTGCCTCAGATCCTGTTTTCTGACACTAATACATTTCAATCTAAAATAACTGAATAATCATCCTTATTTAATTATTCTCTTGGTGCTTTTCATGCTTCCAGCGCAAGAAGCAGCAACTCCCCCACAGTATGATAGAACCACCACTGTGCTTTACTATAGGTGGCTTTGCTTTTCTTCATCTCAGAGGGTCTCATTTGGAAGTCTATTGTATTATCTCAGAGATAACAGACTGTGACTGAAAGAATGAGCAAATGAAACTTATATATATATATATATATTATATATATATATATATATATATATATATATATAATATATATATATATATATATATATATTTACCCACAATCTCTATCAACCTCTCTTTGATTTTCATTCTTAATATCACAGAGTTAGAAGAAGGTTCAACTTCAGTTGTTCAAAAGAAAACAATCAAAAAGCAATAACTTTTCATTAAGCATTGAGCATGCAGAAATTAAGCATTCTTTTACTTTGGAAAGTGAGACTAAGTGGATTCACATGTATTGCATTATTGTATCCAACATCAATCTTCTGTTTGTAGTCACTGAGAAACATTAGGTCATAGGGTCTTTTGTAGCAACCACTCCCTTAACATGAATGTATGACATTAGCACCCCTCACTACACTGTTTTAGATCCACCTCAGACTCAGCTCTCCTGCCACATCGCTCTGCAACCTCCAGCAGCAGCAGATCAATGCTTCTGAAATGGAGCTGACCTGCAGTCACATTAATGGTGCTCCCGTCATCTTAAAGGGCTCTTCCCAGAAGACCTTCCTGCTCATGCTCCCACATACGCTCCTAACGTAGCAGTCAGTACAGGGGAGACAAAGGTCAAACCAGGCCACCCTGCTCCAAGTCTTGTTCATCTCAGCTAAGCCAGCTCACAACAAATGACTAACTTTACCAAGTCCTGCTCATTAAAGACCCTGAAAAATCCAGATATAGTTGTCAAGCTTGACTGTGTGTGGAGGGAACGTCATATGATCTGGATCTTCTCTGCAGCAGGAAGCTTCTGTTTCTGTGACATGAAAAATGAATCAAACACCCCTCCGTCCTGTTGTCTGTGCTTGTGGCTTCCTTTCTGTATCATTGACCACAGTGCATCAATAATGGCACCTTTTATCAAGAAAGACTGATTCTTCAGCACCGAAAGAAAAAAAAAAATCAATACAGGAATGTGATAAGGGGAAATTATTTTGTTCTTTGTGGCACCAAGAGTGGTATTGTCTGACATCATAATCACCTGTTTCAAGGATTACCAGCTGAAATACTTCAAACAATGTCTCTTCATCACTGTATGAGCTCCACGCATGCTGACTGCTTCCATTGAAAGCCAAATTAGTTGCAATGATGAGCCACTGATTTCTAAATGCCACAGTGGTGCTGACAGGCTTCCTCAGGGGAGCAGGGTTTACATGTGGACCTTATTCATCCCCCGCCCCATGGATACTGTGAGAAGGCCTCCAGATAATGAGGAGATGGAGGTTTACAGTATGTTAGAATTCATTGTGGACATTTAGAAGATAATTCTTAACAAACACCAAAATGTGCATCTGTTTTAATGAGCTTTTTGAATCGCAGTCTTATTGCCATAAATTAATTTAGCCTTGCTTTTCCAAAGATTTTCAACATTTGTAGATCTGACTAACCAGGAAACAATTATCTTCTTTGCTCTCCTGCAATTGGCTGCCATGGTTCTTTTTTTTTTTTTTTTTTTAATTTCTTCGGCACTAGTGGCCTTTATTCGATAGATAGATGGAAAGGTGGCAGAGAGAACGGGGAAAAAATGCAGCAAATAGTCACATGAGCCGGGAGTCAAACCCGCGACGGCTGCGTCGAGGACTGTAGCCTCTGTACATGGGCCGCCTGCCTTAACCACTTTTTTTTTTTTTTTTGCTCATTCTATTCCAACTTCTTGTTTTAGATCACGCCCTGATTTGAGCATTTCAACAGTTTTTCAAAATCAGAAAGAGAAGGAGAAGCTCCAAAACCTCCACAACTGAGAGCAGACCATTCCTCTCTCCACAGAGCAGCAGGCCCGGTCACACGCACTAATCATGTGTGTTGATTTCATCCCAGTTGCCAGCACGGAGGGCAGTGGCACAGCAGTTTCCCCCTCTGTCCTTGCAGCGTTCAGGCCCAGCGCCTTATTGATCACCATGAGTAAGTTAATAAGCTTTAGAGTCATCCATCAGCAGGGTAGAGACTGGAACTGCACACGGCAGGCTTAATCAAGTCATCGGTGCCCACCGAGCATGAACACAGTAATTAAAGGAAGAGGGAACATGAGGATGAGGAGAGAGGAGAGGGGCCGGGGCCTACAGGGTTCGCCTTGGGAAAGAGATAGAGAACCTCCGTGCTCCATTTATAAAGCACAGATTTATGAAGACACTCCACTGAGGGATGTTGCAGTTACAGAGATAATTCTGTCTCTTTCCATGTGCGGCTCTTACATTAATCTTGCCTTAGTTAATCAACGGCTGAAATTCAATCAGCCACGTGATCCAAACAGTAACTCGAGGACAGACGATTCATCCCGCCTTGAACAGGCCCTCGTATGTATACGGATGCATCCACATAAAGAAGAGATTTAGAGAGGAACTCATCCCTCCTCAATCCAATGAGGCAGCTGAGGCAGTCGCCAGTAATCATGATTATCATCATCCTAAATTTCTTTCCTCTGCTGCAACAGAAATGTACCTTGTGAGACCAAAAGATTGTCTTGTTTGTTTTTTTTTTTTTGTTGGATTGCTCCTCCGATAACAAAAGCTATCAGTGTATATACAGTGTAAAAAATGTTTCATCTGTATTCACCATGGCACAAAAGTGGACTTCTGCAGCCAGTTTCCTGCTTTGAACTGCACTGTAATGTGTTTCACCCGTAATAAAACCTTAATGTTATTCCTCATTATGGGCAAGAGGCTTTCATTGACAGGTGAGTTACTCAGTGGATGTGTCTATGTTCAGGCTCCCTGTCTGATGCATCCTCACTTATAGCTGCAGAAAACCCGGAAGGCGTCAGCTAACTGCTTAATTTGAAGCTCCAGAAGAGACGTGCATACACTTGTGGGTGAAGTCGACGTCTTTAAGGCACAGAAAAGTGGTTGTAAAAAATATGTATACTACAGTTTTGTCATATATTGTTCTATGGTTGTTCTAAAATGAGTTTCTTGATTTCCATGTCATGCTGCTCATATGTGTCCCTCGGGCACAAACAGAGTTTTTTTTAATAGAATTTGAATTGAAATAAAATAAATAATCCCTGTCCCTTCTCTTTATGTATCTCCACATCTGTGGGTGAGTGTCGGTAACGTGGGCCTCACTCAGGTGCATCTATCCCCCTGTGCCCTATTAGCCTTAAACCTGACCATTACACTGGCCCTTCAGCTAACACAGCGCACACACCTAATGAAGGCAGCTCCCACAACAAGTGTCCATTAATTGTGACTGTTGTCATCCAGGACAACAGTCGCAGAGTGTGTGTGATCATATACACGTCCTGTGTGGTTCCTGAGGTAAGAGAGCTGGCAGGTACCATTAGTATCAAAGGTGGCCAAGGAAGCGTGGACGGGCCACAGAGGAAATAGCCAAACTCATAAACTGTGAAGTCATATGTAAATCTTTCCATTATTCCTGTGAGTCATTGGAGTCATTTACCTGGTTTTGGTCCCATCAGTCAAGGTGCGAATAATTGTCAACCTGTCTGAAAAGACGATTCAAGCCAGCACTGTAGGTGATGGAGAAGTGAAATCAGAGTCCTCCTCCTCTATTTAATGTTGGTTTTTCACATTTAACAAAGATGGCTTCTTTTACTCTTCTTTCAAACTGTGTCTTCTGCTCAAAATGTGGACATCATTGTCCTTGGAAGAGTGTCCCTTATCCTAAAGATGCAGGTGGACCATTTAATCTTTACCTGATGAGCTGACTCTCCTGCGTTTGTACCATTTGTGGAGTTATAACTTAGTCCCAGTGTTGAGGATGGATGGATGGATGGAGGGATGGATGGATGGATGGAATGTCAGCATGAAGCTAATGTTGAAAGTACCCTATTAATGAAGGCCCTATGATATTACTTTAAGCTGATTTTATAATCTTTTTGCAGATAATAGAAAAGCAAAAAGCAAGAGGAAAAAGGTTTTTGACTTCCCACTTCTGATGTACAGCAACTTATGTAATTTGAACATAAGTGGGGATAAAGACGGGGTTGATTAATTCTGTTTTAACCCAGATCTATGATGTGACAGGACAAGAAAGAACACTTCCCTGAATTACATATTTTTGGATGTAAAGAACAAACAAAAAGCAGGATTGTATTTTTTAAGAGCTTTTGAACAGGCAATCATTGACCCAAATACATGCTTATGTGTTCCCTTGAGGACTTAACATCTTACATACATGATGAAAATATCTGAGTACAGCTGTGTATGCTTGAAGAGTCTAGTCGAGTCATTAGTCTTAAGGATCAAGTTTATAGCTAATACTTTTCACAGCTTTTGTGCTGATTGTTTCTGTCTTTCTATCTGTCTTGTCTTCAGGAATCAAAGAACTGATGCGCCCATTCATGCATTTTATATCTTTATTATTGTCTTATATGTTTGGCAGTTGGAAGAATAATGCATGAATTCCACTTAAATCTAACAAAAATGACAAATATGATGGCATTAGCTTGCTGTGAATTAGTTTAACATCTTAGTTTAAACTTCCTCTCATCTCTGGTCTCTCTAATCACACAGTGCAATGGACACACTGAATGCTGGTCCCCATGGGGACGCAAACCAACAACCACAATCACAACCTGCTTTGCAACTCATAATTAGCACAGGGAGAACATCTCCCATTTGGGTTGACAGTATGAGTGAAGCACAAGAAAAGCAATGCTAAAGGATGCTGATGGTCCTGGACTGGAGCATAGTTTTGGCACTTCTAATATGTGTGTGTGTGTGTGTGGTTTAACTGGAAGCCTGGCACGCGCACAATCCCACAGAGCAACTCAATTACAGCAGGGCTCCCTCATAGATCTGTTGGCTTATCTGATAGCCAGATCACCTGATCGATACAGAACAAGCGTGGAGGGTTTATTTAAGCTTGCCGATCATTAATGTGGGTCCTGCAGTGCAGAGACACGGCAGTGGTGGGGACCTGTTGAGGAGCCCCAAAGAGCACAGGACAACTTGTGTCTTTGCGTTGGAAGGATGCGTTTGGAAGAGGGACAGTGGAGTTTGCAGAGCTGCTTGTTCTCTCAAAGCACTTTGCAGAACAAATCCCTGCATTTCATCTCAGATACTATATTCCCTCTGTGTATTGATCTCAAAAATAATCATTGACAGAGCAGTCTCTGAATGACTAGCATGGGATTCAATTCAAGATTTACCCCGCTGACAGATTCTTTCTTCACCCACCTTGTATAACACCATCACCCCTGATGCCTCAATAGTCTCCCCCAATTAATGGCTAACTAATAAATGAAATGAATGACCACTTGTTTCTCAGCCACAAAGGCTTATAACTGGAGTGGCCTCAGGCACGGGGGGCGGCACACTCCACTGTTTGCATTTGCAGTATTGTACAAAACTTTGTCCCATTGTGCGGCATCCTTCCTGGCCTACTTCGGGGCTTACTGTCACAGGGCTAATTGTACCAGTTTTCTACACCCCCCCCTTTGTGGTGCAGCACACTTTATTTGTTTGTGAGGTGTAAGAGGGACAGCTTCTTGGAGAGAAGGGGGTGGTTCAGGGGGCAAGGAGGAGGGAGGGCTTTGGTAATAATGAAGGAGAAGGCACGTGTGACTAACAATGAGGTCCCTCAGATTATGGTCGGGACAAAGACAGTGTTGCAGTAATTACAGTCCAAACACCGCTGCATTGTGTGTAGGTGTGTGTGTGTGTGTGGATCAGCAGCAGAGGGCATGTTAGCAGCTGGGTCTCAAGAACCTGGTCACTGTGAGAGGAGGATGTGTGTGTGGCCTTTGGACTGATGAAAAAAGGGGTGAAGAAAAAGGAAAAACAGACCTGCAGCTTTTGTGTTTCCACAATAGCGTAGCAAGTTTAGTGCCAAAAAAACAGCAGGTGGTGTTGTACACCACTCCAGGAAGCTCTCCGGAATTTGAATTGAAAAAAAATCCAGTGGATAGGAATTCATTTTAACGTGACATTTAATTCAAAATGGTGCAGAAACAAATAGAATATGACCAGTTTCAATTTAGATCATTATAGTTTTAGACTCTTTTATAGAGAGATGGTTTTGGTACATGTGCACAATTTGGTTTGACATTGTCTTGTTGAAATCGACAAGGTCTTCTCTAAAAAAGAAAATGGCAGCGTTTGTTGCTCTGAAATCATTAACATATCGTTCGGCGTTAACGGTGTTATTATAGATCCTCATATCGTTTGGAAAATTTCATCTTTTTATTCATCAGTTTTATGCTTCAAGACCAAAGGACATTCAATTTTTATTTCAAATTTGCCCCCTGCATACTGTCCATCCATCCATCCACCCATCCATCCATCCATCCATCCATCCATCCATCTGAATTCCTGACATTATCTAACCCCCCCCCCCCCCCCCCCAAAAAAAAAAAAAAAAAAAGCCAGAAATGTATAATGTACACTATAATAATTTTTCTCTTACCTACTACATGGTCAACACTGAGCTCCTCAGGGCTTACTGAAGATGCAGCTCTTAGATGCCAAGGATATGTTTATTACTTATATAAATAAATAAATATGATCAACAACCGTGGGACAATAATGTTGGCCCCAGATATTCAGCTACTTTCAGTTGTATTATTAGAATAAACCAATAAGGAAATCAAAAACAAATCACTCTCATGTCTGTCACACAGAAGAAAAAAAAAACCCTGTCTGATACTTTCCATGTGACTTTAATTCTTTGTTTAAACGGTATGGCACAAACCTACAAACGTGTTTCACTTTATGATGAAGAAAACTCCAAGCTCATGCTCTCTCATCACAGAAGCATCACAGGAGACGTCACCTAACGGTACCAGCTGCCAAACCAACGAGGCTTTTGACTCAAGCCAGTTAGTTTCATTGAAATACTGCTGTTCCTTTCCATCCATGTCTCTCTCTCTGTCCCTGCTTATATCCATGCCCCTTCCCAGATTAGGCTGATTAGCAGGAGTGGTGCCCTTTTACAGGATGGCCAGGAGGTAATTAGTAGGATGAGCTGAGCAGAAGGATCCTCTTTGGTGGTTTAGTAAGCAGACGCTCAAGCACCTTTGGCCTCTGAAGACCCGGGGAGCTGATGTTTGTCATCAGGTGGTTTGACTACAATTGGAAAGCATTTCCCTTTAGTCACTCAGAGGAAGAGATGTTCACTCTCCACGTGCCCAAAATATCAATGGACTACATGCCACAAATATGTGATGAAAGTGAAATTATTTGCAGTTGACCCATCAATTATCAGTCATACAAGAAAATTAAATTCTGTCATCTAATCTTCTCTGCAATCGGGCTTCCTTTTCAGCAAAAACAGACAAAAGAAATAATCACATTTTAGATGAATATTTCCAACTGATAAGTGAATGCTTGAATCATACACACACATCTCCTTTGTACCTAACACTAGAACATATTGCATATATGCATGAAGTCCAACAGAAGAGGCAAACCTCTCCTCCCTCTTAAAGGTGACAGAGCAGAACTTCTTCTGAAGAGGTCACTTTGGCCCAAGGGCCTGAAAAACACACACATACTTCAGTTAGCAGCTTAAGCCTCCGAAGAGTAATTATTCCATTCATATGGAAGGTAATTGTCTCCCATGAATATGAAGTGTTTCCCAGTCATCCCTTTAACACTGTGAGGGACACATGGATGCTGCTGGAGGAGGACAAAGCCCTAAAGGTATGACACATTTCCATATGTTTCAGAGGAACTGAAACATGTCCCGTTTACAGTAAACTTAATGTCTCTTCTAGGTTTCTGACGTTACAAGCATGAAGTTAAAACAAGCGATCCAAGCCTCCACCTTCACCCGTCAGGTGTGTTGAATTCATTTCCTATCATCAGTTATGCAGGTTTGGCTCAAATCTTTACCAATTTAGTTTGCTTTTTTCTAAAGCTGCGTTTCTGGTGGATTCTAATTCGTTATTTTGGATTTTATATATTATTTAGTTCCATTGATTGTGTGATCTGAAAGCAAAATCAAATATAAGGAAACACAGGTGGAGCCCAGGTATCCTCTCTTTCAATACTACGTTTGTGTGTGTATTTGTATGCAAATAAAATAAATACCACAGGATTGCAGTGAGCCTTAGTATAAAGTAAATTAAACCTCAGGTGAACAGCAGTCATGTGACTTTTTTTTCACTTTGTCATAATCATCAGGTCCTGATGAATTGATCAGGGGAAGATTTGCAGACTTGTTTAGGTGGCTTCCTGGTCTGAAGCATTAACACAATGCCAAGAGTGAAAGACATGAGCAATGGTCTTCAAAATGCAATCGCTGCTGCACATCAATCTTGACGTGATTATAAAAAATCATTTCCAAACGAATCTGGAGTTTAGCATTCAACAGTGAGAGAGATTAACAGTCAAGTGTAAAACATTCATCTCAGACTATACAGGTCTTACTAAGCATGTCAAATGTAGAAGAAGAATGAACAAGCAGAGTTTGTTGAAGAGAACATGGAACCATGACGGAGGTTCGCAAAACTGCATCTGAACAAATAAGACTTATATCAAATGGACAGATGGAACTTTCTTCTGTGTACCAGAATATTCTGGAGCCAAACACGATGTTGGTTAAACTGTTAAACAGAACAGTGATCTGAAACACATTCAGAATCTTTTTTTTTTTTCAAAATTTTGTTAAATAAATAATGACATAGTGAAAAAAGTGTTTTGTAATAGTTCAGTTGAGTTGTATTTGCCTAACACTAAGACCCACTGTGATTATATGATTTTTTTTTTCACATTTTTGCATAAAAGAACAGAGGATTAAAAGTGGGACTACTCATTTTTTCATAAATATATGTGAATTTTACTTTGCCTGCTCTCATCTAAAACTTTTAAAAATGCCTTTTCAAAGTGCTCAAAAAAAAAAAAAAATATATATATACATAATATAAACTGATTTAAGCCTTCTCATGCTTCCCTCAGCAGGGGAAAAGTCTCAGCCATCACATGATTGCGTCTCCTAATAAAAGGTGTGTGCTATCAATGTTAAAGATCTCCACAGGGAAGGCACCTCTTGTGCTCTTTTCTTAGCAGGGCACATATTTGTTAATGTCCTCGTAATTTATTAGGAAAGGGACATTCAGCGAGCCTTTGTCATGGAGACACCTGTGTATGAGTCTGCTCACTAAGTGAGCTGGAATGCCAACCGGGCTTTTGGAGGTCAGACTCTTTGTGGAGGATGGGCCCGGAGGAGGAGGAGAGGGGACTTTAGCATAAGCATGGGGCCCAATCTGCTAGGATTGCTCCGCACAGTAAGGGGGCCTCTTCAGGCGTATACTATGGGTCTTTATTTTGGGTCCCTTGCACTTTTCCTCACAATGGCTACACCATCCCTTCTGTCCTGATCCACTTGCCTCATTCATATGCATCAGTCGCTCTCTGGGTTGCAGAGTTTCCGGTTGCAAGCCGCTCTGAATGGTTAAACTAATTTGGGGTGTAGCCCCAGCTCCAGAGCAGGGAGTCTGTCCACAACACAAGGATGTTAAATTAAAAAGGAAGCACAAAAAGGATGGCTAATTTAAAGGAATGCCTTTCCTGTAAGGGGAATGTGATAAAATAGTACCACAGAGGGTTATAGCTCAAGCATAGAGTCCTCCTATATCTTTGAGTGCTGTTGTAAAGCCATTAGCTGATGAAGCCATGGAACTGTCAGACACAGTTGGACTGTGTCCTTTGCATCTTTTGAAAAGACCCTGAAAATATAGCCATGAGTAAAAGGGCCTTAAAATGTGGAGCCCAGTGAATAACTCACATTTGACGTAAAGCTGTTATCACATTTCAGTCGGAGGGCCAGGAATTCTTAGAAGCACTCCACACTTCCAGTCACAGATACAAACACCTCATTTTCTGCCATTACTACATTTTCCCGTATGTGCAGCATGGCAGACAAGATCGTCAAGGCTACATGCAGGAAAAACACGCTCTGTGTGGATGCGAATAATGGGGGATGGGGTGTACGTCATGCTCATAAATGCACATGTTTGTGTGACTTTGCGTTTTATTCCCTATAATAGCTCAGAAACAGACAGAGCTTCATTAGGGATTCCTGTAACGTCAATAAGTTTGGGATGGTTAACAGGAAGAGTGCGGGATGAGGCGGGGGGAGACCAACCCAAGGCCATGGGAAGTGTTAGACTGATAACCATGATTTAATAATCACTTATCAACTGATAGAAGGATTTCTCTCTGGCAGAAACTTGTAGAAATATCCCTTGTTATATCTCATTATTGTCATGTAGAGACAGGAGTACTCTTGATTTAAGATCTATCCATCTTCTATACCTGATTTATCCTTTTCAGGGTCACAGGAGGCTGTTGTCTATCTGTCACAGGGTTAACAGAGACAGACAACACACCAACCTTCAGTCTTTTTAGAGCCAAGAGACAAAGGTGCATCCATACACACCCACTCTTCTGTCTGCATTCAAAATACAATGTCACTACAGCGCACAAGATTGTATGTTACAGATATATATATAATGTAGCAAGTGACATCATATATATAGTAACTCAGTCGTTTATCCAGTCTGGGTATGACGTGTCTGTCCGCTCAGCGTGCTGTCAATAACATTACAACTGACAACATCAGTGACAAAGCGCCATCTACTGGTGGTATTTTAAACTACACATCTTGGTTTCATTATATTAGATCGAGCACTAGAGGGTGGTGTTGTATTTTCCTTTCTATTATTGACCAATTCCGAGTTTATAAAGCTCCATCACATCATAAATACCATCTATCTATCTATCTATCTATCTATCTATCTATCTATCTATCTATACACACACACACACACACACATTTATATATATATATATATATATATATATATATATATTATGTTGCTTCTGTTTTCATTTCTTTCTGTAAAGCACTTTGTGTTGCAAAAGCTGTATTAAAAGTTATGTACAAATACATTTTTATAAATTAGTTAATGGAAATCAAGTACACAAACTAACTGAAGCATAAGACCAAAGTCAGCCTATAATTTTTATTTAGAACTCTTTTTCAGTATTTTTGTCTATGTACCATTTGATTGCATTGTTTTCCAAATTATACATTGGATTGCAAAGTTATTGTTGTCTGCTATCCAGCAAAAGGTAATTCATTTCTGCAGACAACTGCTTTGAATATTGCCCAGTATTATCAATAATTTAAACAGGTATGATTTCTCAGTCCACAAGTGCGACGAGCAGTTTTACAGTCATTCTAATAAGATGCTGCGCATTTTTATTGTTGTGAATATGAGAAATGCAATATAGCAATAAAGGTTGGCACCGACTGTGGGAAACTGTTTGATATAATGAAAGGTTTTGTAACAGCTCCCCTTTTTAAAAATGCAGGCATGCTTGTTGTTGTGCACATTCTCTGATTCCCATGGGATTTTTTTTTTTTCAGTTTATTTTTTGGCATAAAAAAAAAAGGCCCTTTTTGTTCTTCAGCTGATATTTACACCAAATCAAGCAGTGCTGTACCCCATTAAAAGAATTTCTGAGAAGGCATGGCCATATTAACCTTTGGGAAAGGCTGCTCCTGTCATCTGCGAGTTCTCCACACACTGTCTGAATTTAAAGAAAGGTCATGGGCTGACTAAATGTCTCTGGGCTCACAGTAGAACTTTGCTGTTCTGTCTAAATCAGTGGCATTTCACTTTCAAGATGAAATACTGGAGGACGTGAAAAATTCAGATGCTTATTAAACTTCCACAAATCATTTGATTTGATGACAAAATTAAAAGATACTGTGTTAGAAGTAGTTATGTTGTGCTTTAGAAATGGTAGATCTAAACCATTGAATTAGAGGAGTTAAAGTTACATAATCAGACATTTCTAACTTTTATTAATGCACACCACACAAATCATCTGTCTATTCAGCAAGAATAGACAGGGTTGGAGAGCATCCCAGGCGATACCGTGCGAGAGGCAGAATGCATTCAGGCCAATCCATCATGGGGCGAACACAAATAGACGATCATGCACACGGAAATTCGCACCTACAATCAATTTAGAATCACTATAAGTGGCAAGAGGGAAGAGTGATTGTAAAACTCAATCTATAGCTGAGACATCCAGGTTCGGCAATTCCTATCAGCTCTATTTTTCATCACACTACCTGAAATAAATCTAAATCTCCTGAGCAAAAATTCTATAACTGAATGTCAGCATCATCTCTAAAACAATACCTCCTTCCAGCTATTGTTTTAGAGATGATGCTGACATTCAGTTATAGAATTTTTGCTCAGGAGGAGTACAATGTTACCGCAATGGCTATGTACGAAACTGCAAAGTAGTTCCTCATGGCCCTGGATGCGAGTGCACATTCACGGTGGTTTATGGCCCTGATCAGCCTGCTGCATGCTGACAACCAGAGATGACATGCTCAACACAGGTGACAAAGGCCTGTGATGGACCGCGATGCTTTTCATTGATTCTCTATCAATGATCGAGTCCAAGGGGATAGTGGGTCCTGGAAAACTCACGTGTCACCCTAGGTATAAAAAGAAGTGTTTTTAATGTCAGAAGACGCAGACATGTTTGATGTAAGATTGCGCATATTGCCATTGCATGTGGTGAAAAGGAATTGCCGAATTCTTTGAAGCAGGGACTAAAAAAGCATCAGAATGAAAGTGGGTGATTGATCATCCAGTTTATAGTCCAGGAAATTAATTAATGACCTTTAGGAAAGCCATCCATCCATCCCTTTGACAGGCAGGGGGGAGTCTATAAAAAAGGCAAGCTGTTCTGCATATTCTCTTGTTCTTTTTTATCTGGGAAACTAATTGATAAAGACCAGATCACTATATTTAATTTGTATCTAACTATATGTTTTTCACTTCAGAAGTGTATGTCTTGTTATAAAAATCACCAAAAGCAGAGATCACACTATGTAAAACTATCAAGCTCATGAAGTCATTAAAGTCTGATATCCCCAAAGCAATGTGAATTGTTAATTTGCCTGATGCGACGTGTTTTAGCAACAATCTTCACTGAGCTGTAACAGTTGAGTTGGTGAATGGTGGTATTCTCCATTTAGTGACAATTTGTTGCGTCAGACACAGCCAAGCACAAAGCTTGCGATCACTGGCCGGTCACTGTTGTATCAGCCAAGGGTCCCAACTGTCCACATGACGTAGTCCACGAAACACAAGCCCCCATATGGGCCGACGTGCATGCTGGTATATGAAGTCGCAGAATTAGCGTAAACTCGGCTAATTCACGGAAAACACAAATAAATTCGCATTTAAGGCCACTGCTCTCAGTGGATTATTTTGTCTCCAAGTGTCACTGTTATCGAATTTAGTTTTGAAATCGATTAAACGGGGATGTAAAATTTAACTCAGGAAGAAAACTACAAGTCCCAGCAGTCCGTGTGCGAGAAAAATAATTGAACCTGGTGATGCCTTCACGGTTTTCGTGTTGAGGTTCGTTTCTCACTTGGAAAGTTGTAAATTAGTTTTCTAATAGCCTCTCGGGCGGGTTTATGTATGTGTGGATACAAATTACGAAAAAAATTAAAACCGTATTTATTTTTTACGTCTTCAATATTTCAGTCCTCAACAGCACACAGCTAGTTTGAGTAGCAAATAAAACTCGGAAGAGTAGAAATTGAACAATAGATCTGTCAATGACATTTTTTTTGCTGTTGTTTTTTATCGACATATCCGTGTTACTTTAATAATATTTGATTTATTTGGCTCACACGATCAAAGAGAAAAAAACGTAAGTGTTGTTTCTACTTTGTCGGCGCTCTGAGCGCTGATATTTACAATTTCCGAGAGTCCCTGAAGGCCTCCTCCAGCAGCAGCAGTAATCCGCATCAAACAGACTTCATTCAGTGTTTGGCTGCTGCGCAGAGAACAACAGGCTACCTCCCTCAGTCCTGGGTGAGTATCACAGCCCTCTCTGTCTTTCGAGCCTCTCCTCCAAGTTTTGTCAAATTACATTTTTCTTCGCTTTTGTCGACACGGGCTCATTGGCGTATATTGTAACTGTGATAAAATTCCGTTTCATTTCTTTTTAAAGTCATGACTGAGATGTTTGTAGACGGCGTGGTCTTTTGTTCTCTTGGTATATATATATATAATTTTTTAAACAAAGCACCTGTGGGGTTTTAGTCTGTCTTAACTGCTGCGACACTCTGACATCAATGTTGCTTATTTTTTCTTTTTTTAAAAGAGTGGGTTATTTTTGTTTTTGGTGGAATATTTTCATGTATTGTGTTGCAGTTCAGCGGTGTTAAACGGCAGCTTAAATCCCTTGTATGATACTGTTATACCAGAATGTCACCAGTGAAAAGGTTTTGAATTTATTGCTATATCAACGTCTTCATTTTGCAAGTAGTTATTATTGATGTTTATTTCCCATTCCTGTCTTCTAGGATGCTGCACAGCTATGGGACAAAGGAAACAGAAAAGCTTTTGATTTTCTAACAAAGAACCATAAAATCAACAACATATTGTCCTATACTAGAAAATCACAGTGACGACATCACCTGTCTTGGTAAAGAAATCGCTCCACAGATGATCTGACGTATTTAAAGGTGATGTTCTTCTGTGTCCAATCAAGACACCACTTCCACAATTGTTTACAGGCATCTAAGCATGTCAGGGGCCTAATGTTTGTTTTGTTACAAGCTTCTCGTGATTGAGCGGGCTGTCAGAACGAAAAATGAGAAGCAAAACATGCTCATAACTAAAGGGGTTCAGTCCACCTCAGTCCCACTGGCAGGACGGTGTTTACTCCGGCCCCCAACCCTGCAGCGGCTCCTCATGTGCACCTGTTACTGACGGACTTGTCGGTTGTCGGACTCCACTGCACCATGACTTCATCAGACAACGACGAAACCGGGAGCGACCTGTCCGAGTCTATGGAGATCCGCGAGCTCCAAGACCAGTACATGGACGGAGGGAACAGTTTCAAGTCCAAGAGCTTACCCATCCTGATTGGACCGGCTGGTGAGCCTCAGCTGGTCAGTACGACCCACGCCTGTGTGGCCGTGGAGGAGAGCAGCGGGCTCCAGCTTAAAACCCCCGGCTCCAGCCAGGCAGAGTCCCCTTCTTCCAGGACAGACTTCTCCCCGTCTTTCTCCAGCATGGTGGGGCTCAGCAGCTCTCTGCCGGTGGAGGGCCGCAGACCCGCGCGCTCCGGAGGCAAACGCCTCGGTTTCTCTCTCTCCCGCTTCATTCGTATCCCGGCGCGCAAATATGTGCGGGTCATCCTGAGCGACTCGCGCTGCTTCCTGTTCTGCATGTGCTACCTTACCTTCATTCAGTCCCTGATGGTTTCAGGCTACCTGAGCAGCGTCATCACCACCATCGAGAAGCGCTACAGTCTGCGCAGCTCCGAGTCCGGCCTGCTGGTCAGCTGCTTTGACATTGGCAGCCTGCTGGTGGTGGTCTTCATCTCCTACTTCGGGGGCAGAGGTCAGAGGCCGCGCTGGCTGGCTGTGGGTGGCGTTGTGATCGCTGTGGGAGCAGCACTGTTTTCCCTGCCGCACTTCATCTCCCCGCCCTACCAGATCCAAGAGATGAACTCTTCAGCCGGCCACGAAGGTCTCTGTCAGAGCGGCAACGGCAGCGGCCGCGAGCTGCTCGACGTGGCGTCGTGCCCACGGGACCAGGAGGGAAACGAGCACAACCTGTACGTGGCGCTGTTCATCTGCGCCCAGATACTTGTGGGCATGGGGTCCACGCCGATCTACACCCTGGGGCCCACCTACCTGGACGACAACGTGAAGAAAGAAAATGCATCTCTCTATCTGGGTAAGCCGAACTCAGTGTGAACCAGGGGATAGATTAATACGCCATGTGGAATCACTGTTCCACAGTTTCAGTTCCACCCTGTAATCTGTTTTATTTTCCTCGCTTATGGGTGACATTTGCGGAAAGTGAAGGAATTATGTCAGAACACAAAAGCAATTAGGTGATTTATCCAGTTCAGACTTGATGAGTTTATTCGAGCCCTTCAGACTTCACCACCCTCACTAATCTTGTTCCATAGTACAAAGCATGCTGCTCTGGTATGTGACTAGAGGCATGCAGAGCTCTTGGGTTACACAGATTTTAACACAATTATCCAAGATGATTTAATTTTCATTAAATATGGATTAGAGTGTTGTAGCCTGATACATTTGGAAGGCAGCTTCCAACCGGTCGTGCCACGCTGATGTTTACCTGGAGGGTATGAGCATGCATGTAGGTGTATCCTCTGCCCAGGCCTCAGTTGCTGAGATTCAGTCTCCTGGCATGCAACCTCTGTACTGCACTGAGGTAAATGCAGAGACTGTGAAGTCAACCTTGGGCCATAGGCACATGTGAGACGGGCGTGTAGCTTGAAGCAAAATTAGGTTGCCTGTGATTAATGGCCAGTACTGTCTGCTTGTGCGTGTGTGTGCAAAATACCGCTGTCCTCTTAGGTATATATGTTCACACTGAAGGCTGGCAGCAGTAATGAAACAGGCTCCTGTGTTAAAGCGGCATTGACAAGGCTCTGCTGTGTTTTAGTGCGAGGAGGTTGTTTTCTCTGTTGCCATGTTGTTGTATTCCTCCCAAAAACATTCAGACATTTCATCGTGTGACATTATTGCATTTATTTGGCATGCTGGGCCTTTTCTGGCCTTAATGTGTTTGTTCAGATGTATTGAGTGCATGGCGCATACTCCTCATAGCTTATGGAGTAGATAATGCTTGCAGAAGTAATCTATGTGTGTGTGCCTGTCTGGATTTGGTTGTTGGGATTATTTGGTCATGGGGCACCCCACAATGTATAGCTCAGACAGATGGCTGCTGTCTCACTAATCTTTGTGTAGGACTGCAACTTTCTTTGTTGCTTTGTCTATATATATATGTATGTGTATATATATATATATATATATATATATATATATATATATATATATATATATATATATATATATATATATATATATATATACACAGTCATGGAAAAAATTATTAACCCCACCCTTGTTTTCTTCAGTTTCTTGCTCATTTTAATGCCTGGTACAACTAAAGGTACATTTGTTTGGACAAACATAACGATAACCACAAAGATTGCTCATAAGAGTTTTATTTAAGAGCTGGTATCTTACCATTTTCCATGGTTTTCTTGATTATAACCTAAATCACTTAAGTTTTTACATCAATAGCTATGGCGCGTTGTACTGCCAAAAAAACTGCTTTAATGCATTCAATGTGTTTTCTCTTTCTGTCTGTTTTAGTCACATGATGACGTTTAGTGGTACCAGGTATTAAAATGAACAAGAAAGTGAAGAAAAAATGGTGGTCTAATAATTTTTTCCATGACTGTAAGTTTAGTAAGTTTAGCTAGTTCGTGATTGTCGCTCTTGCATTGTGGCGTTGAATAACATAGCGGGGACCGCGCTAGTATAAATCAAAAGTGACGGCGGCATCTCTGCGACAAGCTGACGGCGACACTTTGCCGCAAGAGTATACACGGGGAAGTGTCCACATGCGTCCACGACAACGCGCGCAATATCGCGGCAGCCAACCCTCCCGGACTTATCGGTTAACGGTTATTAATCATTAAAGGGCCTCGTTTAACGGTCATAAAAAAAAAAAATCCAAAATGTGCATCCCTACTTGAGACCATTTTTTAGGTGTTTGAAGTCATTACCCTGAGATAATGCGACTCTTGTTTAGCGTTGACTATGTCGGAAAACATGCCTTTCAGTGAACCATTCAGATTTGCAGGGGTTTGTGATATCACAGATGTGGATCAAGGTAAAATTATCCAGCCTCCAGATCTTTATCTTCACCCGGTGTCAAATCATGCTGTATTTATTGTACGGCCAAAGGAGGTCTCACCAATCTGTTCTATTCATCTCAAAAGATGCATGCCCTCTGGAGAACATGGGTGGAGGTGAATGGTCGACTCAACTCTCATTAAATTGTTTCAACTTAAAAAATAAATAAATAAATAAATAATAAAAAAAAGGTCATAGGTCTCCTTTAACAATTTATCCTGATAGACATGGCCTCCGTGTGAAGTAATGTCTGAACTCTGGACAGAAAACAACATTAAAAATGGTCGCACAAAAGCAGTGTTGACACTGGCCCCTCAACATTGCGAACCCCGTGGAGCACATTTGCAGCCTGCTTCAACGCCTGCCCTCGAGACCCAGTATCGATCACATCGCTGCATCACGTGGAACCAGTGCAGCACAGCTATTGAACCAGCTACACAAACGGCGAGAAAAACAACCTCAGACGGCGGCTTTTTCTGCCCTCACCTCGGCAAGGTGCTTGAGAGGAACAGCATCAAAAGACTCGTTGAGCTGTCGCCATCAGGCCAGTCGTCCCCTCATGCCGATTTTCATCAAAAGTAGCACTGGCTTCGATGACCTTGATGACTATTTACAGAGAACTCACGGCCCGATCATCTGTTTTCTTCCAGTAAAGCAGTGTTTGGGGGAAAACAAAGACATGTTCTCACATGTCAGAGGGAGCAGATAGGAAGGGGAAAATGTCCTTGATTTGCTCCTCTGATTCTCAGATAACCATGGCAACGAGGAGTCATCTGTTTCATCCATGTGTTTTGAGTGTTTTTATCTTAACCAGTGCAGACGGGGCTGACCTATTGTCTTGCCTGTTAGTTTGAATGAGCTCACACCCCTGCTTCAGTGCGGTTCCCCTCAGAAACACTCAAGCCCATTTCCATGTTTCTCCAAATGAGTTATGCCAGGATATAGGGTACCTATATCTAGAGGAGGTTTTCCCCTCAAACCTTCCCCCAAACGCATTACTGTAAACCCCATCTCAATTTGCAGGGGCTCAGAGGGGAGGAGCTGTTCGCTTTTGTAGGACAATGCAGTTTACTCTGAGGGGTACGTCTAGTTTTCTCAACCGTGTACATGTGAGAGGTTCAGAAGTCAGGATGTTTGTGCACGTATGTACGCACAGTAGGGCCTCTTTCCTCATTCTTTGCTCTCCTGCTTTGATAGTTTTACAATATACCATTCTTGGTGTTTCTATGGTGTTTCTGAGATGCCACTTAATTTTGCATGAAGGTTGCATTTAAAGTCCGTCACACATCAGAGGACAAACGGAAAACACTTGAGCGTATTTCAATATCTTTTTGTTCTTGTTTTATTGTTTTGGCTTCTCCAGCCTCTCACAGTCTGTTATCATCTCGTTCTGTTTAGGCGACGCGGCGACCTACAGATCTAAATCCTCAATCACGTTTCTTGTCATAGAATTCAGGCCTTGATGTTAGGTTTTTTTTTTTTCAACCACTTGTTTGAAGTGACTGATGGGTTTTCATTTTGCCCTTGTCTGAAATGGAAAGTCTGCATCTGACGTAAACACCTGTGCCAAATCACTGGAACACAGTGATCTGCTGTGGTGTCCCCTAAGCAGGAAAAAAGCTGAAAAAAGAAAGATGAAACAGTTTTTTTTTTTTTAAAATCATATCCTATTTATAAACCACCAAAAAAAAAAAAAAAAAAAGTGGTAATTTAGTTCTATCTGCAGAACTCCAACACTGTTAGAGCTACATGGAGAGGATTTTTCATCTGATTTAAACTTTAGTGAGAATTTCAGTTAGCTTAGATTTTCACAGACATTTAAAGGCAGTTTTGCCTATTAAGGTGAGCCATGGAAAACATTGGTATTGACCCTTCGCTGATGCTTCTGTGCTAACTGAAACTGTCAACACTCAAGTTTTATATCATCAGAAATGCTGCACGGCAGACACATCTATTTTGTGATGATTCTAGGCAACGTTAAACTTACTTGTGAGTGTTGATAGTTGCAGGAATCTCGAGCCGGCATCGATAACACACCAGGATCAACTCAAAAATCGTCAAACCGTTCAGCTCTACAATAAGGCAACTGTATTTCCTGTGGATGTACGTGTCTGGATCGTAGCGGATCCAGGCCATCTCTGGAGCAATTTCATTTGTCAGTCCATGGTCATGATTGTCCCACGTTTTCACCAATCATCTCTTTCTGTTTGATTTATTGACTTTTTTTTTGAAGAAGAAGAAGAACTTGGTCAAATTTGAGGCAGTTAAAGAAACATTGCTAAACCCTAATTCCAGGTGGCTGTCTGTTAGTCCATTGTGGTGCATGTTTGAGAGCTTGTGATTGGTCCACAAGCTGAGAACTGAGTCTGTGATTGGTGAACAGATTCATTGGATACATAAGGACACAATTTTTAAGACAGAAAGATCAATGAAGACATCGTATTTTCTCTCAGACAACTGCATGAGATTTTCGATTTGCCTGAAATATAGAGTGGTTGCCAAGTGCCCTGGGCAAGTGGACAAGTTTGAACGTTGAGCTTTCAAGTTGTTCACTCACTCTAAACATTGAATGGTGGCTGCGACCTCTGGTTTAGAGAAGAGGTGGTTAGGATGTGATCATTTACAAGCTAATGATGCAGAGAAACTCTTATTGATGTGGGATTGTGGGATGAATTGATGTATTATGTGATTATGTATGAGGTTTCTCTCTGTGTGTCTGCATTACTTTACAGAAGCGATGTACAAACATGTAAAAAAAAAACTAGCGATGCGCAATAACTGTTTTTTAAAACCGATACCGATAACTTTCAGCTCCTAACGGCCGATACCGATACCCGATAACACACACATATACCTAAGATCATTACATCAATACTATAAACAAAACCAAAAACAGTTTTGAGTCTTTAAATGAACAGATATTTTTTCCAATGAAAAACTATAGGCAAGCCTCTCAAACATTTTTGTAAAGCTATCAAACAAGCCTATTTGATATCTCACATCAACTTAAATAAGGTGCATTACTTACTGATATAAAAAAATAAAGGCTCCTTGAACTGATGGAAATACATGCATCAGAATTACTAACTCAAAAAATGCATTCTTCAATGACAATAAAAATTAATGCACAGTGCATAATGTACTGACACAAGTTAGACTTGTCTGTGTAAACAAACTGAAAAAGTGCACTTCCACAGTAGCAAAAAATTATTTTTAAAGGATTTTGGCTTGTGGTTCCATTCAAATGAATGCCTTTAATAAAAGTAAATGAGGTTCAGTAGTTTTTTTTTTTTTTTTTTAAATCTTGGAAGCTTTAGATGAGAGAGATGATGGCGAGGAGAGGAGAGAGGCATGGGAGCAGAGCTCACGTTAGCTCATGTTAGCTTACATTAGCTCATGTTAGCTCACGTTAGCGTGATTTCAAAACTCCATGGAAGCGACGGTTATGTTTCAGGTGGCTGTTCGGGTTTGAGGTATTAAAGCTTGTGCTATTTTTTCCCTCCTTCGCTTGGAGCATTTGTCACAAATAACCAGCGAACTATCTTCTTCTAAAACTTTAACGAAGTTCCATACAGTCGCCTCCATGTTGTTTTTTTTTTTTTTTTTAAATCAGCGCACTGTGCCGCAATGCTGCATTCAAAGTGTAATGTAAATTCCTTCATTCCCTCGTTTGCTAGTCGTTCTTTCGGCCTTATCTATTTTTTTCTATTTTGTATGTGTAACATGTGGGAAAATACTATGAATATCAATTAAACTCAGCAACTACCAAAATTATGACCGAGTTAACAAGTTGTTTTCTGGCATGAGAGGGGGTATTCTTGATTTTACCTTACTGAGAAATCTTTTTTCCTGATTATGCCGACGTCACTTGAACATAACATTCACTGCCGGTCATTCAAAACTCAGAGGGAGCGAGGCACTGCCGTGTTGACAAAAATATATGTTATCGGGGCTATTCGTCATGATATCGGACTTATCGGGATGACGTCACAATTTCCTGGTATCGGCCCGATAGTTACCGGGTCTATAATTATCATGCACCCCTAAAAAAAAAAAAAAAAAAAACACATGCTTGAAATATTCTCTGATATCACTAATCCTTTTTTATGCACCATTACTCTTTTGTAACCTTTCACTGTCTAGACTTTGCTGTCTCCTTGCACTCAAAGTTGGGTGCAGCTAAGCTCTGTACATGTAGGATCGGGTTTATGAATCCCTTTCGGCTAATAGATCCACTACCACTACATTAACAAGTGTGCAGTGAAGATGACTGAATTTAACATACTAGTGCATGTATTATTGGCATTTGTTTTGCATTATTAATGTCTGCCAGGCACTCTTGAAAAGTCAATGGTTTCTGATGCAGCCTCTGCTTAACGCAGTGGGATTGTCAAAGCCGGGAAAAAGAAGGAAAAGCGGTTTATGAATAGAGAATCTTTAACATCCACAGAGACGGCCTGAAACAGCAGTCTCGTCTGCACTCAGACACAGACATGCTCCCATGTGCAAGGGGTGTGTTTTCTCTGGACGAATTTAGAAAGAACAGTTGCTCTCAGTCTCCCCCCTGAAGTGTGTGTGTAATGTGCGTTCCCTGCAGATTGGAGAGAGTAAATACAACTGAACAGCTGCTTTACTTTAAACCTTAGTGTATTTTTATTTGAATAATTTTTTTTTTTTTTTGTGAATTGGGATCGTGAGTCGTGACACCGCTGCGCCCCTTCCCGCGCTCACACTCAGTCGGTTTCATTAAATTGTGTGTGCTGCTCTGTCTAGCAGCAGCCAAAGCAAATGCAGATTGTGCACACACAGAAGCAAACACACAAGCCCCTTGGGAGCTTGCCTTCTCCCCGCTGCTCCCCTGCCCCTCCAGGATGAAAGATCGTATTTCAGGATTGGTTTAGGGTATGGCCCCATCGGAAGCTGGCACACATATAGAAAGCGGGCTGGTCCTGTTTCATCACTGCCCCTTTGGTTTGTTCACACAGAGGGCTCTAATATCACTGCCTCCCTCTCCCTCTGCACAGTCAGGGTTACTCAGCAGCAGGCGACCTTTTTAGCTGCAGACTCTGACTGCTACACTACTATTACTCCCCCCTGTGAACCGCTGACCTCTGCGGCTGATCCTGTGCCACTAATGACAGTGTGCGCTTCATAATGTGTTGCTGCAGGAAGAGTAGGAGGGATGAAATAGAGCAGAGAAAGTACTGATGAGTGTGGGAGTGTGTTCGCTTCTAGATGCAGTGGTCTCGGCCGTCATAACTGGAGTGTAGGTGTTGCTCAACATCACTGGCTAATAACCGGTGGCTGGGTTTTTCGGTGTTGTGGCTTAGTTGTTTAGACAGTGTGGGAAGGTTCCTGGGGAAATGCCTCGAGAGTTTTTTTTTCCTGATCACAGGAATGCTTTTGTTTTCAGCAAAGCAGTGAAAAACTGAGGCTGTTTTTCTTGCCGGCTCTTTGCTAGTGACTGTTTGTCTAACAAATCCTTATTACTGGCCTCGCTCTTGTTGGCCGTGGTTGTGTGAAGGGAGAGGTATATTCAAGATGACATTAGAATTTTTTTTTTTGACTGCATAGTTTCAGAAAAGAATAAAAAAATATAATATAAACAGTGTGATAATTTGCAAAAAATGCAAATGTACTGTTTAAAAAGACAAACTGACATTTTTTTCATCTTTTACAGAGACACAAAATTTTGGGAAACAAAAACAGTTAAGGGACATCAGGATGTTGTGTAATGCAAAAAACCAAACAAAAAAACAACAGTAAACACGTAACCACTAACTGTGTTAACTGGTAGAAGGTGAGGAGGGATGCACTGATTTGGTTGACTTGACTGGTATGTGGAAATGACCCACATAGAACTGAAGTGAACAGATTGGCCTTATGAATCTACCCCATTATTTGATACCTGATCCAGGTATTTTGACAATCCTGATATTAAAGAATGGGTTGGAGATCTTTTTTCTGAGGCATATTTTGTTAGATCAAATTCCTCAAATTGTTTTTACACACCAATAGCAAATTATTTATTAAATGTTTCCAATTAAATGCATCCAATGTGGCCAGAGCCAGAGCTACATGCTGATCTGCAGTCTGACCCTCTGACCACCTCAGTGTTGCTGCCTACACCTGTTTATACAGTCATCTCTGTAGTGGATTTACTAACAATGTGTCAGTAATAATATAAGTACGTAGAATTCTTAGTTCTCCAGCTAATGGATAATTACTAGTAATATATTTTGTCCCATATAATATTGCCAAGATATTTGTACCTTTCCTCTCTCTGGACAGAGAGGATGGTGGACAGTCTCCCTCCACTTTGCTTCCTTTACCAGTAGGGCCCTATGAAATCCATTTTATTTTTTCTCAAATTCCGTTTTAATTTTTTTTCATTTTCTGTGTTTTTCGTTTTTTAATTTTTGAGAATTCAGTTTTAAGCATTTTATGCAAATTTAACCACAAGACAGTATATAAACGAATGAAATATAGACAATTTATACAATTATAACTGTAAACTTTAATGTTTTCATACTTTTAAACATATTGTGTCCAACAAAACATTGTTTTTTTTAGAAAGAAAAAAAAATCAAGTTTTTTTCTTTGTATTAAAAAACTAAGAAAAAAAATTCAAATAGGTAAAATTCCATTTAAAGTGCGAAAAAGAAAGACATTGCAACAGCAGCAAACTAATCGTCTTTGTTTGTTTAATTTCTTCTGTTATCAGACAGTTTGTCATAATGTAGCTGACATTTTTCAAGTATGTCATGACAAACTGTGTGTCTGATAACAGCTAAAACTATATTTACTATAGCTGATGTAGATACTATGAAATCCAAAGCACTGAACACTGATTGTGTGTGAGTGTGTGTGTGTGTTTTTTTTTTTCTTTAGGTGTTCCAGCTATTACAGACATCACCGTTTAATTACATAATTGTCAGCCTGTTTGTGTTTTACTCAGTGAATGACTCTCACCTTTTTACGTTTGGGCTTTTCACTCATTAAATGATCGTTGTTGAAGACCACGGGGCAGACCAGGACACGCTGGAGAGATTACAGTATATCTCTCAGCTGGCCTGGTGGAAGCGGCCGGGGGGGGGAGGTCTGGGCCTCTTTGCAGGTCCTGCTCAAGGTTTCTTCCCTCTTTAAGGGGAGTCTTTACTTGCTACTATTTGCTTCATAGAGTTTTCTCCTGCTAGGAGAATGTTTGTTTTTTTCCTTGTCATTGTTTCTTTACTTAAGATTTAATAATATTAGCTATAGTTAATAATATTTGCTTGGGGGTCATGTTCTGGGTCTCTGAAAAGTGCCTAGAGACAATTTGTAATATAATAGATGCTATACAAATAATGTTGAAATTGAAATTGAAGCATCCACAATATGTTTTGGTTTTTCATAAGTAAAGAAGACGAGGGGTTCACCACTCAGTGACACGCTACATTGACACATAGTTTAGCAATTTTTATTTGTGTGAAGACTCTTATATTCTGCAGAGTTTTTGGAGGCAGAGAATATTACGACATCTCACACTGTAGGATGTGGATTGGCTTAATATTGGGTACGATGCCAAGACTGGTATGCACAGACTGTATGTTGATGAGCCCTCTTGAATTGTAGGCTACAACTGATGCAGACATACAACCGGATGTAGAATTGTGTCATCTTTATGCAGTGATGGCAAACAGACAACACGTGAAAATAAACTACTCTGTTGTAGTGTTTAGGTGTGCCAAAAATACTTTAAAAAAGAAGTGGTGAAGGGGAAGAATATGTTCCCGGTCATGGTTCGGGAGAAGAGGCCAGCTTGGGATGCTTATTTTTCTTTGGAATTGCACTGTGTTGCAATAATTAATACGTAATTTCAAGTTGTGTTTTTAATTGGCTGGTAAGTAGATGGAGTTGTGGGATTTCTGAAACTATCAAGAAAATTATATCGGGTCATCTTTGGTTGCAAGACCAGTGTGACAGCCGTCATTGTCATCAAACCCTTTACATTGTAGGATGTAGGACAGCCGATTTTGAACGAAGACCAAAGATATCCTCACAATTCTTTCATGATGTTGCTCTTTTTTTTATCTGCGATAACCCATAATTGCGCAGCGTATAAGGGCCTTAAAAGACTATCTGAAAACTGGCATATGAACTCTGTATGTATCAGACACCACATGGCATGGTTGAATTGGACATTTCTGAGGACACTATTTATATAACTTATATTTACCAATACATACAGGTTTTGGAGCAATATATGCTGCAATCTAGTTGCCATATTTTTCACAAATGGACCTTCCTTATTTCAGTATGATGATTTTTCATGTATTGTCTATATGAGTAGAGTAGGGGTATTATATGGCCTGCTTGCACTCCCATCAATCTCCCATTTGGGTTTTTATTTTAAAAAAAAAATGACATCTGAATTGTGAAATAGCTTTCATACTTGGCATTATTTTTCAATAAAGTAAACAATAATTGGAACGTTGAAAATTACGGTAATTGTTGTGCTTGGTTCATGAAAGCTTTAAGAATCTTATGAAATTAATCGGTGATGTAACACATGCTCATGACTTTTTTTTAAAATGCTGAGCATAAACATATATTTTTTAGTAAAAAGTCTAAAATATTGATATTACATACAGAATGACTTGCTGTCATCTGCTGTTGGTTAAATATTGGTTTAAATTGGTGTGTAAATCATGGCATTGTGTTTTTATTTTGCCCAGTATCTTACCTTTATGTGAGAGGCTAAAAACACAAGATGGATAACTTCAGCATTTACAAGTTTAAGAGACAGAAAGCAATTGGAGCATTATATTTCTTCACTTAAAATTTTCTTCTAAGGTGGATGGTTTTAATGTGGCTTAAAATTTCCCTTCGGTTATGCTCTCATGCTCTTTGAATGTGCTTCGCAGCATGGAGTCATACTAGAGAAGAATCTTTACTGTCGTCATTTAGCATTTTAATCTCTGTTTGCTGCAGACACTTCAGTCTACGTGCATTTCCTCAGATTAGACGAGGGCTGTCCAAACTCGGTCCTTGAGGGTCGCTGTCCTGCATGTCTTAGATGTTTCCCTGACGCAGCACACCTGATTCTAATTAATGGATCACCATCAGGTTGTCATCCAGCTCTGCGCAAATGAAGATCCCATTCATTTGAATCAGGTTTACTGAAGCAGGGAAACACCTCAGACTTGCAGGGCGGCGGCCCTCAAGGACTGGAGTTGGACACCCCTGGATTAGACTTTATCAGCCCCATAATCAAAAAACATGGCTTTTTCTTGCCACATGTGTCTGGTCAAGAAATAAATTGGTGTCAGTAATTAGCAGGATGAACAGTACAAGTGTCAGGACAGGAGCTAGTGTTGCCATCACGCGCACATTGACCGAGCTGCATTGGGATTCAACAGATCTAACCTGCTGGTTCGTTTAGTTATAAATCCTGAACAGATGCAGTCAGAGCATCTATATCAAGTTGGATTACATTTACTTCTTCTCTTCTCATGCATCCTTTTTGCTCTCTCTTTTCAGTCTGTTGATGCAGTCTTAAGGGTGCTGGTAGGAGTGGTTTTTCCGGTAGAGAGAGGAAAAAAGAAGCTTCCTCCATTCCAGTGTGTTTTGTCCTCTGAGCAGCAACTATTGTTCTCTTTGACCCCTGTGCTGCTCAGATGGCTTGTGAGCAAATGTGGTTTGCTTGAGGTAGTTGTGTTAATGGCATTTACATAAGTGCTAAAAGATGTGAGGGAAAAAAAAGTTGGATTCAGAGAATGATGATGCTGTTGTTCACTAATGTAAATATGCTGTTAGTACTCTTCTTGTTGGTGATATCAGGTGGTATTGCCAGATCCCTCTGAAATTTTATGGTTTTGTGTTATTTCGACACATAGTTTATTTAGTTACCACGTATGCACACAAGTTAAGGAAAGTCATGTATTACGACCAAAAACAGAGCCTGACAAACACAGAGATGAGGACGGGGTTTGATTAGTCTGCCACAGCAGCTCTGCTGGGCTCTCGTGTCATTTAATGTTGTTTTAAGCTGCTTGCGTATTATGTAACGCTTGCTAATAAGAAAAGATGTAACTGCGATACAGTTGGAAGAGGCAGTGTTTTGACAAGAGTCGCCTGCAACTGAGTTTGCTCATTATTGGGTGAGTAGGCACGCATGAATGTACAGTGTAGGATTCCTTCGCTGGAGACGGTTTATATCCAATTATTTTCTTCTCATTGTTGATGTTGTGTTCAAGCTATTTTTTTTTTTTTTAAAAAAAAACAACTTTTTAGGCTTTTACTTCTGTTGCTGTGCATTTTACACTGTGGCAGGTACAAGTCGTTGGCGTTCAGAAGATGAGCTTGTGAATGGGGAAAGAGCAGCTGTTTCGAGCTGGCAGGATCTTGTGTGGGGGATGGGGGGTGTGTGTGGTGTGTGTGGGGGTGGGGGGGGTGGCATATGCATATGTGACACTGCGTGCACCTGCACTTCAGGCCTGGTGAGGCTTTCAGCTCTGGGAGTTGCCGGTGTGAAAACAACTGTTTTGTGTTTCAGACCATAAACGTGGCTTTCCCACAAACGCGCAGTGCCACCTGAACATCTGTGTCTGCGTAGACGCGGTGGATAAGATCCATCCAGCATGGCTTCATGTGTTGCTGTGACACGAATATATGTGCACACCCAGAGCAGGAGGCACCTTTGCTGCAGAGCAGTGCACCAGACCCATTACTTATATACATCAACACAACGTGGCATTAACTAAGGATTGAAACCTATTGGAATTTTCCAACTCAGTTTTTTTTTTTTTTTTTTTTTTTTTACCTGTTTTGGTCAATTTGGATTTTCTTTGTAAGAAATCCAATTGACAGCATTAAAAGTCATTTTTTTGAATTTTATTGAGTGCCTGCAGAGCTCGGGCACCCACACTTTGTGTGAACCCCTATGGCACAATACAAATAATTTATGGTCACTTACCTCATTCGGATGACTTGCACTGCGCGGTGTCAACCAGGGTTGCATTGTCTGAACTGTAGCTGCTGGTTGCCAGTCTCAAGGAGACTTTCAAATGATCATGTCACTTGATTGCAGATGTTTAGCTCTTCTAGCATAGGCTTTTCTAGTACTACTTGGAGTAGTTTTTAAGTGTTAGTAAGTAGTAAGTGTTCTTTCACAACATGGTTTGTTTGCTCCTGTCCAAATAACTCGATGAGTTTGTAAAGTTTGTAGCATTCCCCTCTTGGTTTGGTTTCTTTTAACACAAAAATTCAAACATAGCCAAGTGCTTCCCTTTAAACCAAATCAAAAATCCTCACAACTGTTGATGAGATGTATCTGTTGCTTGAACCAAATATGTGTATACAAGAAGAAGAGCATTTGTATTATATGGTGAACATTCATGGATTGGTTGTCATTTTGGTGGTTCTTAATATTGCTTGTATTTATCACTTTCACCCAATAATTAAATTTGCAAATGAAGCACAGCTACGCTTGGAGAAGAGCATTTAGATCCACTGTATTCACCAAATCTTAGGGATGCACGATAACTGTTTTTTAAAACCAATAACCGAATAACTTTTCAGCTCCTAAAGGCCAATACCGATAACCGATAACACACAAATATACCTAAGATCATTACATCAATACTATGAACAAAATCAAAAATAGTTTTGACTTTTTATATGAACAGATATTTATTTTTTCCAATGAAAAACTATTGGCAAGCCTCTCAAACATTTTCTTAAAGCTATCAAACAAACCTATTCGATATCTCACATTAACTTAAATAGGTGCATTACTGACTGATATAAAAAAATAAAGGCTCCTTGAACTGATGGAAATACATGCATCAAAATTACAAACTGAAAAAGATTAACATTTAAAAGGTTTTGGCTTGTGGTTCCATTTAAATAATACCTTTAATTAAAGTAAATGAGGTTCAGTAGTTTTTATTTTTTAATCTCATGGAAGCTTTAGATGAGAGGAATGAGGGGGAGGAGAGGGAGGGTAGACTGCTGCTGGCTTGCGCACGTTAGCATTAGCTTCCGTTAGCTCACATTAACGCGATTTCAAAACTCCATGAAAGCGATTGTTATGTTGTAGGTGGCCGATCGGGTTTTACGTATTAAAGCTTATGCTTGTGCTTCCCTCCTCGTAGAATTTGCTCGGAGGATTTGTCACAAATAACCACCAAACTATCTTCTTCTGAAACTTTAACAAAGAAACTTTAACGAAGTTCCACGCCACCATGTTTGTTGTGATCAGTACGCTGTGCTCCAGGTGTATTCAAGGTGTAATGTAAATTCCCACGTTCCCTCGTTTGCTAGTTGTTCTTTCAGCTTTTTCTATTTTTTTCTTTTTTTATGTGTAACATGTGGGAGAATACTGGAAATATCAATTCAAGTCAGCAACTACCAAAATTATGACCGACTTAACAAGTTGTTTTCTGGCATGAGGGGGTATTCTTGATTTTCCTTATTGAGAAATCGTTTTTCTGATTATGCCGACGTTACTTGAACATAACATTCACTGCCGGTCATTCAAGGTTCAGAGGGAGCGAGGCACTGCCGTGTTGACAAAAATATATGTGTTATCGGGGCTATTCGTCATGATATCGGACTTATCGGGATGACGTCATAATTTGACCCCTACCAAATCTATTCAAAATTATTATTTTTTCTCTCTCTGTTTCTCATCAGGAGGACGACAGCAGAGTTTGCTAAATGATTTGGCTCAAGATGACTTCTTTAAGGGTTCTTGGTCCAGTTGTTTTCGTCCACATTTGAAAATGATTATGATCACAAAAAATGGGGGAAAAAAAACCTCACCAAGCAGAAAAACAAATTTGAAAGCATGTCAAAGCATCTGTTATGTAGTGCGTCTTTATGGTACAAGCTTAGCTGTCACTTTAAACCTTTTATCCTTCAAGAGTAAATGCATTTTTCTCACTGTTGCAAAGGAAAAGCATAACAAATGACAATTTGCGGAAGCACACATGGAGAATAAAGGACATCGTGACTACATCTGTGCCTTGAATGCCTGGCTAATTATCTGGAGTACACGAGCTTATGATCAGCATTGAAAGCTGTGCTTTTTTGTTTGAGGGGAGTTCCAGTTCTGGAATTGACTCGGTTTCTGGTTTGTTGATCAGCAGATGTAGTCGAGAAGCATCCTCTTTGGACGTCAAATTCCTGCAACCAGGAACCTGATTGCTGTGCCATGCCTGCCATTAAGAGAGGCTGAAAAGCTGCAGGTGCAGGCTTGTAGCTTGTGTAACGTGGCTCTACCCCAGGCCCAGATTCCCCATTCACGGCCACTCGTCAGCTGCAAGATTATTTTCTCCACCCTTTCAGATGCTGGATCATTTAATATGCACAGACAAACATGTATTATGTTGATTTGCAAGTACTCCTCAAGGGCTTTTGGCAACAGTGAATGAAAGGTGCTCAGCTTTCTTTAATTGGCCTGCTGGTTTATGTGTAGATTTTAGCAAAAGCTTCTTTTTCTGTTATTCACAATGATCAACTGAGATGTAAACGGATCAGTGCTCACCTGGATAGACCTTTTAAAATGGTAATTATATGGTTAATCTTAAACTGTTGACTAATCTTAGCTTAAAATAGCTCGTTGTTGATTTAACAGCTTGAGCACAAAGTGTTGCTGCGTGTTGTCCCACCATGGCATCATATGTCATTTACAATGTACTGACAAAAAGATGATCAAAACTGTTATTTTCATTCATTCGTCTTAAGAATTTAGTATTCATAAAAAAAAAAAATAGTGTTTTTATTCAAAAGAAAGATGGATTAGAAGGAAAATCCAATAAAGATGATTGATTATACAATTAAGTAAAAGGATTTACTAAATGTGGCACTGTTAGAAAGACTTGAGAGCTGTTAGAAAGTAATGTGAAGGAGGAGGGACAAAGTAATCAAAGCAAAGCATATCTCAGGCTGAGCCACTCAGCAGTCCTCCATCACTGAGGCATTTCAGGAGAAAGTGCTGGCTTCATTGTCCTGTCACAAGGACACTTTATGGGGTAAAAGAGTGAAACAAATTTAAAATGATCATGATATTCATGAACTTTGAAGGTGCTGCCACGTGTCAAATCAAAAGTAAGTTCTTGCTCACTTGATTTTATCTCCTATCATATAATGGGTACAAATGTGTGTGTGCGTGTATGAGTGTATATATTTATATATGACACAGACACAAAAAAAGTCATTTCAACAAAACATGCAGCAAATGACTCAGCAGGCAGGTCAGTCAAATGAGTTCTGCAAGAAAATATAACTGGACCCATATAACTGGGCCCAAACAAACTTGTTAATAACATGAAGTCAGATTATTTAAATATAGAGCAACAACGAGTGCATGTTTTCCCACAGAAAATGAACACTAATGCACTCAAGAGCAACTTCATCAGTTTGAATTTGCAAAGCATATTTGAAACTTGGACTTTAACACGGGCTCTGCCCTTCTGACAGTGATGCATTTAGAGGCCCTGTCAGATGTTTTAATGCAACATGGAAGACTGGGCAGCTGGGGTCTGACCTGACATGCACTACTGGCTGGGTTCTTCCTCCATCACTGCATTCCCAGTTGATTTTGGAGACTTTGCCATTCTTTGCATTCATCTGTGCCGTCCCAGCCTTTCAGCTCCTTCAATGGATTCCAGTAGATCAGCAGCAGCAGATTTGCCGTCTTTTGCTGTCTGTGCAAATCCGGAAGCCTTAGATAAGCAAAGGAATCAGCAGAAAGTGTTCATTTGGTTTTAGAGTTGCGACCCCGTTAATGCACAGTAAAAGAAAAGCTGTGGGTGGATCGTCTCCCTCAGGAAAGCACTTGCATGCTACGACTTCTTCTTTGTGGACTGACCGGCCGAACCACTGCTTTAAAATGTTAAAATTGCATGTTTTATGAGGTGTTGTTTCATATGGACTTTTAACTAGTGAATAAAACGTAATGTGCTGCTGGTGTTACCTTGCTGGTTGGCTGACTACAGTACCTCGGGCTCCTGCTGTTGCGGAGCAGCCAAAAATAGAGACCCCCCCCCCCACCCCACACCCCCCCCCACCCCCCCATTCTTCGTTCTCACATTTTTTTTCTAAATATTTGATTTCACAAAGTGTATGTGGGCAACCCCTGCTTGGGAAGTATTGCAGCCTGCATGAAAAATTCATGAGTATACTTTTTGAATTTTTCCCTCACTGTTACAAAGATTTACACAAAACTGCTCTGCACTGAGAAGTTTTGATTCACTGTGTGATAACAGAATTCCTGTCCAGAATACCTTGAGACTAAATCTGTCTAAAGCATAATGCAAACAAGATTGATAACCACCCGCTACATCCCTGTATCATCTGCAATGATGAGGGAGAACGGCACTGGGCTGGACCTTTTGCCACACGAAGTCCAACATAGGAAGGGAAGGACGGATAGGGCGGCCTTCAGATGCTGATCAAGTTCTTAAATGCCCCTTGTGACTTGTCATGCCTTTTTGTTTAAGGAGCTTACAAAGTCGTGCCCGGAGGTAAAACGGTACAAAAGCCTGATGGGTGGCCTGAATGTTGATTTACAATTCAGAGCAGCTTTGATGTTCCTGATCATGCAGTTCTTAGAAAGTCTGATAAAGACTTTGCTCTGGGTCTGTTACCCGACTGATCTAAACACAGAGCAAGGCAAAGGTTCTTTACTTTTAATCCATTAAAATCTTTGGCACATCCTGCGTCTTACTGTACTTGGCTTTACCACCACAAGACATGATCAGAAATTCCTCTCAGCTTTTTCGTGTCTGGTGTTCTACTTATTCAGTATCTTACTGTGCACAGTCCTACCTTTTATGAATGTTGAATTCTTATCTTTTGAGCCTTTGTGATCATTTAAGTACAATATAAGGTAACATGCAATTATCATTTTAAATGTGACTGTACTTTAATTGTCCAACCAGACTGATACTGGTGTGTCGCTGCAGACTCCTTTCTATGTTTCTGTTGTAACAGTGTCCTCTAGTTTACAATATGGCAGATACTGACTGTCATATTTCTACTGTATTACATCATCAGGACAGGTAATTGCAGTGTTAAAACAGATGATTGTGCTCCCAATCCACAGTTTTCCCCAGAGTTATTATTATTTCATATGACTATATTCCCTTTGAATGATCTCACGCAGCCAAGACACTGTGATTATATGCATAAAGTGCTTATGTGTATGGTTTAGTCTATAATCTATCTTAATGGTGCAAATTGCTGAATGCAGTTGTGCTGATTATTATTGCCTAACTAAATTCAAATAGTTCTTTTTCTTCTGTACTTTGTTCTCATCCATTTCTGCCACTTTTATAGTCTGCCAATACTTTCCCCGAGCCTTTTATTTGTGTCTTTTTTTCTTGTCGATACCAGGTTCACGTTCTGCCTCTTGATTTCAATTTCAGTCACCCCCGTGATTATTCTAATTCTGTAGGAGGCAAGAATATATCATAATATGCCATGAAGACAACGGTCAACGCATCGCAAATGGATTTGAAGGAAACATGCCTTTTGATTTGTAGCGTGACATTCTTGCTTGGAGTCGTATCAAAAATTTAATGCATATTTATGTGTTTTCTCCCTCTGCCTTTAGTCTGAGTCTGTGTCTGTGTGTGTGTTTGTGTGTGTGTGTGTGTGTGTGTGTGAGAGAGAGAGAGAGAAAGCAGACAGTCACTGTGCATGGCTTTTGGATAAAACTGTAAGGTTAGGACTTGTATGAAGACACTGCTATGTCAGCAAGTTGTCATGACAATACCATCATTTCATTGCCTTTTTTCCCTCCTCTTGTCTCTCATACGGGGAAGGTCACATGACTGCACTGGTCTTCACAACACAGGGCTACACAGAGCTGTTCTGTCCTTTATCTAACAGCGGCAGCCGCATGGATCATCTATCATATCGCTGTCACCTGCGGTTACACTCCCCCAAGGTTTTCAGGTATTGAGCTGAACTCTACAGTGCAGCAAATCAGAGCATTCAAGTCCCTGCTGACGTATCGCATAAAGTGGATGTTTCTGAATAAAGTATCCCATTCCATTAAAAAAAAAAAATATTGTCACAGACGTTGATGCTACATAAATCAGAGTGCCGTGGCTTTTGTGTCATATTGAGGAGATGGTGTGATGGTTTTTTTAATTTTTTTATTAAGCAATTAGATATTGCTTTTCATTAGAGGTCCAAACTCAAAAAATGGGAAATTTCTGACCTGTGTTTGGATGGATGAAACCTTTGGGAATATTGTGGTTGTGCATATTGGTACAGTTTTCTCTTTTGGGTCACTACATATCCCTTCCTGATTTCCAAGCATATATCAGATGATCATTACCAGACGATAACAAATAATAGAAAGGCCTTAATGATTGTCATGTGATATGTGTTTATGGGAGAGCAAATTTGCATGTAGATCATTTCTGACATCGAGTTGAAACAGTTGTGTGGATGTGCATCTCTTTTGTTTTAAGTGGGTGGCTTGAAATGAAGCTGCACAAGTGTTGACATATCCTCAGGGGTCTTACAAGCAACATTTCGGTCAAATATGAAAATGCTGTGTATTAAAAGTGTGGCTGGAAGACTTGACATTGTCACATATTCCCCCCCCCCTTCTAAATGGAAATTTGAAAGTAGGTAAAGTTGTGCCAGACCTCTGAGAAAGCCTGCTTTCCATTTCAGGTTTGCTTAAAGGCTGACTGAGCTCTGTGAGCTAATATGCAGGTGGAGCAGGACATGATTCACTGAAACACAGTTTTTAGTCAAGGAACCAAAGAAAGATTACAGAGCCAGGCCTCCAACCTCTGCACCCTGCAACACAGGCAGGTGTATTCCAAAAACAAATGAAATTCACATGTCTGCTCAGTGTGACTTAAGTCCGTGTGGACTGAAACGGATAACTACCGCTTCTGTGAATCTCAGCCTCAGCCCTTTTAACCTTGGTGTTTTCTGATAAGTACTGTATGTCCCCCCCCCCTCTGTTTTGTCCAAGTAATTAAATCCAGCCATTTATCTGTGGTGGTTAGTTTGACCAGCTTCGATGGGTTCAGTGTGCTTTATCATCAGGTTTTGTGTTGTCTACTTTCAGTCTGTGCAGCTCAGGCTGAGCCTTCTGGGTGATGGGTGAAGAGAACAGAAGGTCAGCACAGGTTGGACGATGAGGGATTTGGGGGTGGGGGGTGGGGGTGGGCACTGATGCTTCCCTACTGTTATGCAGCCTGAAATTCCTTTCTCAGCGAAGGCAGCTGTGGATGCTGTTAGGTACCTTGATAAGGACAAAAGCCAGCCAAAACAACAGAAGGAGAGATGCAGCAGGCGCTCTGTTTTAAAGCTAGTTTCACCAGTCCTTTCAATTCATTACTCTTCCCCGGCGTCTCGTCGCCATTCATTCCAACAAACTCAGTCAGTGCAGCTCCTGGGAGGAGCTGAGCCCTCACCGAGTGTGGAGGAGGCAAAGCGGAGACAACAGAGCAGAGCTGGTCCCTGAAGGTTAGACATAAGAGGGATGTTGCTGAGCAAGCTTTATCACTCAGTTACACAGCAGGATCAGTCATCACAGACAGCCGCTCCTCTGTTTCTTCATATTCACCCTTTTCAGATATTGTTCCATTTCTGCTCTATCACATCTGTTTTTTCTTTGCCTGCTTTCTTCTCCATGCCGCTTTTTTTTTTTTCAGTGAAATCAGCTTTTGAGTTCTTCCTGTGCCTCGCTTTATTGTGTTTCTCTTTCTAAATTATTACCATCATGCCACCGTTTATTCATCCATCACACAGCAGCTGAAACACTCAAAAAGCGTACCTCCCCCCCTTACCCTTGATGCTGTTGTGCTGCTCCTGCCACCTTCGCATGTGCGTGCACATATAAACTCATGTTTGTGTTTGCTTCAGCTCTGAGTGACATTGAAACCACTTGCCACCGGTGGTGACTGATACATTTGTCCTTGATGAGTTTGGAGCTGTGATGTGACTATCGTTTTCCTATATAAATGTTACATTTTTCTTTTCTTTTCTTTTTTTCTAAATTCACACACCACGACTACTTCTTTCGATGCACACAGAACGTGGTCAGGGTACAATTACTTCACTATATTGAAAGTCAGGCTGATGGGCCACAAAGAAGATTTAGATGCTGCCTTTGTATAACACAAGAGCAGAAAGCCAATAACTTCAGTGGAGAACTCCTAATCCATTACCTCCAGACATGTAGAAAACCATAAAGAGCCTATATTATGTTGTCTTTCACGTGCTGCTGGTGAAGGGCTATTGTATAATTCAAGCTGGCCTATAGGCACCGTGCGTTCTCCATCAGCATGCACCCCCTGCAGTCCGGTGACGTCCGATCCCCATAGCACGTGTGTTGTTTGTGTGTGATGGAGTGCTGCTGCTGTGCCAGCATATTCCTCAGTCCAATTCCTCTGCCCCGGCTCGTCCTTCAGGCTGGATGCGGACCTCTCGTCTCCTCATCCCGACCCGCTGATCCTAAACCATCTCTGTTCGGTGCCAAGTGGGTAGGATAAAGCAACGTGTGAGGCAGAGTTTATAACCCCCTTTGTCCTCCAGTGGGGCAGAAAACTGTTAACATGAAGGATGGAACAGCAAGACTGAGTTACACAATCACCCGTAGGGATAAAATATGGCCATCCCTGTAGGATGGAGTTTGGAGGGCAACCAAAGGACCATACTTGGTGCATAACCTCTGCCTGGTAACTGACTGAGTGCCATGCACCTGGGGAATCGGACTCAAGCACTTTGTATTTGGGGGGAAAAAAAAGTTTTACTACTGCACTCTTAAAATGTCAACCTCAACTGGTCAGCTGTGCATTTCAAGTGCTGCTTCGAGTGGTTGGCATTTAGTTTTGAAACTAGTTTGCCAACACAAACGTTATGTGAGAATAGTGCTTCCAACAACATGATGCATTCAGTGTTAGGGCATTTATAGCTATTGATGGCCTTTGCCAGCAGCATGAATCAAGGCGGGAATCATCTAATCAGTCTGTAGAAGAGGCAGTGTAATTTATAACATCCAACCACGCAGTAAAGGAAGGAGCTGCCATTGACTACATCCGTGGGTGTCTTGACTACATCCATGGGTGTCTTTTAATTGAAGGGGGAGGTTTAAAAAAAAAAAAACACAGTTTAAATGAATCCTACAAAGCACACATGCTGCGCATTTTGTCCAAAGTGATGTGGCAGCCGCTTAATTTGTTGCCAAGCTCTCTTTTCAGCCATTTCTTTATATCTCTGTTCATAGTAGCTGGTTTTAGGAGGGAGTCACTCAACTCCACTCCACCTCCCTCTTTTGAGGACTGAGCCTCTTTGGAGATCTGTCATACAGCTTCATGCTACCCACTTCTGAGATACAGCAAATGCAGCATGATGTTAAGGTGGGTGGAGGTTGGATAGTTTTAATCTGTCTGTAATGTCAACTTCTCACTGAATGACTGATTTTTTGACTGAGATGGCCAAGAGACAGAGTGCGTAACACAACAGAGGTTGTATTGTTCAGGGATTTCTTGAGGTGTTAGTTCAAACACCCAGATAAATACAAAAATCTCAGTAAATTTTACTGTTTCATAATATTGGCCCTTTAAACAGGCAGTGGAGCTCAGTCAACCCTTCTATTACTGCGATATTAAATTTTATTTTGGGGTTTTATTTGCTACTTGTCACCAACGCTCAATTCGCTTGCTCAGATTTTGTGAGACCTTTTTAATTTCATGATGGATAAAATAAGAGAAGTCCTCGTGTCGTCCTTGACACCAGTAAATGATTGTTTATTGTCTCTGGGTGGTAATATCCTGTTACTGTGTGAATGGCTTGACTGCTGCGGTGAATTGACTTTGCAGACAGCAGGATATGAGAAACGGCACAATGAAAGGAGTTAAAAACTTGATATATGAGAAGGAAAGAGATAAAAGAAACAGTAGGTGTGAAAGAGGGATGGAAACCTGTTTTGCAGGGCTTGGAGAACAGAATCCTGTCTAAGCATGTGGATTTATTGAAATGAGACTGTAGCAGGCCTGCAAGTACAGCCCTGTGTACGATTGTCATCTGAATTACATGGAAAAAAAAAAAACCTGTCCTTGCAAGATTTGCGTCATTACCCACGAGATCCCAAAAGCAAGTCTGCAGTCCTTTGCCTTCAGGTTCATGTGCAGTGCATGCTAATGTATTTTCAAATGTGCATTTTAAACATATCTCCAACTCTTTCTTACTGCATGTGAATACTGTATGCATGTGTGTTGGATTTTGGAGAAGTCTGTGTGACTGCCTGCTTGTGCTGTTAGCAGAATTTGTTGAAGGGTGCCTTTGTTCAAGTTAGCAATGATAAAATTTTGATTCAGTAAGGATTTTGGGACATTTTGGCATTCTTATGAGAAAGCATATGTGGTAGCCCACAGAGGAAAGAATGAGCCGTAATTCGTAAAACGTTGGTAACATCATGGTAGAAAAAGATGCAGAAGACCAAAAGTTCTTTAAAGTAATACTGGACTGGGAGCAGAGTTTCCATTCAAGCTTAAGCATACTTATTATCTCGATAAGAGGTGTTTGCATGCATGCATACACTGCTTATGTAATCTGGCTGAGAGGATGCTCCTTTGGTCTCGGGAGAGATTAGACATTTGAATGCGGTTTCGGATAGAAAGCACACCTGCTGCCTCTGCCGCTAAACAGAGATTCTTCCATACCAGCAGCAGCCTCACACAGCTGATGAGGTTTAGTGCTGTCATTCAAGAGAGAAACATTTCAGGGAAAGAAACTGAGGCCTAGAATCATTTTTTTTTTTTGGGTTATGTGAATGTGAGAGATGAGTGGGGGAAGCACACACACACACACACACACACACATACAGGCAAGCAAGTGCTAATCCATCTTCTCAATCACACAAGTTCGTCCACCCAGATTCCCAGCATGCACCAGTGTTCCAGGTGTAATAATAGAAAGTTCAGCCCCTGATTTCAGCTGGTGAATAACTTTGACGTGCGTCTCTGCTGGGTGTCCTCAGAAGATTTTTTTTTCCACTTGTCCATTTGCGGTTATCTAAATTTAATGAGTTTTCCCTCTCTCTGCGGCAAAGTGGTGTAGCATTTGGCTCACCTTGGTGATGGTCTAAGTTCCCCAGAGGGTTAATGTTTTACCCCCCCCACTTGCACTAATGTTTCCCAGCATGCCCTTGGGTCATTGTGAGACCTCTGGAGGTCTCAGTTCATTGTTTAATGACATTTTAGATGCTGTGGGAAATGGCCTCTGGAGTGCTCAAGACTTCCCAGGTGCAGGTGTTTGGAATGAGGTGCATGAGAAATCAGAGGAAATGAAAAGCTCCCTCAGGTCTGATTTAAAAAGTTACATGGAACAGTGGGTCATTAAGAGTGTTAATGAGGAAAGTGGAAAATAATTGTAGGAGTTGACGCTGGGAGTTAATTATGGTTTTGCACTAATTGAAACTTCGGGATGACTGATAATATTTAAAGCAGTTTAAAAAGTTGTCATGGATGTTTCTGATGTTTTCTATGTTTCTCTTTTAGCCATAATGTATGTCATGGGGGCCCTGGGACCTGCAGCTGGTTACCTGCTGGGAGGTGTCCTCATTGGCTTCTACGTCGACCCCAAAACTGTAGTGAACATCGACCAGAATGACCCTCGCTTCATTGGCAACTGGTAAATATGCATGTACACCTGCATGCCAGCCTGTTTCCTTATGTCTGCTCCCTGCATGAGGATCAGTCTTTTCCTTTACAGCACGTCTTGTTCTTTTCTCTCAGGTGGAGCGGATTCCTCCTGTGTGCCATAGCTATGCTTCTGGTGATCTTTCCCATGTTTGGCTTCCCCAAAAAGCTGCCTCCACGGCACAAGAAGAGGAAGAAGAAAAAAATGGGCTCATCGGGAGACGTGTCCAGCGACGATGATGTGAAGAAGGAGAAGTCCAGTAGCAAAGGCCAGAATGTGTCGTCCTCCATGGGCTTTGGAAAAGATATCAAAGGTGAAACATAATCTCACATGTGGATTCTGATTTGTTGCATAGAGGAACTGTAAACTATTGGATTACAGGCTGTTAGTATATCAATCAGTGATGGGGATTAGTAATCTTATCCAGGAACAGAAGCTTTATTGAGATCTTCTTTAAAGGTATTTAGTCTGGATGACCGTGTCAACACAGTTGCCAAATAAAGCACTTTACAGCAGAAAACATTTGGCTCTACCAGCTCAAGTAAATTATTAGTGAACATGGCACCTACATTGCTGCTGGAGCATTTTTGAACTTCTTCCCTGATCCACATATATGAGGAATCTCCCAGTTTTCCCCGGGCAGCTCGGCTGTGCTCTAGTGTTTCCCAGTTTTCCTCTTGTCTCAGTTTTGCTCTTGGTACTCTTTTTAAATGAGCTCCCAGGGGATCGCAGTCACATCTGCACACACAGGATCCGACAGGCTGTGCAGCAAGAGCTAAAAAGCGGTGCTCTTGCTTTCTGTCGCACGCTATAAAATGTGCAAAATGAAACACAGGTTTCGTGATGCTTCTCACTCGTACATCGCTCCTTTTGAGGACAGCCAGAGCAGTCAACAGTGATCCGTTTTGAAGATCCACACAGTGTAAACCATGAACGCGTTGCAGCATTGTCAGGTCAGTGTAAGCTCAGCTGCTGTTTTTTTTTGTCGCTGCTGGATGGTTTGGGCTGTTGTGCAAACTATGTCCAATTTTGCAGACTCAGGTGCTTCAATATGTGGATCTGGGATGTATTTTAGTACTGTATATGTCCTTCAGTTGAGCTATGTGTGCTTCTTTTGCACAAATTCAGCACTTTTTGTGAAAGATATGCTGCAGATCACAAGCAAACGCTGTGAAATGCTAACTCTGAATGTTTTCCTGAATGCACGTCAGGGACAAATTTTAGATCATGGTATGTTCCAGGCCTTGGTCCGCTGCTGCATCAAAGCAGTTTCCCTTGAAAGGTCTGGAGGCATGGAAAAATGACTGCTGACAGCGTGTCAAAACAACGTTTCAATAAGTGATTAATTACCTGGCAGGATTAGAAATGCAGAAACTGTGTTTTCAGCTGGTCTTTTAATACGTTCCACTGAACAAATATGCTGAATCCGTCCTCAACACCTTACTTCAAACCCAAATCAGATGTTCAAAGTGAAGTTTGTCTTAAAATGCGCTTTAAAGATTCAAGTGTAGGTTGCAGCGAAACAATGTTCCACTTTCGTTTTAACGTAAAAACGATCCACATCCCCCTTAGTGTGCCAAGCCCGCGTGAGAAAATACCTTTATCTACATTACACCACTGCAAATATGTATACCATGGCCATCGACGCTCACTAAAGATATGTGCAGAAGTGTGGCACATTGCTCTTATAATTGCTTTTCCTCCTGCAGATGTAGGCAGTTTTATTAAATTCAGACTTTGTTTGCATTACAGGTGATGCCAAGGACAGCAAAAAATGTCAATTTTCAAGGGTCAAACTCACTTCAGTAGTGTGGAAGTGTAACCATAACAAAAGTTTCACATTTTTAAAATGAAACCACACCATTGTGGACGTGGCTTGATGAAGGCCAAGAGCAAGTGTTGCTGGAGTTTTGAGCTCTAATGCAGGCAATGATGCAAAGACTTGGGATTTGTCTTCAGTGTTTGTATACGTAATGAGCCAGGAGCAAACAAAGGAGCAAACAATGAAGCAAAGAGGTGCCACTATGTTATCTTTTTCTATTGATTTCATCTCCACATTAGACCACAACAGCATTTACAAGCCAAATTAGGGTCTGCAATGGATCAACCATTTTTAGTATGGATGTCAGGCATAGCTATAATAAGTTATACTTTTTAGATAATGTAAATGCATTAATTGGATGGAGCTTCGGTTTGGCCTGTATTATTCGGGGGCAGCTCATTTGATGTTTATAAAAGGAAAAGTCAAAGTGATTAGTAATTTGAGAATTTTTTTCTTTTTCTCTTTTGGAGATCATAGCTTTAGTTGGTTTGTGTCCCAGTTGCCGAATGATTCACTTACTGTACTCAAAGTCTGTAACATTACACCGCCGTTCCCATTACAGCTCCATCTGCTCTTACTCATATTTACACCGTCCTCCTCTTATAACCACAGACCCCAATATGATCTTCAGAGACAGATATTTTTAGCTACTGGTCAGGAGATTCTTTTTATAATGTTGTCTGGGAAATTACGGTTGCAAATGCAAGCAATTTGACTCGAGTTACGCTATTGGAATGCAGATCTGAAGAGAAAATGCTTGATTGATGGGTGTAACAAAGAATTACTGGTGAACCTAAAACTAAAATAATTACTTAAAACAGTAATTTGATGGTTAATTAAAGAATTTAATGCTAATCAAGTGAATGTTTCAATAGAGGTATCGTTACTCTACACACTCATTAGTATTAATATATATAAATAAATGCTGAATGAGTTATTCATTAGTTGTCCTTCTGAACTAGAATGGAACACTTTTTTGTGTTCACTTAAAAGCAGAATTTGATGTGCTATACGTCCTCTGAGACCTTTGTTACAGACAAAGCTCAGCATTTGGACTCTCATTATCACAACCACCCTTGACTGACCAGTCACTATAAATGATATACTCTCATGACCTGTCTCAGCAGAAAGAGGTGCATTTTAGACAACCAGATGGATGAAACGCTTTGTTTGAGTCATCAGACTAATTCCAACAAAAAGGCAGGTTTGGCCACAATTGTGAGCTGGTGGTCATTTTGATTGAGAGAGCAGCTGCTGTAGATGACAGCAGGACTTGGCCATCTGTCCCCCCCCTCCAGACAAGATTACCGCCCAGCTCCCAGGAATGAAATAATTAGCATCACTATTTTATTCTTACCTTTGATCTGGGATCACACTGACAGATGCTTCTAATGTTTTCCCACCTACAACACAATCGGTTGAACTGGTGCTGGGACGGCTCTTCCCACATCAAGGCAACGTGTCGCATAGCTGGACTGCCCGGGCTGACAACTTAAGAAACTTAAAAAAAAAAAAAAAAAAAAAGCTAGTAATAACCCATTTCACATTCTTCATGCCTTTACTCTTGCTCATGCTCTGCTTTGATTCATTTGCTTCTGAGCACGTGGTTGTCTTATGACTGTAAAACCAAAATGTTCTCCCCTCAGCTTTGGTGCAAAACTGGGCTCAGATAAACGAGTCGGCCCATCCAAGATTCATGACAGACCACACACAGATACACACCGGCACTTTTGGCAGCACCGGAGCAATTTCTGATACGGGTATCAGAATCTGAACAACACTAATTTTCCTGATAAAATATGTCACAATAAAGTGACTTTACCTTCTCACGGAACAACGTTGCTGTAAACTCCTGATAATATTTTATGATAGACACATTTTCTCCATTATAATAATGACAACAACAATGATAACAATGACATTTATTTGATTTTCAGTCTGCTGCCGGTCTTTTCACGCTGATAAATCTTTCTGTGAACTGTAAATATGAATCAGTTTAGCTCTGCCCTTGTTTATGAATAATTCCTTGAATCCTGGGTTTTTCTCTGTGCTGTTCGACAGCAACCAAGTGCTTTAACTACATGAGTAATTTAAAAAAGCAGCTTGAATGTGAGGTCCCTCCGGACTGTGGGATTCTCATTCTGTCAAACGGCTCGTGAAATTATACACCTCAGCCTTGTCATGATGGAGGAGTTTGTATGCAACACTGATTTTATATCTCTGGCAAGGACATTTAAGGCTTAACTTATCTCACATGGGTGAGACCTATGATTTTATTGGATTAACTGGTCTCCAAAAAGGCATTCCAATAAAGATAAAATACTTATGCTGTTTTAAACTAGATTAACTACTCATTTTTGTTTTACCCCAATGTCAGAGCAGGGATAAGGAGAAGCATGTAAAATACTTGGAAAACTTCTATTGATGCCTCAGACTAGAAAATAGTGAAGCAATTTCATTTAGTCATTTCCTCCGTTTTTAATATTGGTAAGAAAGAGCAATTAACATGAGAGATGGAGGTCACGTTGAGGCCTGAAGGAGCAATAAAAGTTAGAAAGGCAAATAAAAGCACCCTTTTGAGTGCAAATGTTCTTGACATCCGAACAAAACTGATGCAGCTTAAAGCGGGTCCTGTAGACTGAGGTTAAATATAACTTTTAATGAAGGTGTATCACTCATGAAGAAGAATGGATTCAATACCTCAGTACTGGCCAACTCTGGAATTAAACCTCAGATAAAAGTTGACAGTGCAAGGAGGATGACTTCTCCAAAAAAAAAAAAAAAAAGATTAAAAAAAAAATCTAATGCAACCTCAAAATCCACAATGAACTACCACAATATTTCAAATTTCACACTTTCCTGATTTCATCACCTGTAAAGCTCAAATAGTTTAAAGTAGTTGTTAATATATCAGGCCTCCCACCTCCACCACCACCATCATCCCCATCAGGAAACAAGCTACTGCTGTAAAAGGTGAAGCAGGTGAAGTCTGATTCTGCCTGCCAGCAGTAATGTTCATACAGTTGGACCATGTGACGGTGTGAGAGGGCCTTCTGCATTGTGGTGACCACGTCACATGGACACAGCCCTCCAGCTGACATAAAGGACGCATTTGTTCTTTTTATGATAAACCAGGGATGATGGCATTCAGGCTCCATTTGTTTGCGCATGCATCACATATGCACGTGTTTGAGCTGAAAAGTTTCTCAAAGCTCGTGCTATTACGACTACAGGCGGTTAAAAAGACAACGTTAAGCTGTAAGTTCTGCTCAACATTAACCTGAATATGTTCCACGAAGCAAGAATGCTAACTCAAAGTGATACATGGTTGAATATTAATTTACATGTGTTGTTTCAAAGGTTTTGTGCTATTAAAGGTTTTTTGTTATAACTTGTTTTTCTTTTTGTGTGTTACATGAGCTTTGTTTGGCTTGCTAATACTGCTTGCACATAGTTTCATTATTATTTTGGTCATTTTCTTCTTCTGACATCTCATAGGTGGCTAACTCTTTTAATTAAGTGCACAGCAGTAACAAGGAAGTCTGTCTTCTCTTGTGTCCCGTCCCAGATCTTCCCAAGGCTGCGCTGAGGATCCTCAGCAACATGACCTTCCTGTTCGTCAGCCTGTCATACACAGCTGAGTGTGCCATTGTCACTGCCTTTATCACCTTCATTCCCAAGTTTATTGAATCACAGTTTGGCATCCCTGCTTCCAATGCCAGCATCTACACTGGTGAGTCTTCTTTCACATTTGTTTTAAATATGATGGATTATATTTAATGATATTTTTTATAGCTGCCAAGTGCTTGACTCTTTCGTAGATGTGCATATTATTGCAGTACAGAAGAGTCAGCTCTGTGCTTGAGCTACTTTGAGGGAGTGGAACCACCATCATGGATTTGTGGGAGCCTGGGTTGATATTCTGCAGTACTGGTTTGAGTGACACCATCTGTAAAAAGAGATGAGCTCAATAACCACTCCCTTACTTGCATGTAATCTTTCTTTTATTATTTTTTTTTTACCTGATCTTGAAATTGAGAAGTATCTGAAAATGCTAAAGCAAACAGACAAAAAACACGAAACTGTTTAAATTCAAGATAACTGTCTGACCAACTACCCATAAACCCAGAGACATTTAATATGGATTAGGACTATGAGCCATCTGTACTGGTTGCAAAACTCAAAAAAATCTTTTTCTCTCACCTTCTTCATGATTCACGCATGAAAGAAGAGTAATGAGTCACTGAGCCCTGCTGGGTTTCATTCAGATATTAACATAAATCCCCTCACTATAAAACAAAAGTTCCATTTCACTACAGGAGACAGCGTTATCATAGTGTGGATACACACCCACAAACACACCGTCTACTGCTGTGCCTGAAAATTTGTGCACCACATACAATATGTAAGGTGCACAAAGAGCCTCTAATCCTTCATTTGTGTCTGAGCCAGTTTTGCTAATGCACAACTAATCTGCTAGCAGGATTATTACCGTAAGGAGTGATTGAAAACTCAATTATGGCTCTGAAAGCAAACCAGTACATGTGCTTGTATTTGTATTTGTGGTTTCTAAGTATTCTGCCAGCTAACATATGGTTGCTTCAAGACACACACACACACACCACACACACCACACACACACCTCACACTGCCATTGCCTCATCTCATCTGCCTGTTGCCAGGATACAAAGGGTAAGGGCAAAGGGATGGTACAGTTGCTATGACTACCCAAATGCTGCCGTGTTGCTAGGACGTGGTGGTGGTTGGAGACGAAGAGGAGAAAAAGGTGCTCCTGTTGACAGAGCACAGTGCATCCTGGGGGAACCAGGTGGACTGACAGACTCTGGCATTTCACTGATAATTGAAATAAGCTGTTACATTATTCTTTGGAACCGATGAGGCTGCATACGTTTGATATCATTTTATCAAATCTTAATCCACTTTATTTAAATTTAATTTAAGGTTAGCTTTAGACAGATTAAGCACCAGAAGCCTTTGAGAACACAATTTTGAAAGTGATGTTTAGAGAATCGTGTTAACGCTCAGAGACAGACAGACAGACAGCCCTGCTGAGTCTGTATCATGTCTGGTTAAAATGTTGCCACTTATACATGTTTATTTCGATGTAGCTGCAGAAATAGAACTGTAACATATCACACACGCCTCCCTCAGTTGCTTTGTGCTTCCTTCTCGTTTTTCAGACTTCCCCACTTTGAAGGAGTTCTGTGTCTCAACCAGCATTCTTTGCAAAAATGCTCGTTATACTCTATCGTTTTTCTTACATTTCTTTTGTATGTTTAAAATCTTCCTCTTTAGTGTTTGTACAACACTTTCAGACAAGCGCTGTGTCTTTGATCAGGTTTGATCAGGTGACCCTGCGGATTTTTGCAACAGCAATCACAGTAGATCGGATCAAGCAAAGTTTATTAATCACTTTTGGCACAGTACCGCACTGCAGCAGTCACATTAACAGACAAACTTGTACAATGCTATTAGCTCTTCAAAGGACTCTGACAGATAGCTGTCTATACTTTCCTAACCCGTGTTTTTACCTACAATAAGTAGCTACACCACCAAATCATATTTTTTTCTAAACATTTGTGCCAAATGAAGAATGGCCGTTGCTTTGGACTGATCAATGAAGGTGACACTCCCTCCCTCACCATCCTCAACAACACAGTGTCTACTGTGGACACTTTCAGGTTTCTGAGATCCACAGGTTTCCCCGGATCTGAAGTGGACCTCACACATATATGCTGTCCATTAGAAGGCCCAGCAGTGGTTGTTTTTTTCTGAGGCAGCTCAGGAGGTTTAACCTACCTCAGGAGCTGCTGATCACCTTCTACTCTGCCATCATCCAGTCTGTCCTGTGCACTTCCATCACTCTCTGGTTTGGATTGGCCACCAAACAGGACAGGTACAGACAGCAACGGACGGTAAAGTCTGCAGAAAAAATAACTGGGGCCTTTCCCCTCCATCCCAGGACCTTTACCGGTCCAGGATCAGGAAACGGGCAGTGAACATCTCCGCGTACCCTTCACACTCTGCACACAAACTATTCAAACATGTCCCATCTGGGAGGCACTACAGAGCACTGTGCTGCAAAACCACCTGTCACAGGAGGCAGTTTCTTCCCCCGACCCCCAAATTGTCTCCTGCCTGTAAATATTGGTTCCATCTTACATAGTGTACATATATTTTTGAATGCTCTAGCTTTAATGTTGTTCATATATTTATTTTTTAATTTTTTTACATTAACACTGTTCAATAAGGGTAAACATGTAGAAAGTACTTATATCCACCGCTGCTACTGTTTATCCAGCTGTTATACTGATTGGGCGTGATCTTGTGAGAAAACTTTGGATCTATGAAGACTTTAGTCTCATAGCTCACTTGCTATACTGTCCAGTCTCTTACAAATATCACATACACACTTTTGCTTTCTCCATTGCTTTTTCAGTCATGTCTCAATGAAGCATGAAGAATTTTTACAGAAAAGTAACCCGATATCTGAAACAATGCCATGACTTTAACAGCCCGAGGAAGCCATTAATGTTCGGTATCATATGTCTGAAAAAGCTGTAATGCATCCACACTCACACACATTTATTAGATAACTTTGAATAGTCCTTCACTTTAATTTTAGCAAAACTATTAATCCAGATAAAATGCTTCAATCTTTCATGCACTATTTAATACTTGTTGTAATGCGTGTTACTGTGAATATATCTGGTTTTACCGTACAAATGTTTAATCTCAGAGAAAGCACACGGCTTTAGCATAAAACATGCACTTCCAAGATGATAACATGCTATAATCTGTTTCCTGAGCAGGCTCTGCCTTTATCTGCATCTGTTTTACACACAAACACGAACATGAGACACAGATACAAGCAGAAGCTAGACCACTTTTTTTTTCTTTTTTTCCAGTACTTTTATAATTTCTCTGCTGATGCTCTCTGATGAGCCTTCGCCCCGTCTGACTGACCTCATCTCACTCATTACATGGCTGTGAGAGCCTGTGGCCAAATTCAGCTGCCATGTGCAGCCACCCCGGGCCATAAGTCCTGCATCACACTTAACACTCAGTCCGTTCAGCTAGTGGCATTGCCTTTTTTCATGCTGTCAGTTTTATTGTCTTAAGTGGATGGAGAGCACGTGTCTCACTGGCTTGGTTACACTGATACCGCAAAGCTTATTCTGGTCTCCTTCTTTTTATGAACTCATATTTTCTAAGTTTAAAGGGGGAAATCCTCAGTGTTTCATATAAAAACATGACAAGCTCACATGGTTTTCATGTGAGTTTGCTTGATTTAAATCACTGAAGTTCAGAGGATTATTACACTTACGTGTTGATGCTCCACAGTGATTAGTTTAGTGTTAATATGACACAGTTGAATGGCGCGTTTCTGTGCCTCCTCACCAGTTTATCTCTTCTGTTGTCGCACAGGTGTGATCATCGTACCCAGTGCTGGGGTGGGCATCGTACTGGGGGGCTACATCATCAAGAAACTGAAGCTTGGGGCAAGAGAGTCAGCCAAGCTGGCCATGATCTGCAGCGGTGTGTCTCTGCTCTGCTTTTCCACGCTCTTCATTGTGGGCTGCGAGAGCATCAATCTGGGCGGCATCAACATACCCTACACCAACAGGTGAGGACAAATACACAGATGCTAGACCGACTCTCATAACAAATCCTAAACTAGTACAGTTTAAACTGGGGCTTTTCCCCTATGTTTTATTTCGATAAAAGAACAGCACCACATTGGACACACAAGGACGTCTTAGAGCCTGTGCGACATACACTATATGAGTCATTTTGTGGATGAGTTGCAAAAGATGTATCTGACATGGGGTGTAAGCTCAAGATACTGTCTCCGTTCCCATCATCCTCATGTGTGAGAGTGAGAATGATTAATTAGCAATACTGGCATCTGCTCTCATGGCTCTGGTGAATCATTTTGCCACCTCTATTTCTGAAACTGCTGCTTAACACCACATCAGCAACCAGCTGCAGAATTAACAGTCAGTCATCCGGTGTGTCAGCCCTGCAGTCAGAGAAACACGGAGCTGTTTGGCACACGAGCGCACTCGCAACAGACACACGAAGGCACCATCCACCCACTGACCTTGGATGATGCAAAAGATCCAACGTTCTGACTACTTGTCACACATCTACCGTCACCTCCCCTCACATCTTGCTGTTTTCAGAAAACTGTCGCAGAGGGACTGAATTCTCCATTTTCAAAGAAAGTGAGAATATTCATCTTGTGAAACCAACCCTGTACTTGCACGGCTGCGACCCAGTGTGCAGATTCAACATTTCAGTATTGAAACCAGCGATATGATTTGAAAGTTGCAAGATTGTGAGATGATAATTATAAGCCTGTTTCCATTAGCAGGTAAATTGTAGGGGTGTTGAATGTGCTGAATGAATATGCTGTGGGCAGGAAATGATGTTGTTCAGCTGTCTCAAGGTCCTCTTTGAATACAAATTGTCTCTTCTCATTCATCTCCACCATGCAGTGTACCGCTATGCAAAGAACAAAAATGCAACAAAATCCTCAGCTTTTTCAACGCTGATCTCATGGTTTCCATTTCTTCTTCTTCTTTTTTTATTTATTGGCAACTAAAGTGGTGCACTACTGCCACCAGATGGTATGGAATAGTAGTTGGCTTCGTCAGTAGATTTTAACCAGCTCCGTCACTGTAAATGGACACACGATGGCTGTAAAGGACCAAGGAAGGGGGTTGGTTCCAAGTTTAAAGTTCCAGCCTCCGAGGTTTTACCATGGACCCTCGCTAATAGAATTTTAGCTAATTAATGTCTGCTGTCTTCAGGTTCTCCGGTTGCACCGCATCAAAACATTCATGCTTCTCCTCTGAAGATTTTCTCTGAAAGTCAGTGTCAGTGACGCAGTTCATCAAAGCATCCACAAGTTCAACTTGGAACACTATGCAAAGACAAAAACACATCTCTATAAGGTCCAGCAGCCATGCTGTCTTCTGGGAGTGGTGTTTCGAAGAGGCGGATCTCATTTTGAAACAAATGAGGGGAAGTGGAAAATGCTGGTTATCAGTTTGCAGTGTTTAAAAAAATGAAATACAAATACATAACATAGGTTTAAATTTGAAAAATTAAAACAGTTATGTTCTATACAAATGAACACGCCCCAACTTCAGCACACCTCCACACAATTACATGGGCACTTATATCTACACAGAGAAGAGGGTGCATGAGGTTTGAACTGATGGCTAGGTTTTTATTCTTGCCGTCATACCCTTAAATCCTCACCCTCTGCTCAATTGTTGCAGCCCATAAACATCCTAAACACAACAAAGTGAGAAAAAAACAACGGACCCATCAACAGAGCTGGATGGCCACAGAGAAATATGTAATAAAATGTAAACATCATGATCTGTGATATCAATTCTGATATTATGTTCTGGCCATGGATCTTCTATCTAACTGGGTTTCTCCTGTGTGTCGCCCTTCATGGGCGCCTGCAAGTTGTTATCCCTCATATCTTGTGTCTAGTATATCCCAGCCTTCTGTTTAAATCACTTGCTTTACAGATATTCTTGGTCATTCCTGCATTGCCTGCTGAGATCTGAGCCCTCTTGCATGCAAATGGAGAATAAATTCACTGTATTCTAGTCAATAGCCAGGTCTTAAGTTTATTCTCAGTCTTACTCAGATCCTTTAGTCTTCTAGTGGTTTGAACAGAGATCATACAAATCTGCCACAACAAAACATAGTGCACACACTCCTACTGGGTAATAAGACATTATAATTAAAGGATTAGTTCTCTGTGTCCATATGCGTTATTTCTTTTAAGGAATATTCTGCTTGGTGTGCATACAATTCAGAATCCAATATCATAGGCATTTTTTGCATGTGAAAACACCATTCATTGTCAATAATTCATACACGAGTGAAGGCATTGATTAAATCAGCATAACAATGTGTACAACAGTTGTAGTATTCTACATTGTAGACTCTAGGTTTTCATTTTTATTTGTCACTGACTGAAAACGTGGTTCATTATGATATGAAAAACTCTCCAAATGAGAGTCAGAGCTCTTTGTGAAAACAGCTAATCACAAGCACTAACTAATATAATCCAGATGGTTATTTGCCAAATAGCCCGTGTGCTCTTAAAAATCCGATACTTGCTGGTAGTCTTTGCTTGAGATGGTGTTTATAGAGCGGTCAGAAAGACTGTGTGAGCTGGTGGGGGGCCTCATTATGAACAGCACTGGCACCCACATGTGGAATGTTAAGCCCAAACCTCCTCATGTGTCTGCGCTCTCGTCTAGATGTGGCTCTGGTTTGCTGTTAGTCTGATAAGAGAGGTCCTAGCCAAGAGGCACATCAGGTTATGTAATGTTCTTAAATACTGCAACACTGTGCACGGTCATCTGTAGGGATGGTAGCCTTAATTTAAAGGCATGCATCTCTGTGGTCTCTGTTTAAAGACTTTTATTCCTCTTAGCCTGTTGGGTCGTTTGCTGTCATTTTTCCCTGTCTAGTGTCTGCGGTGTTAAACCAGATTAAGCCACTCACGCTCTTGGCTCTGTGCTGTTGTTGTTGTTGTGTGCAGCTTGCACACAGTGACACAACATCTGGAGGGCTCAGTAAAGGCCAGGGTTTAGCCTGGAAAAGGACACGTGCAGCCTGTCCTGTGAGTTGAGTGGGAACTATGCCATTTTACATGAATACGAATACGCAGCAGTCTCTCCATCTCTCACACACGCAAGTGTTAGGAATGGGCCGCTGCTATGTTAAACGTGCTTCCCCGGTGATGGATTATATAAAAATCTAAATGATCACTTTTTGGTCTTGTGAAAAATAATGGTCCACTGATTTAAGAGCCAGATTTAAAAAAAAAAAAAAAAAGTGTCTCCCCTCTTTTCTTTTGTTTTTACTAGCTTTTATAACACGCTTTCACACTGCATTCTCCAAACAACGGGTCATTAAAAATGCTGGTCATGTATAAAAACAAACATTATAAGCAATGACAATAGTAATCATTTTAATACATAAAGAAAACAGTGTGACACTCGGTTGTTATGGTTGGGGCCTGTCTCCGTCTGTTCCGCTGGGCTCAGAGAAGAGCTTCCCATAGAAAACCCAGCCTTCGCTTCACTGCTCCTGGTTCTGATGAAGCCAACGTCCTGTCTGGCTTAGGGCAACTATTCCCACACTGCCCAAAGAGCCAGCAGAGGTGTTGCCTCCTCAGCCCCTTGTCTCTGCCCTTCTGTTACCAGAACAGCCAGTGAAGCAGTTAAAGGAATTATGAGCCACCAATTAATAGTGAGACTCTTAAGACAATCGTAAATAATCTTGGAAAGATTAGAAGCCTCTTTTTCTGTGTGAAACACTTTTGGTTTTGATCGTTGAGATGCATTACAGCTCTACACAGAGAACCATTTTCAGTTTGCTGTGTGTAACACCATTCAAAAAACCAAACAAACAAAACAAAAAAAAACAAATAAGCAGCAGGAGGCATTAGTTTGATGTAAAACGTTTAAGAGGGAGCAGACAGAACCAGTTTTTCTGGTATTAAATGGTGTGCTAGTGTGCTGTGCAACTGAGACTAACCTTGATAAAATGAATGATTAAGAAACAAGAAAATTCTTCCCCAGACTGAAAGTCCCACGCCTCCGGCTCTTACTGATACAGCACTGCTCTGTACACATTATAAAAGGAAGAAACATCCCAAATATGTTTCTTCTGGACACTTTTACTGAAGTCCATCCAGTAAATGTGTATTGTACCATGTTGTATCATGATTATTTCCTGCTCTTGACAATTATTTTCCCACTGTGTCTCTGCAGTCCAACGCTGACCATGACCCACAGGAACCTGACAGGCAGTTGCAATGTGAACTGTGGCTGCAGGATCCACGAGTATGCTCCAGTCTGTGGCTCTGACGGCATCACCTACTTCAATCCCTGCCTGGCTGGATGCAGCACTGTGGGCAATGACAGCACTGGGGTGAGGGCAGTAAAACTCTATTCGCATCCTTACTACACTTCCTTTTTTTTTTTCCTGTCAAAAAGGCAATTTCTGGGATGCACAAATCATTGCTGATATACAAAGCCATTTTTATTCACCCGTCTCAGAAATAATAATGTAAAAGCATAATAAAAAAAATCATCTGATCATAGTATGTATTATTAGGTAAATGCAGATGAATAAAACATGACTTTTTACTGTACCATTATTTATTTAACACAAATTAAGCTAAAAAGGATAAAAGCAATGCGAGCAATGCTACGTACACCTTTTATCTCTGCTTGGATTTAAGAGGCAAGTTGCAGCCAGGTGCTAACAACCATCAGCCCTTGATGAACTGGTCATCAGCAGGGGTGCAGACCTCTATAAAAACAGACATTTTGGTAGTTGGCTCATTTGGAGCGTTCTGGTGTGTGTTAGCACAATGCCAAGAGGGAAAGACACGAGCAGTGATTTTTAGAGAAGCCATTGTTGCTGCAGAGCTACATCTCAGACCGTACAAGTCTCACTAAACATGTTACATGTTAAGGTCCATGACAACACAATTAGTGGAACACTGAACAACTGCAAAAAATGACTTCTGGAAAAATGTCCAATGGACAGATGAAACCAAAGTAGAATTGTTCTAGCACCATGTTTGGCAAAAAACCAAACAAAGGCAGTATTTGAGGAGCAACGCCTCATACCCTCTGTCAAACATGGCAGTTGATGATTTGGGGTTGGATGAATCAAACTGCTCTGTGTACCAGAATATTGGAGAAGCAAATCTACATCTAATGGCTGAAAAAGATTTTGGAATGATGTTGTCATAGTTCAGACTTCATCTCAAATTACATGCTTTGGTGGGACTTCTTGAACTATTTTACTACTTTTTTATCAAATTAAAAAAAGAAAAAAAGTTTGTTCGTTGTTCTTCTGAATTATTTTCCTCATGCAAAATTCTACAACTATCAGATTACTTTTTTGAGTTTTTACAGCTTCCATAAGAACAACATTTAAAGAGGAGGTGCTAAGTTCAGGGAAACTGTCGATGGTTTGGAATTTCAAAGAGACTAGATCTTAGGGTTTCCTTGTGGTTTTATCACAGATCAGGAACTACACCGACTGCGGCTGCGTGCAGAGCAGACAGGTCATCACTCCGTCCTCCGGCAGCCAGGTCAACCAGCTCCAGCTGGTCATTGTCAAAACGTACCTGAACGAGAATGGCTTCGCCACGTCGGGGAAGTGTGACCGCACCTGCAACACGCTCATCCCCTTCCTCATCTTCCTCTTCATCGTCACACTCATCACTGCATGTGCCCAGCCCTCCGCCATCATCGTCACACTCAGGTAAGGGGCCACGTCGTTGTCAGTTTAATCATCTCTCTTCAGCACGTTGGCTTCATATTTTGTTCTATTTGTCTTCCCTTAGGTCTGTTGATGAACAAGAGAGGCCTTTTGCTCTGGGAATGCAGTTTGTTTTGCTCCGAACTCTTGGTATGTACCGGATAATTACATGTCAGACCGCCTCCTGCATTATCCCAAGCTTCAGAGAGCACAGCAGGAGTCATTTAGAGAAATATAATACATTTGAAATTAATTTCACTAAGTAGGCTCTAAAAAGCCCCATGGGCAGTTCCAAGAGGCTGCACACAACATGCACTCAAGATGGTCTTTTATTCTCCAGCATAGTAACTTTTTAGAGTGCTGAAATGAACTTCTGTGACCCTGTGTGTTGGTACATTTAGAAAACCCCTCAGGGTGAGCAAATGTGCCGTAACATGCCTCTGATCACCTGGGTATTGCTGTGTGAGCATAAAGCTGCCACATCACAGCTCATAAACTGGTGCACAAGGACACATGGGTGAAGTATCTGTAATTGTGTGGTCATGAAATTAACAGAAGAAGAAGTATTATTTAACGTACATACAGCTGTTGGAGTACTCCTGATCCCTTCAGTTGACAGCGTCCTATGGAGTAGTTATTGTGGAGACTCTTGATCAATATGAAGATAAATAGCGCCACTTAGTGGAAGATGAGCTGTACTGCAGCACATCGTTACCATCATTATTATTATTATTATTATTATTATTATTAATATTGTTTTGTTTTTTTTGATCTAGTAAGCATGCATGTCGACTTTGAATTTTACAATTTTTCTTTTGTAAAGATTTTATATTTGTCTTTTATACACACTTAGATCAAGTCATTTTTCTTCAATAATGTCTTTTTTGATTTTCATAGCTTTTTCTTTAAAAGCTGAAGCATTTGTCTGTTGAGGCTTAAAAAAAAAAAAAAAAAAAGAAAAGAAAACACAATCGTCAAGTTGAAGCTTTGAGGGGACTAAAGGCTCAAGGCTCCTTGAGGTTGATGTGTAATTAGATTTGACGGAGTGGCAGCAACATAAGCAAATGGTTCCTGAGTGGAAATGGAAATAAATAGCAATTTCTTTGCTTCATTTACTTCAAATTGTTAGAATTGCAAACACTTAAATGGGTATTCTAAATTGGAAAGTGGCGTGCACATGTTTTCCAGACCTCATGTTTGGCATGTTTCCATTTCAACGTGGTTCACTGTAAACCAGCTGTGGGTCGGTGTGCAGGAGGAGAGTGAGACAAATAGAAGGTGTTGTTAACCAGATTTGAAGTCGTTACTTACTCGCTGTGTCTGCTTCCCCAGCCTACATCCCCACGCCCATCTACTTCGGTGCTGTGATTGACACGACCTGCATGCTCTGGCAGCAGGACTGCGGCGTGCACGGCTCCTGCTGGGAGTACGACGTTACCTCGTTCCGCTTCGTCTACTTCGGCCTGGCCGCCAGCCTGAAGTTCGTTGGCTTCGTCTTCATCTTCCTCACCTGGTACTCGATAAAGCACAAGGAGGCGCAGGCTGAGCGCTGGCGCCAGCACCTGCCTCCGTTGGGCACCGTCAGTGAGCTCATCTGCCACGCCGGCGGCCACAAAAGCCACGCTCGCACCCGCTCCTGCCCCGTGTTCATCCCGCCTCGGCCCGAGCCGCCCGCCGCCCTACTGCTCAACCGCGGACACAGCAGCCTCAGCTGCCCGGGAAACGCCCTCAAAGCAATAACTCCCCCCATCCTGCTGCCACATCACCACCGAGGCTCCGCTCACGTCTGAAAAGCCTGATAGGCTCCTCATTGGGGTTCATTGTGACACGTGCCTTCCTGTTTGTGTTGCTGCACAACAATGGTGTCTGCTTTACACTTATCAGGCACCAGACTAACAGGCAGAGACACGAGTGCGCCCGCCATACCTAAAGGGCTGCTAATTGTTTATGGTAACAGGAGATGCAAATATGTTTTACTCAGAGCATATCATCAGCTGCAGCCACACTCCACGCCACAGTTTGGACGATGTAAGAACATCACATGGTGCTACTGTTAATGGGCAGGGCATTATAACCTCTGTACAGACAGATGAGTCATCAACATGGCGTCTAAAGCACAACAGACAAACCTGTACTATGCAAAGTTCAATGTACAGCTCCTTCCCTCTCAGTACTGTACAGCTCCTTCTGCATTCCACCTGTGTACCTCCTCCTTCACTGCGCAAAAAACAGACCTGTGTCGGGCGTTCGAGACATTCTCTCGTCTGCATCTTCAGATGTAACAAAATAGATTTTTTTTTTTTTTCAATCCCCTCCTCTCATTTTCCTTGCATTTCTTTCCCCCTCAACAGTGCCTCTTCGGCTGTTTTGGCCAGTCAAGAAACAATGCTAGCCATCAGGGTTAACGCTAGCTACTGAAAAGCCAGTCACTGCGACAAAACTCTGCTTTGCTGCCCTCATCTTTTGTTGTTGCAAACAGCTGACACAGATTATGAGTTATGAACATTTCTCACCTGTGCCAAGGGGGGCCACGTAGCTTAAACGCAGAAAATGGTACAATGTCGGTGTGCAAGAAAGCTGTGTAGTCTTGCATCCTGGGATTTTATTGGAAGGTTAACAGTGAATTGGGTGGCAATCTCTGAACATGTGCTAAAGCTACTGTAAGTCCTGAAGATGTGAAAGTAGGTTTGAAAATGTGGCACAATTATGGTTTTCTTTCACCTAGTTAAAAAAAACAAACAAAACAAAAGAAAAAAAACTGATGAAAATGCATCATTTTGGCTTTGTATTGTGATGGCTTCTCCATTCTAATGGTCATCAGATGTACATAGTAGTAATTTAGCAGACTAGAGTTTTAAAGAAAGTGCAGCGAGCATAACCTTATTTATCAGCTAGAAGAGTTTAATGAAGATTCAGTTCTTGGGTGTTTGGGGCCATCTCGTGGACTTGGAGGAGGTTGCGTGAAGGCCAGTGAATGTTGCCGTCTGTCAGACCTACTGTACTATGAAATTATTAAAACACTACTCTAAATCAAGCACTTCAATTTCCCAAAGATTTAACTTAAGAGGGAAAACCAATGATCTGCTATATAATGTTGAGTGTGTGTGAATGTATGTGTGTGTGTGTGTTTTTTTTTTTTTAACACAAGCATTGTGAATGAGTTTGATGGTGTGCTGGTTTTGGTGGAAGCCCATGTTCAAACTCCTCAGACGAGCCTGAACTGTCAACAGATTTCAGAAGTATAAAATTTGCTTTAATGCTGGGCTCATGTTCTACTTGTTTCTTATAGTAAGTTTTTTTGTCCTTTTGAACAGGAAATGTAACTTCTGTAAAGGAATGAAAGACAATGAGGCCTTTTTTTCTTTCTTATAATCAGAAATAGTAATTACAGAAAGTAAAATATGACATGTTTTGAAAACCAAAATTGAAGGAGTATGTTTTCTTTTGTGCGGGCGGGGTAAATATTTAATAGAATAGGGGAATTTTGATCATTACACATTCCATTGTTTAAAGTTTGCAAAGAAAGAAGCAATTGTGTACAATGAACCAATTTTTAAAGTTAAAGGATCTGGCCCAGAGTCATGGCACTCCATGCAGATCATGCATTGGTTAATTTTAATAGTTAGTATCTGAAACTAAATATTCATAAGTGGTGATCATGTAAATACTGAGAAGCAAATGAAGCATATTATAGAGCTCACACGTACAAGTATATTTATGAACTTACCCATGACATTGTCTTTAAAAATCTGAATTAAAGCTACAAAAATACAAAACAGTGAGTTTGTGTGGCAGTGTGGCTGAACAGTACCATCCATCGGGAGAAGAGTTATCATGGTGGGAGCAAGTTGGGTTAATTATATTCAATCTAATTACAAAATGAAGTAAATTTGGATGAAGTTGATTTTATTCTATTCCAGAAAAAAAGTTCAAACATGACTTGACCTTAATTATAGTTCCACATTACACAACTGCAATTCCTCTGTTCTAATCCTAAACATTTTGGAGGAGTTAATCATAAAACTGTCAACAGTAATCAGGCACAAACTGAACCAGGTGTCATCAACACAGAGAGGAAGAGAAGAGCATCATCCCGTGATGCCACACAGGTCAGATGGAGCATCAAAATGTCTAAATTCCTACCGGCACAGATGACTAAACACCAACTGTAAAGTTGGCTTTAACACATCCTCTCTTCAACATTTGAGCTGAACAGAACCGAAGCTATACTGAGAAAGCTGGGCTCTTGTTGCTTTGTGTCCCTCAGGAAAAAAAAAAAAAAAAGTCTGTTTGTGAACACTTGGTTAACTGATGCCTTGAATTCTTGTTATTGTTCATTAAAGACTTAGAAGTCAACTTGTCTGAGTTGTTGCAAATGATGCTTCACAGATGTGTGGTGGATCAAGGTTTGAGGTTGAAAGGCTTTATTTCTCTTAACAGCGTCATGGATTTCCTGAAACCAGAGTTGTAACACTTTAGCTCACACATTTAGGAAAGAATAAAGAGTTTTTTTGGAACTAGTTTAAAACCAAAAGATGCTGACAGACATTTTTCAGTGAACTTGCAATACTTTAAGCAATCTCTACAGACCATTGTATTTATTATACTGTCAGACAAAACTGTGTGTGACTGAAATGTATTGGCCAAGTGCAGCATTATACTCTGGATTATCAAAGTACGACATCAAACGCCACATTATTAATTGGCAACCTCTGAAACAGTTTTAGACGACGAACATTTTCCAACCCTGTCGGTGATTAATCATGGGAAAATGCTTACACAAGTCAGGATGATTAACGTTAAAATGAAAGGCTGTGAATTGTGACAGATTGCAAAGTCAGAGCTGTTGCAGCTTTGCAACTAAGTAGTAAAAAAGAAGAAAAAGTGCACTGGCAAGAAAAAGAAACGGCGAAGCTAGGCAGTTACTTTGCTTGTGTAGAACGTAGGTGGATTTGCTGCGTATTCAGGTAACGCCGGGCCGTTGGTACGACATCCAACCTATAATGACTGTTTTCATGATTGTCTGAACTTATTACCAAGATGATGAAACAACATGCTAAAAAGGAAACTTTTCAGAGGTTACAATCCAGTTTTTTGTCTTAGAAGAAAAGTAAAAAAAACAGTTTAATGATGGAAATATTTGCAGAGGAGGCAGACGAGGGTCACAATGTGGGAAAGTTCAAAAAGTGCATTTGGCCTTCTCGTGGTGTTTTCTGTCACTATGCAGGTTTGTTTAGAGAACACAAAATACCTCAATAATGCTCATCCATTCAGCTGTTGAGATGGTCTCACCGTTTTCATTTAAAAACAACAACAACAACAAAAAAAGACATCAATATTCAATGCATCTGCATGGAATTCATTTTCAATCCCAATTTAAGTTTAGCTGCATCGAGGCTTTTTCTTTTCTAGATATATACATATTTGAAAAAAGAAAAAAAAATACTGTTTACTAATAAATGTAGGCACCAATTTAGGAAAAAAAAATATACATATATAAAGAATAAATTTAATACTCATCATACAACTGACTGACTGAGGTGGCATTACTCGCCATTGCTCTTGGCAAGCTCTCCTAATCACAGTGTCACTATGGCGACCAGAGGCTCAATGGTTGGCTGGCCTGAGCGTTCGTCTACCTCAGAGGGTCTGATTGGAGGGTTGAGGCAGAGAGCCGCTGCCCTCATAGTCCAAGCTGAGAGGCAGAGCTGACTGAGGCAGCGCTTTTAGTGCCACCCCGACACTTTCGGAGGTGCTAGTCTGTGCGGTGGTGGGGGGGGTCCCAGTGGTGCTGGCGTGCACCTTTGGCCTCTGAGTCTGTGAGAAGAAGGGGAGAAAGCCTTGGGCCTGGAAAATGTCCTCCTCTTCTTCAGGGTCCAGGCCAGGACTGGGCCGACCCTGTGGGCTGGCGGCCCCCCGGTGGCTTGGAGAGAGTTCTCGCTGGGCCTGCAGGCTGTAGTGAGTATGCAGGAGGCTGCCGTGTCGCGTCTCCAGCTCCGTCAGCCCATTCCCGCTGAACATTTCTCCCTCTAACTCCTCCAGCTGCTGCGCCCACCCATCGCTTCGGAAGATGACCTCATCTCTGCCTGGACCTGACGTCACCAGCGACGCTGACATTAAGGACCCCCTGAGACTGTTAGCAACGCTCTCAGGAAGGTCGTTTAGAATGGATTCAAGGTTCCTCTCATGTTTGGGTGGTGCTGATGGCGTTCTGTTGGGGGCGGGGGTGGTGAGGTGAGTATCTGCGGCTGCGCCTGGCCAGTCGTCGCTGGCGGAGGCCAGCTCTTCTCCGCTGCCCTCTTCAAGGCTTCCACCCCCGGCCCCAGAGCCCAGCTCTGGCAGGGTGGAGTCGTCAAGCTTTCGGGTTTGGTTGAATTTGTTCAAAACGTGTCGCAGTGCAAACATTTTATCTACGTCCTTCTGGTAGTTGGCCCAGTTGTCTGGGCTGGGGCTGTAGTCAGGCCTACATTCATACAGGCTTTCGTTTATGCTATACAAATCCTCCAGTTCCTGCCAGTTCACCTCCTCATCTGTCAAGTTGGGGAGCTTAACCTTGTCGTCCTTCCCATGCTGGCTGTGTGCTGCCAAAAAAAAAAAAAAACAGAAGACTTTAGGGATCTGGAGTTTAAAGAACAAGAAGCTCTTTTCAAGTTTACTCAGGCAGCATGCAGTCAGGCCCAGCTTCCGGTTCTCACTACAGCAGCCAATGGCATGAGGTCTGCGGCCCCGGGCGTGTACGCTCACAACACACACACACACACACTTCAAAGCAGCACTAAATAAACACAGCACTCACACTAAGCTCAAGCAATGAGTAGTGCAAACATGCTGCCTTTTTTGCTAAATCACTTTAAAAAGATTTGCTGAAAGGAAAAATATTGAATGATCCATCATAACAGACTAAGCTGCACAGGAAGTGTATGATAGCATAGTTGCAAAGTCAGGCAACCTGGAATAGAATAATAAAAAGCAGAAGGAAACAAAAGAAGTGATTACCAAAACAGGTAAACACTCAGAAATTAAATATGAAAATGAGTTTGCCACCGATCCAGAAAAAAAAAAAACAAACCCAAAGGAATTAAAAAAAATATCATCAGGACAAAAGACAATAGAAATAAAAAATGAATGAGAGCTGGGATCAGTTTTATGTAGAGAAGCAACAGGGCCACTTTTGCCTGGTTGTCCTTGCTTTCCTGTTACTACTGCAGCCAAAGAGGATTTTATATGGACTGAGGGACTCACAGGAAGGAGGGGTTCGGTCTCCTCTTTGACCACTTTCGATGCTGCTGTCGCCTGGTAAGCAGGTCCCAGAGAGGTCAAAAGAGCAGAGATCAAATGTGGGGTACAGAGAGTGTCTGTTCTACCTCTATCAAAGACCATGAGTGAAAATGAGAGCTACTCTGAATGTTACACTGCCACAGGATGTGAGGACTCTACTTAATTATGTGGCTGGCATGGAATGTGATGTGATGTTATGAAGGAACAGTTTCACATTTTGGGTGCTAAATTTACTTAATCTTCTTTCAAATAAAGGCAGATGAGATGATTGCTACTTCTTTCATATCTGCAGAGTACATATAAACCTACAGTCAGTGGATGTTAGCTTAACTTAGCAGAACTGTGAGAAGAGACACATGAGGCCTGACTCAGCGCAGAAGCTCGCAAAAATGATTTCAGGAAATCGTTGCGCTGAGCCAAGAAAGTGCAGCACGTGTAAAACTGCAATCTGTTGTTTTTCACTCCTGGGTTTTGTATGGATTTAATAAAGAAGAAACAACATGTTTTTAGTGAGTTTCAGATGTGCTTTCTGGAGGCTAAGCAAACTGTTTCTTGGCTCTATCGCACAAAGGAGAAAAAGACGTATCAATCATCTCGTAAGCCTGTTCCCCAAAGTGTCAACCTATTCCTTAAACTGTAATGTAATGATACATGAGGTGGATGATGTAGCATCATGCATTGTCATTCACGTGCGGTTTGATGCTTGGATTGGTCTCAGATAAACACGTATGCAGCACCCCTCTGAAATAATTTGGATTATTCTCTTTACATAGCCATGCTATGCTATGAACAGGATCAACTCTGATGTGTACTTGGAACAAACTAATATAAACGTTGCACTCTCAAGCAAAGGTGTGAAAATATTTGGCAAGTAATATAATTTATCAGCAGCTTACAAGTTCAAAATGCTGCAGACACATTATATACAGCAGATATTGATGAGCACAGATTATGTACCTACAGGTGGAATTTAAAGAAAAGGGGGGGGAAAAAAAAATTCTGTTATGATTTGTTAGCGCGTTCCCAGCATGCAGCCACAGATCAAGCGTCAGCACTCCATGGATGGATGTATTAGTGGGAATGAGGCAATTCAGCCCATGCAGGTGTTAAAGAACAAGCCACTGAAGAGGAACAAAACTTGGCAGGTACCTGTGTGGCTCATAGCTTCCTCCATCTTTACCTCCTGATCGGAAAAATAAAAGCAATCGATTGTTAATGGTTTGATTCAAGGGGGTGGGGTTGGGGACAGATCAGTCACTGACGCACTGCTGCTACTCGCTATGGAAAAAAATCAGAATTATTAGATGATTGGGGGAGGAAGAGATTTGGATGTAAAAGAAGGAAAACAGTGAGGAAATGTGAAAACTGAATCGGGATAAGATGGGTTTGATGGGTGGTAAGTTAACCTGGTTTTCACTTTGAGGCAAAATGTACTAAGAGGAATATCCAGTCAGGAGATTTTGAAGTTTAAGTCACACTTCACAAGTAAATGCTCCCTTATCCATTTAATGAGAACAAATCTATTTCTCCACCCAAAAAAAAAAAAAACAAAAACAAACACCAGATGTGGTAACTCAAACAGCTATTTCACTAGTCGAAAGAACTGCTATTGCACTAAAGGAAGGTCAACCAGTGCAACTAAGCAATTTTAGGCTGTTTTGTGATGTGTCACCATGCTTTTGACACGTCCAGCATGCCAGCACTGGCACACAGTTACATTTTCTCAGTGCAGCTTTACCAGCTCCATTACACAGCTTTTAATAATAGACATGAAGGGTTATTTATTGATAGTAGACACTGCAGACATACGTTATCATGACATTATTAATTTACCATCGTCATCACTTGGCAATCGTTTATTAGGATTGATGAACTATGGTTTGGTAGTTAAAGAAATATGGCTCATGAAAGCAGCGATGTAAATAAAATAAATTGCTTCCACTCCAGTGATGACAGCAACCTTAAAATATTGACAGACACGTATTTACTTGTAAATTGGAAGATGGCCCTGGTCTTTTGATACTTAACTAAAACTGAAAACTGAAAAACAAATGGGGGGGGGGAAACCTGGTCTTAAAGAAAAGCCAGAGTGAAGTGATGTTTTGTGTGTTTGTGTACGTCATTGGGAAGAAAACACAAATCTCAGTGATGATTCAGTGACCTCCACCTGAAATTTCTGCACACACACACACACCACTGAATGGATCATCCCCAAACACGTGCAGCATGCAAATATATCTAAACACACACCACCCAGTCTGAAACAGACCCACAGCAGAAGACTTCAGTTAAATCTCTTTAAGTCACATCACGTTTAACAAACTACCCATCAGATCGCAGCTGGTCTCTTAACTCAAATGAATTTCAGTCACTGACTGATGCGTTTAAATCACCAACTCCTCTGCGTGCGGAATCCATTTCAGTCACTGGTGGGATGACAGCTACGTCTACACCCCGCATATCAGTCCACATGTCCAACCACCTCACTATACACTCAAAGACATGAAGGAAGGAGTATTCAGCAGGCTGACGGTCAGTGTTTTTACCTGTGTCCAAGCCTTTAGGGCGAGGGTTACACTGCTTGTACCCCTGACAGCTCCTCATCTCCATGAGCTGGGCATGGAGTGTGTTCAGAATCTCCCGATCCACTGCGAACACTGCGTTGGTCAACTGACAGTCGAACACAAAACACAACAATAGCTTTTATGTCAGATGATATCAGATTTTGTGTCATCAGAAACCTATATGCAGTTTTTCATGGACCAATAATATAACTTTCTGAACCATTCATGACCTTTAAAAATATTCCAAATAGCAGGTATTACTTTGGTATTACAGGTACGGCTACTTAGAAATCAAAGTCTGGAAGTGGCTCACAGGCTAAATGTATTCATGTATGTATTCAAGTTATTTATGATATTAAACTGGCTCTCCTTGGCAGATAAGGAAATCATGTTTTGACAATAGCTACAGAATCAAAACCATTTGTGAACAATTATTTATGGCTTATTAGATCATTATAGTGACAGCAAAATCAAATTCATTGCAGCCAACAAAAATAAATTCCACAAATGTCTTCCAAAAGCCCAATGAAAATTGTTCTAGAGAAACTAAGGAACAATAGACAGCAGGAAAATACGAAGCAACATTGAGTAAGTGGTCAGATCTCCTCCCACCTGGTAGGGGTCACTGTTGAGGTCAAAGTACTCCAGGAAGCCTGTGGAGAACTCGCAGAAGAGGGTGTTGTGGGTCTCGTTGATGGTTCTCAGGCACCAGTAAGTGTTGTTGTTGGAGCTGGTGCATGCACAGAATCCACCCACTAGGAGATAAGTGACATCGTCATTGTTGTGGTGTCTGGGTCGTTTTTACAAAAACACATAAAAGCGAGATGCGGCACGGATTTAGCAAAGTGACCGAAATGGTGTAAAAAGCAAGAAAGCAGGAAGCCTTAACATAGTGACAGACACGGGAATGCTTCTGTCTGCCATGGTGGAGAGTTGAGGAGGCTGAAGTAAATATACTCACGTGTCCAGAAGGGAGCGGTCTGCCAGTGGTCATTGTTATGTGTGAAACAAGTGAGGCCTGGCAGGCTGCAGTCATCGCCTTTCCTCTGCCGCTTCTTCTCCTTCCTTTCCTTCTTTCTCCTGCGGATCTCGTTGTACAGCTGGGCCCTCCCATCCATTTCCTGTGCAGCCTCCCTGTCAGACAGAAACATGACAGAATTTCTTTAAGTGGGATGCAAACATGACATCAGCATCGGCCTCTCCGTTGCCAATAACCGCAGAAATGGATGATGTAGTGGGGACTTCCAGAAAGCATCACCTCCTGCCAGGACATGACGGCCTGTTTACTTTTATGTTTAAATTCTCTTACTATGTCCAATTTTCTCCAGGATGACATTCTAGCCACTGTCCCCTCTCCTTCCCTGCCCGAACACATAACAGGCACCGCTGAAAACAGCTGCTTTGTATTGATATAATCGGTTCCCAGTGTTTCCTGGTGCAAGTTGATCTTTGTGTTTGAAGGACTGAATGATTTCCCCTCTGTTAAATCATTCCATCTTTCCAGGCAACTCAACCACTTCCACATACACATATAAAACAGATTCATGGCCAGACATCTGTTTAGTCAATTAAACTCCGTTCAAGGACTAAAACATTCAAAGAAAATGTATGGATGGCATGACTCTTCAGAAAGCTGGGAGTGTTTAAAGGTCACAAACATGGTCAGCGCGTCCCCCTCCTCACACCCTCTCCCTGGACTGGTCATCATGCAGATGTTGAGCAGCACGTGCACAAATGGTTAAACACCCCAGTGTCTGCACATAATTATGAACCCGTAATTAAAGAGGAAGAGAAACTCACTTAAACGGATGGAGCTGATCATTCCTGTTCTTCAATCTCTCTCCCTTGTTTCTGTGTCCTTTGCCATAAAAGCTGGTTTTACAAACAGATAAAGAGACAATGGACGGTGGAAGGAAACTTTTTTGTCCGTGCACTCCGATACAGTTTGACATTGAGGCCCAAAACGAGCAATAAATGATTTGCATTTGGGTTGTAATAACGCTAAAGAGCGATGCATTTGCGTGATGAAATGTGAGCAACTAACTTCTTTCCACAGTCACACTCGTCTGGTCGTGTCCTCTTCAGATGCCCTCTTACTTCTCGGAGGTTCTTGATTTTATCCTGAAGCGCTTCAATCTAGATAAAGGAAAAATAATCCAGTTATTTGTTGCCCGTTATGGAAAATCATCATGCCCCGCTGATAGAAAAAATATAAATATGAAAAGCACTGAAGAAGTGCATGAAAACAACCTCCTGGTCCACATAGCTCTTATGATCCTTCCAGGCTCTGGACGACTGGTAGATCTCTCTCTCGCAGTGAACACTGTCATTCATCAAGATGTAACATCTGAAATGGATCCAAAAAAAGAAAAAATAGTTATATACTGCTCTTCAGAAATAAATAAATAGAAGTTGTACATTTTCTGTTGAGATATTCTTTACTATTCTAAGCAGGATGGCTTTCTTACTTGTGTGTAACTTTCACAGAGTTCGGGTATCCCACTGCATTGGTATCATCTGCCAGCATTTCCTCTGAACCGTCATCAGACCCTAAGTCAGGGTCGGGATCCTCCGCGTTGAAGTGCCGCTTTGAGATGACGCGGCGGCGGATGGCTGATGTGTCGTCCGCTTGCAGATCGATGTCATAAATCTGACCCTCAAACTCCACGGACAGAGACCTGGCAGGCCTCGTATGGACAAAACGAGGACGATAACCTGTCACGGAACAAGAAACTTGAGTCGCCCAGCATTTATGCAGCTATTTCTTCATTGACTGTGATCATATCTGGACCTTTAAGGACCATTAGATCTTCATATGACAGCTGCATTTTGTCCAAGCACCACTAGAGGGCATCAAATCATTCGAGAAAACAGTTCCTGGGAGTACATAGGAGCATAAAGCAATCAGTACACTTGTTGAAGTTTGGTTCATACAGACATCAGCCTCCCTTTAGAGCATAAATAATCAATTTCATGAAGTCAAGCTTTTATAGACTTTTCTTTTCGAACTGTTAAATAGACATCGATGACAGTGTTATAAGTCAACAAACAGCTGCATAAAAACAGAAACAATGTCAATTCTCAAACTGAAATGATAAAATAACCCCACCCCCCCTACATAAAAAGCCAGTGGTTTATTGTTTAAAATACTATTTTGATGCACATTATTAAATTAGAACCAAGCTTTTGCTCACGTTGGCCTGCTGAGGACGAGAGCTGCCGTTGAGAGCGCCGCTCGGTCTTGGGCAGTTTGTAAAGAGCGTCCTCGCAGTCACACGCCTTATCTCTGTTGTCATAGCTGTTGCGGGGCTTCAGGCTGCGAGCCCTCTTCCTGGAGCCTTCTTTCGAACCGCCTTTACACTTCTGTATCCTCCACTTCCCAGTGATCTCCTCCACACAGTGCCATTTCTGTCAAAAAAAACCAAAGCAGGAATAAATGAGCAAAACAAATATTTTCTCATTAATTTGACAGTGCATGGTAAAAAGAATAAAAAAAAATCAATGTGAAAGTACGTGGTTGGACTGCCTCAAGGACTGCCCTGAAATGATGCAATGTTGCAATGAATATATTTGTAAAATAAGAATTGATTTCAGATTTCATAAGAAAAATCTTCAATGAGTTAAGACATTTCTAAAAGAAAAATGCCTCTGACGGAGGCAGATGTCAGTCTGTGGGAAAGAATGGCATCCAAAAGCAGTTAGCAGCAAAACCAACACTACCATATGAGATGAGGGCCGTCTGCTGTCCGGAAAACAGAGGAAACCCCCATCACTCTCACACTGGGTATGTCTAAGTGCGTCACTAACATAATTGTATAAACATATTTCCACACACTTGCCTGCGTCTTTCACAACATGCATTCCACCAGAAAAAACAATGCTTTGCTAGCTGCTGTGAGTACTGCTGCTGGTTAGGTCCTGCACAAATGGAAAAGATGCATCTGCGGGCTGTGCTGCAGATGATCGGTGCTAAGTGTGGGAACAAGGGCCCAAACAAAGAGGCGTAGGGCAGATCAGGTTTCTTCTGGAGGAGCTCATGGGCCCCGCAGAGCAGTCATGTCAACATTAGACTAGACACAAGGGAGAGACATGCATTGACACTGGAGGATGAAAACAATCTCCGTCTTTCTTTATTCTTCTCCTTTATCCACCCTACTGTGAGCACTTTAACCCATTAAGACCAGACGCAACACGTGTGTATAGTAGCAGCAGAAGAGTAAAAGAAAATGATGCAAAACAAAGGAGGAGCAGACTGGTGAGCAAGTGGTTGGTTTGCTGCCAGACAGTGACTGTTTGAAAACACTTGTGTGGTTTTCAACAAATGTTATTTTAAAGCCATCTAAGCTTGCAATTAAAGATTTATTCTGCAGTATGCATTCCAGTCTTTTTTTTTTTTTTTAGGAGCAGACAACATGACAATGCAAGCTGAAGTGTGCATTGCAAGCCACCAGAAGCCCTTCCATTCACTATATTATATACAGCTGCAATACTGTACCCACACTTCTGAGTTCACCCAAAATTGCTCCATCGCTGCCTTTAATAAGTGATTGTTACATACACACATTTATGTGGTCATAAAATGGATCTGGAATGCATTAGTCAGACCCTTAGAAACTGCCTGTCATTTAACACTACCTGAAATTTGTAACAATTTGTATTTCTCTGGCCTGTCTGCTCCGAGGCCACATACTGTACCATCTGGCTGAAAATTAATGGGCACAGATGAAAAGGAAAGTACCCACAAATTAATGGACCACAAAATGGCGCAAAAGAGACCTATTATAAACCGACTGATGTTCTTGTTGCTGAGCAGAGCTCCTCAGCAGCCGGCATGGAGGTCACTTTTAGAGTGAGAGTTTGTTGTTTGAAAAGGACCGAAAAGGATTTGGAGGTAAATGTCTGTGGAACGTATTTCTGCCGACAGGTGTCTGTAGAGAGAAGAGTTGCAGTTTTGTGCAAGTTCGTGTCTTTTACCTGTCCGGGCTGTTCACATGGTGTCTGGAATTCAGCCTGCTGGCAAGTTTCTCTGACCTTCTTGTACTTGGGAAGGCTGTTAGTGTGTTGAGTGCTCATGGAGTCATCCTTCTTTCTCAGGATCTTTCTGCAAGATACAACATGTGAACAGAAGGAACGCTGTATCAAGAAAATGACTCATTGGAGAGGTCAAAAAAAGGTTGAATTACATCTTCACTGATTTAAACCGTGTCTCTGCCAGCCTTGTGTGCTCTCAGTGAATGGATAAATTCTTGTGTTTGTGTGCGCCTAAGCATCTAGAGATGGAGCTTAGTGCTACTAAACTTAAGTGCAACTGCACCATTTTCCCCTGCCACCGCAAGGTCTTGTTGAGTCTGTGCTTTGGCAAAGCCAAGACCCCTGGTCTTTTCCTCTACCCCAAATTTTCTGCCACCACAAGTGCCTCTAAGAACATTTTGTCCTGAGAACAAAACGATCTTGGAGCCATCTGTGGGCTATGGCGACTGAGAAACTTCCCCGGAGGTCAAAATTGGGCTTTTACTGTGGTTGAGGTCACACTGGAGATAGGAATGCTGAAGTGATGCAACAACTAGCCAGTGGGCAACTGACAAGTGAAAATCACATCATAATTCCAAAAACTGGCTCGATAAAAGGCGTGGAGTTTTCAGTTGTTATATTCTTCACTACTTTTTAGCTTTTTAGAGGCCAGCTTTTTTTTTTTTTTGTAACTGCAGATTCCAGTTTCACACTCACTCGGAAGTAAGAGCTGCTAGAAAACACACCGTAAACACATTTCTGTTATCTACAACTTGGCTGCAGTTCCTGTGGTCCACAGCAGCTCATCTCCTGGCCACTCTGGAACCACAGACACAATGACTACGGCAGCAAGGCACAAAACAACCTGTCCAGCGAAAGAGCAACGCCACTTCTTCGTTTGATTTCTTTGTAGCACCTCAAAGGGAAAACAGCTGACATTCAGCCAACCAGCTTGGCTTTAGTCTCTTGATTTTAGCCTGTGGCGCTTAAAGAGCTAAATGCTGTTGGTGTCTCTCCCTGATAACTAGATTATGTAGCTGATAAGATATTTAAACAACAGTATGTCCCTGCTGTCATTTAGAATTTCATATCCTCTCGAAGGCAATAGTGAAAGGTCATGGGAGCATAATACATGACTGATGAGAGACCTGCACAAGCTAACATTAACTACAATAGATGTGGATGCTTTTATGTCACCCGAAGCATCACACAGACCAGCTCCTCACTTGTTGGAGGCTGATCTGACCGTCGCAGCAGAGGTAACTAGAGCCTCTTTTAAACACTGAAGTGCGTGTTTGCAGGAGCACACACACGTGAGGAAAAGTGCAAGGAAACATGTGACATGCTGCTTGCAAATTCTAGCATCGCTGTGTTTTTAAGTTCTTGAATTTAATATTGTAGAGGCAAGATGGGACTTTTTCTTTCCCCCTATAAGTCATGTGCACGTTTGGGTACGTGGCAGAGCTGGCGGCATCAATTTTGGCAATATGTTTTACTTGGCAGAGGATAGGATAGGATTAATTAAAGATATGTCAGGGTTTGTGACAAATAGTATACTGTATCCAGTTATGCGCACTGTAAAGAGAACATGTCTTAAGGAAACGGCTGAGTGTTTGCAGCATTGTGGGTCCTGCATTCCACACTAGAGAGCTGGTGACATGTCCTAAGAGTAGATTAAGTGCTAGCCTGCGGCCATTACTCGGGAAATATCGTCCCGACCCCGGATGGCCTTTGTTTATTACGTTTATTACTACTCTGGTTATGTCACTAAAGTGTGTCTTCCCTCTCTTTCCACCGCATACTGCATGCCAAGTCAAGTCCAGAGCCATGATGAAGTGCTCAGTATATGCAAACACCCCTGAGAAGACAAAGACTTGGCTTGTTTTTCCTGTAAATAATCAAATGACCTTGTTGGCGACATACGTCGCCGTCACCCCCCCTAAAACTGTCATCAATTTACCAGACGTTTATAGTGTTACCAAACAAGTGAAGATACTTCGACCTCCTCCACCACTGTTGCCTTCCAAACTGACTGTGGTCAGTAAATGTCTGTCAGATAAATAGCTGGGAGATGCAGCTGTGTTGCTTGAATAAGGAACATGCACAGAGCCTTGCACATTTTGGGTTCATTTAAATGTTCTCAGGTTTATGTGACATACAATGCTCAGCAATGACATTGATGTGTCTGTGGTATGGACGAGGAATAAAGAACCCCAGCTTACCCCCGCTCCACAAGGAATGTATCTCTCCAGACTTTGGGTTTCCGGTTGGGTTTGAATCTGAGAAAACAAAACAGACAACATTTGTAAAATTCATATGATCTATCTGCTACAGCATGTCAGGAAGAAAGCTGGCCAAGAAAATGGAAGCCGATCAGAGACCTTGCGGGTTCAAGGGAACAGTGTAAAAGCTCTCGAGTATTAAATAAATTATCCCGGTTCTCTCTGCGTCTCTGGAGGAGAGTTTTATCCAGATGTATCAACAATACATACTTTGTCAAGAGCAGTCATTTTTCATTCACACTGAACACTGTTCATGTGGTGGATTTTGTGGAGAAACAAGGTTCAGCTTGCAAACAAATTCAGCAGGAAACTTAATAAAGAGAGACCTCAATGACTTGCAGCCAAGGGAAAATCTGCCACATTGCCCTGAACCCACTTTGTGTGCAGCTGGAGCAAAAGCAATCATTTAAGCTGTGGAAATTTGCATTTGCTCGCTAATGGCCAACGAAGAGAACTGTTATGTACCATATGTCGTGCATGCTGAGCAATTACTGCCCAAAAAAATCCATTACAGCATGGCATGATTGATCCATACAAACCTATTGCCAGTCCTTTCTTGTTCCAGCAGCTTAAGAATGGACTTTCCATCCATGTCTGGGGGGGTGTCCAGTCCAGCAATATGGAGAATCGTGGGGGCTAGATCAATGTTCAGCACCAGATGAGGGCTTCTGAAGAAGTACATGCACACATACACTAAATCTTGTGCCGTTCAAATTCCAAATGTAAATCAAATGATTGAAAGGGCAGAACCTCAAGAGGTTCTTAAGAGGTGAGATTTTACAGTATAGAAACAATGTAATGTGATAATGATTTCAGTTTTTACTCACACTGCCCCTGGCTCCACATTGGGTCCTCTCAGGAAGAATGGCACCCGGATATCAAAATCATAAGGCATCGATTTCCCTTTGACCAAACCAAACTGGCCGATGTGGTAGCCATGGTCGGCTGTATAGATGATGTAAGTGTTGTCCAGTTCTCCAGTTTCCTCTAGCATGTCATAAATCTGCATGAATTAATCAACAGTGAGAAGATGCATTGCAGACGTCACAAATTTTAATTTCAAGTAACTTCAAGTCCGCTGATCATTATACTTACCTTCTGCACAGAGTCATCTACAGACAAAAGTGTCTGCAGCCGTTTTCGATGTAGGAAGTTGGTGAACTCCATGTGAATCGGTTTCATGGGGCCTGTGTACTGCATGATCCAATGTTTGTCCATGTTCGGGGCATAATTGTAGCTGGGAGTGCTGGGAGGGCATAAAAGAAAAGAAACACAGGCACAAATATGCCATATTTAGTACTGACGGCACACGTATACCGAGGACGTGATGATTTCACAGAGAAGTTTGAAAATACTTTAACATCTGCTTACATGCAAGTATCAGAGCACATAACGACAAAACACATTTAGGATGCCAAAAATCACCTGTCTGCTAGTTTTCACAAACTGCTGCTCAGCAACAGGTGCCACAGTTGCTCACTGTGTTTGACACGCATCAATGGCTGCTGTGTTGGTTGACGGAAATGTATTAATACTTTTCAGCCAGCACCTTCGCTGTTTTTCCACACCCTTGTCTGACCATCTCTCCTCTCACACACAGACAAGACTCTCCTTGCTCCACTGCACTCCTGGCACAGACAAGTCATTTGAGGGTTGGCACATGCTTATGAAAATAATAGGCCCCAAAGTCAGGTTTGCAACAGCTTCTGGACCAAAAACCCAATAAGTCAGGGTCATTTGAAATGGGGGAATAACAAGAGAGGAGAAATACCAAAATACGGGAGAAGCAGTCGTGTTTATGGGGTTATAACTCAGAGAAGCTGTTCACCTGTCTTGGTAATGGTTGTAAAATAAAGAAGAGGCGTGGAGAATACTGTTGGACTATGTGTCTGGAATTAAAAGCAAAAAACTAAAAATGAACAGGTTTCACCAAAGAAAAAGCAGCCTGCGGCATAAAAACTGAGATGCTTAATGAAGACCTGCCACGATACCCGCTTTGATTGAGCTGCTTTATATCCTTTTCTCCTCTGGCCTGCTTTGTGAGAAAGGTGAACTCTTCACCCACTTAGCAGGCGGTCTAATAAGCCCCACAAAGAGACCTGTCTCTGGGCAATGGGCCACCAAGGTATGGGGCCCTGAGCACCAGGGAACCAGGAATGCAGAGGTCAGTGGAATGAAGTCAGTCCATATAGGAGAGGTCACACCTGCCACCTGTCACATAGGTCTTTGTTGTTTGGCATCAAGCAGCACTGTTCACCCCAGAATGCCTCCTTGTGACGTTACACATCCTATGTGAAAATTATTGACTTTACCTTGAGGCAATTAGTTGAGCTATGACCAGAACTGCTTACCCCCCTGATTATAGAAGCCATGCAATTGAGCAACCACATCTAATCTATCGTGTCTAAAACAGGTAGTATCCTGGCTTAGATCTAAGGAACTGGGCAAAAACACCTTCAGTGAGGAATGTTAATGACATTAACATCAATCCCTCCCCTGCTATTGTTGCTGTCAAAAGTACAGACGCTAGTTTGATTGATGAGGCAGCTCCTCCTTCTCTGCTACAGTCCCTTCCCACCCCGTGACTGCATCGCAAGCTAGCTGCACTTTGCATCTCCTGCAAAGATAAAAGATACTCCGCCATCCCAAATGCACTCAGACTGGAAGATTATTAAACAATAATTCAATTTGTAAAAGAATTCTTAACGTCTGCCAGTGGAAAAGCATGTTTTGCGTCATCTAAAATGAAAACAAATAGTCACTGAGTGCCAAAACAAACACCTACTCATGCCAACCACCTGTGCTCTCCATAGTAACCCCCCCTGCATATTCCACACAGACTGCACCTACACACAATCACTGAGGCAACCCTTTTAGTCACCCATGGGCCCCAGCTACACCCCCTTCACTTGGAGGCTCGGGCTAAAAATAAATTAATAATGTCACAAAGGGTGTTCCAGAGCACACAATGCATTCCTCGCATCCCAGGAGCCACAGGGAGAAACTACTGATTGATATGGACAGGGTCAGGAAGTCCTTTGGGAATTAAACAGGACATGAGGAAGGGATGGGCAGAGTGAGCCGGGATGGGAAAACGAGTGGACATGGAAATACAGGGGGAAAGACAGAGCGAGGTAGGATAAATGAAGGGGAATGTTAAGTGGGACAAAAAGTGAGAGGAAGGGCCACTGGAAGGACTGAGGAGCAGAAAAACAGATTAGTTTCAAAGTGAAATCCAGTGGAGTATTGCACTCTGGGAGCCGGCTGGAGGGCCGACTGTGAGATGAACAGGCGCAGCGCCAACGGGACGACCCAGAGTGGAACGCAGCACTGCGTCGACTGAAGAGATGAGAGTTGTGGGAGGCCACTGTGGGCTTGGCATGAACACAGTGCTAAAATGCCATCCCTGATCTGCTCCATGGTGTGTTCCCCTGCTATTCTTGGATGATAAATCATTGTGATTTCACGCTTGCCACACTGTCGTGCTCTTCCAGCTTCTAAGTAACCTGTCATCTCTGATTACTGAGGGGGGTGCCTATCATTATGTTAGACACACTGATCATAAAAACTCAACTAGCTGTAAATGACAAAATATGAAATCCAAATGCGTGTCCAAATGTGTTTTTTGTTTTTGTTTCAAACAAGGGTAGAAATTCTAACAAGTTCTGATATATTACTTACATGTGCTGCGAAGCATTTGGAAATTGGTGGGCATACTGTGGCGCCGAGTCCTTCCGGACCGTGAGGTGCAGCGTGGCTGATGACCATCATCACAGGACGGTGAGGGTATATCGTCTTGGACATGCGGAAGAAGCTGATGCTGTCGTTTGTGATCAGATCTGTGAAATAATCCTTTAAAAATAAGAGCAAAAAGAGTATCACCATTAGGTGCTACAAGGCTAACACCCACAAGCAGACACGTTTATAACTGAAGGTGCAATTGAGGAAAAATGCTCAACAGCACCCGCTTTGATAAAACTGGTTTGCAGTCCAATCAGTGTGACATGTTGCTTTTACCCGTCCAGTCATTTTCAAATAAATTAAGAGGGGCCAGTTGGGGATATGAAGTGGGGCCATTGAGTGCACTACAGTCCCAATCTGTCAAGTCAACAGCTGGCAGCTTGCCTGTGTGTGTGTATACTTGTGTCTACGTGTGTGTGTGTGTATATACAGTATATGGGCTTTTGCGCCGTCAGTGAATCTCTGCCCTATTGAGTGTGACACCACTTGATGGCGAGGGAAGCTTGGCGCTTACTAATGGTATGTTGTTATGACAGCTCCCGCAATTTATTCATCTTTGGGCTATTCATGCTGTTTCTACCACTTAGATTCATTCTTCCTGAACCTTTTTACATTTTCTTGCTATTGACTGACTGAACTTACTGACTTGAGGAGATAATGAAACTCAAGATCAAAGGAAAATCTTACAAAAAAAAAAAAAACTGGGATGGGCAGAGTGAGCACAGATGAATGAATGAAACTGAGTGTCAAGCGGTTAGACTCAGGAAATGCGAAATCATCAAATATCACAAAGGTGCGGCTTTCTATTGAAACCTCTATTCCAGGCGAGGTTGAGTCTGTTTCTTTTTAATCACACAGTAGGTAACACCCTGAGCTAAAAACACAATAGCATTTGCCAAGTTTCCAACGGCAGATTAACAATTCTACCTGCTAGTCTGCTGTTGCCTGGCGCACAACAAATGGAAGGGGTGATTTCCCCGAGATGCCAAAAGAGGGTTTGGCCGTTTCATCTCATCTCTATTAATAGTTTGGCGGCTGAGCGTGTCCGTGGAGGCTGATGATTATGTGCACATGGCAAAGAACTGACCCGGTCTTCAATGCTGCCAGCTCTTAAAACTTGAGCCATTGGTTCGGAGGGCTCTGGCAGGTCAAAAGGAAGTGACAGTGTCGTGGGGAATGCTTGGCCAGCAGCTAGTCAGAGAGATGATGAGTATAATTTTTCCCATTTGGACGGTATAAAATGGGAGGAATTTGTTAGCAAATTGTTGAATACTGAAACAACAGCTAACTTCGCCAGTTGTGATCATCACACGGTTTTCTAAGAGTCTACAGGCCGTTTATCGCTACAGGCTTTTATTACAGTGTTGCATTAACATTTGTCCATAAGAGGTAATGAGGAGGTATTTTGTGTTAGTGATGACATCAACGTATCACACCTGGCTTGTTAACTACATTTATGGCTGTTGTTCTTGTATCATGCAATTAAAATAAACAGACAATATCCCCACACTAAATGTTTCCCACAAAGGACAAAACCTTCAACTTGAATGAACTCATGTTCGTGACGATAGAAAATGAGATGGGATCTAATTGACTGAAATTACTGAGCTAATGCTTCATTGGCATGCGATGACTTGATGTGCCAGCTGAACAATCCTGTGTGGAATCCCCTGGCCCTTTTACCCCGTGTGAATCTAAAGAAGAGTTATGGTCCTCTCAGTGGTGGCAGTTTTAGCAGTAAATAGCAAACACTGTGTCCATTAGGTTTTAAACCACAATTTGCTGACCAGGTCAATGTCATGTTAACACCCAGGCCTCAGCCTGTGAGCAATTTTACACCTCGGCCCAAGTTGCAGAGGAATGGCAGTCCAAACATTTGTTTGACCATCGTTTGAGCCAACCCTCCTCATTGATTTCCTTGTGTGTCCAGAACTGTGCAACCTGGGAAGATGGAGCTGTGAAAACAAACTGACAGCTCTTACAAAAACATGTGTGGAGGATTGATGACCGTGGCAGTCCAGAGAAACAACAGGGGGCTGCTGTGACAGTGGAACCGCAACGTTCATCTCCTGAGGCTGACTTTTTCAAAGTGAAAAGTCCCTTCCCCTTTTTTTCTTGCGGTATCATAGGATAAAATAACTTTGCAAAAACTGCACAGCAAGACACACAGATGAGTGGAAAGAGCAGACAGAGCGAGAGACAAAAACAACCGCAGGGTGGTACTTATCGCATGCAACTTCGGCTTCCCATAACGATGCATCAATTTTACAGTGTCTAAATATTTAGGAGAGGTGCGTCATAATAAAGGGATGCTGCAGAAAGAGGAGACGCCACCTCATCTTGGTTCATTCCCCTCTAATTCTCATGACAGAATTCCTACCAGCCTGGATAACAACACGGTGATAAGTGAAGTGCTTCACTGTCTGTATTTATACGTGAGTGGAACCTGCAATTTGTAAGACAAAGTCTTTATATTAAGTCATAAAGGGAAAACAAATTAGTGAGAAATCATGAGTGCACATACCTTGGCATAGTCAGCACCGTGTTTCTCCTTGTAACCGTTCCGACAGACGGTGTAATTATAGAAGCGGGAATTTTTGATCAATCCGACCCATTCGCGCCACCCAGGTGGGATGTAACTGCCATTGTACTCATTGAGGTACTTGCCAAAGAAGGCTGCAGAGCAGGGAAAGAGGAAAAAGAGGGTTGCTTTCAAATTCAGTCTTCAGCCATCAATGCATGTGTTCTGTGCTCCTTTAAGGCCCTGCTGTCTGTGAGTTAATCTGAGCATGTGAGTGCCACAATCAGCTTTTTGCTCAATGTTTTTTTTCCCCCTTTTCTCTCTCTTTCTTAGATAGGTCGGGCAGGAAGCCAGACTGTCCCAAAGAAGGCTAATTGCACACTAATGCATCAGCTTGAAAACCACAGGCTGTAGGAAAACATCTGCGCTGCCCAGCTCAGTGCCTGTCCATCACTCGCACAAACAAGAGTCCAGTGAGACACAGCAGCAGCCTGGCATGTTCAGTTTGTTTGCATTTTTCACTCAGAGCCAGACGGGGTTGTGGAGTCCTGCTTAGTGTACAAAACGTCTTTAACATGTGAATGCAGAGTGGCCAGATGGATTCACACACATCCTCGCCTGACTAACCTGTCCTGTAGCCGGTGTTGTTGAGGTAGACGGCAAAGGAGCGTGGTTCATGCTGAGCTTGCCAAGACGGGGAGGAGCAGTTCTCATTGTTGGTGTAGGTATTGTGGTTGTGGACATATTTGCCCGTCAGCATGGAAGATCTTGAAGGGCAGCACATAGGCGTGGTGACAAACGCATTGGTGAAAGTCATGCCACCATCTTCCATTATCTTACGGGTTTTATTCATCACCTGTAGAGAGCCTGGAAGGAAAAGTAAAAACGTCAGTTCTGTATAGTTAAATATAAACAAAAAAACTGAGTTGTACTGATGTAATCATAGTTAATAAGAACTTTCTTTTTTTTCCAGGAATGTAGTGGGTTTCTAAAAACAACATATATGCATTTCCTCTATTTCCACGTGTGTGTAAACAGTTCCAGCATCTTTATTAGTCTGTAAGACTTTCTGACTCACATTTCTCAGAGGTAAAGTAATTATGATTCAACAGTTAAAAGGCCAGATGGCAATTCTGGTCTGGCTTATGGTCTGTATTTAATATTTAATGTAAGGAAGGAGACCATATAATGCAAACAGTCATAAATAAAATGAAACTGATTAGGACCGAACAGGGAAAGAGTTTAGGGGGAAAAAAAGTAAGTAAGCTGTGTACAAGACTTCATTAGCTGTGGAAAAAATAGTAGCAAAAATAAAAGTGAATATGGATTCCAGGAAGACCAGGAAGTGTGCCAGCCTTACCCAGCTCAACATCCTGGTCGTCAGTCATGATGAGGACGATGTTGGGGCGGATGTTCCTGCGGTCCTTCTGGACACGACCCCTGAAGGCCTGAGCCCTGGTGGTGGTGAAGGCCCAGCTGCCTGGAAACCAGTCCAGACACAGCAGTGCCAAGCAGGGCAGCCACTGAATCAACATGCTTTCCGATACAACAGGCCACAGGAGGGGTTGATGGGAGGATTACAGAGAGATGGGAGGGAGAAAAGGACCAGCCAGGCCACTCACTCACAGCCGTGGAGCTCTCACAGCCTTGGTTACCTAAAAGGCGACAGGAGGACAAATCATGTTGAGATGTTACAGTGAGAGATCAAACATGACAGAAGAGTGGCCAATTTTTCAGTAATAGATTAGAGAAACGAAAGACGGACTTTGTTTCGGAACACGAGCAATTAACTTTAGATCAGTTGCGCACATCTCCTCACAAATCATTCTCAGACTCAGCAGTTTATTAATAAACAGAGAAGCCAGGAAAGATTCTTTTAAGCTCTTGAAGGTCCACCAAGAAAAACTTACCAAACCGTTCAATCATGTTTTGTCTAAACTTAAACTCCATTAATACTGAAAATTCCCTTACTTCAACTATCCTAATGTGAACTTATTAAAAGACATACACAGACAGACAACTACATCACAGCAACACATTAAAACAACTACAGCTGAGCTGTGAATGTCAGAGCTCACCTCAGAGAATCCCAAGAGTCTCTCGCTCTCTCTTTTTTTTTTGCGTTTTCTCACAATATCCCAGAATTCTCTCTTGTGTTTTTCACCCTCTCCTTCTTAGCACACACTCACACATGGAAACTCCATCTCTAATGCAGAGCTGTTGTTCAGCTAACAGGGCTGAGATCACCCTATTGGCTGCCCACACCCAAACACCCACAGCTGCTCCCCTGCGGGAGCCAATGGAGGCTCACCGTCCACCTGTCACTCAAAAGTCCCCCCCCCCCCCCCACCCCTAGTGTGTCGATGACAGAGTGCCATGGGGGGAGGTAGTTCAGGCATGGGAGGCGGAGATGATTCTGCTACATTAACCCCAGTGCCTGTGTCGCCAATCACAGATGACCACTGAGTCATCACAGTAGTTTGGAGCCTCAGTCTCACAAAGTCATGCTTGAAAATGCAAAATCATACATCCAAAATGCAATTACTGAAACTGATTATGTAGCAAACCTGAACTCAGATGGTTACTGATGAAGAATTTAATCATAAGGAGAGGTTCAAATAATTCAAACAAATGTCAAGCAGTCATTTATACTATTGTATCATAAGATATGTAAAAAGTAAATAAACATGCAAAGATTTACCAATTTGCACAAAACTTTCAGGAACAACAGTATATCTGAAAGAATGGCTTATGGTGGTGAAATGAACCACGAAGCAGTGACAATGAATACTCTCTCATGGATCAAAACAAAGTGCCTTATGGGCAGCAGTCCCACTGAGTGGCACCACACTGCTCTCAATTCTGAGTTAATGGCCTGAAAACAAATGGCAGGTCTGTGACACCTGGGTCTGGCCAAACCCCACTGGGTGACTCCGCCCTTACCCGCATGTCTACAAAGGGCCCATCCAAATCAGAGTCACAACCTTAAACAAACTTAACTGATCTCTTCCTGTGCCTCGCGGATGGGACTCTGGAATTTCAACCTTAATATGTTCATCTAATCATTTGCAAGCTGAGTGGCATGTTTGGATCTGTGGCCACGGCGTCCGTGTCTGCATGTAGAATTATTATCTCCTTCAGCCAACACAGATTTTTCATGTTGATAGAAAAACATTTTATCATGCAAATCCTTCTTACTAATCAGCCTGACATACCGTGTTGCACAACAATGTTTTTGCAAACAGTAAATTGTATGTGTGCACACAGGAAAAGCCTGCATCTGCAAAGTAAAACATCTAGTGATGCATCAACAGATGGCCCTCCATAAGATTTTATCTCCAGCATCTCCCGGTACCTATCATCCAATACAAAAAAAAAAGAAGGATAAATAGGTGAAAAACAGTCTGAATAATAACAGATCTAGTATTGTTTATCTGCTGGTCCTCCAGTAAGATAGAAGATGCGATAAGCAGAGTTACAGACAGAGCATTAAGAGCACTACGGTCTGTCCTGTGTTTCAGACGAGCAGTGTCTGTGCAAGCCAGTCAGCCTAGTCATCGTGACAGCCCTGTGCAAACATTGGCGGCGTTTGGACAAACACCCCTCCACTGCAGGATGGCGGAGAGCACAGAACCTTGCAGTGAATTACACTCGCAACACAAACTACTCTACAAACATTTGCTGGCGCGCAGAAACTCATAGGATACTCACACATGAGCCTTTCTCCCACAAAAACGCAGTCTCTAGCAGTGTGGGTTCAGGCCCTCCTGCATAAATGGCAAAGCTTCCCAGAAACAATAGACAGAACCCATATCGAGACAAAACTCAAGGCTTTATTTCTGTCAGGCTGTGGAAGACCTGAAATCAGCCGTAAGCCAGCGTGTAATGCTAGTGTGTAGTGCAATGTTAGCGCACAGCGCAAATTCTATTTGACGTGCCAATGATTCCAAGCAATGGCCTCCTCTTCCAACTCAGAGAAAACTGACAAGAAGGTTCTTTGTGGCGCCTGATTCAAACCTTGTGGTGCTGATGTGGTTAGCTACAGGGGCATCAATACTTATACTGTCTAAAACAACTGAGATCACAGCTACAATTATGTGCTGCAAAAAAACTCTAACAGGAGAAGGGCAGTAGATACCAAATGGAAGAATTACCTCCCTGTCTTACTTTGGACAACTTCTCATGACTTGGCTTAAAATAAATAGTAAAAGTAAAAGTAAAAGAAATTCGAGCAGATACATATCTTGGTTAACTCGATCGTTGTCCATCTCAAAGTGAGCTGTTAAAGTATTAATGTAGATCATTTGCTTATTATTCTGAATCCCTCACGTTAAAGTGACTTACTGTACATGGTTCCTTGTTTGTTAAATGAAGGTCTGTACAGTTAATGTCTGAAGTTTAACCAAAGCCTAATTCCTTGTTTGTGTATGCAAGCCTGGCCAATAAAGTTGATTCTGATCCTGATAAAGCCACAAAAGGAAATAGACAACTGTGACGAGACGGCTATAAGGCGATAAGCGGCTGCTACTGCTATTTAAATAAACACAAACAGATACAGTAGTTTCTTAAGGAAAAGTTCTTAAGCCCATTTTTTCACTATTTGAAACATTTGGAGGGGAGGGAATTAATTTGACATCAAACGATACTGTGGTCTTGGGGATTTAGCCCCATCTGAACTGGACAAATCCTCTGTGACATCACTCAGAGGTTTCTGAAGAGTAGTTCTGAGGTCAGTTTTGTTTTTTTATGAAGACGCCATATTGGCAGGGAAAGCCTGCCAAACCCTGATCTAATAAAGGGCAGAACCAACAAGCATTGCAGTCAGATGAAACATGTCCAACTTAACTTGGTTACCACGAGATACCTAGTCTAGCTTCGCCTAGTTTCAGCTTTAGCTCTTAGCCAAAGCTGTCCGGAGGCCAACTGTGGGTTGTCACTGGAAACTGCACCTAGTGGCATAATCCTACATTTCCTGGATCAATTCGGGAATTCCAGGAAGCTGGATTTAGCCCTTTGGTATAAAGACTAACTTCAGTGAGAGTGTTGGATTGGAGGGTGCAAGAGTGGACAGAGCTTATATTTTCTGAACAAATGCATGATTAATGAGAGAACTGTTTCACACTGACATTCTGAAATTGGCAGCAACAACCTGAAGATAAAAAGAGACAAGGCTGATCAATTTAACCTGCCCGCAAAACAGGTGTTTGGACTTCTGCAGTCAAGTCAGAAAATAAACCAGCCTAATTATCTCAGAAAGTCCTTCCCCAGCAGAAACTGTGATCCACCACAGCCTTACAGATATGGTGCAATACCATCTCCCAATCATTTTGTAGCTTACAGGCTTCTCCTACGGGAAGTAAGTAGTAGTTAGTGGATGTAACTACAGTTCTGTGTTTGGTGTATCCCTTAGCACAGTGAGGATAAACTTACTACTTTTGGTCAAATTAAATATTTAATCAATTCCTTTTTCAAAAAACCTCTTTAAGGACACTACTTTGGATGTAAAAACTTTATTCTGGATGACAAGCTTGTCATCAGCAGATGTGAGTAGATGAGTAGTGATTTCAAAAACTGTAAGTAAACAGAATAATACAAAGAAATCATGTGAAATCTGAAAGTTATTATATCGTTGGCTTCTGAACGTCTTCTGTTGTTGGCACTTATTCCAACTTCCCTCCAGTTTATGAGTTTACAGTCCAAACTGCATGTTGCCAGTTTCAAGAAAACACAGAATGATGTTTCACGTCACTCTCATGAACTCATCAATCTGAATGAGTTATTTATTTATGTCATAGAGTCTGATACGAGTTAAACAGATGTCTTCATGCATCTGTGGAGCATACAAGAGGTCTTTATCCCCAGACAGAGCCAGAGGACTAGGGAGCACATTGTTTCTGCTTCCTCATTGTTTTGGAGGATTATCACTAATGACCCTTTAAATGAGGCTGTACAGCACTCATCATGGGTAAGCTGCAGGAAGAATATTGGGGATGGATGGGAAGAACGTAAAATGCCCAGGGGTTCAAAGGTCTGAAACAAAAAGGCCACTATGAAGTTTTCAGACACACAGCTGCCAGATACATCAAAGATGTGCAATTTTCAGATTAATGGACATCAACACTGGGGAGTTTTAGTACACCTCAACACCCTACTGAGCTTTACATTCATGATCGCCAAGCGTTTTGGGGTTTTCCTTTCTACTTTACTTGTGAAAAACAGCTCTAACTTTGCTGGGGAACATGCAGCATTGCTCAGTAATTTGGTATGGCTATGCAGACAGCTGTGCTTTGTGCACAGAGAGAAGCTCAACATAATAGAGCTGTTGCTTGTGTAACCATGCAGGGCAGAGCACTTGGCTGGTTGGCAGTTGTGCCCTCGAGTTAGGGCCTCAAACCACACACTCTGCTGCGCTCTGACCCTCTTCCGACCCAAGTGGCGATACAGCTTTGATGGTGGCTTGTTTAACCTAACCTCAGCAACCTGAGGCTACCCACACACGGGGGTTAAGAGGGGAAAGTGAGGGAAAAAATGAGCCGAGGGGGCTCAATACAGAGGAATGAAAGCAGCAAATGTCTTGTAAAGGTCTGACTATGATTGGTCTGCATTTTTATTTCAGAAATGGCAAATAGGCAACATCTGGCTTAAGTTGTGTTCAGTCAGCAGTGACAGTATATACATTTATCAGCTGTCACTAAAAAACAGCAGAAGAAACATAAAAGAACATTATGTAAAAACACAGAATGACTACCATTAATTCATGCAATCTTTAAAGCAAAATGTTTGTACACCACCATATAGTATGTCAGCCCACAGAATTGGATCTTATTCAACTTAATATAAAGATTTTGGTGGTGACTGGTGGGTTCACGTTCCCAAAACAAGATGCAGGTAAAACCCAAACCATATGCTATTCTAAAGTAAATCAGTCATTCATAAAAGGCTTTTGCTTTAAAGCACCTCAATCCCCCTTTATTAGAGTCATTTTTGCTCACGAGATCTCAGTTGCGAAGCGAGAGGGTTTACAGTCCAATGGCATAGTTTAAATTCTGCAGCCTGTTCTGTGACTATAAGCTGCGGGACTTGCGTTAACAATATAAGTCATTCAGTCCATCATGAGAGAGTTCAGGAAAGCAGGAAACAGAAATTATGGATTAGGGATAAAGTTCATGCTTAACTGCCAGTTGATCTGATAAACTCTATTGAGTTAATAAAGCTGAAGAACAATCTTTTCCTTTTTGCCCCAGACTATTTTTTTAGTCCAGTCTGATCACCGTCACAGGGCAAAGATTATTATAACATGGATTTAAATTAAAATTAAGGTTTGTCCAAATATTTCTGTAATCCCATAATTAAGATGGTCTGCAGCCACGGGGGCTGATGGGGGCATTTAACACCGAGGAGGACCTATGTCAGGACCTAAGGGCAGCACATTGTTTCAACAAGACCTGCCCGTTAGCCCCACAAGTCGACTGAAGGAAAGCTCTGTCTGTGTCTCTCTTGGCTGTGAGTATGCTCTGGGAAAAGGCTCAAACCTTGCTGCTTTCACACTCTTAACTCCGCTGATTTGTTTGACCAAATTGGTTTAAGGTCTATGACAAAATTCCAGTGAGAAAATCAAATACAAGATGGTCCGTAGAGATCACTGGCTCCCTGTTCCTGCATGTTTATGACTACACCACTTTTATTTTGACAGGCACAGTCTTATCAAGGTTAAACTTATAAAAACGTAGACGTTTGAGCTTGCCATCGACTGGCATTTCAGTGTGTTTAGGCTGCAACACAGGAGAAGAAGACTGGCCTCAGTTGAGCTAAATGTTAACCCAGAGTGAGTACATTTCCAGCTCTTAGAAAACCCCCATGTGTTTATTTCAGACTTGGTAAGAGACCCTTTGTAGTGCCAAAGCAGCCAGGCCACCCCATCAATATTATGATTGCCTCTTTATGTATAATTAGACAAATCATGGTTTAAGATACTGCAAAGTGAGCAGGACCTGCAGGCCAACAAACAGCCAGTTTGAAACCATGAGGGGGAGCTGAGCGCCCTAGGGGGGAAATAATTTTGAAAAAAAAAAAGAAAAACACAAGAAGTCATTTAAAAAATGAAAGAAGCTGTATTGATTGCTGTGTGCATGCGTGTTCATGGCCTTAATGTGGTGTGTCATAAAAACGGACCTGGGACAACCTCTGCTTGTTTCGGCCTACCTCAACATAAATGTCATTGTTTAAACACTGACAAATTGTTTAAACACTGACAAACACTGACACTGGCAGAAACTACTGCCATCTTCACCAAAAGGAACAAAGAGAGCTCCAACAGACTGTTGGGCTCCCACAAAAACCTGTATCTCTATATCTCTGAGTCAGCCCGAGATTTCCTAAAGCAACAGGAAGAGAAAGAAAATGAACCAAAAAGAAAGCACTCCTCTGATTTATGGTGTGATATGAAGACATGAACTCACATTCAGGGGATCAGCTGCCGCTGTTATATGATATGAGCCTACAGCAAGCGCTTTCTTGTTAAATCTATTCTAAGTTATGGATGGAAACCATTAGCGACAGACAACCTCAGATGAATAAAATACATTTTATTAATATATGCCTCCAGCCACTTTTCTTGTCAAAACCCACGCTTCCATCAGAAACACTCTATCAGGCTACAAGAGCCCCACAGAGAGTCAGAGCGAGTCAGAGAAAAAAAATACATTACTCACTCACGGGTGGCTTTCTTGTCTCTTTGACGTGTCAAATATACCCCAGACAAATCACTCCCTCTACCACAAAAGAGAGCTATGGCAAATTGCTTCAACGGGTTTCCACTGAGGTAATTGTCAAGAATAAAGAGGCTGACTTCTTTTCCATGAAATCATTAATGTGGTGGGCACAGAGAGTGTTGGAGAGAGCCAGTTCACCAGGTTTGATGGATGTTTTTTGTTCACTGCCAACTGACATGAGCTGGATGACTGAATTCTTTCTTGCATAACAATGGCACTGATAAGGACGAAGCAGTTCTCCTTGAGTTCTACAAGGGACGAACTCAGAAGCACAATGATACCTCTCTCTGCTCGAACTAGTTCTGTAAATGTACAAGCAAAATATATATAAAATTTTTGTGTGTGTGTTGAAAATAGTGACTCTGAGTGCAAACTGCAACCAGATAAGTGTGATAAAGTACTTATGGTTCATGTTATATCAGCAAAAACACATCATCCACTGGAAACCACAGAGGTTGTCCTATTAAGACACACTGGTGATCCCCTCTTCATTCTGCCTCCACTATTCAGCCGTCCATTGATCCCACAAAGGCATCATGTTCAGTCCCTAGTGTGTGCTTTCAGAAAGCATTGTGGTGTTCCATAATCTAAAGACGGTCTGTTTCCTCCACTTTATGGTCCATGGTCAGCAACAAGTCCCCAGTGTCTCTGGTCACTGGCTTCTTTATTCAGTTGGTGCTGCATAAACACGGTGCTGAAAAAAAGGCAACTAAAAAAAAAAAACATTTCTACCTGGTTGTTCCCCTGAGACACGCACAGAAATGCTGGCCTCAGTTTTCCCTGTCGCTGCTGGAAGAGGGAGCTTCAGCAGAAGGGAGACGCTGACCTGACTTCAGCTAGTCATTTATTCCATTTATTTTTTAATCTTTAACTTGTTTGTCAGCTTTAACTTGCTTGTCACAGGCATCCTGACAGGGCACCTGAATGGCGCTGCCACTGGAATTTGATCCTCTGAGTTTGCGGCCGTCCTTGCGCCCCAGTTACGCCATTCTGTTTCCATGTAATTCACACAGCACAGCTGAGTGGAATGAAGATGTTCAAGCAGCGAGACGAACTAGCAGTGTGAATGGGATTAGAAAGATAAAAGGGGATTCTCACGTGTGTGATACCAGGTCCGAACTGGGCAATTTTCATGTCTTCACATTTTGAAAGATATTAACCGTACAACACGCTATGTAAAAGTCTGTTTCAATACGCTGCGTTCCATTTACCTCAGAAGTCAGAAGCTGGAACTGAGAACGATGGCACACCCGAGTTCACCGCACTTTAGTTGCAACTCTGGAAAAAACACAAAACAAATAGAGCCTTGAGGAAAGTGACAGAGGAACAAGTTTTGTTACCCTACAGGTGGTGGAGGTTAAGTTTCTCTTCCAACACTGTCTAAAATTTACATTTGTTTTGTCTCTCTCATTTTCTCTTCCATCTCCTCTGCCACGATAAGCTAGCCTTATCGTCGTTGATGTGTGATACGCTGCTGTAAACCAATACGCACTTGTTCCACTGGGATGCAGAAAGTTCATTTGCTTGGTGCACATTTTTTATGACCGTTAACCGACGCCCTTTAACGATTAATAACCGTTAACCGATAAGTCCGGGAGAGTTGGCTGCCGCGATGTTGCCCGCGTTGTCGTGGACGCATGCGGACACTTCTCCGTGTATACTCTTGCGGCAATGTGTCGCCGTCAGCTTGTCGCAGAGATGCCGCCGTCACTTTTGATTTATACTAGCACGGTCTCCGCTATGTTATTCCACGCCACAACGCAAGAGCGACAATCCCGAACTAGCTAAACTTACTAAACTTATCTCTTGCGTTTTTCCACTTCCTCACCGTCTCGGCCGTATCCAGACCCACATTCATCGCAATCTCCCTCCATGAATTACTAGAATATGTGTTGTCTTTGTAGTGTGGAGAACCAGAATCGTACAGATGTGGGTACTTCCTAATTTTTTCGATGACGCACTCTTTTCTACGTGGATGTAGAATTGACCAATCAGAGGCCTGTTGCACCTGTCAACACACCCCCATGGGTTGATTGAATTACGTAGCTTAAAAACAAAATTGACCGCTAGTATTAATCAGTTAGAGTTACTGTTATCGGTTATCAGTTAAACGGTTAACCATGTGCATCACTACTTGGTGTTGCTGAGATCAAGGGCAGAAGATTTTTAGATGACACTTCATAATAGTAAGCCAATATTCCCTCAAATGAAACTGAAACTGATAGCCTTTGCGCTGCTTTAAACTATCGGTAAAACATGTACAGCATGGACCTTTACAAACCTCGACCTGCCGCTGCTCGCCACTGTTAGCAATACTAATTCACAGCAATACTCTACGCAGCATTTAGCACGCACAAAAAGCGCAGCCAAACTAAGTCTGTGGAAAAAAAGTGGCTGGTCACGGTGAGGAGGTAGGAACCGAGTCGGTAAGCACCTGATAAGCATAACACTACTGCTGACACGTGAAACTGAACACCCCTAAAATGTGGAGCACGTGTGGGCATATTCTCTGGGAACAAACATAGACCATGAGAACCAGCCTGTATGACCCTGGACGCCATAAACAAACCGCTACATGACTGTGTCGCACTAACATGACACCGCTCATAAAAATGTATATTCGTCTGATTGCACCTGTGCCTGTTTGGCACTCCCCCTTGATCCACTGCCTGTGGGCACACATGCATGAGTGGCTTTTGATACCACGCAGTAAGTGAGAAAGAGAATCAGCCAGACTTGAGCACAGACAGACACGTAAACCTGTAATTTGTGCACAAGGGGACCTATGCTCTCCACTGGCCCTGGCTTTGTGTGTGGCTTTCCAAAGCATGCAGTAACGTCATTTTGTAATTCAATTAACCTCATACTATTGCAGATCTTTGTGCACTGTAAAATGCATAAAGTCGAATTAGCTGAGAAAGCATAAAACAAGATACTTACCCATCCAAATGCTTCAATTTCCTTGCACGTAAGCCAAAGTAAGACGATGAACTCAATGCATGACGCCGACTTATTCATAAGACTTTAGCCGAGCTTGCCGAAGTTGCCGTAGGCAGTTTGAGGAAAGAGAGGTGAAGAAAGAGCTGGACCTCCTCCCTGTAAACAAGGTTTCTGTTCAGAAATACAGCTGTTCTACTTCCACATGGCCAAGCCGGACTGATCAAGTGAGGGCAAACAGGACTCCAGGCTACCAGAAGCACATGGCCAAGTCCACACTTATGAGCACTTGTGCGTGTACATACACTTAGACACATGCAAGCAGAGGAGGGGAGTGCCGGCAGAGGCTAAATGTGTTTGCCCGCTCCGGGGGAGAAGGAAAGAAAGGGAGCAGAAGAGCTGAAACAAACGCATGCTGGCTTCCATTAGTGGAGCTGTGGAGTGGGATGGAGGGGTGAGGAAACATATTCATTCCTTCATCACCCCTCCACTCCCTCACCTCCATCCATTCTCATCCCTCCTACCCTCCTACCCCATTATCTCCATTCTGGAAAGGCGGTGGATGAAAGGAACAACCCCCCAGTGGCAGCACTTCTCTTTCCAAACTTGCGCCGACGCATTCTGACGGCTGCTTAATTGTACGTGATACAGGCCGGTTCCTTTCTCTTTCAAATCTAAAACAGATTGCTTCTCCCTGGGGAGGGGATTATTGGACAAGAGACATGACAAAGCAGGCACAGTCCAGGCCCCTGGGAGATGGAGGACAGAGGGGGTAAGCTTGTGGATGGCGTGTTTGTGTGTGCCTGTGTGTGTGCAGCTTTTCTGCACATGCCTATGCCGAGATGAGATAATATTTGTTTATGTGCTTTAAATACAAGCATATGTGTCATGTGCATGCACATTACTGAACCTCTGATCATTTCATCATCACAGGATCGTAGCTATCAGCTAAGTCTTTTTCGTAAACTATAAAGCTAGAAAGCCGCTAACAGCAGTTAAAAAGTGATTGTGTGTCTTTTTCCGCTGTTTGCGATTTAGTTAGGTGTTGCATGAAAGGTTGAAAAAAGAGGAATTCCCACCAGCGATGAGCTGCATGTGATGTTTACATGCCCTGACCTTTCTCACTCCATTGACAGGCTGAACAAACACATGGGGGTGCTATTGTGAGCTCGCAAATGGCTCAAAATAGATCCATGTAGTGTGCATCCGGACATATGTGGCCTGTCCTTGGAGATATATCCTCAAAAGTCAAGGACGCTTCATCAGAAACGGAAGCGAACAAGGGATCGGAGAAAGTGTCTGCCTCATCTAAAGATAGTTCTTTCTTGACCTGACGTAAATAAAAGCATGTCAGATACTTGCTGTTCAAATACTGGTCATTTGCAGTGATAAGATGTTGCAATCTACTCCAGTGTTACCGTGCAATCAGGCCAGTGTGAGGAAACCATCATTATAGGCGAAGAGACGAAAAAGTAGGCAGAGGAGACGGTGGTCCAGGAAATCTTTTCTTAACAATGTGGCACACGAGAAAACATACACACACACATTACAGCTGTTTAGCATCATTTTCTGTGTTTTCCAGAAAGAAAAAAGTGAAGACACCTAATGATCAAGTACAGTATACTTACTAAATCACCGATCATCAGTCATCAATTGACTTTACAACGCACAGGTCTCTGGCTCAAGACCCATTTTCTTCCATTTCAAATTCATCAATGCTTTACAGACGAAAATAAAAACATCTCTATTTTACACAACCAGAAGTAACCCTATGAAGGACTGGTATGAAGACAAGAAAGGTGCTATTAAGAAAGTAAAATGCAGCAGTTTGACAAAGCTGGTTCAAAGAGAACTTCTAGACGTAAGTATTTGACACATTTGCGATATAACGGGAGGGAGAAAGTGTGAGCATTCAGAGAGACCTTCAAATACCATTAAATTAATGCTAGCCAACATTAAGGCTCATTTATGCTAAACGGGATATTCATGAAAATCTTGGCTCTTCACCTTAAAGCTGACAGCTGCATCCGTCAACTCTCTCTACATTCCTAATTCTATGTCCAAACTGCTCAGGACTGTGAGCCGTTTTGATCGAGAGCCAGTCGGCAAGTCCTGACTGATACAGAGGTGCATATATATATCAAACTAGTCCATCTCTCTCGCCCGCTGTTAGCCTGCCTCTGAATCTCTAGTCTGAGACAGAATCCATTCCACAGTGGAAGCTCGAGATACACAATTGCTTGATTTTGTTGGTGTTCTAGTTTCCTCTCAACTTTTTTCCAAATGTGCTGCATTTCCTGAATGAGCGTCCTTATGAATTGTGGTGATTATATGAGTGTTTTTTTCTTATTTATTGCACCGTCCGGTCACAACGGGTTGAGCGCCCTGCTGTGATTCAGACTCATTTCACTCCTTTAAAGGACTGCTGCTAATCACACTGGTTGGAATAGCAGGTCATGAGTCGTGCTCACTTCAGTGTGTTAGACGCATTCAGATTTACCGCATTAGTACTAAATTAAAGGGTTTGGCCCTCTGTCTGAAAGGGGTAAACATTTTGAAACTGAGTTCGAGACAAGAAGTTAATAGTATTTGGCGCATTTTCATTTTACTGCGACAATTAGTCCCCTATGAATGCCTTTGTGCTTGTGCATTAGACATTAGTTATTTGGCAAAGTGTCTGATTCATTCTGGCGGCATTTTATCTGCCAAGTTAAATGATACACTCACGCACACACAGTGCTGTTTGGTGCTTGTGCAAACAGCTAAAGCCACAGATGTGGCGCCTCTCCTTCTTGCGCTACACTCACTAATTCAGCATCCTTATCAGAAGGACAAATTACTTATCTGTAGCCTTCACAGGAACATAAACACAAATGCTAAGGAGATTTGAAAGATGGCAAAGCTGCTAATGGAGCAACGTTCGTCTTGGCAAGCTCTTGCCACCCCCCCCCCCCCCCCCCCCCCAAAAAAAAAAAAAAAAAAATCTAATTATTTGCAGTAGTTGCTGGTGCTCTTGTTGTAGCACAGTGAAGATAAAATCTCTTTCAGGGATCTCTCCTCTCTTGAATTGGCAGTGAGATCTGTGTTTTAAAGCATCCTGAAGCTGCTTTGCTATGCTGTGGGTAGGGCAATCAGAAGTTGAATTCAAACTTGAGTGAGGTGGATTATGGAGATCAGTCTTGTCAGGACTGAAGATCTGAAGTTAAAGTTCTCTGCCGTTCTCCAGATTCACTCTTTAGTAGTACCACACACTGACTGAAACTCAAGCCACCCTCTTTAATGTAATTCAGTAACATTCAGCTATGCATGGAATCACACTATAATTTTGCCATTTAGGAAATCTAGGTCAGAAAGATAAATTCTCTGGTCTTTGTGGACCAGAGAATCAAAACGAAATAAAGAACAGAATCAAATCATCTGCTGAGCTCTTGAAATAGAGGAACTTTAATGTTGTACCACACGCAACTGAATCAACTCTTCCCGGCAGAACAAAGCTTGAAGTTCAGAGAAAATGGAAACATGTCCACATTTCAGCATTTCACAGTGATGCCTTTGCTTGTGCAGCTTAACCTCACCTAATTTCACTGATCGATTTAACTTCACACGCACAGCCTTTCCTTTCCACATTAAGACAAATTTCCCTTTTTTTTCTCCTCATTAATCTGCTTTTTTTTCCAGGCTATTTCTAACTAAATTAACCTACCACCCTTAAAAGCAGTAGTCATTACAATCTGTTGCTGGTAGCATTAAATACTTCAAGTAACAAGCAGGAAGTGCAGCTATGGCAGATTTACCAAGGTAAACACAAATTCACACAACAGCAGCTTTCACCCATACAAACTCCTCTCCTTTCACAGCTGCACAATTTCCACTAACAAACATCTCACAGACATGCACGGTGCCTGGAGCCCGGCGTAAATACTTATACATCATATTCCCACTTTGCTGGCAAGTTTCCCTTCTCACTTGACTTGAATTAAATAGCTGAAGTGAGGCGTACATTACCGGAGTCTCTGTCTCTTCGCTTAGCTTTGACAGTTTCTCCAGAAAGAGCTCTTCAGCACCTCATCCGTTCAGCGTACGCTGACACAATCTGCCACAAGTGCACTCTGTGTAAGATTTATTAAAAAACGTTAACCGGCCTGAAGTGATGAGATGTTAAGTGCCACACTGAGCGTTGAGAATGCTGAAAAAATGTGCATTTTAACTCACAAAGATGATCTGCATCCTGAAAAATGTCTTAGGATGAGAGAAATTATACTAAAAGTTTACTTTAGGGTTTACTAAAAAAATAAAAACATACTCACAGGTTAACCCTGCTGATCATCACACCTTTTAAATGAGAGCTAGTTTGGAAAAGCTGTTATTTGTTGTCCAATAACTGTGCATTTCTGAAACTAAAAATTAACAGGTGAATGCCTATGCATCGTGGAAAAAAAATGACATTAATGGAATGTGCTGCCCTCTAATCCCTTGAGACGGAGGAATTTGCGATGGAGGGAATTCCTGTCATTCAGGGGTAAAACTATGAAATCCTGCACACACACACACACACACACATACACACACACACAGAGCTGCTGTACAGGCAACACAGACTGCCTGCAGAAACAGCGCAGCTCACCACCACTACAAATCCCTTCTTACAACTCTGACTCCTGTCTGGAAGCTGAGTCAGAAGTTTACTAATAAGTGAACAAATCAGAGTGCACACACTTTGCAAAAACCTGTGGTGAAACAGTGGAGAATAGTAGAAATAGGACAGCAAAGAGGGAGAAAGTTGTGTAGTACCTGGAAGGCTGAGTGAGGGGCAAGGCTTGGATTCCTTCCTTGGTTTTATCCTCACGTTCTTCACCGGATCTCCCTTTACTCATAGAGGGGTTTGTGTCTTGGCGCTGGGATTTTAGCTTCAAGAGTAAAGGAGGAGGGAGGGGAGGGGGACCACACAGCTCCTGGAAGACAACCTCTCTCCTCTAATCCCCTCTCCGATGTGATGACACTCTCTAACCTCGACCATCTGTTGAAACACGTCCCGGAGAAGTCAGCACCACGCTGTGTCAAGAACCCCAGTCCGCTGCCCAATCACCGACCGGCTGCTGGGTGGCTCCTTGCTGCCAGGAGGCAGGGACGAGGACACAGCACAGCACAGAGGGAGACCACACACACACACACCACCACCACCCCCACCCCCATCCCACACAGACACTATGAAATGAGAGCAAGAAAACCCCCAGTCATTGTAACCTGAGAGGCAGCATGGAAGGACAGGAAGACTGAGAGGAGTGGAAACAGGAGGAATGGGAGGGGAGCGAGAGAAGGAGAAAGAGCGCACATTTAAGTGCTAACAGCAGAGGGAGAAAAAGATGGAGAAACACCATTTGTATTCTTCAGATTACCTTGATGACACGCTGAAAAACTCAGACGCGCACAAACCTTTTCAGCCTGAGCGCGTTGACCTTTGTCCTCCCCGTCCCTTTCCCTGCAGCCACAGGGTATGTGGTCTGAGGAATAAAACTGGAAAAAAAAGCAATAAAAGTCTGAATTGGCTCCATGGTGGGAATGCTGTTGGCACTAAACTGTGACATCTACAGGCACAGGGGCACTCACACCTTAGTGTGATAAATCCTTACAGTCCCCCGGCTACATTCCTGCTGCTCACCACCCATTGCCTCAAGTTAGAAAAGAGGGCAGAGGGGAAGACACTAAAATTACAAAGCTAAGGAAAGAGTAAGATAAAGCGGAGAAAAAGAGAAGGTTAGATAAGAGGAGGTCTGGGTTTATGGCAAGACGGCAGCACGTTGATGAAACGCTCTGCGTGCACCATCAACACCATTACTGCTGCATTTCCTGAACGAATCAACTTATTTTTTAGCCTATTCATGGAAAACACAAGGAACATTAGGTGAGAAAGCCTGTCACATTAATCATTTTTGTTAAACCAACTGTCCTACTCACTGATCCATTAAAAAAGGATTACGAGACCCTGATGGTATTCAGGAGCAACTTCAAAGGCAAACCCTAATGAGATAATTCCCGTTTGATAACCAACAGCATCACCGTGAGTTAATCAGAGGTGTGAAACAGCAAAGGAAGGCCTCTAAGTGGTCCATTTACATTCTATAAGAAGCTTCGAACACAATAGCCTCTGTTTTAAGTTGTCCTTTGATGAAAACCATTAAGTTCAAATTGGTTTCCAGTTATCAATGATAATATGCATTGTTGGTTTTCAGCTGACCTCCCATAGAGCCCTTCAAAATTTTAGTTCACTCATAAAAGACAATTTATTGTTATAAACTAAAATCCCCCAGGTTGAAAATGCAGCTTTAAAGTTTTACATGAAAATGTGATGCAGTCTTGTTTTAATTTATTCATTTGTTTTATTTTTTCATGGGATGCTCCCAGTTTTATTCACCGTCAGGCTTACATGAAACTAAACAAGGCCTGTTTTCATGAGGAAGCCATAAAACTTTCACCAGCTTGGACTGATGTTTGAAACAGAGGCAGCGGTGAGAAAGCGTAAGGGCCTAAGGGGGAGAGAGATCAAATTAGATTAACTAAATTCACAAAGACTGTCCTGAAGCCGCTCCTGCATGGCTACACACAGCCTTACCCACACCTCAAACCCCAAGGCCCCTATTCTCACGGCCGAGAGGTTTCCAAAGGGCCTTCAGGCAGGGCAGAGGCGACCAAATCCCTGTGCTCTTTACTGGATTAAAGATGGCTACCACACTTGGGGAGAAGCACTGTTTATTCAGAAGCTGAGCACATCTGTAAACATCTTAAATCCACTCAGACCGAACAGGTTATCAGGCTGAGCTTCGGTGAGGAAAACACTTGCCAGAGCTATCCATCTCAGGCCAGTTTTTAAGAGGTACAAATTGGCCTTCTCATTTGTGTAAACACACATCTCCCCCTTTTTCACGATTAATCTCCATCTTCTTTTTTCACTTCCGCTGATGGACATAAAAGGAAGGGCAGGAATGTTCTCATCTTCTGAATGACTGAAAGACCTGCAGGGGGTTACTGGTTCTCTGGTGACTCTGTTCTCTTCTTCTCCACATGCTTAGTGTGAACAAATATCACAAAAATAACACAAAATGACAGTTGAGTTGAGCAGTTTTTCCCTTGTTTTATCTCTCTGATTTAAAGTCACATCCTTGTCTCTTTAGCTTTCCTAAACTGAGCTCAAGCTTCCTCCAGCCTCTGAACCCCCCCCCCCCCTTTTCCTGCAGCTTTCCAGGCATCAGTTGGGCCTGCAGGTGCAGGCAGAGGCCAATGTTGGAGGGCTCCTCGGTTCACTAGCCCCATTCTCTGTGGCTGAATGAGATACATAGGGGTGTCATAGCCGTGATCCTGCTTTCGGTACCACTGCAGACTGCCAAAGCCGGAGCTGGGGGACACGCTCATAAAGTGGGCGTGACACTGTCCTGTTCTTTGTAACATTTGGAATATAAAGCACAGAGCCACTGTAACACTGACCTTAGGGTGTATCATCGCCTTACTTACGGTGATTGGCAGAGAAAGAGAGGTCACGCTAAAGGAAGCATGCACAGTTCATCATAAAATGCATTGGGAGAGAAATTACAGCAGGAGGAATGATAGAAGACAGATATACAACAGACTGGGATGAAAAAGAAAAAGAGAAAGGGTGAATGGAGGAGTAAAGGAGGGGTCTCTGGGATGAAGTGGCCTCATGCATGCAGGATCTGCCATGTATGTGTCCTTGTACCACATGTATGCATCTTAGCATTCATAAAAACCACACGTGCATGCAGACATGGTAACATTTCTAACTATTCATTAACTGAATAGAGGCAATTCAGGATTGGTCCTGGGGTCTTGCTGTTTATAGTTACTTGTCTCAAATAGGTACATCATGGTAAAATGGATAAACATCTCTCCTTTGACTGGTGCGTGGAGCCCAAATACCGTGATGTGCAGTTTGCATAGACTGTAAGCACAATGCCTGCACACGAACCAGCAAAACTATAACAATTACAGGATGTAATTCCAGTTTTACATATACATGCATAAATTATATTCAAGGACTGTGAGGAGACTCCCCATTATAAATACATTTATTACATTAAGAGTAGGTCTGAAAAACAAAAAACAAAAAAAAAATGGAAAGATTATATTTTTCCTCCAACCAACACATGAGCTCCTCTTCCTGCTGGTGTGTCATTTTCTTTACCAATTCCCATCTGTGGAGTCTGCTGAGATTACAGAGCAACTTAAATTACAGCATGATTGCACCTTTGGACTGATTGGGACAACCATGAATCAGCCTTGAAGGTACTTTGTTATGGAGCTGGTGTAAGCATAACTCAATTATTTATGCATTTTGTTTACTTTACTTGCTCGTCATTTTTTCCAATTACAACTAGAGTGAGCAAAGAGTCAATCCACCATCTCTGTAAATAGTTTTTTTTTTTTTTAGCTACATGCCTTCTCTTGGTATTTACAATTGTAGGGAAATCAAGTGGATGTAAACATGATTACATTTAGTTTATATGTGATAATATCAAATCAGAATAACAGAATAAAGTATTTCTGGGCAATTGTTCCTTCCAGCAAACACCACGGTTGAGACTTATTCTCTGTAAAAGGTCTAAGGTGGCACTACAGACAAAAGGAATACATTAATTAATATCGTCTGACCTAATTTACCAGATAAGTGTTTGAGGTTGATAAGATTTAAAGGCCCCTTTATCTTGATATCTACCAACAAACTTTAGCTGAAAGGTACATATGCCATCTTTCTCACTGCAGATGTTAAGAGGACAACTTAACTATCACTGACCATCATTGCAAAAGTGTTAAAGCTTCCAACAAAGACATGTTTTGTTAACATAAACTAATCTCTGAGACAGTTACAACCAAAGCTCTACATTAACTTTAATTAGTTTAAAGTCATCAGTGTCTCTTTTCCTTATAACGTAAAGCACAAATACAAATAAGCCTTTATCTTGTTTTGTTCCAAGTTGATCAAACTACATAATTTCAATACAAAACATGAAACAAAAGGATGTACAGCTGGTATTTAAAAAAGCAAAGAAATACAGAAATACAAATACTTAAACATGTACTGTAGAACATGTATAGTTCACAGAGAATCAGGGTTAAATTCTGATTATCTGGAAAAAAGGAGAGGACCCAGATAGTAATAACTGTCTGGAAAGACTGTGATTTACTGGCTTTTACTAGCTATCCTTTCAGTATTGTGTATGGCAATATCATCCGGTCCCATGAACTCACTCATCTCCCAGTCCATCTTGAAACACCATATCGCTTTGAATCCAGTCATAAAATCTTTTATTCATTATTTCTTCCCCAAACTTAGACACTTTTTAAAAGCTGAGAAACAAGATCAACTGCAGAAACTGCAAAGACCACCCAGGGAGCAATTTTAAAGCAGGATTAGGACCTTCTGAAAGCTTCTGCAAAGGTAAGAGCAGATAGGCCAACCAATCCCATCAGTCTCCTGTTCTGCTGAATCACAAGATGACAGAAATGATTTGGGATAGCCTTAAGGTTCAGCAAATGAGCTGTAAGCCATGAATATATGAGATAAATACAGTGAAAAGATACCGATCAACTCTCCCTGAAGATGAAAGGCATCCTGACAGCTGATAGAATGGTAGTCATGTAGTGACCAGGTTGTACGGGCGAAGCCTCGGGGCCCACTGACACTAAATTCCACTGAACTAAGTTAAAACAATACAAAGGACACATCATCCGGGGGGTTACGGATATTTTGCAGATAAGATGTAGAAACTAAGATTAGAAAAAAAAAGTTTAAAAATAAAAAAAAATAAGAAAGCTCATTGCCATTGAGTTTTGTGAAACCCTTTAGTCCTTGTCCAAGGTTTTGTGTAAATCCATCAAGGGAGGTATATATACATATATTTTTTTTTCTTTTTTTTTTTTTAAATCACATGACAAAACAAGAGATCATCCACACTAACTCTCCCCACCACAGACTTCACTGGGAGCTAACTATTTAAAATGTTTTAAATATTTAAAATTTAAAATGCCAGTCAGTCATGCCCTACCTTTGATTAGTCTTTCAAGACAAAGTACATGTAAGCACTTGTTTTCTCAAATCTGTGCACGAGGACACCCTCCCTATTTGCAATAGGACAGATAATCTATGTCATCAAGGTCCCACTCTTCAAAAAAGGTTAAGTCATTTCTGCTTATACTGTCCTAGTGACCTCACAGCTCTTTGAAAAGATGAGCTGTGTGATTGTGAACACAAACTAGGTCTGTTTGGGAAGCATGTTCGATATGAAGCATGATTGGAGCTCACATAAATATGAATCACTTAGTTGGAACTATCAACAAGACAATTATTTATTTCCATTTCAAAGAATCCTTTTTCCTCTCTAAAAAGGTCTAGAAGTGACAAAGAAGAAAATTCATTGGTAACGAAAAGCACTGACCGCTCTGAAAGAGTTCATCTGTAACCACAAATCAACAAATCAGTCTCCTCACCACAAAACAAAAATGCATTCAACAAATAATCATTTCCCTACGTAACCCTCTGACTCCACAGACACCAAGACGTCCCTTGAGAAACAGAAAAATCTGTATGAAAAGTGTTTGTTTAGACTGGTATTTTCCATGAAAAACAAGTGGTCTCTGTTAACTGATAAAAACTTGAACCTCTATGAGACATGAAGAGACGGCAGTAATTGTTGTCATGAAGCCAGAGTCCAGCTCCTTCCTGTCTCTGAGGAGCTTTTGGAGTCTCATCCTCATGGAATGGTGCTCCATTTCCGGAAGCCTAACTTACTAATCCTCTCAGGCGAAGAAGGTAAAATCCAGGAACAGGGAGAAAGGGGGAAAGTGCTACGTGGGAAGGAAGGGCAATGTATACTGTGATATCCAAAATGCCCGGTTTGAAAATAATCCCATAAAGCATGTCGCCAGTAGCCTGTTGAGAGGTAGAATCAGGACTTGCGTTGGCCAGATACGCTGTTCAATTATCCTCTTAGAGGCCCGAACTTGCTCCAGGCTACAATAAAGGCAGAATTTTCATTTATCAGCAACATGTGGTAATAACCAGACAGATCAGGTTAGAGTATACTGTAGCCTAATGATACGGCCCTGCAAAACAGCGCCATGAATGATCAGTTTGGTTCCAACAAACAAAAGCCACATTTTGACCAACAGCACCCAGAAGTTAAAAAGCTTTTTTTTTTTTTTTTTTTAAAAGAGGCTTAATGATTATTATAGCCTTGGGTCTGTTGCGTTTCCACCGAGAAAGTGACAGAAATTCATAATCATAGCTCGAGCTATTAAAGGTGGGGTGGGTGTTCTTTGAAAAAACGGTTCCAGCAATCCAACTCAAGTGAGATTTTGAAAATATACACTTCCTCCCTCCTCCCAAAGGCTCTGCCTCCTCCTCTTCAGCTCACCCCTCGAAACCACGCCTTCATACGATTCATGACTACATGAACCACAGGGAGGGAGGGAGGGGTGGGTGGGAGTGCATTGATATTTGACGGACGTATTATGCAGCCAATCAAAATAGTGATGATCACTATTTTGATTGGTCAGAGTTTTTCTCTGATTATACCCTCTAGACTGGACCAAAACGTTTCGTTTTTTTTTGCAAACATTTTATTTCAGTGGGTGCAATGGGAACGTGAAAAGGTTTTCAGGCAATATTGTAAAAAGTGTTGCAAAAAAACAACACCTACCCCACCTTTAACTGAAAATCTTAAAGAAAATTAAAACAACTGTTTAAAGCAAATTTGAATGCTCAAAAGCCTACTGCTAGCACTTTTTTTTATTTTAAATAAAATATGTCAGTGAGCTGTTCAGATCTGCAGGGTAATGTGATGTCACACATCCAGCTCAGACTGCTACCATCCAGTCTCCCCATCTTTATCTCCATCTATTGACTCTACCCAGAACTTCTAAACATGATGTAGCTTGTAACTGGGAAGTCCAACAACAAGTTCATTACCAGCTGATTTATGAGAGAACTGAGTTCATAATAATTATAAACAGTCTAATGTTATAAATGGGAGAAAAGGACCTTTTTAAGAATCCTGGTCCCTGCAACCTTTCTGCAACCAGTGGGGAAAAACGTCTCAGGAAAAAGGAAAAGAACAAATCTGATGAGCTGTCAGCCACTGCAGCGCTGGTGTTCACATGACAAACGCTGCGCACATACTCGTCTAATTAAAATACAGTGTTTTCTGCGGCCAGTAAGATGAAACACTGGGATGTGGCTGTGGCTTTTAACAGGTTGTTTGTTGGGTTCCTAGGCTTATAGGAAGCGTGCAAATCAGAAATGTGATTTTGTGATTCGCACGCGGGTGGGAAGAGAAAACCTTTTCATCTGTGCTCTGAACTCTTTCCTCTCGCTTGGAGAAAAATCAGTAACATGAACTTCTCAACCACTGGGATGTTCGTGACCCACTGTAGGGACACACAGTACAAGAAATCATTTGAATAATAATAGGTACAAGAGCAGGACCCTCCCTTTCTCTGAGGACTCTCTATCCAGGCTCTTTCATACCCGGGCCCTCACATAATAAACTTGGCCTTTTACTAATCTTCTCTTCTTGACTTAGCTTCTTTTTTTTTTTTTTTAAATTTACTTAAACATGCATTCATCATCATTCAGGGGACGGCAACTGAGTTTTTTTTTATAATGTACCTTTCACAAAGAGCCAGATGGACGACTTTCAAGAGGAAAGCCCAAAGGAGTTTGTCTCAAACAGGTGCAAATTCCAATAATGCCTGCGTACACTTGGGCACTATTGTGTCTCTATAAAACTGGGCCAAGTAGCACATGGAAGAAGACGGGCAGCAGAGATGTATGATGGCCACACCTGCTTTCATCCCCTAACAGAAATGTTTTTCATGCTGATTTATGTGTGCACACGTGTATATGTGAGTCAAAAAAAGTGCAGCATCAGTCAAAAAAAACTGAATTGTATTGGTCAAAATTATGACCTAATAGTAAGGGTGTGAAATTTGTTTAATCTATGACACAAGATCACATGGTGATGGAACATAACTGAGTTTATTATGATAATTTGCAACAATAATTGGTGATTTGATCTAATAATCATCAAGTGTGTGGTGTCAAAGGATTATTTCACTATTTCCAACAAAGAGCCTCCCTGATGTTGAATCACAAATAAAGCATGTTTGAGTTTTACTTCTTAATTCTTGTTTGCTGACAGAATATCTCCAGTAGCCAATAAGAGCAAGCAGGCTTGACACAGTCACCACATTGATTTTCTATATTTTTACAGTTCACAAACATAGCAAAGAATGCAACACTACACAACCCAAAACAAAACAAAACAAAACAAAAGATTAGCTTGAAAAATTGTGACGTGAGTGTCTTCATAATGTGGCAAGGCTTACATGTTAGTCATGTTTGATTTCTCAGGTTTTCATGGAGATCCCACGCCTGTGGATTTACCGCAGTGTTATCGTTACTACAAGCATTAGCTGTATGGTCTTGGAGTCTGGCTGAGTCATCTAGTTAGTTGGAGGATTTGTAATATTGAAAATTTGTGGTGTCCTTCATTTTGATTTGAAATTCCCCTGGCATGTAGCCAGCTTATATGGAAGAAGACGCTCTTAAGTGTATCCCCCATGCTATGCTAATGTTACTATGATTTGCTGAGTACTTTAGCAGAGGAGGACACAACTCACCAACACCTAGCCACGCGGTCTTAATTTGTAAACATTCATGACACAAAGTCGGTACTTCTGAAGAGCTCAGTGACTTCAAGCCTGGCAGAGTGATAGTATGCCAGCTTTGCAATAAGATGTTTCATTAAAATCCCATCTCTGCTGGATGTTCCAGGGACAACCGTAAGCTAAATTAGGAATTGGAAGGATTTAGGAAGAACATCAATTCAGCCACGAAGTGTAAAACAACGTAAAATCACCCAGTAGGGTCAACGATTGATAAGGCACATGGTGCGTAAAAGTCAGCAAGGGCTGATTCCATAACTGAAGCGTTACGAACTTCCACAAAAGCTGTGTGGTGGGAGCTTCATAGAACTGGTTTCCATAGCCAAGTATCTGCAAGTAGGCCTCAAATCACCAAGTTCAATCCTAAGCGTTGGATGGAGTGGTGTAAAGCATCTCGACTCTGGACTGTGGAGCAGTTGAAGCTTGTTCTGTGGAGTGACTAGTCACACTTCTCTATATTTCAGTCAGATGGGTGAGTCTGGGTTTAGCAGATGCTGGGAAAAGATTACCTGTTTGACCGCACTGTGCCAACTGTGACGTTTGGTGAAAGACTGATAATTGTATGGGGCTTTTTTCAGGGTATGAGTTTGACCCCTTATCTCATGTGAAAACCAATCTTGATGCTTCAGCAAACCAAGACATTTTGGACAATGGTATGATTCCAACTTTGTGGAAACAGTTTGGGAAAGGCACTTTTCTATTTCAACATGACTTGTGGCCCAGTGCACAAACCAAGGACGATAAAAGCATGGTTTGATAAGTTTGGTGTGGTAGAACTTGACTTGCCCTTACAGAGCCCTGACCTCAACGCCATCAAGCAGCTTTGGGATGAACTGAAAATGAGAACATGAGCTGGGTCTTCTCATTCCAACACCAATACTTGACCTCATAAATGTTCTACAGAATGAATGGGCACAATTTCCCACAGAAACACTCCAAACTTTTATGGAAAGCCTTCCAAGAAGAGTGAAAGCTATTATAGCTGCAAAAAGAGGGACCAGCTACTATATTAAAGTATATGCATTTGAATAAAATGTCATTACAGTCCCTGGTGGTGTAATGGTTAGGCATCCAACTATTTTTGAGTGGGCCACTATGATACTGAGACTGAATAGATGCCTCTTTTTATATTAGACAATGTATTGAAAACACTAAGAAAAGAAGCGATATTGAACCGATTGACTTTATTATCATTGAAAGAGGAGCTGTGTGTGATTCGATACTTTTGTGAAGATACAAGTTCCTGAGATAAGTCTAAGTGTTAACAAGAGAATTGAATGGAATCAAATGGAGGTGCTAGCAAAGAATCACACCTCTTCTTAATAGTATTAAATTGTGACACAGAGGTTCCCAATTTCACGCTTTTCTCAACAGACTGTGGAGCCTGAAAACATGGCATGAACAGCCCATCCCAAGACAGAATTCAGAGTCTGGAGCTGTCTGGGTGGGTGAGCACTCATTTGAAGAAAACTCCCAATAATCCAATTAAGCCACATAATTTCCTTTAGTACACAGACACTGAATCAACTGTCAGAAAGCAGCCAAGTCAGAGACAGTGGAAAAGAGTAGAGGAAGGGTAAGAAAAGGCTTTTTCTGTGTACTATACTGCGGCTGCAGTGAACAAAATGCAAACAAAGCTTTGAGGAAAAGGCTGTAGATCCCTGCAAACATGTCGGGGCCTCCTACGCTCCACTTTGTAACTGTCTTGCTTGGCTGGTGATCAGCTCTCTTGTCCTGGTTTTTAGTAGGGCTCCCCTGACCAAGAGCCAAGTGCCTTTCACAGGGTGTGAGAGAGGGTGCACACGTGCTTGAATATTCATGAGAGGAGTGAGGGCGCTTCTCCACTGTTCAGTCTTCTACAGTAGGGCTGGCCCTATAGTCTTAAAACAAGATGAAGACAAATAAGAGATGGGAATGGTGCTAGAAATGAACTTTGACAATGCTTTAAAGAGATTGTTTAAAATCTGGTAAACAGTCACCCAAACATCACTTCATCATATAAGTCAAACTCTTGATATAAAACACAGATGAGCCCTTTTTACACTGCCTGTTTATGGCGCATCAATGCCCTCCATAGGTACAGAGACAGAATTAGTAGTCAAAAGTGAGAAGCCATCGATGTCAGGCTGACCAGTCAACCTCATCCTTTTTGTCTTTGATTCAAATAATTTGTTTGATTTCTCAGGATTTGACTTTGCTTTCCAGGGGGCAGATGCAGACAAAACTGCCTCTGGGTGCCACTGAACAGGCATACAACCCGCCAGAGAGACAAAGCATCCGACATTAGCAAAGCAACAACCAGACTGGTGTCAACAAAAGACATTCAAAATGGTGTGCAGAGGAGTAGGAACATCGTTAAATGACTGTTGCGTATTTTACAGTAAAAGCATGTTGATCCAAGGTATTATTAGCACTTCAGCAGCCATGTTGTTTGATTCTGAATAATGGTTTCTGGACTCTCGAGTATGAGTCACTGCCTCAAGTCTACTTAACAAGAATGACTTTGCGCTGATATGGCGAAACACTTGTGTGAACATCACTATAGGTTGCTGCCATTGAAAAAGCAAATAGCTAGCAGGCTATTTCTTTGGAAAAAACATCTTTAAGTCTCTTGATATAGTGACATTGTATAGGCTATAGGAAACCTTATTGCTCAACAGCAACAGGTTGGTGTTCAAGTGTCAGGTTTTTTGTAAAGAACTGTACTTTCCTTGCTTTGAGCACATTGCAATTTTTGCACATTTCATACAGTTTGACGGATGTTTACGGGTATTTGGAAACGAGGCATCACACCTTAGTTCATTTGCTTTCATTACTTTTCCCCCGAAGCACAAAGTCTCAAAAACCTTTTGCACATTCTCTGATTAGCGTAAACGTCTTCTTTGCATTTCTAAATTTTGGGATGAACTGACAACCTATCCAAGGTGAACTAACCTGTCTCACACAGTGACAGCAGGGGATGAGTAAAATATGTCCAGACCCCAGTCTTTTTTTGCCCCATTTCTGCCTCAAAGGTAAATATGAAAAAAGAAAAAATAAGCAAAATAAAATTGGGAAATGGCAAGAAAAAATGGCCCAATACTGTGGATGGCAGGCTTAAACTGTGAAAAGGGGTCCTCAGTTTTCTTGTCCAAGCGTTTGACATCCTCAGAAGAATCCCTCTTAATGTCTTACTCTTCATGTACGGTTCTTGCTTGTCTGGGTCCAGATATTAAATGGAGCCAGAGCACAACTAGTCTTCAGTTGAATGATGCATGTTTGTGCATGATTAGGTTCCCGGTAGGTTTAGGTCTTTGCATCATAACAGTACATTCTGAGCAGTGGTTATCCCAGTGGAGGCTCCTTACACTTATAAACCATAGCATTGTTATTACAATTCCAAAAAACAACAGTATTTCCTACAGTGGAACATCAACTGGCACAGCAGGGCCTAGTGTAACAGACATAATAGATAGCATATAATACATGCTTAGAAATCTCACAACTGTGTAATCCACAGCTGAACTCAATTTGAGGGTTCAATGTGATTTCCTAAAAAACTGGAAAAAGAGGGTCTCCTTTTATATGGCAATGAATGTGTTTTGCTTGGTGTCTGACCTACTGAGACTATGCGTGCCAGAAAATAGATAAATGTTGCTGAAAGCTTTATGAGTTTCTCGCCACGTACTGTCCAACATTTGAGGTTACTGTGAAACCAAAACTCAAATGATTTGAAAAAAAAAAAAAAAAAGATAAAGCTTGAAGCCTAGGTTAACAGCTGGAGTAAAACTTTTTTTCCACGTATCAAATCTTAGATTTATGGATATAAAACGGACCAGTTTACATTATGTGATAAAGTGAAGACTACTTTCATGTTCTGCTATATATTATAATCCAAATGTGTGCTCCTATTTGCTCCTAAATTAGATGGATGATAGTGAGTAGGTGACATATTTACTGTTTTCCTATTTAATTCTACTGCGTTCCATGGTATTTGTTATACTGAAAAAAATAAAAGCCTCCTGTAAAATATAACACTGACAGGACTGCTGTTATTTTAGTAGGTAATTTCTAATCAATGTAATTTTCTGCCACAAGTGCAGGCAATGGAATAAGACATTTTTTTCAATCTGCTAATGTCAAATGTAAAATGGGACCACGAGCTTCCAAAAAGATTTAGTCCTTTAGCAAGTAACATGCTGAAAAAATATTTACAAATCAGGGTATTCTGTTTTAGGAAGCTGTCTAAATCCCATTTTGGAGAAAAAGCCCTTCAGCTTAGCCACAAATATGTAGAGTCAAAAAGTGTGGCAGAAAGTGACTATAAATTGTGCTTTATGCACTTTCCAGAAAACGTGAAGTTTGCCATATGAACCCCGTGCTCTTGGCATCTTCTGTCCTGACTTACACAAGAGTGTTCCATGTCAAACAGCAAGTTGGTCCTCTAGTATCACCAGCCAAACACAAATCATAACCTCCAAATCCTAAATCCACGTCAATGGAAAACTATGTTGCTGCCACTGCAAATGTTGAAACCTGGATCGATAAGTTAAAGGGCTTACAGATCAATGTTTTGCTACCAGAAGTAAGACATCATAAACGCATCCCAGAAAATAAAACGGCTAAAACTAAGCCCTTTTGCACAACATTTCACCAAAAAGGCTGCTGCGCTCCAAATTACAAGCAGGCATACTGCTGACAAATAGTGCACTTTGCGAAGATATGTGTGTGGTGCCAATGCACTGTACACAAGCCAAGCTTTTGGAATCAATTGTGAAGGACATGCAAGTCTGAGCCATGAAAGCCATCTGGAAAGGAGCAGAAATGCCACTATTTACAGTTATAAATAGAACAAATAAGGCTCACAATCCAAGTGATAATCCCTCAACAATGTAGTGGCTTTGTGGCATTACTTAATGTTCCACAGCAAGACATGGAAGAAAACATGCTGCTCCACCTAGCCATCACGCTGTGGCTGACCCGGAGTACATTGTATGCAGCAAGAGCTCTGGCTAGGTCGCCTAACCTTTGACCTGAACCAGAGGAGTGTCAGAGGTCTGGGATTAGAAGGTTATGACACTTAAGTCATAGACTCTCTAAATCCGCCTGAAAGAGTCCTCTTCTGTACGAATCGAGTGGGAGCAAATCAGTTATACTGTTTAATCATATTATTTCAGTGATTTTTCCTCTATGCAGGTGCAACATTGAAGTTAAAGCAGATGGGCAAATTTATTAGGTTTTTTTAAATATTTCCTATTTCTGTTTCAAACATCAGCAAAACATGTGCACTGAATGTTAGTCTTTATCTCTCCAGGAGGCCATTTCCTCTTCCAAGTAGCAATCTGACAAATACAAAAAAAAAAAAAACAAAAAAAAACAAAACAAGGAGGATGGGTGGTATCCTAGCAACCTAGTTCAGTAAATACATAGTAGTACTCCTCTTTTTCAACGTAGTGTCCCCTGAAGCCAATTATTATTACCAAATAGCTTTTCCCCATGGCATTGTATTTGCTCTGTCTTGCTTGACATAGGGGCAATGTTTTAATATGTATGAGCCTGTATCCCATCCTGTTCAAACAGAGCAACGCTGGCTTTGCCCTGACCACAACACAAAAGACAGGAACTTGTGCACATGCCCGCTCAGACACACTTAAAAGAGAGTCATTGTGTATTGGTGCGAGCATCAAATATCCATGCTCACATTGCCTGGGATAAAATATTGTACAGGAATTTAAGAGTAGCCATTATATTCTTAAAAGACCAAGAAATAAACCGAGCCTCCAGTTCACATAAGCAACTGAGCCAAAATCAAAGGGCGGGCTTTAAAGGTAAGAGAAAATTTTTGTTTGCCGCTAGATAATGGTCTCTCACCTTCTCTTTGAAGGCCTGTTTTATAACTAAACAGTCTCAGATTTCTCTCAAGCTTCCACATTTGTGCACAACAATGCAGCTAAAATTTATTGTAATCACCCTGAATGCAAACTAGATATCATGTTCAGTGGAACTGCTCCCAACCTCCAAACACAACAATGAAGCTACACGCAAAAGCCTGGACTTCAGGGGAAAAAAAACAGTATCTGCTAACATGTTATCTCCCTGAGGGAGGCAAGCATTTTCAGACTTAATGAAAAACATATTGAAGTATGATTTCCCTACAGACTGCAGACCAAAGGGACACCACTGCAATACTTGATAATGACCCACTAATTTCTTATAAAATAGGCCTCGTCAGTGGAAGACAGACGTTGCGGGTGTCACTTTAATGGTTTTCTGATATTATATACTCTAAGGAGAAAATATGCCTTTAATAACACCTTTAATGATTTTCTCATGCATTCATTAACAAGTAAAATCTCCTCTGTCCTCTTTTAATCTTCTGCTTGCGACATTACAGCAGCATGCCAAATTACAGGGTGGGGGGGGGGGGGGGGGGGCATTTTATCATTTTCTTCTTTTCACTTCCAGAGATTACACATCAGATGTAACAGTTACTTATGCTAAATAATTAAATTAAAAAAATAAATAACAACTTCCTCACAGTCTCCCCTGGCCAGCTGTTGCATTGTGGGGTTTTTCCTTGGAAACTCAGAGCTCTGAAAGTCAGAGGAACCTGGAGTGAAGTTTGAAAAATGATAGGTGTAGAGGTTGATTTATCTGCAGCCTAAGTCCTTTCCTTTCTTCCAAGACCTCCCAGTTTTCCTGAGCCCAGCAGAGCCCCAAGCTGCTGTATTGTAACAGCACTAAATCAGGACCACCACTGGTCTACAAAAACAATACTACATTGTGACACTACGGATTTACAAACTACAGGACACAACATTAAAAGAAAGGAAACAAAAAACTTTTTTACATAAAAAAAAAAGGACAATATCATCTGGGATTTTATGACCACATTAATACATTTTACTCACATAGAAAATGGAGTGAAAAAAATAAAAAAATTACAAGATTTTTGAAATGTTCAGTTTTCACGATCGCAATGCGAAACATTATGGTCGTCTAAGTTATATTCCACGGCTACACTAGATAAAGGCAGGATTTCTTGAGGAAAGAAAAAAAAAACAAACATCAAATACTATTTTTCACTGATGGTTATAAAAAGCACATGCAGCAGCAGAATCACTGCTGTTGGTGAATTATGACTGAGCAGTAATTTCATGGGTCAGAGACCAAAATGGTTTGAAGGTCTATTGTGGTGGGACCACACATATATACAAACACACAGTAATTTATTTCATACTTGAATGAATTGGATTTCATATTGAAACTATGTCAAATTATGGATTTTTATGGTAATAACAGTTTCAAGACATGTTCTTGATTATTCAAAGAAAAAAGAAGAAGAAAGAAACAACTAGAGTACACCAACGCAGTTCTTTCTCCTACATTATTAGAAGCAACCGTACTCATTTCTATACCATGTTCTAGCTCTACTACCCCCCCACCCCACCCCTTTTCACATCTGTGTCTTGTGTGCAGGTAAAAAGTAGAAATTTGAGGGTTGAAAGTAATGTGTTGGCTCTGTGACTTCCTCTGAATCAGCAGCTGAGCCAGTACACTTGAACGCATTGGTTCTGTAGCTCAGCTCATCGGTGAAAAGCTAGTGAGAAGCTGCAGTTCAATTAGGATGGCTCTTTTGAACTGATAAGGCTCAACTGGTGTGTGAAAAGGGCTTGAAATTACATCGGACGCTGTATTTCTATTTTATGCTAAGAAACTTTAACAAGCAAGTTCACCTTACCTGAAGGTGCGTTGAACGTGCTGTAGATCCCACTTCTGAGCAAATAAAGTATAAATAACTGGTCCCACAAATGCCCTAAAAACAACCTCATGTAGACCACACAAGACGGAAGACTGGAAAACATATCAAATGATCACGATAATTAAAGAAACCTCTATTATGTGTAACATTTTATTCTCCTTATACTATTTACAACCTTTTTCAGTTTGTGTGTAATGGCATTTATAATCTTGGTTGGGTCGTAACTCTAATGTGAAACTGATTGTCTGCAACTCCGAGCCCTCATGGTAAGCCCCCTCCCGCACCTAAGATTTCTTCCAACGAGAAGCAGATTTCACCAGGCCTCAGTTGTAGTCTAACAGCTCTCAGTGATTCTACTCTTAACCCCAAAGCTTGTTTTCAAACTTCCAGGGGGTACTGAAAATGAAATGCAAGCACTGTGGAGGCCTTATCATCTTCCCGCCCAGTGGCCAGGTTAACAGAACAGACAGTCTGTGGTGGGGAAGTGCATCTCACTCAGCTAAATTGACCATGTCTTATCCCTCAATACCTACTATTCCTCGGGGGAAGAAAAGTCCACAAGGTGACACGTGAGCTCTGTAGTATCCCAAGAATTCCCAACCTTTTTTTTTCACACCCCTCCATTCCTGCTGCAGAGGTCCAGACACAAGAGTAGCCTCGGTCAGACCATCAAATCATGAGACAATGAAGCAATAATTTCTGATGAGCCATGATATACTTCTGGCACAAATCTTCCCATAATTGCGGCACATAATCTCCCTATTAAGCATTCCAATTTCAAGGATTTGAATAGAGGGTAAATTGTCCAGATGGCCTTAACTCAGCACTAGCCATATTAGTTTCCATAATGTCCCGGCTGAGTCCTGAGTTACCATTTACCTGAGACGTCCGGATACTTCCCTTTTGATTCCAGCACAGCTGCTCTGATCTGTCAAGCAGAAAAATAACCAGAGGCTACTTCAAAGAACAGGTCTCCTCACAGTGGCTGCATCCTAAATGCTGTTGCCTTCATCTCAGGAGCCAAAGCTAAAAGGCGTCTTTATATGAAAATTGGTTTCATTAAGATCAGTGGAATCCTTTGAGGGTCAGTGGAAGAAAAAAAAAAACACATGTTGACAACCACAAACGTCTGCCCCTCCTTGTAAGCATCAACCTCAATACTTTTCACAATGCATTTGACAGCCCCCCCCCCTCCCCCCATGCTGTAAGGCTGCACACATTTACCCAAAAAGTAATTGTAGAAGTCTTAAAAATGTTAAAGAGTTGAAGTAGTCTTCTGAACAAGAGCCTGTTGTTCCCCAGCAGTCGGCATTTGTGAATGTTATTGTGGTGAAAGCGCACGCGATGTACTCAGGTTTTATCTCAGGAGGTGTTTTATAATGTTCAGAGGGAAGCTGTGGGAAAAGGATCTGTTTATTTTTTCCTGACGTTAATGTAAATACAGCATACTCATGTGGCAAATACACATCATCCTGCAACTGGAACCACCTATAATTCTCTGTTTATCTTCAAGAGGAAGATGAATGAGGTAGAGAAAAAAAAGTTATCTTAAAAATTTATTATCAAGCTAACAGCTACTCAAGGCCATAAAAGAGTGAACCTCGAAGCATGTAAGCAATAGATACCCATCTAAATTCCTCAATGATTCTCCAAACTGAGAGTGCAGTGACCGCCGTCCACTGCAGGCAGAACACTAACTACTCATAAGTACCTCATACAACCCTGCTTCAAAAAAAAAAAAAAAAAAAAAGACCTCTTTCAAGGTGGAATGTAAAATTGTGGGTCAATTACTCAGTCACACCTTTCAGGTTGGAAAGAAAGAGAAAAACTTTTCCAGCTGTACCTTGACTCCAATTATGCATCCAAACACTGTCAAATGAAATGATATGGAGACATGGAAGACATCGGGCATAAGAAGATATGGGAGAGCTCTACATTTATCACACTGAGGTCCTGCTGTGGTTCTCTCAAGCTCAGGAGGAGGGTAACTCAGCCTTATGAAGTGTTTCCTTATCTAGCCCAGGATCATACCCTCTGGAGTGTTCTGTACTTTCTTTAGATGACTCTGACGACCAATGTTTCAGTGGAGTTTGGTCCAGCTTGGAAGAGCGGTGCTATAAGTGACTTATATATTTCCCAAAATGAGGTGTTTCAATATTACACGAGGTGACATCTTAGGTAATTTGACCGCACTCACGTTCGAGTTCCAGTTCATATCCTTTATCAATAACACACAGCAAGAAGGATTTCAGGTCACAGCATCTGGTCATGTAGATAATAGGTTTCAGTCAGGCCTCCCGTCTGTAAGAGCTCACTAAGCTCCCTGTGACTTTTCAGAAGCATACACATTAAAGTCATGCACCTCGGTCTCCATAGATGCATTTTTCGAGGACGGTTGACTTATGAGTTTGGCTTGTGTTACCTGGCTCTACTTGAACTGACCTGTGCAGGACCTGTAGAGCAAGGAACCATCTGGGAGCTGCAATCTGAGCCCAGAAAAGGAGAGACGGCAGGGCCTGGCTAGAACAGCCTTTTTATTTATTTATTAAAAAGATATATGACACACTGAGATACAAATCATCCTCTATATGAGTTCAAAATCAATAAAGTAGCTCTTTAAATGATAAAGACTAAAGACGAAATTGGATTTGACTCTCACCACAAATTTCCCTGCTGGAAAAGGTCCATTCCACACATCATACTTACAGGATGCTGAGCTACTGGACGCTTCTGTAAAATTTACAGTGACAGAATCCACATTAGGTTCTCTGCAGTACAATGAAGACAGCACTTGATTCATACACGGCAGAAAGATTTGTAAAACAGCCCCTGCTTAAAACAACAACTAAAAACTGCATTTAATAGTAACTGGAATTCACAAATGCAATGTGTATAACAAAGTGATGACTGAAATATAGGCATTATATCAAAAAGACAAACACGACTGTCCTCACACTAAAAGACTGCGACAGTGCAACACTATTTTGATCCTTGATCTATAAAAATATGTGCTGGGGTGTTCATCATAATATTATCCTCCATGGAGCCATTGTAAATGGAGAAATAACACTGACCAGGTTCTTGCGACAAAAGCTATAAAGAAAAGCTGAATCATCTTTAATAAAGACATATTTAAAGTAATTCTTTCATCTTCTTAGTCTGACATAATGCCCTGTTGATGTTTGGCAGAAATCACGTGATTCACCTCTGACAGCGACTCCTTTCTTAAAATTCCACATGATCTTTAAAAGGCTTCTTTAGGTCTCTGTGGTGGCAGCCCTAATCAGTGTTTTACACAAAGCAACCAGCCACAGCACCAGAGAAAGGCCTGGTTTCCATCTGAGAAAACAATAATAGCTCCTAATGCCATCATCCGGACCCCTACCCTGTCAAACAACAAACACTGAGATCAATTTACGACAATTACTCTCATTTTTTTAAAAGGCCTTTCATGTCTCCATGACCTATTCTCCGGACGGCCCAATGGCTGAGTGGTTAGAGTGCATACCACATGGTTGCTAAAGCCACATGCAGTCCCTAGTTTGATTCCCGGGAGCCACACAATTTGCTGCAACTAATTCCCTTAGTCTCTTTCTCCAGAATCAAACAGCGGTATAAATCACTTCAATCAAGCACATTAATATGGTCTTTTTGAAATATCCCAAACGGGCCTTTGCCTTACAACACTGCTCCTTTGTCGTTCTCATCAAGCATCCTTCCATCACTGGCCCACATTAGCCAAACAACCCTCCAGAAACAGCCATGAACTTATCTCCAGGCTCGCAGTCAGAACTGATTGGACTCCATCTCCCCTACGGAGTGCTTGTTCTCATGACAGCCCATGCTCCACACGTTACGATAAGCACAGAACTCACATCTGTTGCACTTAACAAGCACACAAAAAACATGAAAATCAGCATACCATCTGCTACTTGTGTCTCCTCCAGGTCATTAATCAAACTCCAATAATACTGTTCCCACCACATCATAAAGAGTCCAGGGACCCACATTGTTTTATATATGACGTCACTGTGTGACAACTGCAAAACATAATATGTGTGATACGGTAAGTAATTTTAGCTATCAAATTAGTGGATAACTCATTTAGTTTATGGCTTTAAAAGTAATGATATTTTACAGTAATTTCATTTCAGAATTCCGAACGCCATTAATCATCTATCACCATCATTGTACTAAACCACACACTAATTTATTACCAAAAGCAGTGATGTAAGTAAGTGGATTTCATAACAAACTAAGAGAATACATTCTTCTAGTATTTCAGCCAATTTGAAGTTCAGTAGTTCCTGCTGAACACAATTCTACTGACAAGACACAGAAACATTCCACATCGGTCGCGCCACAGTTCAAAGCAATAACTGTCACTCATGTCACGAACTTCAAGAACATGACAGCTGGTTTGTGGCAGTTCATGTGTTAAAATATTTATACTCATATAAATATATATATCTATGTGGATTTGGAAATTTTGTCATCAACCCCAAAGATTTGATACCAAGAAAACTACCTCTACCTCATGCTAATTAAAGATGATGCTTGGTTGTGACTTTGAGTGAGAGTTTAATATGGACCACCAGCACAGAGCAAAGCTCTTCACCATAAACTGCTCTTCTCCAATAACTTTGTTTTGCTAAGGTATCTTGGTCTTTTAACAACTGTATTTATTCTCGTTGATTAAGAGTACATTCATGTTTCCTTGAAAACAATACATATATCCTCTGGGAGGATTTTGTAAAACCTTGCAATTATGCTGTCAATACATGAAAAGTAAAATCTTATGATTAATGTATAAGAGAGCCAAACTTAATTTATAGCTACAAAAATTAAGATTAAGGTATACGGTAATAATATCTTCAGAAAGTGCCAGAAACCACCAAAAAGAGTCTGTAAGACAAAATCTTTCTCCCAGGGATATGCCTACATCAAACAATAGTGAAGGGTGCAAGCGTTTCACAAGATGCATAAAACTGGAAAAAGGAAGTGGTTATGAATTCTTGTGTTCCCTCCAGACATGTCGGGCCACAACACTGGCCAGACATGTCACTGTGGTCCATGGTAATGCTGTCTCCTGCAGGCTGACGGAGCTGAACTGCTCACAAAGTGGCTTAGCAGCGAACCTGCCATCTCAAATGTTGTTTCAGGCTACATGAAATGACTGCTGCTGTTAGCACGGCTAAGCTAAGCTAAGCTTCATCTTCAGACCCTTACAGACCAACCACAGCCAGTCATGGTGGTCTGTGTAAATGATGTAAGAACGATATTTTGGAATTTTGGGGGTCAAAATAGATATTCTCTGGATTCTGTCATAAAATTTAGCAGTTGTTATTCATCAGCGACCCTTCTCGTTGATGTTACTTTGCAGTGTTGTACCTGAAAGCGTTCGTTGAATGAAAGTTCACGAACTAGTTCACATTTTGTGCGAACGTGAACTGAACGCGCTCTCTTTCCCTTAATGAGCGTCGGGTGTGAATGAGTTCATTTGGGCAATTGAAAACGACGCTCTTTCAAGGTTTACGCAAGGTCAAAACTGTGCCAGGTTTCTAGCGAACCCCATTTAAAATACACCACAAACGAGCCTGATATGTATCTTCGGAAAGCAATCAAACATGGCAACACGGGCTGTCGCTTCTGTCATGCTAACAATTGTGTCATCAAATGTTTAAAACAAGCATAAAGGAAGATGAAAGCTCCCGACCCCAAAGATTACACTGTAATCTTTGGAGTCAGGGATTGAAATATTGAAATAGGGGGAAAAAAAACATTTGCACCTTAAGGACCTGTTTTTGTCTTATAATTAAGACCATTTGGCAGCAAGTTTTTCCTCATATTTTTAATATACTGTAGAGAGAAGCTGAAAGGGAAATTACAGTTTTACATGAACTCTCCCTTCAATGCTAATGTGAACCCTGGTTGGATAAAGATTCAGAATTGGACACATAGTTTTCGACAGATAAAATAGATAAAATAATTGTTGTTTGTGGTGGTGTTGTATGTGGGCAGTGGCAATCATTTTGACAAATAATTACTCACAGCAACATTAAAAAATAATAAGAAAAAAGAACTGAAAAATAAACTATTTAGTTCATTTTTTGAAATGGTGAACTCTTGTTCCAAATTTTGAATATGAACTATGAACTGAGCTAGTTCATTTCAATTTCTGTGAACTATGGACTTAACTAGTTCGTGTAGAAAGTGAACTTGCCCAAAACTATTGCTTTGTTACTTAATCAAACAGGTGTCCAACAAGGTGCCTGCACTTGTGTTTGTCATGCATTTCAAACAAGGCTGTTTGTAACTTTCATATTGTAAATTTCATATGCTTTCAGGAGGTAAACCCTTAGTGGATGCATAATACCCAGTTATTATTTGATATCACAATTGTGAAAAGCAAAAGTTAACTTTTTCTTAAGTAAGTATATAATGGAATTAACAGTGTGTTAGTCACTGTGATGTAATAGTCACTGTGATGTAATAGTCAAACTAACAGTCCCATTCCGGAATGCCGGAATGGGACTGTTAGTGTATTCACCATTCTGCATTCATTGTGCCAAGCTGATACAAAGCAACACAATTTTGAGAAAGGTTCTCACATAAACAAAATTTAAGATGAATGAAGAAGAGCAGCCTTCACACAAGCTGAGAGCGGTGGCTAATGAACTTCGCCTGGAGGGGACACATTGTGATGCAGTCATCAGAGTTGAGGATGTTGAATTTCCAGTCCACAAAGTCATGCTCGTTGACTGTACTTCATATTTTAGGTGAGTTGATATCCTGATATTATTGGAAAAGCTGGTTGATTTATTTCTATTTACTGACCAGAAAAACTATCTTTCAGTTAAGGATCTAAGAAATAGCATTCTCAAGTAAATTAAAACATGCATATACAAGATTTGCAATAAAAACTGTTTGTCACATAAGATAGTGAAGACTTCGGACATAAATCAAAATTATATTTATATGAAGAGTGAATTCAGACCAACAGTGTTGGTTTTTCAGACAGACATGATTTTAGATGAAATGGCATTTAACCGATCACTTCACAAAGAGTTTATTGCCTTCTGCTCTGTTATGGTGTTAGGAATCGCCAGTTACTAATTTAAGCAACTGTGTACATGTGAACCAAGGTTTTTATATTTAGGGAAATGCAGATGACTGATTTATTTTTTTATTAAAATGGCACACCTTGTAGGAACATTCATTCCCTCCAATAAGACCAATGTACAATGTAGGGTGCTGAATTTAAGATCATTTTTGCGTTGAATGTCACTTAAAGATATTTTCTAAACTTTGTGCAAAAAAAAATACATAGGGTGGAAAAATGTGACAAGAACAGCAATAAATTTTCGACCACTAATGAACAAAGTCTAGTGGTACTTTGTGCGGCTCTTTATGCACCCATTTACTTTGAATTTTAACATGCTTTGGTAAATTAAGTCCCAGTGTATGTATGTCTTTGTCCACTTCTTTTCCTTTTTAAAAGTAATATAAAAGCAAGATCCTGTATGACATCTTTTCAAAAATGAATGTCTCTGCTGTGCTTCATTCTCAGGGCTCTCTTTGAACGCTGGCCTGATTCAGACAAGAAGATTTTTAACATTCCCGGCCTGTCTCCTGACACAATGCGGCTCATCCTTGACTATGCATACACTGGCTCCATTTCTGTCACAGAGGACAATGTGCAAAGACTTCTGCTAGCAGCCGATCAGTTCAACATAGTGGAGGTCATACAAATTTGCTGCAACTTCCTTGACGAGCGGATGACCCAAGAAAACTGCATCGGCATCTGGCAGTTTACAAACCACTGCTTCTACCCAAAACTGCACTACAAGGCCTACCAATCCATTATCAAGAATTTTGAGGAGGTTGCATCCTGTGAAGAGTTCCTGCAGCTCTCTGTGGAAGACCTCATTGATATCATTGAAAAAGATGACCTGATTGTAAGACAGGAGAGCATCGTGTTTGAGGCTATCATGAGGTGGATTGCCTGTTTACCTGAAGAGCGAGAGAGACACATAGTTGCTCTCTTGTCTAAGGTGCAGTATCTTCTATGATTACATTTGGTTTACGTTTCACATCATCAGTATTTAGTTTAGTTTTAGCTTTATTTTAATGCTGTAAAGCCATATTAGTCAAGCTGAAGTCAATCAGAGGTCAAGTCTGATGAAAATCTGAAGTTCTGTCTCACTATTGTATTGCACAGAAAGAGGCGAAAATGCTGAATCATGACATTTTACTTATTCCTCTTGAGAATAGATAAACCTAAATCTTGGCTTGGTTGTGAAATCTAAGAGTTTGTGAGTCCACTGACTCAGTCTAATTGTACATTACACATTCCTACATGCCAGTCCCCTTAGTTTAGAAACCCAATGGGTCCTGAGGTTCACATATTCACCTCTTCCAAGTCATTCCTGATTTCAAGAAAAGCCATGACCGCAAAGGCCAAAAAGCAAATTTGGCATAAAAATGGTGTTCACAAAACATTGGTGCTTTGTCCTTTAGAGGAATTTGCTTTAAATGTAGAAAAATATCTATATTTTACAATAATTTTAGAAGATTTAGATCTGTAGAATATATTGGGAGGGGAAATATGGGCCTTGAGGCATTGATCAAATGTTCAATGCTAAAATATCAGTTAGAGCTGAGAGTAATTGCTACTACCCATACAGCTTTATTTACCGACTCTATCCTGTTATGTCTCTGTAGGTCCGACTGGCCCTTTTGAATATTGACTATATTAGGACCAATGTGTTCTCCAATGAGCTGGTGAAGAAGAATCCCGCGTGTCTGCCTCTTATCGAAAGTGCTATCAGTCCCTTAACCCCTGTTACTGAATTCAGTCTGTCTTTGCCTGGCATCAGAAATATTTTTACTCGCCCTCGCATGCCCAGTTCCATCTTACTGGCCATTGGGGGTTGGAGTGGTGGGGATCCAACTAACGGCATCGAGGCATATGACACCCGGGCTGACCAATGGATAAATGTGACAGACCATTTTGAGAGACCTCGTGCTTATCATGGAACTGCCTTCCTCAATGGGTATGTGTACTGCGTTGGTGGTTTTGACAGAGTGGAGTATTTCAACAGCATGCGCAGGTTTGACCCAAGAACACACACCTGGCAAGAGGTGGCACCAATGTACTTTCGCCGCTGCTATGTAAGCGTGACTGTTCTAAATGGGTGCATATATGCAATGGGAGGCTATGATGGAAGCACTCGACTCAACACTGCAGAGTATTACCAACCCCAGTTCAACCAGTGGACACTAATTCCATCAATGCATGAACAGAGAAGCGACGCCAGCTGTACAACCTTACACAACAAGGTGGGTGAACGGACAGATCGGAGTTATTGAAGTAAAAATGAATGAAACAGATTTCTGAAATATCTTAAACTAACTCTACAACAATGCTAGATATATCTCGCTTTTTTTTCTATAGAAAACCTTTTTTGAAAAAGGGTTGTTTCAGAATTAATGCATTTAAAAACCTGAATTACATGATTTTACATGTAAGGATTGTTTAAAGAGACATATTGAAAAACCTAAACTGTTAATACTATGTGTTAGGATGGTTGTCATATCTGAATAGTAAAAACATGCTCCTCTGATAAAATGCATACTATTAATACAAAGTTTAAACAGGAAAAAAAATATTTAAGCCATTTCAAAAAGAAGTAAAATTACTTAATGCTCCTTATTTTGTTTTTAGATTTATATTTGCGGTGGATTTAATGGACAGGAGTGCCTGCAAACAGCTGAGTATTACAGCCCAGAGACCATGCAGTGGACAAGGGTCTCAGACATGATCAGCAGTGGACGGGTCAGTGATCAGCCGTCGCAGTGGAGTCGGGGTTGTTGCATATGCTGACAATGTCTATGCAGCAATGTAATACTGAAACATAGTGAACTGTATAATTAATATTAAATAAAGTGTAACTATCTACCATCTATTGCGTTAGCAGAGTTTTTAAGCTGCTCATACTTGCAGATGCATTAAGCTTCTGGTAGTAGTTGGATCCCTTTCCTGGCAACAGTTAACTGTTAATTTTGTTGATATAGCGATAAGCCTGGCTAACTTTATCAAACATTTAGCCCCCTCAGAGATTATGAGCTCAAGGCAATGGTTGACTACTCACTCATAAATAGAGACCTTTATTCAGAATCTCAGATGTAATCCTCACTGTGGCACCGGTGGAAAACGTAGAGGAACATCAGATTCATTAAAACTCATCACCTGTGAACCTCAAACATTTTTACCAAATTCAATGCCATTTCATTAATCACTAAAAATCTGGCAATTGGTAAACTTATTGCCAGAAATATTTTAATATTTGAGTCTGTACATTCATTTTAACATATAGAAACTTCTCTGTAATTTGACAAATGAACATAACCATACTAATGCATATCTACTCCTCTTTTACACACTATCTTAAATCACAAACTAATGGACATCACCAAAAATGTTTCCTCCCCTGTATATTTGTAAAGATGATGAGATATTGGTTCCATCAACATTTAAACACTTGATCAGTCATGCTTTACTTTTACTATTATAGGTTGGTGGTTTTGATGGGACCACCGTCTGCGCTCTGTTGAAGCCTACAACCCACAAAACGACACTTGGAACAATGTGGCCGAGATGATAACTCCCCGCAGCAACTTTGGCATTGAAGTTGTGGAAGGCCGGCTCTTTGCTGTCGGGGGGTTCGACGGCATCACGACCACCTACAACGCTGAGAACTACTGCGCTGTGACAGACGAGTGGAATGAGGTCTGCGACATGGAAATCTACCGCAGTGCCCTGAGCTGCTGTGTGGTGTTTGGACTCCCCAACATGGCTGATTATGTTCCCTCTCGTGACGACCCTCTCCTGTTAGATCTCGAGGACGAGGGGAGTGAGACAGAAGAGTCCACCTGAAATATGTGCAGCAAGTTATTAGTTCTGTCATCTGCCACCATCTGAGACAGGCTTAGCTGTAACATAAAGACAAAAAATAAATTTCTCTCTGCATCAACACTGCCAATGATATTGTTCTTGAAACTTTTCAGTTTGTTTGTGTGCCCTAAGCATAAAGAGTAAAGCTTCCATCCTCCAGGCAGTTTGACACAAAGCATACCAATGCTCATTGCACTGCTACCTTCGCTGTCTGATAGAATCTGGTTATGATAAAGAGGTTAAAAATCATTTAAGCATGTAGGAGGTGAGATTAGAAAGCCAAAAAATCTGGGCAATAACTTCCAGACAGTAGCAGACAGGCGGTAAACTAAAAGACCATGTTAAGAACAACATGAATGAAAAACACCTGTTATCTCAAGTTTGAAGAAAGGCAGCAACTAAAGTGTCATGATGGGAGTACTTCTCAGAATTGTGGTGTTGAACCGAAAACTGCTTGACTGCCATCGGTCATCTGAAAAAAATCATTTTGCGTTACTTCCCATTCTCAGAATTTACTGCTTTTAAAACAATATGCTCACTGTTTAATAAGCCCAACAGAAACATCTGGTCTCTCTGCCTATCAGATCCACTCATTTTCTGTGTTCAATCATGATGGCAGGGATGAGTTTTGTGCAGTGCAGACCATTATCACCGAAAGTGAGCTACAGCAGAAGATGGATTTCTCTCTTGTTTGCAATCCCGGCAGGATTTATAAAATCAGCTGTTTGGCAAAGCCAGCCTGCAAAAATTGTTCTTTTAAGCAGTCACTTGCTCAATACAAATAATACACAAAGAAATGTTTTAAACAACAGACAAAGCAGAGTTTGTATTACTTACTTAAATACATTAAATTGAAGATGTTATGTTAGCAGTGTTGCCTCACAGCAAGAAGGTTCCTGGTTTGAACCTCAGCAGGGGTCTTTCGGTGTGGAGTTTGCATGTTCTCCCCAAGCTTGTGTGGGTTCCCTTCAGGTACTCTCTCTTCCTCCCACAGTCCAAAGACATACATGTTAGGTTAATTAGCGGTTCTAAATTGTCCGTAGGAGTGATAGTGATCGTGCATGGTTCTTAGTCTACATGTGGCCCTGTGATGGACAGGTGACCTGTCCAGGGTGGACCCCTGCCTTTCACCTGAAGAGAGCTGGGATGGACTCCAGCAGATCCCTGTGAACCTGCAAAGGACTAAATGGGTATGGATAATAGATGGATGAAGACATTATAACAGATATGCAGTATCATAGTTCTGTGATCATCTGTGAAGGGATATTCCTGTAAATTTTGAATGAAGGCAAACATGTAGCTCAGTTAAGTAACCGCAAGTCACGAGGAGCCATCATGCATAAAATTATTTTTTGTGCAACTGATAGTCTGTGTTATAAATAAAGACTTGAGTGGACAGAATAACTTTGAAAAGTGAAATTCAATGAAGGAGAGAATATCTTTAACAATAATCTAAATGTGATTTTGGCTCAAAGTAAGTAAGAGTTGATTTGGAACACAGGCTGCAATTTGTCCCAACTTTAGCTCAACAGCTCAACTTTTGCTACTGTAACGCCAGAATTTCCCCCCCGGGATCAATAAAGTATTTCTATTCTATTCTATTCTATTCTATTATAAATGTTTATTTCAACTTCAAGAACTGTCGTTTTGACCAGCTCAATTTACAACAATCTAGGTGGAACTTTACAAGCTGCACCAAAAGAACCAAGGTAATCTGGCAAATAAATTAAAAAAAAAAATGGGAAGGGAACATACATAGACCATTTCATTTTAGGCAGTTAATATGTCTAAGCCTCAAATATCCCATTCAAAATTCCTGGTTAAGGCAGAGCAGACACAAGCTTTTGCACTTGGATTATGTTTATTTTTGTGGACTTTGGATACAAAAAGGCCTGAAAGCCTGCAGAGTTTAAGAAACACAGATTTGTGCAATATAGATTTGGAGAGGTAATGAAAAAGAGGCACAGACTTGTGGAGTACGAGAACAAAACACATCAGGAAGAAAAAAGAAGAAGCATAATTTTTCTCTTTGCAGTGGTCATTAATGTCTATGTATTGGCATCAAATATGGGGTTATTTTGCATGTTTAAAGATCACTTATTAGGGAAAGGACCAGTATTGGTGGGGCCTGTTACTGGTGGGACCTGAACACCAGAAAGACTACGCTGTATCTAAAAAAAAATATACAACCTTATCCCATATCAGTGTTTGCAGTGCTGATAAAAACCACTCAATAGACTTTGGGGGGAAAAATGCAGGTGATCAAATAAGAGGACACTGCAATCCTGTCATCATGGACCTGTTTTTGCTCCAATACTTGGAAGGTGACCAGGATTATTCTCAGAAATCTCTTTAGGGTTATTAATGGTTTGTACTTTAAAAATATTTTCTCAGTCTAATGACTTTTCCACCTTGCTAGAAGCATGGCTGAGAGGCAGTCAATGTTGTACTGACATCCTGGTACTTGGCTGGACTAGGACGGGGTCTAGACAGAAATGTATTGCTCAATATTGGATAGATTTTCATGGTATTATTTGCAGTCATCCTTGGTCCCCAGAGTGATGCATCCATCCATTCATGTAGCGAATCAGAGCAAATGACTTGTTTGCGCTTCTTGTCCTTTCCTGCTAATTTGTGATTGCCACTATCTCAGGATTCTGTCGTTCCTGTGTTTTGTTTTGCTACTTACTTCCTCATCTTCATCACACTCATGTTTTCTCTCCACTCCAACTCCTAACCCCTTACACATACTGTGCTCTGCCATCATTCCAGATGTTCAGTGGTGTCAAAGGTGCCACTTAAATCCTTCTTGTCTCTTGTCAGACATCGTTCAGTTTCTTTCCTTCCATCTTTCAACCAACTCCTCCACCCTTCCAGTAATCAAACCTTACTTAAACTGCAGCCACCCATAGGTATCCTTATATCAGGTCTTGCTGAGGCACCATATTTTGCTTAGGAAATGACTCATAAATTAGGAGAGCTCCCAGGCTGGCTGTGAAAGAGCCAGACAAGTATACTGAATAGTCCCTGATTAGTGGGGCTAGGAGGAACGCCAGACAGCCGATGGCTGGAGGACTCATTTAACATCATCATGACTTGAAGCAGGAAAGGAAAACATATTGATCAGATGGCAGCGACTGGTTTATTCTTAACAGCTGGAGTAAAAGGATGTGCGAGACACTTCTAGAAAGGGTCAAGGACCTGATAAGTACTGCTTAACATTTTTCCTTGAAAGGTGTTTTTCATGGTAGCTGGAGGCTTCAGTGAGTCAAATCTTTTAGTCCTTTTTAATACCACTCAGAATGGGATGCTATGTGAGATTAAGGGCCATATAGACAAAAGAGTGAAGGAAATGAGGGAAACAATGTTGGGACAAGAATTAAAGTACGACTATACAAGTACAAAAAAAACTTTGAGTCTCTGATCCAGAGTTCTTTTTCTTTAATAAAAGAAACAGACAGACAGACAGACAGACAGACAGACAGACAGACAGACAGATAGATAGATAGATAGATAGATAGATAGATAGATAGATAGATAGATAGATAGATAGATAGATAGATAGATAGATAGATAGATAGATAGATAGATAGATAGATAGATAGATAGATAGATAGATAGATAGATAGATATCCATGGGGTGGCTAAAATTTATATCACAATGCATTTCTTTTTTTAATACAATATGAATCTTTTTATTAATACATAATATGAAACCACAGCAAAACTGCCAAGAATGTCCAGAAAGGATAACTGTACCTACAAACTTCTGTGGCCAAATCCATAAAAAACCTTGTCCTCTATAATGAATATCATGATTTTAGAAATAAAATAAAAATGTAAATTACAGATCGTATAGACACAATAGCTTGAAAGGTGAAACCAAATAAAGAAACTAAATGAAAAACAACAACAATGTTCTATTTTGTTTGATTGACTTTCTATTTTGATATATTGCCCAGCCCAATGACCAGGATATTATGCCATCAGGGTATCATGATTACTGGCAGGGCATAGGTATTGATAGCCTGGATCTCGTTCTTCCCGTTCAGCTGACTCTTTAGAACCTGCCACACAATCTTTATGTATTTGATTGTGGCTGACGTCCGTGCTGCCATTTTCGTAGCTGTCCTGAACATTGACTATGTTGCCTTTTTGGTACACAGAAGGCATCGGAGGTATCACAGAACCATCAAATGTTTTGCTGCAAATACTCAACAGAGTTGCAAGTTAAGAAAAGACACAAATGAACTGCCAACGATTCAAGAAGAATCAAATGTGAAGCTGCCGGGAACCTATTACCCTCCAGTTCTCTCATATTCCAGAACTGCAACCTGCCTGGAGTGCAGTGAAGTGCAAGGTGTTGAGTGTTTAGACATGGCCAAAGTAACCACTGAACGAGACACACGCGTTGAAACATCAACACTGGCCCAAGAAATATCTGAAGACAGATTTCATGGACTGATAAAATGATAAGGGACTGTTTAAGGACCAGATGGATGGGCCCGTGGACCAGTAGTGGGCACAGAGCTCTGCTTCGACTCAGACTCCAGCAAGATGGAGATGGGGTACTGATATGGGCTGGTATTATTAGAGATTAGCCATCTGCAGGACAATGCTCCATCATTGAAGTACTCTGCATGGCTAGTCAAAGACCTTAAAGATTAAAGAATGTTGACATGACCCCCTTCATCACTTGATCTAAACCCTATTGAGAATTTGTGGAAACAGTGTCTGGGAGGCTGTGGTTGCTGCTGCATAAAGCAATGATCATCAACTTATTCTGAAACTGACAGACTCCATGAGTGGAGGGCTTATGACTGTTACCGGTTAATAATTCTGACCAATAATAGTTGTCCAATAATTGTGCACGCACAGAAATTCTCCTAGGAAAGCCAAAACCTCACTTTTACATTCTTAAATATTCAGATTTGAGGTTTATTAGCATTTTGCACTGACCAAGAGCATTGTAATTGTTCAATACTAAAATTAATCCTCAAAAATACAACTTGCCAAATCATTGTTCACACAGTGTATCTATGGGTACTGAACAGACAATCATTAGAATTCAATTTAATTCATGTCTGGCTATACATCACATCCTTAACATCTAACTGTCATTGACTAGAAGACACTTAATAACTCATGCAGCATCAACATTGGTCTTCCGTGGCTGGGAGCATTGATGTCAAATCAGCAGAAGTTGGATACAAAGGCTCCAAGCCTGGTTTAAGACAATCTCTGAGCATCTGGAGGTGAAATTTAAAACAAAACAAAACAATTAAATTTAGCTTTTGCTGTTTTTTTGAAACCCTGAATTTTTCTAGAAATAAAGGTTTGTACTTCACGTGTTTTTACTTGAAAGGGTTTTATGTGTTAATATCTTGTGAGGTCTTACAGAAGGTATTCAAAAGGTAGAAAGACTTAGTCCTGTTGATAAGATACAGCAATGCCCATGGTTACTGGAATAGCTCTTTGTAGAATGTAATTTCCAGTTTTAAATGTTGAAAGACGTAGATGAATAACTTATCAGTTTGTTAGTTCTCAACATTTTTGCCAATTATTTTCTGTTGTTTGTGAGGTTTGGTTATTAAGACAGTTGTCAGTTTCTTTTCTTAGTCAGGAATAGTGAATTCTAATGTAATGTAATGCTAAATCAGTGCCTTCGGAGTCAGTGGGAGTTTCAAAACCACTTCAAAACCAGATGTTTACATGATGCACAAGAGCCCCAAATACAGTGGTTACGACCGGTGCTGCCAGCCAGTGGTACCTCATGCCAACATTGTGGTTGATTTTCACAGTATTGATGGTGGAATGACTGTACTGATACAGCAATTCTTTACTGGAAATGCTGGAAATGACTGTTTTTGTCAGTGATGACAAAGAATTGCCACTGCCATAGTCACACACTTGCCCTGTCTAGTCTGAGGACTCTGAAGTGGAACAGCTGGTGGCATTTTCACAAAACCTTCTTCCTGACCATTACATAACATTTGAAATAAAAGTGAACTATGCCAGTGGACTAAACCGAATCTAAAATTCTTTATAAATGCATCATTACAAACTAAGTTGCCTCATACAGCATATTCATACAACCATTTTTGTTTTTTTAAAACCTATGCAGTGCTTTTCTTTATCTTTATCTCTCTCTCTTTCTCTCTCACACCACACACACACACACACACACACACTCCAGCAACTGCATCTGTGTGCACCCTGTGAACCTGCAAACTCACTGTGGTTCTAAGCCACAGGTGGTTTCAATCCTCTTTTGGACCACTATTCTTCATCTTCAATTAATGACATGAGCTCAACATTCAACATTTTTCCCGACTCCGAGGTCACAGCTATTTGTTTTTCTGCATGCTGAAGCAAGAAGACATACATAAGCAGAATATAATCACTAATTTTTGTTCTGGTTCTATATTTTATGAAGCAGCTACATGGAGGAATGCATACAGCATCCAGAATGACTGGAAGATTCATTTGCATGAAGCTGGAATCTTGTTCTGGTAATATCGTGTTTCTACAAAACAAGCAGTTCACAGGAAGTGTAAGTGATTGTACATTAAGTTCTTACATCCCCTAAATATATGGGTAATTGTTTTGTTTAAGTTAAATTTAAGCGTACACTTCTACAATACATCCTGTAGATACATCAACAATAATGTATCCTGGGGTGTTTTGGGTCTTTTCAAACATCAAACAAGCTCAGCCAGGCGACCGAGAGCAGGAGCACCAGTTGATCACAGGACCTCCTGGTGGCTCTCTCTGCACCACCAATGACTGACATCAGTTGTTTGGAAACCCCTCTGTTCTACATTAGGTCATGAACTTGGCAGCGTGACTGACCTGCTAAACCCCAACATCCCACAATTTTTGACTCTCAGTAAGAAAGCTCGCCACAGTTCTTGGCTGTGGGGCGTATCGTATTCTAGCCTTGGCCTAAATGGTTGTCTTTTTGGCTGACGGTGCTTCCTGGTGGTTATGGCTGAGTGTACCATCTTTGCAACTGGTTTCAGCACTCGATCATGCTGTCAGCGATAGTGGTCTTCCGCAGGGGCCTTTGTGCAACTGCTGAGCATGTGCTCGAAGGTGTCCTCTTCACGGTAAGGTGTATTGCATTTTTCTTTACCTCTAAATGACACTGCTTCTCTGGAACACCCTGGCATAACATCTTTATGACAAGTTGCACCATCTGAATATGCTGCATTTTTAACAAATATTTTTAATGAATTATAGGATTTAAATTTTTTTTTAAATCAAAATATCTCATTTTACCACTTTTATTTCGCCTAAACAAATACGCTAAAACTTGTAGCTGCTCCAAAAACTATTAAGAGGTGTTTTCCACATCATCAGCTAGAAGAAAAGACCAGAGTAAAAGACTTTGCATGGCTATCTGTGGGTGTGAGTAGATTAATACAGTGAAAGCACATAAGAAGAGCATTTACAATCATTTCAAAAGTCCATTTGGAGAACTACCATCAATAACCTCAGTAGACTATCTATGTAAATCACACAGTGTGACAGACTCAACACCTAACAAAACAACCCTTCAATACTGAGTAAATGTTTTAATTCTTCTGCTCACACTTTAACTAGAAGAAACAAGAGCATTTCAGTTGTGGGTAAATTTGGTTTTATGGGCTCTCCCACGGGCTGCATATGGTCATAAAGGTTTATTTTAGCACATTCCCTTGGGATCATTTCAAACCCAATGCTCAGACAGATATAAATCCATATAATGCACATGTACGAGTACCAAAAACAAACAAGACATTTAGTAGAAGGAGCGCCAATGCCAGACATCAGCGGGTCAGTCAGCTCGACGGGATGCCGTCCATGTTCCTGCTCAAACATTACAAAAAGCAAGAGCTGTTTGTTCAAGAAGGGATTCAAACATTCAAATCAGACATGTTTCTCATATTATAATAAATGAGGCATTTTTTTAAAAAGGAATTTCCTTTCGAGCAGACGGTAATAATAATGGTTGAGAAAAGTCTGACTCTTAAAACACAGAGCTGTATTCAGTCAGATTCAAATGCGTATTTCAAGTTGGCCAGGTGATGTCTGGCTTTTGGGACTGCTTCCCTTAAAACTGACATAAGCAGAAGCTGTGTTGGTGCCTTAGCAGGGGTCTGGATTGTCCTGATCTTATTCCCAACAGAATAAAATATATGGGGGAAAAAGAACCAAAATGCCCAAAAGAGAGTGCGTGAGATGACCATGTTGTCACAGTCAAAAGTGAGGAGCAGCTGTCCCTCATTAATCCTTAACGCTGCCAAAACTCCTGACCCACAAACTGACAAATTAGCATTTTACGGTCTTGGGTTATAAGGACGACACAACAGAGAACACGACGGAGGAGATAAAGAGGAAGTGAGGGCTTTGACAAAGACTGTGATTGTCATTCACGTGGTTGTATAAGTGTAACTCATCATAAGTGAGTGCAAATAGGTGATAAAGCAGACAGATCATCTAAGGGTCAAGGAAACTGGTACAAACACAAACACACACACACACACACAAGGACAAAAGCTAGTTGAACACAGACTGTGAAGCAACAATATGCAACACAGTAAAACAGTAAAAACGATTAGCGGATTCAAGCAAGGTTCTGTTAACTGCAGTTCAAGACTGTTCAAGACACATTTCAGCAAGCAGAAATTAAGTGCAGAAGCCATAAGAAAGCCATATGAAATATATGTAGTAAACATAATTTTCAGTGGAAAAAAAGTTAAACAAGACAGTCATAAATGAATTCAACAGGACTGGAAACATCCAGTGACCTGCTGCCACATGTTACACTGTGATGCACACTGTCCTGGTACCAACCTGAAACTGCAGTGCAACATCTAGTCACATCTCGTCTAGCAAATCTTGTCATGTTACCATTTCCTTATCATCAAACAGCAAACAGCATGCTTATCATCTGCAAGATAAGCAGACGATCCTCAGATGAAAACAGATGATCCTCAGGAGATGATCTTTAGAACAAAACACTGTTGCAAGAAACAGGCTGTAAAACATTTTCAGCAAGACTGGCAAAGAAAAAAGAGACATATGTCCCAGGGTTTGTTAATATTTGGACAGGCCATCCCGGTATGTTAATATTTTTGCGAGGCGATCACATATTGTTCTTTTTTATCATCCGAAAAACAAATAGTACAGAGGTGTGTGCTGCGAATTTATCAAAAAAAAAAAAAAAAAATTTGATATCTAAATGGGGGAATCAGTTCACAGCCATGATTGGCAGGTAGAAAATCAGATGAGATTTTTACATGAAAAGAAAACAAATATGCTTGCAATGTTCCAGAGGTCTCATTCGGTGACAGCAGGTTTATTTTAAGAGTCATAGGGCAGATAAAACAGTGATTTAGTGCACAGTTTTGTTGACACAAGTGAGATAATATTTATTCAGCTGTTTCAGTGTAAAATAGTTCTAATACATCAATCCTATTTCAGAACATTCAAAATATATTTATTGGTTGCCAGTGGCTATCAAAGGTCAAACATTAATTCACTGATGTATTTTAAGGCATGAACATAGAAAATGGAAAAATGGTCTGCTGTTGTATAAAACTTTAAATACACTTATCTGATTTTAAAAGGAGCTTGTTAAATATCATCAGAGATGGGCTGTTATGGGAAAGGCTGAAATGCACAAGACGGTCTTAATCATAATTGTCATCATTTTATTCCGCTGTGAACACTTTGTTGTTCATTTGAGAAGTGCACCAAAGGAATTCCCTGACCCTGAAAGAAGGAGGTCGCTGAGTTGCTCTGTGAAGCTACTGACAGAAAAAATGGATTGTAAGGAGGTGTTCTTTAGTGCTTCAGAGTAAATCTTCTGAAAAAAAAAAAAAAGGTATTATTTCTGTTATTTACATTTCTAACAACTGTACAAACAACTTCAAAATCTTTTTCTCGTTAACGCATACACACACCAATTCACACGCTGGCAAAGCAAACTCGGTGATGATTTGAGGAGGTAATGTTTGTATAAATCTAGGAGTACAAGTCTCTAAGCCCCAGCCACACCCATTGGTTTCCTCTCTGAAAGCTAGTAGAGATAGCAGTACAGAGACCATTTTGACTACATTACACCTTGATGCCTGATGCAAAGACACATTACCCGAAAGAATCAGGACAGCATGTTGTGCATCTACCCACTCCATCATTCTCATCCTCTTCCCCTGCAAAATCTGACATCCTCGATTTCACAAGTCCTAGAAACAAACACTCCAAAAGCTAACATTGCATGACCCAAGTTGCAACCCTGGCCAACTGTCACACCCACACACACATACACGTCACACTGGGAGGAAAGATGTGCAAATGTTCCACAAACTAACTCCAACATCCGCCAATTTGCTTATCATTTAATATGTCTGCCAGTGAATTTTTCCTCTCCTCGCCCTCATTCCAATCTTCTCCTTCACTTTCTCAGCCCTCCATCTGTTAGCCAGCTGGTGGAAGCGGAGGATGGGGGAAGAAAGGAGGTGCCTGCTCCACCCGTATTTTTGTGGCTCTCAGCAGTCTAACTTTCTCCCAGTGAGTGTATAATGAGTCTTCTATGAGTCTCATTAGGGCCTGACCCAGCAATAGTTTCACCTCGCTGCATGATGTAACATCCAGGCCACAGACACCACAATGCTGAATGCAGAGCAGTGTAACAAATCGATTACAGTGTTCATCCCGACTGCCAAATAAAAATGACTCACTGCTGTGTGTTAATAAATATGTTCTATCGGTCTAATTATCCCGCAGAAGGAAAAAACACCACTATGCAGTCTGATTCCTGCAATATGCTTGGCAGCAAGCTGTCAAATGATGTGAAAGTACACAGATGGTATGGTAAATTATTTTATGTAGCAAAATGCAAAGGATCAGCTATGATTAGCATATCCTTCAAATCCCAAAGCAGGCTACACTGTCTACCTGAATGGAGGCCATTGAGAAAAGCCTGTGCGCCAAAATGGATCAGTCATCACCTTTTTCTTCGCTCTCCTCCTCCTCCTCACTTTCCTCTTAGCCTCTGTGACTCTGACAGACAGGTTCAGGGCAGGTCTGGGGTTGACAGCATGTAACCTGACCCTGACCAGTGCTCACTCTCTCACTCTAATGGTCTTGGCTCACTACCATTCCCAGTGTTGGTTTAACCTGAATGTTAATGTTCCCCTTCTGTGCTTTTGAAACTAAGTTCTGTTGCTCTAGGTCTAACATATGTCTAGCCTCTGTCACCTCGGCTGTCAAATGCAGTTTTTAAGTAGCACCATCTTAAACGAGAAAGAATGCATTTGTACATCTGTGGGAACATATGTTAATGCTTGTCACAGCAGGGGGAAGACGCATGTGACCGACACTGCTGATACTGTGGCAACCTGATAGTTTTTATAAATTTCAGGATCATTAGACTGGCCTTTCGGAACCTCCTTTTTTATTTTTTTTTTTCTTTTGGTGTAAAGTTGCTGTCGAATCTTTAAGGAACCAGCATCTCTGCTGTAACATTATTATTAGTGGAGACCATATTTATAATGTGAAAAAAATGAAACTATTTAGATACAGGAGAGATCCAAATGCCTCCAAGTTACAGCCATTACCATGGAAACTGACATAATCATAATTGACACAGTAATAATAAGTTGGATTTCATATTTCAGTTCACCATAAAACACCATAAAATATGCTTATACTTGTTTTGGAGTGAATAAACCAGAATGGGCAGTCACTGTTTAACAGAAAGAAAACTCAAAAGGGAGAAAAATAGTCACCTTGACCATGTATAAATGAAAAATTCCATTTAGTTGTGTATGTTGAGATTATTCTTTTGGTGAGTACCAGCCATCTTTCTTGATGCAGATCAGTTATTTGACTTTTCTGAAATAGATTAACATCTTTTGCACGACCAGGGGATGTGTCTTTCGACACAATTGTTTGAAGGAATCAGAAGCTACTCAGCTGGATCAGTTATAGTTTAACAACATGATGCCAGCAGAAAACTTTGCAATATTTTCTAATAGGAGGCTCTTATCTATTTGCTTTTAATTCCAGTTGTCTTTTGAATGCACAATATATATTATGCATGCACAGAAATAACTGCATGCATATATTTTGCTTTCACAGTCATTGCGGTCATAAACAATGAACAATGAACTTTTGCTGTCAGCCGGATTTGCCACAAAATCATTTCAAGAAAAAGAGAAGGAAAGTCTGTCTGTCTGTGATTATTATCATTACGTTCCACATTTTCATTTGGCATTGGGCTGTGCAATTAAACTAATGACTCCAAACAATAACAAAAATGATACAATCAAGTTAAAAACAGATATTCTTTACCATATTCTGTCCCGGGGTTGAAATGCCGCATGCACTTTGGTCATAGGCGCCACTTGTCCATAGATGACTGATTCCTTCCTCCTTTTTGTGCACAACAACAGGGTATTTGTTTGAGTAATATCAAGATCATGCTGGTGTATCAGGCTAAAAAGGTTCAAGGGATTATTTGAACAGTTCTACAGCATTTGCTCTGTTGGCCTGCATCATTTCATTCGGTCTGAAATTGTATTTACCCTGCAATCTAAGTTTACAGTGAAAATTTCAACATCATGTGTTCACTTTGATAAATGCAATGTGCTTCAAAAGATAGATAGTTAGAAAGGTGGACTCTATTGCTCCCAAGATGGGAGATTCAAGGGGTAATTATCTTTAAAAAAAAAAAAAAAAAAAAAAAAAAAAAAAAAACATTTTCCATGTTGACCAGAGTAACTATGATTTTCATTTTGTTCCATAATCGAGCAGCCCTAATCCTAAGGGATTAGGAGAGGTAGTCCAGGGACACTTTGGCCCATAATGGAGTTTGGGGTCAATACAAAGATCTTCCAGTTGGAGGGCAAGTGACTCTTTGACCTTTGTTACAATCAGTTCTGTAAAACTTTAGAAAAAGATACATTAGAAGGAAAAATATACCAAACAATTACATTTTTAACTCACAGGGACCCATATGGCTGAGAGAAAGCGTGACCTGGCCCTTATCATCACTTTTGGACACCATCTTCAAATATGTGACTTTGTTCTTTGTTCTAAAACGGATACCTTGTGGGCCTCACATAAGCATTTCTTTTCCAACTGAATGAGAAACCCCATCAGTATCGAAAACTGAACTATTTGGCTTTTGGGTGCGTGCATAAAAGTACTGTCACTGTGCCTACTGGACCAGTTAGGTACCAATAAATAATTGATTTACAGGCCAAGTGAAGAGGAGAAAAAAAGTTCAAAACATTTCCAGATTTTCTTTCCTGGATAAGCCACCTCATCATGGTAAAGGGAACCTTGTGGCCCTGTCACCTTTGGAGCAGTGCTGCCTAGATCATTTAGCTTCTGGCTGGGCCTCTAATAGCAAATTGCTCTCAGGCATGAAGCCAGACAATAAGAAAATGACTAACACCTCGTGCGTAACAGTCAGGGAAACGGGCAGGTATTTTGTTGGATGAGAAACTTTTTTGGAACGATTTACTTGTTTTGCTGTTAACACTATTAGTAAGCACAGATTTTCCACTTTACTTTTCCCTTCTACTTGCAGTTAAGTGTAAATATCTAATGCAGATGTACACTCAAGTGCTGGTAGACATCTGCAGACCAGTCCTGGATTACAACTTTCAGAGCTACCACCCCTATTACAACACAGAGGTATTAACATGCTCCACTGACTTTGCACTTTTTTTTTTTTTGAACCTCAAACAGTATGTCCTAGGTGCAGTTCTTGATACGTTCTTTGTTTCCCTTTTAAAACGTGCTGCTCTTCTGTGTATTTTAAGGTATTGCGGCTCCATGGATCCTGTGCAAATCCCAGATGCGCTTGAGTTGTATCACAAAAGTGTGGCAAAGCCCACGATCTCAGACATACACTAATGAATTTAATAGGCCATGTGTATGGAAAATGTGTTTTCTTTTCCTTTGGCCAGTAGAAAGAGAACAATTGGTGACCGAATGGTCCACTCACTTTATAGTGACCTCATTTCAAAAAAAAAAAAAAAAGAAAAGAAGAAAGAAAGAAGAAAAAGAAAAAAAAATCAACTTTTGCTGCCTGTCTCCCATGTCCCATTCAGACCAACTTGGGTGAAAGCCTCAAGTCTTCCCTCACTCAATAAGATGCCTGTCCATTCTGGCTTAGGTTTCCACGTCTCTTCAAACACAGAAAGGCTAAGTCTGAAGTCTGAAGAAAAGTCCACCAGAGAGAAATCCCATCTGTGTTCTCAACCATTCTACAGGTCTGGACATGAGCAAACAGCATGCTTTCACCACCCAGGCAACCCTTTTCACTTTACACTGGCAAACCATCGGAGTTACCACACACACACACACACACACACACACACATTCTTGACAGCAGACCCAACACCCTCTCCTGGACTGAGAGAGAAACATTTTAGAAGTCACACACACAGAACAGGACTTCCTGGCTCTTTGTGACACTAGAGGCAAAGCTGTCTGAGAATCCTGGAGATACAAACGGGGGGGAAGCCCTGGGAGGAGATCTATGGACCATACTTCTTTGGAAACCATTGTGTTTAAATGGCAAGCCTTCAACCATGGCGCACCGAGGATTTGTGTGTTGTTTGCATATGGTAATAATTCTCCATACATAAAGAGAAAAACTTTCATGTGGTGTATCAAAACAAAAACCTTTAAGATCTGCACATAAACACTAATGCAGTTATGTTTAAAAGCAATCTGTTTATCTTTCCTTCTCGTAACTTTGAAAGTTTAGCTCAGATGAAATAAAAGCTTTGAAAACTCAGCCAAGCTACTGTTTATTCTTAAAGGTTCATCATGAGAAAAGGGCCCTATATAATCCATATGTGAATTTTGACCAAGTCAGAAAAAGAATGGCACAAGTGCGTTATTTGTCAGAGTTTATTACACTTCACATGTGTTTTGAAGTTTAAAATCAGTCTGCTCATTGGAGAGAATTACACCTCTTTCAGTTACGTGTCACATGGAGAGATGCGATGGGAAAGTTCAGTCCTCAATTGAGGTGTTTGCTTGGAGAGAGTGGACAAATATTTCTTTTGTGCGAATGTATCCTCGCCTCTGTTCAGTCCCAACAGGCATAGTGAACAATTCAAACCGCTGTATATCATGGCCTGGGTGGCTGCTCCATCCAAGACACACAGCAGACAGCTGGTGAGAACGCTTACACTGAATCGGTAGCCTCAGCTATCAGTTAGGTTTATGGGAAAACAGAGAGTAATAATATGGCATAGGTGTAATGTTTTCTAAGTAGAAATACATATGCACACACGTGCACGTCACTGAGTCTAAACAGCAAATTACTAAAAGATTCCCATCCCTAAAACAAACCAGTCAACCGGACTGTCAGTTCCAAACCAAACTTCTGACACAGTCAAGGCACCTTCAGATGTCTCTTCCACCATATGGGATAGCCTGGAGAGCCAAGGGCTCTGTAACAGCACACCAACTGCAAGGATAAACAGAGGCACAGACCACATGTTCTTGTAAATCAAAACCCTGACTGCTCTTCCATGTCAACATCTGACATCCAGCACTGAAGAGCAGGTGATAGAATTATGATCACTTCATAATCTTGCTTCACCGCCCTCTCAGCAACCTAGACAGACTTCTGTCCCAATTACTCTGCTACACTTGAGTGCATTTCTTCAGAGCAACATGCCGCTGAACTAGTTTCACTTAGCCAACAACGATCACCGAGCCAAATGGACAAATTATACACTTTTGCATGTGAGAGAAGGTGTAGGAAATGCTTTGAGAAAAAGCACACAAACCCTTAAATGAAGATCTTGAGAGAAATCGACGGACTACATTTAAAAATATATATATTATTTATAGTCCAACGTAGCAGGTCAATTTAAACCAAAAACATAAAGTTTCTTAAAGTCTAAAGTAACATTTAATTGTCCTGCTGGTCAGTTGTGATTAAAAACCCACTAAAATGATAAGAACACTCGACTGAGGATCCAAATGAAGGGTCCTAGCAGATATTTATGAGAAAGAAACACCCTTGACAGAGATTTAGTGGGTCTTATTTAGCAACATCATCTGTGCCCTCTTGTGGAGGGATGGGACAGTTCACCTTCTTCACACTTCTTCACTTCCAGTTCATTTGAGACCAAAAGACCACGGCTACCAAAGAGATACAACCTTCTAACACCATTTTCCCCCCAAGCCCTGTTTTTCTTTCTCCTTCCAAATTGCTGGCTGATCCCAAACACCTTTTAGCTTTATGGAAACGTGTCAAAGTGGCAGGTATCTGGAACAAACCTCTCATTGTTTGGCCTTGACTTAGAAGACTATTAAACTTTAGTGTGCAACATTTATATCCTCAAGTCCAACTATGAGCGAACCTGTCAGTGGCATCACTGATTTCTCTTCAATCATTCACTGTTTTTGTTTTTAATGAGCCAAAGTCAAGGGTTGAATTTTATGGCAAAATGTGTAACGTTAAGTTTGAATAATTAAATTTTTTTGTACTTCTTGTAAGTTTATGTAAACTTTAGAAGTCTTAAATGTTAATGGTTTATCATGAGGAATGACAGATCTTTTTTTCCAAGGTTGCCATATTAAATGTTGAGTTAGCTCTCAAAAGATTAAGACTCGTGGGTATAAGAAAAGCTTATTGACCATGTTGTATTTGTTGTGTACTAAACCATGATGTTTCCAACCAATAACCACAAGGTTACTTTGGATAACTTGAAGTCGCTTCCCTTTTTTTACAATCAAATCAATTTCACCATTTACTTTCACCCTGACACCAGTCAGATTATTTCCAATTAGGGGTGTAACGGTACAACGTGTTCGTACCGAACCGTACCGAACAGACCTTCGGTACGGTACAGTGCTGTACCGAAGAATACAGTCAGTTTATATGCGTTTTTATATGCAGACCATCACAGACCTAGAAGAATAGACTCACAGCTAGAGGTCTTCGGAACAACCTGAAAACCCAAGGTTCCTACATGACCTGAATCGGGTCTCGGGTCCATTCAAAAGACGTGACTCCGGGTTTGAGTTGGAATCAGTAGTTATTCTCGGGTCCAGTCGGTGCTCTCTGACAGGCTGGGTCCGCGTTTACTCAAGAGAGGTAAAGATATTGGCGGTGGCAGCCAATGTCAGGACTCGGGCCAGTTAAATGATTATTCATTAACGTGGCGTGTTTGTCATTAAACAACCGTGTTGCCGTAGCGTGTTATTACCGGTTTGCCCGGCAGCTGTAAAGCACTATGGATCACCAACATAACAACGCTGGATGCAGATAACATATTCACCACACGTCCTGACCGGTGTAGGCTATCAGTGTTAGCAGTTGCTACAAATAGCATCTGTATCCACAAAGAAAATAACGACGTGGATTTATTGTTGTTTACATCACGTAGCCTATGGAGCAACTGAAACCGGGTAGAAGAAGACAAGTTTAGGTAAGAAAATCAAGTTTTATTCAATTCGGGTCGGGTTGGTTCCGGGTCCTCATACCTGTCAAGTATCCCGTTTTGGCCGGGAAAGTCCCGTATTTTACTCTTCTCTCCCGCCGTTCTCCCATATTAGTATTTTTTCCCGCAAATCTCCCGTATTTCAACCTGTGTTATTAAAAAAAATAATACCGCATCGGGCGGAGTTAATAAAAAAAACAAAACAAAAAAAAAAAACCTTCCCTATCAGTCACTTGCCTCGCGATAACTGCCACAGCAGTAGCTACTACAGGTACTGTAGGTGGTAGATGTCGCGAGATTAGTGTGTTACATCCGATGAGTGACAGCACACGAAGAAAAAAAAGATTGTTACAGAGAATAAGATGTCGTTAGACAACAGATCTGTCTTCTCTCAGTGTAAAATAAACTACTCTGGACCAGTCCACAAATACACTCCTTCCAAAACAGTCATAAAGAATGCAAAGTCTGCAACAAATGAGTACAACAAGTCAGTAAAAGAGTAAAGAAAAGTCACGTGAAATGAGATGAAAAACTGTAAAAGAAGAGCAATATGAAATGAAAACAATGTGTGGAATGAAAAAATCAAACATAAATGTAAATACAAGCAATGTGAAATGAACCAAAAAATATGCAAACCCCTTCAAATAAATACTCATATACCCTTTTAGTGTTTTCATTTAAGCTATAATGAATGTTCACATTATGTCAGTGTGGCTTTATGCACAGCTGCACTACTTCCTGAACTTCAGCCAGCTGCTGTGTTTCCTGTGTACCATTAATTGACATACTAATTAATCCAGGTGTGTCTGACCTCACAGCAATGGTCAGACACACCTGGATCGATCAATTTGTCCAATAATGGCACACAGGCAACAAAAGAGGTGGCTGAAGTTCAGGAAGTAACGTAGCTGTGATTTTAGCTTTTCTGTACACCAAAAAAGTAAGAGATACTGCTCGTGGCAGACCCCAGAAAATTTCACTTATTTTCAAATCCAAAACTTGACAGGTATGTTCCTGCTACCTCGGTCCCTAGCGAGTGTTTGTAGATTGAAAATGTTTTGGCTAAATAAACAACACACAGTTGAAGAAAATGGTTTTGCATTTTGTTCCCATACTGTACCGAAAATGTACCGAACCGTGACCCCAAAACCGAGATACGTACCAAACCGTGATTTTTGCATATCGTTATACCCCTATTTCCTATTATTCTTTTTTTGCACGACTTCACTGCAATACATGTTGTACAGATCACAACTGTGAGTTGCAGAATCTTCCAAGCACCATTTTACTCACTGCTCTAAACTGTTGTGATCTTTACGTAACATGAGACCAAACACTGCATGGTTACAATATTGTTCCAAAGTCGATAGTTGAGGTCGTCTACCTGCTGCGTAACCTTATGATGCAAAATTTTCTTTTGAGTCAACTCCATCCCTTTGGCTCAAATGACTTGCTGGGATTGCAGAGGTACTTTGTAACTGGAATGTTTTTCCAGACAATCTTAAAATGAAAATAAGCCTGCATAAAAATGAGGATTGCGATGCTTTTAGGGTGGATGCAATGAAAATAATAAATATTTTAGGACAGCTGTAAGGACATTCAGTGATTATTTGTTCAAAATCATAAAACTGAAACACAGAAAATGGAAATCATTTTCTGTAGTCAGAGCAAAAGCACTTATGAGTCACAGCTGTGAATGTGCAAGGAATTCATTTTCTTTGTATCTTGATACTTTCAACATCCTAAACAAATCATGACAAACCCCATCAAAACAAATGTGCCGTGTTAATGTTCCAGTCTGTCCACTGCGCTCTAATTCGGTTGAATCTAAACTAAAGTATCATGACCCCTAAATAATTCCACTTTGCATCACATTGCTGGGAAATTGACATCAGACTCGAGGCAGCATGAAGCTTTCATGAGGGGAAACGGCGTCATCTCTGTGATTGGGAAGGAAGAGAACCAAACACTTCTAATGTTACTCACTCTGTTACATTAATATGTCCTTAGCTATTTACCTCTTGACAGACTACAAGCCAGTGGCCATTAAATGCAACAGACCAAAACTAAAGCGGCTGATGACATGCTTGCACAGAAAAGCCCCTAACACACGATTCCAACTAAGAGATATGATACCCTCAGAGAGAGCAGAAGAAAGGAAAAGCAGAAAAGAAGCAGCAGGTGTGAAACAGCTGAAAGCTGTCAAACTTCTTCTGGCATTACTACAGACATTATCTAGCCCCTAGTGGTAAGAAAAGCATTTGAGATTATGGAACAGAACCACTCACAGAGCTATACCCCTGCCATATGGCCAGTGAAAGCATCATCACTCAGTTCTATTACACCTTTTCCTGCACACTGTCCCTTGGAGAGCTGATAAACTCACAGGGGAAAAAAGCCTTTTTTTCCAAAGGAAAGCCTTCTGTTTATACTTTTTACTCTACTTTTACATTAAAACAAAATGAATAATGGGGTGCTTGGTAGTTGTCATTACTTAAACTGAGAGCAAAGGTAAACCTAATCTTCTTTTCACTTTGTCCCATTGCAGTAAGAGTTTAGATTGCTTAGATGGCAGTGGTAGTGGCTCTGCATGAGCACCAGTAACTTATTAAAGCCTTTAAAGCACCTTTAAAGGCACCAACATGGGAGCACTTTGGCTTTCCTGTCAACAACAGTCTGTATCAAACCAACACACGCGTACATTTCTGGGAGGGTGCATGTCAGTCTGTAGTGGAAGTTGAGATCCGGGGTCCCCAGCTGCAGCGGACATTTGTTGTTGGTTCAATGTAGAAGAATAAATCATCTCATCGGTGGTAAATGAAGCATGGTGAGACGAGTTACCCCTTAGATGTTGGGTCTTGCTTTAAGTATTTATACTTAGAATTGGAAAATGGAAATCAAAGTAACTCTCCCCTCTTCTTTATTAAACTTTACCGATCTAAAAAACAATGCACTTCTTGGCTCAGAAACCATAATATGATCCAAACCGCTGTGGTATGTGAAAGACCCATGATTCAAAACATCCACGATGGCTGCTGAAGTTTATGAGAACACCTTGGATCAACAAGCTTTTACTGCAGGACTGACAAGAGTCATTTACTGACATTCCTGCTCCAAAGCACACTGTTTTGCTGATAGTAGTCTGATTGTTGCTCTGCCTACATCACATGCTTCTTTTCTCTACTGGTTGTATGCCTATCCAGCTGCGTCCAGAGGCAAAGCAAAGGAAAACAGGAAAGGCAAGAGGTGAGACTAATTAATGTGTTCACTGACTTCAGACTGCTAAATACCCTATCACTTTTATTCTATCCATTTTTTTCATGGAGAAAATCACAATCAGACTCATCAATGCCTGGCTTATTTCTGACCTCAAATGTTTTCATGAAAGCATTTCTGCGTACTTTTCTCATGAAATAAGAAAATCTTAAAGGTGAGTCCATGATTTAAAGTGTTGATCCAGTCAGGCAGGTTTCAGGCAATGATAGGGACTGTAAATCATCTGTTGCAGAGCTTCCTGCTTCCATCATGTGTCTAGTTCTGATAAGCAGCGTGACCTTCTGCTTCCAAAAACTCTCCTGTGGAAGAAAAACCAATCATCTCATAGTCAGTCTCTCCAAAGGTGTGACTCCCAAAGCAGCAAAGCAGAGATTAAAAACAGCACGACATGCATGGCAATACACAATGCTGTGGCAGTGTCTCCTTTTATTTTCTTTATTTAAATGTCCTTGATGAGTCCTTTGTTAACACCTAATTAGAAATTGTAGTGGATTAAATGTGTTCAATTTTCACATACGAGGTTGTGTTTTCCAATACATCGCTTTATCTTGCAGCTTGTACATGGGGCAGCATGGTGACCTGGCGGTTGGCAATGTTGCCTTACAGCTAGAAGGTTCTTGGTCTAAATCTCAGATGGAGCCTTTCTGTGTGGAGTTTGTAGGTTCTCCCCATGCTTGCATGGAATTTCACTGTGTGCTCCAGTTTTCTCCCTCAGTCCAATCATTCATGTTAGGCCGATCAGTGATTCTTAATTGACCACAGTTGCATGCATGTGGTTGTTTGTCTAGCAGCTCTGTGGTTGACTGACGGCCTTTCCAGGTCGTACCTTTTGTGCAAAGACAGCTGGGAAAGACTCCAGCAGACCCCCTTAAACCTGAGTAGGAATAAGCAGGTATAGATAACAGATTTATTGATGGATATTTTTACCTGACAATAGCAACACATTTCTAAAATTATTTCCTCAGCAAATGAAGACTGTAATGTAAGACGACAATAGTTTGACTCAAACACAAATCCAATTTATATGTAGTGGAAAAAGTGATGTTTCTCTTTTCAAATGGTAACAGTAAATCATATAGTCCAACATCTGGATATTAATAGACCAATATTTCTGTCATGTATTGTGGAATGCCAGAAGTATTCAACAAGTATTTGCAGTACAGAGAACATAAGGGTGAATCCATTAAGAAGAGCTGAACAGTCCACAAATGAATCATTCCCAGCTATGCAGAAGCAGAAGACTTTGACAAATGGGTGGCAACACAAAAAAGAAAACTGGCAACCAGTCAGAATAAAGCGGCATGGGGACGTCTAATAAATCACAGCTGTGCAGACTCAATAAATTCACTGCAACTTTATATGTAAATGAAAAACATAAAAGAGCAGGGAACTGGATATTGATAGTGCTTTTAGAGAAAAGGATAGTGAGACAAAACCCAAGATTAACTGCGTCATTGGAGGTGTTCCACACTACCCCGAGGGACCGTCCGATAGTAATAATAATACAAAGCAATTTGACAATAGGCATAAATATGATCAGGTTAACACATTCTTTGTGCCTCTGTCACTATATTTTGTTTCAACCAGTTCCAGACAGACAAAAGCAAACATTTCCAGCACCGGGTGCACCACCAGACCACTATTAGATCCCTGCATTAGAAAGATTAATAACACAATTCACAATTCCCTGGACCCAAAGACAGACAGCGAGTTTGGATGAGTCATCTGATCCAGGTCTAAGCCTCACCCACCACAATGCTTTAAAATGTGTAACACACATACAACCCAGTCTCTGAAACGATCCCCAAACGTCTGGAATACTGACCACATCACGGCCAGGGAGAAGAACCATAAATTAGCCTGTGTGAAAGAAAAGGCAGCTCAGACTAGCACTCTCATATGACAAGGTATCACAATCTAACCTTAAAGTGCAGAGCATTATCACGGCTCCACGTTCTCTGGAGGCTGTGACTCACGAAGACTTGACAGAAAGCTTCACAATCAGGCAGAGATCATAGCAGGAGCTGTGTTTATCCATCCACTATGTAATCCCTCTGGATTTTCTTTGAAACAACATTACACACAAGATCACGGTGTTCCAAAGATTCTGAAAAGATTTTTCTTATCCAGGTTGTTATCGTTTTCTCTCAAACACAACACACCGGAGGGTATGAGTCACTTTAGTGTTGTTTGTCAGAAAAACAGCTGAAACCTTGATGGGCATAAAAAACATAAATAAATAAAATTAAACGATGTTGGCATGATTCAAATACATCTAAAAGGTAAGGTCAGTAAAGTGCCACGGCAAAAAACTGAAAATATTAGGAGGACTACTTTATTAGAAACAGGAACGCACTTGCTTAATATAGACAATATGTCGTTCAGCACTTCAAAAGTCTGGCCAAAGCCAACAGCTTCACCTCCCAACAGTGATAGATATGTTCCGGTTTACAGTGTTGGCGCAAGAATGGCCAAATACTTCTCTAACAACTGAACTGATTTAACATGTGCTGTAAATACTACATGAATATGAAACGCTTAAAGGTGGGGTGGGTGTTGTTTTTTTGCAACACTTTTTACAATATTGCCTGAAAA